>CAWUFW010002083.1:1467500-2067500 GCA_963921515.1 Calotriton arnoldi | reverse complement strand
GTCTCCCACATGATTTATACAGTCTATTAAGGGCATTTGCTTGAGAATGGGTTTTACTTGAGGAAAAATTAACACAGTCCTCATCCCGCCCACTAGTTGAAAATATATGTACAAATGTGAGTCCACGTTTCAGGTCGAGCTTCGACCTGTTGTATCTCTTCTCTGGGTTTTGGCAAACCCACCGATTGCCATTGGTTACTATCTGTAGCATTCAGAAATGCTGGCTTGTTATTGGTGCATTTGTGTAAATGCCCCTCCTTTACCTGCTTAGTTTTGTCCCTGGCAATTTCACTCAGAGAACATTTTGTTTGGCCATCACACTGTACAGCATGATGGCCCCACCTCCTTGTTCTTGGTTTTCATTCCTCTGCTAGTTTCATTTTGGTAGTGGCTCCAGACGCTTTTGGTTTCACATCTGCTTGAATGTTACTTGTTCTCTTTTGGAGCTAAAACTCATGGCACATGTCTTTTGCTCATCAAACCCCAATGGCGCCTGCTCCCTGCACTTCCCCTCGCCTGCTCCATGCACTTCCCCATCCCATCGGCATGTTTTCTGTAGAGCCAGTAATTATAATTGTCTGACATTAGCATGTCCTTGATCTTTGATCATCAGACATGGATGGCGCCTGCTCAGTGCACTTCCCCCCTCCCATCGGCATACTTTTTGTACAGCTGGAATTCACCCAATCCTGTAACTATAATTATATTTTTTATGCATTTAAATGTAATTGATACCTCCCCATGTGTTTTGCAGAGCCGACGCTGAGGCTCAAACCCGGATCCCGAGGCACAAAGTCGGCAGCTCTGTTTGTTAGGCCACATCCCTAACTTGTTTTTTAGAGGACAGTGCCCAATAGATGCTTGACGGTGACTCCAGTGCAGCTATTTCATAGGGTAGATTTGCAGCCAATCTCAAGCTGTCCTGCAAGCTTAAGCCTGCTTTAGCCAATCTGTAGAACACACAACCATCCAATTGCATTGGTCGGTGCTTTAGGCAATAGTCATGGCGTCTTCATCTCCTACAAACCCTAATCCCTCCCAGTGTTTATACTATCTAATTTTCAACCAGGGAAACAATAGCAAACAATGAGCTAAAAAAGCCCTTTCTTCCAACAATAGAAATAAAGTTAGCCCTGATATTTATTAAGTGTCCATACGGGGTAACCGAACTGACGTCAACAATGATGTGGTCTGTTACATAAAACTAAATTATTAGCGCTATCCCTAACTAGTAGGGAGCCTCCCCAAACCGCACTCAAAGAAAATTAATTCGCCATCTGTATTCAGGTAATCAAGTGAAATTTTATTTCATTTCCTCTTCCTTTCATGAAAAATGTTCATGTTCATCTCATAGAATCCATCCTGATTATGGGTTAATAAACATTTTTGTCCTTTACATGACTGTGCCCAATGCATTTCGGGCCACGCCCTTCATCAGGGGCTTGCTCCTACAAAAATAGAAGAAACTAGGCTTTGTCTATTAGGGTACATTGCTAGAAAACTGATCAATGATTCTTAATCTATCCCCGACAGCTACAATATAAATAAACGAGGTGACCATGCCTGTTCACATAGTGTTTTCATGCCTTCTGCTTATCAAAAACCAACTGTCAAGAAGTGCGTTCATATACTGTGTATACCATGTACATTGTCTGTATCTCAAAACGATAATAATGAAAATAAAGTGCAAAGCTTGAAAAAAAGAAGTGCCATACCGAAATACGTCAGCAATGTAACGCCCTATATTGACTAGTACATGCAACCATACTCCTGTGTTGTGCATAACGTCCGCGATTTAACGTTCCTTATATCCCAAACTATCAAACACTCTCGAAGAGAGTGACTTACTCAATAATGTTATAACGCGGTATATCCAGTTCCCGTCGGTGTTAAACCTGAAAGGTGAATATGTGGAACCATCATGAAATGTGGCATAATCGCAGCACAGCTTTTTACATTGTAAAGGACTGTAAGTGCTCACCCACTTGTGGCGGTCTTTGTAAAGCTTCTGCGCGTCTCCCAGAATGGTGTCAGATTGAAGTGTTTCCTTGTCTAACATGACCCAGAATTAAAGGCGTTACCTCACCCGGAAGGGTATACCCCATGTGTGAAGCCGGAGCCCAAGAAGGGACCCGCGGTTAGAGAAAAAAGTGCATAGATCATGAAAAACATGAAATCGTAAAAGATATGTGCAGTGTCCAACCGCGTCACCTGATGCATGTGATGCAAACCAATCCTGAAAGAATATGAGGAAAATGTGAAAAGGATCGTAGATCTGAATTTAAATCAGTACTAAGAGCTCATGCTCTTCCTAACTTACTGAAAAACTGAGTAATTAAGCCATGGTGCATAACCCACTGAATGTCAATTTTGATAATGTGACTACTGTTAAAGTCTACAATAATAAATAACAATATGTATACAGTGTCACCAACACGTAAAAAAAATAATGAATGTCAATTATAACTCAGTACTCTATATGTTCATGGTACATAATGTCCTTAAATCCAAACTTTCTGAAAACATGGGTGATCAAACTATGTTACGTAACACACTGGGAGTCAATTTCGACCACACCATTGCTGTTGTAGTCTGCGGTTATAAAGGAGAACATATACAGTGTCAACAACACGTTAAATAATAAATGCGAATTATTCCTCAATACATTGCATATTCATGTACAAGGCGTCCTACAACAAACAATTAAACTCCATATGTTCGTTGAGACCCTTAGGATTCACTGTGTTCAAATAGTTGATCCAAAATATTTCTCTTTGGCGTACAAATCGGGTATTATTCCTCCAAGTTACTATGGGTACTTGCTCAAGTATCATGTATCTAAGTTGGCTTACATTTCAGATTTTTTGTTCGAATGTTACTTTTATGCTCATAGAGCCGTGTCGTTATTTTTCTCTGTTTTTCCGACATTAACTTTTCCACAGGGACATTTCAACATATCGATGACGTTGCTGGTGTCACATGTTGCAGTAACCTTAAGTTTGATGGTAGTCCCCCGCATAGGGTGAGATAAAATGTTCCCTTTAATGATAGAATTACAACTCCCACAATTCATACATGGTAGTGTACCTCTGTGTTTTTCAGATTTTTTAAGGTATTTTTTGTTGAAACTTTGTTTGAGATTATTAGTGTGCATGTAAGCAAATCTTGGTTGATGTTCAAATATGTTATTGAAGTCAGTTTCCATTTGTAACATCGGCCAGTATTTTTGTATGGCTTTCTTTATCCTGAAACTGCGGGTTGAGAATTTTGATACAAACACTGCCCTCTTTTCATCCTCTGTGGGTGTTTCTTTGCTTTTGAGTAAACTTTCACGTGTTCTGTTCTCTGCTTTGTATACAGCTTCTTGTAAAATCGATGTTGGATAGCCCCTTTGTCTGAATTTCTCCACCATGATATGTGAACTGCTGTGGATGAAATTCTTTTTAATCAGAGTAGTTGCGAGTACGTAAATGATTTTTTATGGAAGGTTGATGGAAACTTGTGTAGTGAAGTAGGTTATTCCGATCTGTTGGTTTAGTGTAAACGCTAGTAACTAACTGATTGTTTTGTTTGGTTATTAGAACATCCAAAAAGGGAATTTGCTTCCTACTGATCATTGAAGTGAATCCAATTCTCTTGTCCACTAAATTTAATCTTAAGGTTACTGTAACATGTGACACCAGCAATGTCATCTATATTTTGAAATGTCCCTGTGGAAAAGTTTGTCAGAAAAACAGAGAGAAAAATATAGACACGGCTCTATGAGCACAAAAGTAACATTTGAAAAAAAATCAGAAATCTACAGTAGCTACACATTTCAACAACGACAACCATAATGTAAGCCAATTTAGATACATGATACTGGAGCAAGTACCCATAGTAACTGGGAGGGATAATACCTGATTTTTACTCCAAAGAGAAATATTTTGGATCAACTATTTGGACACAGTGAATCCTCAGGGTCTCAACGAACGAATGGACTTTAATTGTTTTTTGTAGGGCGCCCTGTACATGAATATGCAATGTATTGAGGAATAATTGCCATTTATTATTTAATGTGTTGTTGACACTGTATATGTTCTTCTTTATAACCGCAGACTACAACAGCAATGGTGTGGTCGAAATTGACTCCCAGTGTGTTACGTAACATAGTTTGATCACCCATGTTTTCAGCAAGTTTGGATATGAGGACATTATGTACCATGAACATATAGAGTACTGAGTTATGATTGACATTCATTATTTTTTTTACGTGTTGGTGACACTGTATACATATTATTTATTATTGTAGACTGGAACAGTAGTGACATTATCAAAATTGACATTCAGTGGGTTATGCACCATGGCTTAATTACTCAGTTTTTCAGTAAGTTAGGAAGAGCATGAGCTCTTAGTACTGGTTTAAATTCAGATCTACAATACTTTTCACATTTTCCTCATATTCTTTCAGTATCAACTTGGATTGGTTCGCATCACACGCATCGGGTGACGCGGTTGGACACTACACATATCTTTTGTAAGCGGCTATACGATTTCACATTTATCATGATCTACGCACTTCTTTCTCTAACCGCAGGTCCCTTCTCGGGCTCTGGCTTCTCACGTGAGTATACCCTTCCGGGTGAGGTAATGCCTTTAATTCCGGGTCATGTTAGACGTGGTAACACTTCAATCTGACACCATTCCGGGAGACACGCAGAAGCTTTACAAAGACCGCCACGGGTGGGTGAGCACTTACGGTCATTTACAATGTAAAAAGCTGTGCTGCGATTATGTCGCATTTCACAATGGTTCCACATTGTCACCTTTCAGGTTTAACACCGACAGGAACTGGTCACACCGCGTTATAACACTATTGAGTAAGTCTCTCTCTTCGAGAGTGTTTGATAGTTTGGGATATAAGGAATGTTAAATCGCGGTCGTTATGCACAACACAGGAGTTTGGTTGCATGTACTAGTCACTATCTGGCGTTTCATTGTGGACGTATTTCGGTATGGCACTTCATTTTTTCAAGTTTTGCACTTTATTTTCATTATTATCGTTTCGAGATACACGCAATGTACATGGTTTACACAGTATATGAACGCACTTCTTGACAGTTGGATTTTGATAAGCAGAAGGCATGAAAACACTACAAGAATAGGCATGGTCACCTCGTTTATTAAAATTGTAGCTGTCGGGGATAGATTAAGAATCATTGATCAGTTTTCTAGCTATGTACCCTAATAGACATAAAGCCTAGTTTCTTCTATTTTTGTAGGAGCAAGCCCCTGATGAAGGGTGTGGCCTGAAATGCATTGGGCATAGCCATGTTAAGGACAAAAATGTTTGTTAACCCATAATCAGGATGGATTCTATGAGATGAACATGAACATTATTCATGAAAGGAAGAGGAAAGGAAATATAATTTCACTTGATTACCTGAATACAGGTGGCAAATTAATTTTCTTTGAGTGCGGTTTGGGGATGCTCCCTACTGGTTAGGGATAGCGCTACTAATCTAGTGAGTGTGTGAGTCTCACCCACGGGTCAAATTGCAAACTTGATAGAGCGCTATGCTCTCGTAAAAATTGTATGGGTGCATCATAATCACTGATAGTCTGTACCCGCATATATCTGGTTACCTATATTAATGAATGGTTAGATAATGTAGTCGTAAATTGCATTATTAGAGCAATTAGAAGGGTAGTTGTGCTATTATGATTTTGCAAATGTAATGTTTAACTGAACGCATTCAAAATGATGCATTATTGGAATAGGCTATGTATAATCGAGATGTAGTAGTTAACGTGCACCATATTAAGTGCACAAGTAGTTCACTTTCCGTATATGAAATGTAATGGACTAATGCTTATAGAAGTGATTATAATTGTGTGTTTAAATTGTGTAAAGGCCTGACTGCATATACGTAAAGGAAAGGCCTGATTCATTTTATGTTAGCTTATTTAGCAGGAAGAAAATGTTCCTCTTGGAAAGGCTCTCTGGGTACAGTTGGTAAAGTCAAGCAGAGGGGAAAAGTTCATTGAAACGTATCTTCTGTTGTAGGTGCAAGGACATATGCCTCGTTAGCAACACACTGGCTCTTTGTTTTACGAGTTAGGGTGGTGGGAGGCATTGAGATGGGAGTACACTGGAATGTAGGGATGATACTTTCCGTGGAGAAGGTGCCTGGGACTCAAGGTCATCGCAACCGTCCAGGATGAAGTAAGAGTTTCGATGGAAAAGTACGAGAAGGAAGACCTGGCCGAAGAGGCGTGACAAGGACGTGTTCAATTGTTTTTGGGATTTGTATTAGGGACCGTGCCCGAGGGTGGAGGGAAGAGAAGAGGTAGAGGAGATCAGGGAGAGAGGACAGAGGGGAATATTAGGAAGGAGCATCTCAGAACGAGGCTCGACATGCTATGTGAGTGTACTTCTTAGGAAGACTTCACAGCTGACACCTTTTCTTTTACTCTTGCCTTTGAAATTCGTTAAGTAGGTATGTCATCTAAGTGATAGGGTAGGGATAGCAAATGGTTTATGCTTATTTAGATAAATGAGGAATAATATAGAGATTGGAGCTGTTATTGCTTGTCTAATACTTTTGGAGCTAACGATTCTTCTCATCCTGAGTCGGATGAGACTCCTGCGTAGGATGTTATTTGTATTAGTGCCTATCTATTTCTTTAACCTCGTGTTGAGGTGCTTGCAAGTGCAGTTATTCCTGGCGGTAATAAATCCACAATTGAATTTGGAGTCAGTGGTCTTTTAAGGTAAACGGGGTTCTAAGAGGATTGCATAACTGAAAGTATTTTCTTCCCTTTACACTATTCAGCAGGTAAAAAGTTCCTGGCGACCTGGAGATCCTTAGAAAAGATAAGATAAGGATCAGCGTTATCAGTTGGTAGCAGAGTAGGATGGTTTCCTCTGATAGTAAGGGGAGATCTAGATTAGGATAAGAGATTAGTTGCCCCATAGAACCCCAGTGATGGTGATCCAGTGGATCGTAAGAGGAGGACGTCGGCGGTCGCTGAAAACTGACGGAGAGTGACGGTGCGGCGGAAGTAGCAGTTCGTGGTAGAGTGAGTATGAACAGGGTGATGCTTGTTAGATTGCGGTGTTTAATTGTTGTGTGATGTCTTGCGGAGTTGGAAGGAGAGTCGTGTGATTGAGGATCGGACCGTGAGCGCGCGTGGGACCGAGAGATTTGATTATTGTGGTGTAGAAGACACCCAGAGCTGAGATCGTTGACCAGAAGTTGTGGGGGTCAGGAGACGTCGTTGATCAACCCACTGAAGATAGGGAGCACATGTGTGAGTGCGTGAATAACTGACGCTGGTCGTAGGTTGTTGAGTGCAGAAATTGAACGGTTGAATCCTATCGATTGTATTAGAGGTGATTGTCCGGTCGTTTCGCGGACAGACAGTTGCCAGATTGAGGTCAACAATCTCGAGAGGCTGATCGGCCATTGGTGGACCGACAGTCAGAGAGGTAATTGTTCGGTAGGACGAACCATTGCTTCACAGTGTGATTGGGACACGTGCGAACGAGAACGAGAGAATTAGCAAGGAGGGGAACTGCTGCGAGCGGAGGAAGAGTGACGTCAGACAGTGCCGCGCTGCGATAGGCCGGTTGGTGTGAGCCGCGCTGGCATTGGTGGATCGAATCAGGAAGTAAAACACGAAATACTGGGTGCGAACAGACATCTGCTTTACCATGAAATGTTTTAAAGTTTTACGAGAACTTTGCAGAGGTGACAGACATGTGGTTACTCGGGGTGGAGAGGAAGCCCTCCCGAGGATACGCCGGCACATTATATAGCTACGAATGTAGGACTGCATAATATAATTTGGCTTGAGAACTGGCATAAAATGACAGAAGGGGAAGGAGAATTGACTTTCCCACGCTATGGCACTTTCAGGTTGGAAGTGTTGTACCAGCTAAAGACTATAATGGCTTCTTTACGACCACTGCCTAGACCGACACAGTTCGAGGCGCTACATGCATGGATTAGCGATACAAAGGGGATGATGGACGGAACAGCATGAGCCAATCAAACACTCACCCCCAGTCAACTGATCTGGGTTTAATCCATCATCATTCTTTAGCTCACTCCACCACCCCAGTTCAGACATGGCCATATGCAAATCAGTCTGACCCTGTGCCTCATGGGAACAGTCCAGCCCGAACTGCCAAGCCATGTCTTCCCTGGACCGGAAACAAGCATCCTAGGACCGGTTTCTGGCATTTCAGCCGTCATCAGCCAGGCTTGCTTGAATCCAGTGGCAAAGTGAGCAAGGGACCCACGTCTGGGCATACCCCCGCCAACTTAGGGCGACCAAAGCGATACAAAAGGGGATGATGGACGGAGCAGCTTGAGCCAATCAAACACTCACCCCCAGTCAACTGATCTGGGTTTAATCCATCATCATTCTTTAGCTCACTCCACCACCCCAGTTCAGACATGGCCATATGCAAATCAGTCTGACCCTGTGCCTCATGGGAACAGTCCAGCCCGAACTGCCAAGCCATGTCTTCCCTGGACCGGAAACAAGCATCCTAGGACCGGTTTCTGGCATTTCAGCCGTCATCAGCCAGGCTTGCTTGAATCCAGTGGCAAAGTGAGCAAGGAACCCCAGATCAGTTGACTGGGGGTGAGTGTTTGATTGGCTCAAGCGTTCCGTCCATCATCCCCTTTTGTATCGACATGCATGGATTAGGGCAGCGTATGACAGGAAAAGAGATAAGAGCCAGGAAAGGGTGAAGAAATCGATCAGGGCATTTCAAGATGCGAGATAGGGATGCATTGGAGAAAAGGTGGAGAGTGGAAACTATTGAAGGGGACAGGCTGTTTCCACTGTTGATAAATGTAGGAGAAGCAAAGAAGAGGTGGGCTGAAGAAGACAGTGATACAGATGACAGCCTGTTAGATAGGTTGCTAGCAGAGAGACCACCTCCATTTAATCCAGATTCAGAAGAGGGAAAATCAGCTTCAGCAGTAGAAACTGGCGAGTTACAGAATCAGACTAACATGAGGGTAGTGGGGAAAATTTCCACAGGAAAAGAGGGAGCGGGAATCCAGCCTTCCATGGGGAATATGCGGCTACCGGACTCCTTGACGGTACCTGTTACCATTGGTCCCATAGTATCGGTATATGACCCAGACCGAACGAGTGAAGGAAGCTCAATGCAGACGACAGGGGAGAAGGGACCAGTGCTGGAGGGAAGGGCTTGGGAGTACAAGTGGTTCACTTCCCGAAGCCCTTAGAAACAAGCACACCGTAACCAGCCACTGCAGACTCCTCTTTTAGGCAGGAGGCTGAGAGACCAGTCAGACCAAGGTCTTTGCATGAATCCAAGTCAGCTTTGAGGACACCAGCAGTAAGAAACCAAAGTGATAGGATGCCAGGCGATAGGGAACAAGACATTTCGGAAGGTAGACCAAGTTCCAGGATTACGATAGAAGAGAATAAGTCACAAGGACAAAATAGTGACTATGATGAGCGGGATGGAGCAGCTTGCCAAGAAATACTGAAGAGTGCAGTGCAGGCAAGGTTGCTAGACGTAGTAAGACTGAAAGCGGAGGTAGACGAAATGATTAGTGGAAGCCTGCCTTTGGAAAGAATAGAGATTTATGGGCCAGATGAGCTGCTTTTCATAGCAAAAGATGTGACTCGGAAAGCCAGGATAGCACATGAGAAATTGACAGCATTAGCCAGGAGATATGAGGTAGACTTGAATAAAACAAAAACGTTGCAAGGACCGCATAGGTTGCAATATAGTGATCAGGAACTGGAGGAGAAAAGGATCACAGGATTAAGGACGCATACTAAAGATCTGATTGGAGGGATGCGTATATGGAATTTGTTGGACAAATGGGAGGAAAGGTGGTCAAAGAAGAAAATAGCAAAGAAAATTGTAGGAGAAACGCCGCCTCCGGGGGGAGGGGCGACGGGCGTTGGGAACTTTCCTTTACGGGAAGTACAGAACAGAGGGTGCGTGCATGTGCCGTGGAGTAGAGGTGATTTGGCTGCGTTTACAAATGACTTTCCTCGGCTAAGGGAAAAACCCGTAGAGTGCTACAAACAGGTTGAGCGGTTTGTTAAAATCTCGAAGGTGCTGTGGACTGATTTGAACACCTTGTTTGACATAGTGGTGCCGGGAGATTTGTGGACAGCTTGTAAAATCGCAGTTGAGTGGCCGACCTTTTGAACCTGAAAGGGATGCTGTCACAAATGGTCCGTCACCCCTTGTTATGAAAAAATTTGAGCAAGTGATTACGTGGTTGAAACTGAAGATTTCGCCTCAAGATATCGATTGGGTTAAGATAGATCGAACTGTGCAGGAACCTAAGGAGACAGTGCATGAATATTATGAAAGACTCTTGCAAGCTTTTAAACAGTATAGCGGATTAGATGCCTTAGACCCCAAGGATATGGGACAGTTTGTCTCAGTTTGTTTTAGGATTAAGATCAGAGGTCAGCCTCATGATACAGCACCATTTGATCTGTTGGCAGAACAAGCCAGTAGATTAAATCTTGCGGTATGCGAGGTACTGTAGCGATGAAGTAGACTCGAAGCATCGGAAGCTAAAGGACAAATTGATGCTCGTTCAGATGCAGACAGCTCAGGTCCAACCTAGTGGAGCGACCCTAGGAAGAAGGCAAGGAAATTACCAAGGGAACCAGAATGGGCAAGGTCAGGGAAAGGGAAACCCATCGATCCCAAGACGGGGGTGGATGTGGTGACACTGAAAAAGACCACTGCGTGTCATCTTTGTCACCAGATCGGACATTGGAAGCGCGAGTGCCCCTTGAACCCAGCCAACCAAGTGCAGCAGGAGGTAGAAGGGGTTCAGGCACCTGTGCCGGAGGTAGTCAACACTGTGATGAAGCCCAGATCGATGAAAGGGGGACGTATAACCCACAAGTATCGGTCCCCCAGCCACCAAGGATCTCGCAGGGAATACGGACTTACCAGCAGATGCCCCTTTTCGAAGGGTATGATGAGTACAGCCCAGACCCGTTATCCTGACGGTGCCTGAGGGGGGAGGAAGATTACACACTTGGAGCAGTCTTGGAGGTAGACCAGAGAGGACCTTTTGTGGAGGCAGACATTGATGGTCATCCTACCACACTTTTGGTTGACACTGGTGCTACCCGGTCTACTGTAAGATCAGCAGTAGTCCCCAACCTACCCCTCTCGGGACAATCGATCCAAGTTGTTGGAGTAGCGAACAAGAGAATAGACAGCCCACTGACCGAACCGATTCCAGTGAGGATAGGTTCCTTCCAAACTAGACATCAGTTTGTGGTGTGCGATACGAGTCCAGTTTGTCTTCTGGGAAGAGATCTGTTATGTAAATTGAACTGCACTATTTATTGCACACCCAGGGGAGTGGAGGTTCAGACGAGGGATGATGATGCTACCTTTAAAGTTGCTAATCAGCATCTGTGTATAGACTTGTATCCAATGGTGACCGTGGAAGAACTTCCACCGGATTTGAGAGACACTGTGTCACCCGAGGTGTGGGACTTCACCGGAGAAGAGATAGGACTAATCAAGGGGGTTGAACCTGTGCAGATCCAGGTGAGACAGAATGCTGAATTCCCTAGAACGCCCCAGTACAATCTGTCGCCTGAAACGATCGCAGGGATTAAACCTGTAATCGAGTCTTTTGTCAAGCAAGGCATTCTGAAGGAGATCAGAGGTAGCCCATGTAATTCACCTATTATGGGTCTACAGAAACCGAGCGGGAAATTCAGGATCATGCAAGACCTGCGAAAGGTCAACACGATAGTTGTCCCTTGTTGTCCAGTGGTACCGAATCCATCAGTGATACTGTTCCAGATCCCATGCGAAGCCGAGTGGTTTACTGTCATTGATCTGTGTCAAGCATTCTTCTCGATACCGCTCCATGAGGAAAGCCAATTTCTTTTGCATTCCGGCTGGAAAATCGTGTGTTAACATGGTGTCGTATCCCTCAAGGGTATACAGAAAGCCCATCGATCTTCAATCAGATCTTGAAGAAAAATCTTGAGTCTCGTATTGCCGCAGAACTCAGTTCTCGTGCAATATATAGATGATCTGCTTGTAGCCTCAGAAACGGAAGATGCTTGCAGAATAGACACAGTAGCCCTATTGAACCATCTAGCAGAGAATGGGCACAAGGTGTCTCCAAACAAGTTGCAGTACTGCCTAAACGAGGTACAGTACTTAGGTCACAGATTGGAAAAAGGCAAGAGGAAGGTGTCACCAGATCGAATAGAGGCAATAATGAACATGGCAGTGCCCACTACCCAGAGAGAAGTCAGGATGTTTTTGGGAATGATCGGCTATTGTCGTCAGTGGATTCCCAATTTTTCCTTGAGAGCAAAGCCTTTACAGAGACTTACGCACAAGGATGTGAGTGATCCGGTACCATGGGACGAGGAGTGCTTGGTGTCATTCCTAAAACTGAGGGAAGAGTTGTGTAGTGCCCCAGCTTTGGGAATGCCTGATTACAACAAGGCTTTTTCACTGTTCTGTTGTGAGAGGGAGGGTGTGCATTGGCAGTCTTAGCTCAGAACCATGGAGGTGTCCGTAGACCAGTTGCCTACTTCTCAGCTACTCTAGATCCAGTACCTTCTGCGTTGCCCGGATGTCTAAGATCCGTTGCTGCAACAGGTGTCAGCTTTGAAAGATGTGAAAGCATTGTAATGGGTCATCCTTTGACTGTATATGTGCCACACTCGGTTGAATTGTTGATGACCAGGACTAAGACTCAGCACTTAACGAATAACAGGTTAACAAGGTATGAGCAAGTCATACTTGCCGCAGAGAATGTGACTCTGAAAAGGTGCTCCGTCTTAAACCCTGCGACATTAATGCCCATACTGAATGCAGATGATGAAGATTGTGCGGACCATGATGGTCTTGACGTGACTGAACTCTGCACCAAACCGAGACCTGACATTGTCGATGAACCACTGACTGACCCAGATGAAATTTTCTTTGTCGATGGTTCATGTCTAAGAGACAGTGTCGGCCAACTAAGAGCAGCATTTGCTGTATGTACCATTTCCGGAGTGGTTGAGGCTGCTTGCCTAGAAGGAGTACGCTCTGCGCAGGTAGCTGAGATCATTGCCTTGACTCGTGCCTGTTTGGCCGCTGATCAAATTCGAATCACGATTTACACGGACAGCCAGTATGGGTTTGGTGTGGTTCATGACTTCGGACAGTTATGGTCCCAGAGGGGATTTTTGACATCATCTGGTTCAGCCATTAGGAATGGAGAACATGTAAGACAACTGTTAGATGCAGTGCAATATCCGAAGGAAATCGCAGTTGTCAAGTGCACTGCGCATGGAAAAGGGGAGGATTTTGTGTCTTTGGGAAATAATTATGCGGATGAAGTTGCCCGCTTCTGTGCAGAACAAGGATGCATATTTACAGAGGGTTATACAGGAGAGAGCCAAGAAAGAACCGAGCTCAACATGATGTTGGCCATGGCAGACACTTGGGAGGAGCTCAAGCGACTGCAGGACAAAGTCTGACCAGGAAAGGAACGGATGGGTCAAAGCAGGATGTGAAAGAGGGAATGTGGATGTGTGGGTCTCCAGTGATGGGAGAGCTGTGTTGCCAGAAAATCTGCTGAGCCCAATGGCGAGACTAATACATGGACCGGTACACCTTGGTAGAGATGCAATGATGCGAGTGTTTAGACAAACGTGGTATAACCCACGATTTCGTGCGATTGCTGAAGCAGTTTGTCAGAGGTGTGTTACGTGTCAGATGAATGCTGGAAAGAAAACAGTAGTCACCTTGAGTCACATTGGGAGGGCAGGAGGGCCTTTCAATAGAATACAGTTAGACTTCGTGGAAATGCCTAAGTGCAATGGCTTGAGATACATTTTGGTGCTGGTATGTGTATTCTCACGGTGGGTGGAGGCTTACCCAACACGCAGGTGTGACACTCTCACAGTGGCTAAGTTATTGTTGAGGGAACTCATCCCGAGATTCGGGATTCCAACCTCTTTGGAATCAGAGGAAAACACTTCCACAGTGAAATCATGAAGTTACTTTGTGCCGCATTGAATGTTGATCAGAGACTCCATTGCAGTTACCGACCAGAGGCTTCTGGGATGGTGGAGCAGGTTAATGGAACTTTGAAAGCCCGGATGGCAAAAATGTGCTCATCAACGTCTCTGAAGTGGCCTGACGCATTGCCACTCGTACTGATGAGCATGCAAAGTGTCCCAGATAGGAGGACCGGGTTGTCCCCTCACGAAATATTAATGGGAAGGGCAATGCGGTTGCCAGCAGTACCAGCTACAGCTTTGATAAACATCACTGATGACTTGATTCTCGATTACTGTAAAGGACTATCTGATGTGGTCCGTTCTGTGTCCCAGCAGGTACAAGCTGCAGCTGTTCCGGCCTCAAGTGATCTGTGCCACGACCTGTGTCCAGGCGACTGGGTGCTTGTTCGAAAGCACGTGAGGAAGAGCTATCTGGATGTTCGGTGGCGAGGCCCGTACCAGGTGATACTGGTAACGAACACAGCAGTGAAGTGTGGAGGATTGCCGAACTGGGTAAACGCCTCCCATACCCGCAGAGTTTCAGCACCCTCAGAAGAAACAGCTCCTCTCGTAAATGAAAATCCAGCTGATGTGGCGGGGCCACATGAGAGGACAAGTCAAGCTGTGAGGGTCGCTGACGCAGCTGGTTGTGCACCAGAGCTAGCTGAAAGGGGTTCCGACAACCAGATCCTCGACTCTGACTCGGATGCTGAAGGGGGTGCAGTGGGTGGAGTGGAGTCAGATTCAGCAGAAGAAGGAAGTGGTGCACAGGGTATAGAAGGGGAAGGCAGAAGAACAACCAGAATTGAGGAGGCTTTGCCTGAAAGACAGAGGCGACTGAATCTGAGGTTGGCACCCGAAAGAGATCTTGCTCCAGTGTCTGAAACGTCTGAAACAGAAGCAAGTGACGAGGAGCAGACTCAGGAGGGTCGGAGGAGGTCGAAAAGAACAAGGGTACCTTGCCAGAGATACTCTACCCCTGAGTGGACTTTCGCAGTGACTGATGCAGGGGGTAGTGAGTTCGGGGAGGCTGAGGTCTGTGCAGGTGGTCAGCAAGAGTCCAAGCGTGGTGCTGAAGGTGGTGCTGTTGATACCAGGACTCGAAGTCGAAGGAATACTGACCCTCATGGTTCAGAATCCCCGCTTCTGAGTAAAGTCCGAGAATTGGTTTTGCATCGACTCGAATTTCCGTCTTTGGATTTGAGCCGTCTTCACATGAAGTGGTAGTTCTTCGCCTTGAACTTTTGTACCATGTTTTAGAAGCACTTGCAGAGGATCTTATTGTGGATGAAATATAACCTGTTGTAAATAAAAGGTCTAAAGAAGAAGATAACCTAGGTCCAAGTGGAAGAAGAATAAACTTAGGGACTTTCCACCGAAGAGGAACGAAAACTTAGGGAAGTCTTTTTCTGGACTATGTAAATAAGACTGTAGCTGAAAAAGGGGATTTCCAGAGGTTTCGAAGTGTTGCTCGAGTTGGTTAAGCAAGTCACGTGTGGAAAAGACAGACTTTTAAGTGATCATTGCTGAAACTAAGAACTTTCGAGATCATGGAGGCTGGAGATCCAAATCGTAGATCCAAATTGATTGTGGGCATACTTATAGGGGTGTGATAGTTTCTATAATCATAGTAATTGTAGTCTCATATACAGTTCCACACGAGCTAGCAGTGGAGGGGTGCCAGGGACTCCTACACCTAGCCAAAAAGAGGTAAACATAGGAGCTGACAAGGCTTTGCTGATAGAAGAAAGTCGTAGATTGCATGTAGATTTGTCTAGAAGTGATTTTAAGCTTAATGCATACGCCAAGCTGCTATATGAGTACGTGGATGCAATGGATGCGAAGGATTGTTATGTGTGTATGCAGTTGCCTGCTTCAGTGGATGAGGTTATTAGATATCACCATCTTCCACTGACGTATGGAATTTCATGTAGTCTTTTGCTTAGTATATTTTATGAAAGAGATCAGTTTGAGTATTTCTTTTCCAATTACGATGCAGTGCTTCCTGAAGTCCCAGCTTACAAACATTTGAATAAGTACGATTACTATAAGTCAGAGGATAGACTTAGGAAGTTCTTCATACCGTCTTTGGAACTGGACACAGCATATGCTCACCGACATAATTTGACGTGCTCATTATCAGATGTAGAGAAGAAGTTCGTAGATCAGGTAGAAGACAGATATAGGAAACTAACACAGACACAGGACACAGCGCATAGTCCAGTAGATTGGACTGAGGAGGAAAGATTACACCGAACAAAAGGAAGTTATGGTCCTATAGCCTTGGATAAGGAGCAGAGGGGAAAGCTGTGTGTGAGACGTTATCAGACCTACTATGAAAAGGTCCCCGTGGGACAGAGTACCTGTGATCATGTTTTCACCATGGCAGATGCAGCAAAGAAGTTTCTCCAAGGCCCTGTACAAGTGATACTTATGGCTTCGTGTGTGGAAGGAATGCTTATGTGAGATTGCCTGCGAACTGGTACGGTACGTGTTATTTGGGGATAATCTTTCCAAAGATTTACCATACAGAGAATTTGCAACTTTTGGAAGGTGGAAAGCATTCAAGAGTGAGAAGAGGTGCGAGTGCAGGGGTCGTAGTGGGAGATATCTTTGGAGCAATGATACCAAGTTTGGGAGTGATTTTGAATGATGTGAAGATCCGGAGACTGGCGACTGTGATAGATGAACTATCAATAAATACAGCAAAGTCGTTGGTACTGGTGGAGGGAGAGATGTTGTCGATAAGGACAATGGTTTTGCAGAATCGCCTTGCTTTGGATGTCCTATTGGCAAAAGAGGGCGGAGTCTGTAAATTATTGAAGGTTCAAGAGTGCTGTACGTATATACCAGACCGCAGCATGGATGTGGAGATATATATAAGTAACATCACTACCATCCACATGAAAATAGCGGACTTGACCGAAGAGGGAGCCTGGGAAAAGGTTGGCAAGGGATTTGGTGAAGTGGGGAGCTGGTTTGCGAATTTGGGAAAGGGATTCCTTGGCTATATTCTGAGACCTCTCCTTATTGTGGTAGTTTGTGTGGTTTGTCTGTGGGGTCTGATCAAAGCATACAAATGGTATCGAGCAGGCAGGGTTGAGAGAGCTCTGAGAGAAAATGAGACGAGAATGGCTAGACTGCAGGAGAGCCAATATCAAAGACTCAAGAGATTGGAGAAGGGCAGACCAGGGAGAATGGCAACGAGTTCTGTTTAGGTCGGTTCTTTCTCCAAGGGAGTTGAAAAGATGTGATGACAGGAGTCATCAAAGGGGGAACTGATAGAGCGCTATGCTCTCGTAAAAATTGTATGGGTGCATCATAATCACTGATAGTCTGTACCCGCATATATCTGGTTACCTATATTAATGAATGGTTAGATAATGTAGTCGTAAATTGCATTATTAGAGCAATTAGAAGGGTAGTTGTGCTATTATGATTTTGCAAATGTAATGTTTAACTGAACGCATTCAAAATGATGCATTATTGGAATAGGCTATGTATAATCGAGATGTAGTAGTTAACGTGCACCATATTAAGTGCACAAGTAGTTCACTTTCCGTATATGAAATGTAATGGACTAATGCTTATAGAAGTGATTATAATTGTGTGTTTAAATTGTGTAAAGGCCTGACTGCATATACGTAAAGGAAAGGCCTGATTCATTTTATGTTAGCTTATTTAGCAGGAAGAAAATGTTCCTCTTGGAAAGGCTCTCTGGGTACAGTTGGTAAAGTCAAGCAGAGGGGAAAAGTTCATTGAAACGTATCTTCTGTTGTAGGTGCAAGGACATATGCCTCGTTAGCAACACACTGGCTCTTTGTTTTACGAGTTAGGGTGGTGGGAGGCATTGAGATGGGAGTACACTGGAATGTAGGGATGATACTTTCCGTGGAGAAGGTGCCTGGGACTCAAGGTCATCGCAACCGTCCAGGATGAAGTAAGAGTTTCGATGGAAAAGTACGAGAAGGAAGACCTGGCCAAGAGGCGTGACAAGGACGTGTTCAATTGTTTTTGGGATTTGTATTAGGGACCGTGCCCGAGGGTGGAGGGAAGAGAAGAGGTAGAGGAGATCAGGGAGAGAGGACAGAGGGGAATATTAGGAAGGAGCATCTCAGAACGAGCTCGACATGCTATGTGAGTGTACTTCTTAGGAAGACTTCACAGCTGACACCTTTTCTTTTACTCTTGCCTTTGAAATTCGTTAAGTAGGTATGTCATCTAAGTGATAGGGTAGGGATAGCAAATGGTTTATGCTTATTTAGATAAATGAGGAATAATATAGAGATTGGAGCTGTTATTGCTTGTCTAATACTTTTGGAGCTAACGATTCTTCTCATCCTGAGTCGGATGAGACTCCTGCGTAGGATGTTATTTGTATTAGTGCCTATCTATTTCTTTAACCTCGTGTTGAGGTGCTTGCAAGTGCAGTTATTCCTGGCGGTAATAAATCCACAATTGAATTTGGAGTCAGTGGTCTTTTAAGGTAAACGGGGTTCTAAGAGGATTGCATAACTGAAAGTATTTTCTTCCCTTTACACTATTCAGCAGGTAAAAGTTCCTGGCGACCTGGAGATCCTTAGAAAAGATAAGATAAGGATCAGCGTTATCAGTTGGTAGCAGAGTAGGATGGTTTCCTCTGATAGTAAGGGGAGATCTAGATTAGGATAAGAGATTAGTTGCCCCATAGAACCCCAGTGATGGTGATCCAGTGGATCGTAAGAGGAGGACGTCGGCGGTCGCTGAAAACTGACGGAGAGTGACGGTGCGGCGGAAGTAGCAGTTCGTGGTAGAGTGAGTATGAACAGGGTGATGCTTGTTAGATTGCGGTGTTTAATTGTTGTGTGATGTCTTGCGGAGTTGGAAGGAGAGTCGTGTGATTGAGGATCGGACCGTGAGCGCGCGTGGGACCGAGAGATTTGATTATTGTGGTGTAGAAGACACCCAGAGCTGAGATCGTTGACCAGAAGTTGTGGGGGTCAGGAGACGTCGTTGATCAACCCACTGAAGATAGGGAGCACATGTGTGAGTGCGTGAATAACTGACGCTGGTCGTAGGTTGTTGAGTGCAGAAATTGAACGGTTGAATCCTATCGATTGTATTAGAGGTGATTGTCCGGTCGTTTCGCGGACAGACAGTTGCCAGATTGAGGTCAACAATCTCGAGAGGCTGATCGGCCATTGGTGGACCGACAGTCAGAGAGGTAATTGTTCGGTAGGACGAACCATTGCTTCACAGTGTGATTGGGACACGTGCGAACGAGAACGAGAGAATTAGCAAGGAGGGGAACTGCTGCGAGCGGAGGAAGAGTGACGTCAGACAGTGCGCGCTGCGATAGGCCGGTTGGTGTGAGCCGCGCTGGCATTGGTGGATCGAATCAGGAAGTAAAACACGAAATACTGGGTGCGAACAGACATCTGCTTTACCATGAAATGTTTTAAAGTTTTACGAGAACTTTGCAGAGGTGACAGACATGTGGTTACTCGGGGTGGAGAGGAAGCCCCTCCCGAGGATACGCCGGCACATTATATAGCTACGAATGTAGGACTGCATAATATAATTTGGCTTGAGAACTGGCATAAAATGACAGAAGGGGAAGGAGAATTGACTTTCCCACGCTATGGCACTTTCAGGTTGGAAGTGTTGTACCAGCTAAAGACTATAATGGCTTCTTTACGACCACTGCCTAGACCGACACAGTTCGAGGCGCTACATGCATGGATTAGCGATACAAAAGGGGATGATGGACGGAACGCTTGAGCCAATCAAACACTCACCCCCAGTCAACTGATCTGGGTTTAATCCATCATCATTCTTTAGCTCACTCCACCACCCCAGTTCAGACATGGCCATATGCAAATCAGTCTGACCCTGTGCCTCATGGGAACAGTCCAGCCCGAACTGCCAAGCCATGTCTTCCCTGGACCGGAAACAAGCATCCTAGGACCGGTTTCTGGCATTTCAGCCGTCATCAGCCAGGCTTGCTTGAATCCAGTGGCAAAGTGAGCAAGGGACCCACGTCTGGGCATACCCCCGCCAACTTAGGGCGACCAAAGCGATACAAAAGGGGATGATGGACGGAACGCTTGAGCCAATCAAACACTCACCCCCAGTCAACTGATCTGGGTTTAATCCATCATCATTCTTTAGCTCACTCCACCACCCCAGTTCAGACATGGCCATATGCAAATCAGTCTGACCCTGTGCCTCATGGGAACAGTCCAGCCCGAACTGCCAAGCCATGTCTTCCCTGGACCGGAAACAAGCATCCTAGGACCGGTTTCTGGCATTTCAGCCGTCATCAGCCAGGCTTGCTTGAATCCAGTGGCAAAGTGAGCAAGGAACCCCAGATCAGTTGACTGGGGGTGAGTGTTTGATTGGCTCAAGCGTTCCGTCCATCATCCCCTTTTGTATCGACATGCATGGATTAGGGCAGCGTATGACAGGAAAAGAGATAAGAGCCAGGAAAGGGTGAAGAAATCGATCAGGGCATTTCAAGATGCGAGATAGGGATGCATTGGAGAAAAGGTGGAGAGTGGAAACTATTGAAGGGGACAGGCTGTTTCCACTGTTGATAAATGTAGGAGAAGCAAAGAAGAGGTGGGCTGAAGAAGACAGTGATACAGATGACAGCCTGTTAGATAGGTTGCTAGCAGAGAGACCACCTCCATTTAATCCAGATTCAGAAGAGGGAAAATCAGCTTCAGCAGTAGAAACTGGCGAGTTACAGAATCAGACTAACATGAGGGTAGTGGGGAAAATTTCCACAGGAAAAGAGGGAGCGGGAATCCAGCCTTCCATGGGGAATATGCGGCTACCGGACTCCTTGACGGTACCTGTTACCATTGGTCCCATAGTATCGGTATATGACCCAGACCGAACGAGTGAAGGAAGCTCAATGCAGACGACAGGGGGAGAAGGGACCAGTGCTGGAGGGAAGGGCTTGGGAGTACAAGTGGTTCACTTCCCGAAGCCCTTAGAAACAAGCACACCGTAACCAGCCACTGCAGACTCCTCTTTTAGGCAGGAGGCTGAGAGACCAGTCAGACCAAGGTCTTTGCATGAATCCAAGTCAGCTTTGAGGACACCAGCAGTAAGAAACCAAAGTGATAGGATGCCAGGCGATAGGGAACAAGACATTTCGGAAGGTAGACCAAGTTCCAGGATTACGATAGAAGAGAATAAGTCACAAGGACAAAATAGTGACTATGATGAGCGGGATGGAGCAGCTTGCCAAGAAATACTGAAGAGTGCAGTGCAGGCAAGGTTGCTAGACGTAGTAAGACTGAAAGCGGAGGTAGACGAAATGATTAGTGGAAGCCTGCCTTTGGAAAGAATAGAGATTTATGGGCCAGATGAGCTGCTTTTCATAGCAAAAGATGTGACTCGGAAAGCCAGGATAGCACATGAGAAATTGACAGCATTAGCCAGGAGATATGAGGTAGACTTGAATAAAACAAAAACGTTGCAAGGACCGCATAGGTTGCAATATAGTGATCAGGAACTGGAGGAGAAAAGGATCACAGGATTAAGGACGCATACTAAAGATCTGATTGGAGGGATGCGTATATGGAATTTGTTGGACAAATGGGAGGAAAGGTGGTCAAAGAAGAAAATAGCAAAGAAAATTGTAGGAGAAACGCCGCCTCCGGGGGAGGGGCGACGGGCGTTGGGAACTTTCCTTTACGGGAAGTACAGAACAGAGGGTGCGTGCATGTGCCGTGGAGTAGAGGTGATTTGGCTGCGTTTACAAATGACTTTCCTCGGCTAAGGGAAAACCCGTAGAGTGGTACAAACAGGTTGAGCGGTTTGTTAAAATCTCGAAGGTGCTGTGGACTGATTTGAACACCTTGTTTGACATAGTGGTGCCGGGAGATTTGTGGACAGCTTGTAAAATCGCAGTTGAGTGGCCGACCTTTTGAACCTGAAAGGGATGCTGTCACAAATGGTCCGTCACCCCTTGTTATGAAAAAATTTGAGCAAGTGATTACGTGGTTGAAACTGAAGATTTCGCCTCAAGATATCGATTGGGTTAAGATAGATCGAACTGTGCAGGAACCTAAGGAGACAGTGCATGAATATTATGAAAGACTCTTGCAAGCTTTTAAACAGTATAGCGGATTAGATGCCTTAGACCCCAAGGATATGGGACAGTTTGTCTCAGTTTGTTTTAGGATTAAGATCAGAGGTCAGCCTCATGATACAGCACCATTTGATCTGTTGGCAGAACAAGCCAGTAGATTAAATCTTGCGGTATGCGAGGTACTGTAGCGATGAAGTAGACTCGAAGCATCGGAAGCTAAAGGACAAATTGATGCTCGTTCAGATGCAGACAGCTCAGGTCCAACCTAGTGGAGCGACCCTAGGAAGAAGGCAAGGAAATTACCAAGGGAACCAGAATGGGCAAGGTCAGGGAAAGGGGAAACCCATCGATCCCAAGACGGGGGTGGATGTGGTGACACTGAAAAAGACCACTGCGTGTCATCTTTGTCACCAGATCGGACATTGGAAGCGCGAGTGCCCCTTGAACCCAGCCAACCAAGTGCAGCAGGAGGTAGAAGGGGTTCAGGCACCTGTGCCGGAGGTAGTCAACACTGTGATGAAGCCCAGATCGATGAAAGGGGGGACGTATAACCCACAAGTATCGGTCCCCCAGCCACCAAGGATCTCGCAGGGAATACGGACTTACCAGCAGATGCCCCTTTTCGAAGGGTATGATGAGTACAGCCCAGACCCGTTATCCTGACGGTGCCTGAGGGGGAGGAAGATTACACACTTGGAGCAGTCTTGGAGGTAGACCAGAGAGGACCTTTGTGGAGGCAGACATTGATGGTCATCCTACCACACTTTTGGTTGACACTGGTGCTACCCGGTCTACTGTAAGATCAGCAGTAGTCCCCAACCTACCCCTCTCGGGACAATCGATCCAAGTTGTTGGAGTAGCGAACAAGAGAATAGACAGCCCACTGACCGAACCGATTCCAGTGAGGATAGGTTCCTTCCAAACTAGACATCAGTTTGTGGTGTGCGATACGAGTCCAGTTTGTCTTCTGGGAAGAGATCTGTTATGTAAATTGAACTGCACTATTTATTGCACACCCAGGGGAGTGGAGGTTCAGACGAGGGATGATGATGCTACCTTTAAAGTTGCTAATCAGCATCTGTGTATAGACTTGTATCCAATGGTGACCGTGGAAGAACTTCCACCGGATTTGAGAGACACTGTGTCACCCGAGGTGTGGGACTTCACCGGAGAAGAGATAGGACTAATCAAGGGGGTTGAACCTGTGCAGATCCAGGTGAGACAGAATGCTGAATTCCCTAGAACGCCCCAGTACAATCTGTCGCCTGAAACGATCGCAGGGATTAAACCTGTAATCGAGTCTTTTGTCAAGCAAGGCATTCTGAAGGAGATCAGAGGTAGCCCATGTAATTCACCTATTATGGGTCTACAGAAACCGAGCGGGAAATTCAGGATCATGCAAGACCTGCGAAAGGTCAACACGATAGTTGTCCCTTGTTGTCCAGTGGTACCGAATCCATCAGTGATACTGTTCCAGATCCCATGCGAAGCCGAGTGGTTTACTGTCATTGATCTGTGTCAAGCATTCTTCTCGATACCGCTCCATGAGGAAAGCCAATTTCTTTTGCATTCCGGCTGGAAAATCGTGTGTTAACATGGTGTCGTATCCCTCAAGGGTATACAGAAAGCCCATCGATCTTCAATCAGATCTTGAAGAAAAATCTTGAGTCTCGTATTGCCGCAGAACTCAGTTCTCGTGCAATATATAGATGATCTGCTTGTAGCCTCAGAAACGGAAGATGCTTGCAGAATAGACACAGTAGCCCTATTGAACCATCTAGCAGAGAATGGGCACAAGGTGTCTCCAAACAAGTTGCAGTACTGCCTAAACGAGGTACAGTACTTAGGTCACAGATTGGAAAAAGGCAAGAGGAAGGTGTCACCAGATCGAATAGAGGCAATAATGAACATGGCAGTGCCCACTACCCAGAGAGAAGTCAGGATGTTTTTGGGAATGATCGGCTATTGTCGTCAGTGGATTCCCAATTTTTCCTTGAGAGCAAAGCCTTTACAGAGACTTACGCACAAGGATGTGAGTGATCCGGTACCATGGGACGAGGAGTGCTTGGTGTCATTCCTAAAACTGAGGGAAGAGTTGTGTAGTGCCCCAGCTTTGGGAATGCCTGATTACAACAAGGCTTTTTCACTGTTCTGTTGTGAGAGGGAGGGTGTGCATTGGCAGTCTTAGCTCAGAACCATGGAGGTGTCCGTAGACCAGTTGCCTACTTCTCAGCTACTCTAGATCCAGTACCTTCTGCGTTGCCCGGATGTCTAAGATCCGTTGCTGCAACAGGTGTCAGCTTTGAAAGATGTGAAAGCATTGTAATGGGTCATCCTTTGACTGTATATGTGCCACACTCGGTTGAATTGTTGATGACCAGGACTAAGACTCAGCACTTAACGAATAACAGGTTAACAAGGTATGAGCAAGTCATACTTGCCGCAGAGAATGTGACTCTGAAAAGGTGCTCCGTCTTAAACCCTGCGACATTAATGCCCATACTGAATGCAGATGATGAAGATTGTGCGGACCATGATGGTCTTGACGTGACTGAACTCTGCACCAAACCGAGACCTGACATTGTCGATGAACCACTGACTGACCCAGATGAAATTTTCTTTGTCGATGGTTCATGTCTAAGAGACAGTGTCGGCCAACTAAGAGCAGCATTTGCTGTATGTACCATTTCCGGAGTGGTTGAGGCTGCTTGCCTAGAAGGAGTACGCTCTGCGCAGGTAGCTGAGATCATTGCCTTGACTCGTGCCTGTTTGGCCGCTGATCAAATTCGAATCACGATTTACACGGACAGCCAGTATGGGTTTGGTGTGGTTCATGACTTCGGACAGTTATGGTCCCAGAGGGGATTTTTGACATCATCTGGTTCAGCCATTAGGAATGGAGAACATGTAAGACAACTGTTAGATGCAGTGCAATATCCGAAGGAAATCGCAGTTGTCAAGTGCACTGCGCATGGAAAAGGGGAGGATTTTGTGTCTTTGGGAAATAATTATGCGGATGAAGTTGCCCGCTTCTGTGCAGAACAAGGATGCATATTTACAGAGGGTTATACAGGAGAGAGCCAAGAAAGAACCGAGCTCAACATGATGTTGGCCATGGCAGACACTTGGGAGGAGCTCAAGCGACTGCAGGACAAAGTCTGACCAGGAAAGGAACGGATGGGTCAAAGCAGGATGTGAAAGAGGGAATGTGGATGTGTGGGTCTCCAGTGATGGGAGAGCTGTGTTGCCAGAAAATCTGCTGAGCCCAATGGCGAGACTAATACATGGACCGGTACACCTTGGTAGAGATGCAATGATGCGAGTGTTTAGACAAACGTGGTATAACCCACGATTTCGTGCGATTGCTGAAGCAGTTTGTCAGAGGTGTGTTACGTGTCAGATGAATGCTGGAAAGAAAACAGTAGTCACCTTGAGTCACATTGGGAGGGCAGGAGGGCCTTTCAATAGAATACAGTTAGACTTCGTGGAAATGCCTAAGTGCAATGGCTTGAGATACATTTTGGTGCTGGTATGTGTATTCTCACGGTGGGTGGAGGCTTACCCAACACGCAGGTGTGACACTCTCACAGTGGCTAAGTTATTGTTGAGGGAACTCATCCCGAGATTCGGGATTCCAACCTCTTTGGAATCAGAGGAAAACACTTCCACAGTGAAATCATGAAGTTACTTTGTGCCGCATTGAATGTTGATCAGAGACTCCATTGCAGTTACCGACCAGAGGCTTCTGGGATGGTGGAGCAGGTTAATGGAACTTTGAAAGCCCGGATGGCAAAAATGTGCTCATCAACGTCTCTGAAGTGGCCTGACGCATTGCCACTCGTACTGATGAGCATGCAAAGTGTCCCAGATAGGAGGACCGGGTTGTCCCCTCACGAAATATTAATGGGAAGGGCAATGCGGTTGCCAGCAGTACCAGCTACAGCTTTGATAAACATCACTGATGACTTGATTCTCGATTACTGTAAAGGACTATCTGATGTGGTCCGTTCTGTGTCCCAGCAGGTACAAGCTGCAGCTGTTCCGGCCTCAAGTGATCTGTGCCACGACCTGTGTCCAGGCGACTGGGTGCTTGTTCGAAAGCACGTGAGGAAGAGCTATCTGGATGTTCGGTGGCGAGGCCCGTACCAGGTGATACTGGTAACGAACACAGCAGTGAAGTGTGGAGGATTGCCGAACTGGGTAAACGCCTCCCATACCCGCAGAGTTTCAGCACCCTCAGAAGAAACAGCTCCTCTCGTAAATGAAAATCCAGCTGATGTGGCGGGGCCACATGAGAGGACAAGTCAAGCTGTGAGGGTCGCTGACGCAGCTGGTTGTGCACCAGAGCTAGCTGAAAGGGGTTCCGACAACCAGATCCTCGACTCTGACTCGGATGCTGAAGGGGGTGCAGTGGGTGGAGTGGAGTCAGATTCAGCAGAAGAAGGAAGTGGTGCACAGGGTATAGAAGGGGAAGGCAGAAGAACAACCAGAATTGAGGAGGCTTTGCCTGAAAGACAGAGGCGACTGAATCTGAGGTTGGCACCCGAAAGAGATCTTGCTCCAGTGTCTGAAACGTCTGAAACAGAAGCAAGTGACGAGGAGCAGACTCAGGAGGGTCGGAGGAGGTCGAAAAGAACAAGGGTACCTTGCCAGAGATACTCTACCCCTGAGTGGACTTTCGCAGTGACTGATGCAGGGGGTAGTGAGTTCGGGGAGGCTGAGGTCTGTGCAGGTGGTCAGCAAGAGTCCAAGCGTGGTGCTGAAGGTGGTGCTGTTGATACCAGGACTCGAAGTCGAAGGAATACTGACCCTCATGGTTCAGAATCCCCCGCTTCTGAGTAAAGTCCGAGAATTGGTTTTGCATCGACTCGAATTTCCGTCTTTTGGATTTGAGCCGTCTTCACATGAAGTGGTAGTTCTTCGCCTTGAACTTTTGTACCATGTTTTAGAAGCACTTGCAGAGGATCTTATTGTGGATGAAATATAACCTGTTGTAAATAAAAGGTCTAAAGAAGAAGATAACCTAGGTCCAAGTGGAAGAAGAATAAACTTAGGGACTTTCCACCGAAGAGGAACGAAAACTTAGGGAAGTCTTTTTCTGGACTATGTAAATAAGACTGTAGCTGAAAAAGGGATTTCCAGAGGTTTCGAAGTGTTGCTCGAGTTGGTTAAGCAAGTCACGTGTGGAAAAGACAGACTTTTAAGTGATCATTGCTGAAACTAAGAACTTTCGAGATCATGGAGGCTGGAGATCCAAATCGTAGATCCAAATTGATTGTGGGCATACTTATAGGGGTGTGATAGTTTCTATAATCATAGTAATTGTAGTCTCATATACAGTTCCACACGAGCTAGCAGTGGAGGGGTGCCAGGGACTCCTACACCTAGCCAAAAAGAGGTAAACATAGGAGCTGACAAGGCTTTGCTGATAGAAGAAAGTCGTAGATTGCATGTAGATTTGTCTAGAAGTGATTTTAAGCTTAATGCATACGCCAAGCTGCTATATGAGTACGTGGATGCAATGGATGCGAAGGATTGTTATGTGTGTATGCAGTTGCCTGCTTCAGTGGATGAGGTTATTAGATATCACCATCTTCCACTGACGTATGGAATTTCATGTAGTCTTTTGCTTAGTATATTTTATGAAAGAGATCAGTTTGAGTATTTCTTTTCCAATTACGATGCAGTGCTTCCTGAAGTCCCAGCTTACAAACATTTGAATAAGTACGATTACTATAAGTCAGAGGATAGACTTAGGAAGTTCTTCATACCGTCTTTGGAACTGGACACAGCATATGCTCACCGACATAATTTGACGTGCTCATTATCAGATGTAGAGAAGAAGTTCGTAGATCAGGTAGAAGACAGATATAGGAAACTAACACAGACACAGGACACAGCGCATAGTCCAGTAGATTGGACTGAGGAGGAAAGATTACACCGAACAAAAGGAAGTTATGGTCCTATAGCCTTGGATAAGGAGCAGAGGGGAAAGCTGTGTGTGAGACGTTATCAGACCTACTATGAAAAGGTCCCCGTGGGACAGAGTACCTGTGATCATGTTTTCACCATGGCAGATGCAGCAAAGAAGTTTCTCCAAGGCCCTGTACAAGTGATACTTATGGCTTCGTGTGTGGAAGGAATGCTTATGTGAGATTGCCTGCGAACTGGTACGGTACGTGTTATTTGGGGATAATCTTTCCAAAGATTTACCATACAGAGAATTTGCAACTTTTGGAAGGTGGAAAGCATTCAAGAGTGAGAAGAGGTGCGAGTGCAGGGGTCGTAGTGGGAGATATCTTTGGAGCAATGATACCAAGTTTGGGAGTGATTTTGAATGATGTGAAGATCCGGAGACTGGCGACTGTGATAGATGAACTATCAATAAATACAGCAAAGTCGTTGGTACTGGTGGAGGGAGAGATGTTGTCGATAAGGACAATGGTTTTGCAGAATCGCCTTGCTTTGGATGTCCTATTGGCAAAAGAGGGCGGAGTCTGTAAATTATTGAAGGTTCAAGAGTGCTGTACGTATATACCAGACCGCAGCATGGATGTGGAGATATATATAAGTAACATCACTACCATCCACATGAAAATAGCGGACTTGACCGAAGAGGGAGCCTGGGAAAAGGTTGGCAAGGGATTTGGTGAAGTGGGGAGCTGGTTTGCGAATTTGGGAAAGGGATTCCTTGGCTATATTCTGAGACCTCTCCTTATTGTGGTAGTTTGTGTGGTTTGTCTGTGGGGTCTGATCAAAGCATACAAATGGTATCGAGCAGGCAGGGTTGAGAGAGCTCTGAGAGAAAATGAGACGAGAATGGCTAGACTGCAGGACAGCCAATATCAAAGACTCAAGAGATTGGAGAAGGGCAGACCAGGGAGAATGGCAACGAGTTCTGTTTAGGTCGGTTCTTTCTCCAAGGGAGTTGAAAAGATGTGATGACAGGAGTCATCAAAGGGGGGAACTGATAGAGCGCTATGCTCTCGTAAAAATTGTATGGGTGCATCATAATCACTGATAGTCTGTACCCGCATATATCTGGTTACCTATATTAATGAATGGTTAGATAATGTAGTCGTAAATTGCATTATTAGAGCAATTAGAAGGGTAGTTGTGCTATTATGATTTTGCAAATGTAATGTTTAACTGAACGCATTCAAAATGATGCATTATTGGAATAGGCTATGTATAATCGAGATGTAGTAGTTAACGTGCACCATATTAAGTGCACAAGTAGTTCACTTTCCGTATATGAAATGTAATGGACTAATGCTTATAGAAGTGATTATAATTGTGTGTTTAAATTGTGTAAAGGCCTGACTGCATATACGTAAAGGAAAGGCCTGATTCATTTTATGTTAGCTTATTTAGCAGGAAGAAAATGTTCCTCTTGGAAAGGCTCTCTGGGTACAGTTGGTAAAGTCAAGCAGAGGGGAAAAGTTCATTGAAACGTATCTTCTGTTGTAGGTGCAAGGACATATGCCTCGTTAGCAACACACTGGCTCTTTGTTTTACGAGTTAGGGTGGTGGGAGGCATTGAGATGGGAGTACACTGGAATGTAGGGATGATACTTTCCGTGGAGAAGGTGCCTGGGACTCAAGGTCATCGCAACCGTCCAGGATGAAGTAAGAGTTTCGATGGAAAAGTACGAGAAGGAAGACCTGGCCGAAGAGGCGTGACAAGGACGTGTTCAATTGTTTTTGGGATTTGTATTAGGGACCGTGCCCGAGGGTGGAGGGAAGAGAAGAGGTAGAGGAGATCAGGGAGAGAGGACAGAGGGGAATATTAGGAAGGAGCATCTCAGAACGAGGCTCGACATGCTATGTGAGTGTACTTCTTAGGAAGACTTCACAGCTGACACCTTTTCTTTTACTCTTGCCTTTGAAATTCGTTAAGTAGGTATGTCATCTAAGTGATAGGGTAGGGATAGCAAATGGTTTATGCTTATTTAGATAAATGAGGAATAATATAGAGATTGGAGCTGTTATTGCTTGTCTAATACTTTTGGAGCTAACGATTCTTCTCATCCTGAGTCGGATGAGACTCCTGCGTAGGATGTTATTTGTATTAGTGCCTATCTATTTCTTTAACCTCGTGTTGAGGTGCTTGCAAGTGCAGTTATTCCTGGCGGTAATAAATCCACAATTGAATTTGGAGTCAGTGGTCTTTTAAGGTAAACGGGGTTCTAAGAGGATTGCATAACTGAAAGTATTTTCTTCCCTTTACACTATTCAGCAGGTAAAAAGTTCCTGGCGACCTGGAGATCCTTAGGAAAGATAAGATAAGGATCAGCGTTATCAAACTGTTACATAAAACCTCAAATATGATTTTTTTCTGCGATCAAAACACGAAGTAGACTTCATCAAAGAAATGGAAATTCGAGATTCATTGCGGTCGGTGATCGGTGGTGAGTGAAAGAAGTGGGTAAGAGGCCATTCTTTTATTCCTTTTCCCTGAATGGCCCTTTAAGGCGGGGATCCATTCCTGTGTTCTAGTCTGACATAGATGGCAGAATCCTGCCATCTAGTGGCCTAGAGGCTTATGTATATTTGGTTGTACACCTTGAACATAAAGTGCATTCATTCTGCGGTTATTTTATTTCTATCACTTATGGTATTTTACTGATTTGTATGGCTCAAAACATAATATTATTAAACTTATATTGAATAGTTATTAAAACATTTACGATATATCAAGCTACTGTAGTCGTAAGCAGTATAAGCAGTATCCAAAATCTAAATGTGATTAAAAGTCCTATGAAGCATTATTTTAGGTTTTTTGTTTTACTATATTTATTTTCAAAGTAAAAGCTAGTGAGAGCTTCATCGCCCAGTAGATAGATTAGGTGACAAAAACAATGCTAATCACGGCTCAGTAGGTATCCAGCTTTACCAGTTACCTATTAAAATGTCAAAGTTTAATAATAAAAGAGAGTGACAAAACCGATATCAATTTGAAGTTAATTAAAATTATAAATCAGACTTAATGGCACTATGTTTTGTAAACCTCAAAATACACAATTCCTATTCCAATTATACTATCCGAAGGTAAAACCAAACATAAGTTATTAATAGAAATAAGTGTTCTTAAAATCTGAAGGGATGAAAAAAACAACAGATGATGTACTTGGCGGTAAACTGATCACCAATGTAAGGCATAGTTAGTTAACGCTGCCTTGGAGGCACAGCTGCACTGCCTCGCTTTGGGCCCGGATTCCTAGTTTACTGATATGGAGGACATAGGAGTTATGGTGCAGGATTTAACCTTTCTACCCCCATACCGTACAGTTGTGAGTTCGGACGGCAGCGATGACGAATACCATGTGGGACTCGGAAATGCCAGGCGTTTTTACTGGTATGTTTATTTCCGATTCCAACTTTGTGAAGAGTCGTCCTTCCATTTGCTTGAGGAATCTGTGCGTGGTTTTAATTACAATGAGACACACCAGGGCCCTGGATGTAGTAACATTTTATGTAACTCCCTCTGTCCAAGCTGCGCTCAGCCTCTCTTCCACTGATCTCCTGCCCTCATTTTTCCCTCGCTTCTTCCACTCTGATACTACCACCAATTCCCCTGCGTGCATCCTCCCCTCCCTTCGTATACACAGCAGTTTGCCACTAGTTGCACTACTGCCTCTTCAATTAAAACAAATCTATCCCTCCCTCTGTGTTTTTGTTCATTAGCGGAATCTCATTTGCGCCCATTTTGGGCAGTGATTAACCCTTGGCGCTCTCAGTTGTCACACCAAGCTTCTTTCTAACGCCGTTATTACAGCATCTTAAACACCACAGCTGTTTACCCTTGCCTCTAATCCAGTACCATTCGCTTCCTCCTCTTCCGGGACCCTTGAAAGCCTACAGTCTTTTCAAACTGCATTCTTCTGGTCATGTTTTCTACTTTACTCCATTTGTATAAATTACACTTCCGTTCAAAATTGCAGCGTTTGTTGGACTCTTTCTGATTAATACATTGCACTATTCCCACCCAATTATATAACTCATTTATCAGTCTCACTTTTGAACATCTGATAACTGCACTGGCGCACACATAAGTAAAAAACATTTCCATTACAAGGCCAATCGCTCTAACGCTAAAATAAATGTGAGACATGTTGCATTGCAAATGCTTGTTTTGGTTTGTTATCCCCCAAGTACCAGTTAAACTTTCCCTTTGTTCTCAAACCTTTCTTACGGAAAGTCAAAACTTTACTTTTTGATATGTTTATCTTTAAAAAGTGGGCTTCTGCAAAATTTAACAAAGTGGTAAGACGTCGTAAGCCAATGGGAGTTAGGTTGATTATAGTCACATCATAAGCATACAGCTAACAACTAATAGACATATCCCCCTGCACATGACCTAACCTACATAGATATATATATATATATATGTATATATATATGTGTATATATATATATATATGTATATATATATACATATATATGTATATATATACACAACAGCTGGGTCAACAAACAGCCCTGTGTTAAACAATTCTGAGTTGTAACCTTAGGGGAGAGACCGTGAGTTCCTCCTACAAGGATCTGGCACCAGATATAAGAGTGGAGTTCCTTAACATAGTAAGCCTTAAAAGAAGGTGAAGAACACCAACCCCAGAGAGCTTTCTACATAGCATTCGTTGATCTACTCTATCAAATATTGTGGAGAAATCGGGGGTGTGGCTAGGCGGTCCAACATGGTGGACGTGCCGTAAAGGAGCTCCCAGTAGCCCTCATTAAATCCGCCACTTATCCTGCCTCATCGGCTTACCATTATATGCCTTCGACCCTCGCAGCCGTCCTGTGAGCCCCGCTGCCTTGAAGAGTGGCGTTGGTGACTTTGTCGGTGTTCCTGGGGCTGGCCGGTGCTGAGACGTGACCAGGCCTGGCGATCCCCGGGCTTGACTGCTGGGTGGCCCTGAAACATCTGCCCGATCCGAGGACTGCGGCTTGAAGGAGGCACTGCGGCCAACACGATCCATCTACGTGTGGCGGGCACGGCGGCGATATCGGGCCGCGGAGCACTTGCAATATCGGCGTTTGGCCCTGCATATTAGCGAGACGGTGAAAGCGGCTAGATCTGGGGCCTGTGTTCGTGGCCGCCCTTGCTGCTGTGTGGAGCCTGTCGCTTTCTGCCTGATGCGGGACGCTGTCCTTGCCTCCGCCGGGACAAGCTGTGGGCGTGATGTGCAGCCCAGCGGGGCGATTGGTGCCGCCTGCCTGGTGACGTGGCCGGGCGCGACCCGCTGCGAGTGGCTGCCCCCCCGCCTCCTCATCGGCGGCCATACCGGGCCGCGAGATAAGATAATTTGTCTATTGGTGTGCGCGGCCTGCAGTGGACCCCGGCGGTGCCCTTGGGTCGAGGTCTGCATGGGCGCGCCCCCCCCTGGTGAATCTGGCACCGGAGTGTGGCTGATATGCTAGGACAAAGGCGTGACGCCTATTAGCCCTGGTGGTGCCTTGTGGGGCTGGTTTGGGCTGGATTGCGGCCATTGGGACTCACCGCACCTCCAGTATTATGTTACCCCAGGCTTGTGAGTGAGGCCCCCCCCCCGAGCGAATCTGGCACCGGAGTGTGGCTGACATGCTGGGACAATCGCGTGACGCCTATTAGCCCTGGTGGTGCCTTGTTGGGCTGGATTGGGCTGGATTGCGGCCATTGGGACTACCCGCACCTCCATTATTATTTTACCCTATCCTTGTGAGTGAGGGGCCTCCGTGCCATCTGGGAGTGGCGGCCGTGCATCCATATACTCTACATGATCCTCCTCCTGGTCTGACGCTTTTACGACTTGGGTGTGCTTCTAGCAACTGGTCTCACCCTACCATCTTCACTATGGCCAAGGATAAACTCCCCAGCACGACGGCAAAGCACTATTGATAAATATGCTGGCGCCGCGGCTCGGGTGCCCATGCCTGACAATGCAGCTATACTGGCGGCCATAACGCAGTCCAGGGACATGCTTGAGGCCAAGATTGGAGCGGTCGGCTCGGATGTAATGTTGCTCAGGCAAGATCTCCGCAAAGCAGTACAACTCATAACCGAAGCGGAGGTCAGGGTCTCTACGGTCGAGGATGCGGTGACTACCCTTACAAAGAAGGTGTCTACACTGGAGGCGATCACGAAGGGTCTGGCAACACGCGCGGGGGACGCGTGCGCAGAAATAACCTCTGCCTGGTGGGGTTTCCCGAGGGCTGCGAAAGCAACGACATGGAAGGCTTCCTTGTTAAGTGGCTGACCGACTGACTTCCCGCGGGTGTCTTATCCCCATACTTTGTAGTTGAACGTGCGCATCGGGCCCTGCTGCAGAAGCCGCCACCAGGTGCCCGTCCTAGGCCCATCATTGCCAGACTATTAAATTACAAAGACAGAGATGTCATTCTGCAGCAGACCAGGCTTAGGGGAACTCTCACCTATGCCTCCTCCACCATTATGATCTTTCCGGACTATACAAGACTAGTCCAGCAACGCCGGCAATCCTTTACTGAGGCCAAGGCTCGACTGCGAAGTTTAAAAATCCAGTACTCGTTGCTGTTCCAGGCTAGGCTGCGGGTGATCTATAAATCGCGGATGCATTTCTTTGATTCTCCGGAAGAGGTGTTCACCTGGACAGATGAGGCTGTCAAGCTCAAGCCGCACAATCCACCTAGATTGGACTCAGATTTGTCATCGGGGAGTCCGCGCCTTGGGCTCTCCCATGAAAATGACAAACAGTGTCGCGGATCAAGATCCAAGAGACGCTCTAAGACCCGTAGTAAGTCCCGCATTCGAGGAGTGGAGGATGCAACATGAAGACTTGAATACTAACTTTTCTGGCTTGTTTCTACTACTTTGCTCATATGCCGACGGCATCTACATCGAGGGCTACTTTTATTAACGTTTTCCTTTGACACTGCAGATATCTGTATGTACAAGGGTATCTTCAATGGGATCCATTGGCGGAGGGTAGCTCCCGACCCCCGTTGGGGCTGGGACGCCCATCACGCCGCGACAGATGGTTCAACGTTACTGAGGTATTTGGGTGGGAGGGTGGGGGGTTGGGATTTGGGCAAGTTCTTGTTTATGTTTTTGAGTGTCATTTCTCCACACTTTATATGCAGTGTATTAATCCACTATGCCACCTCTGCATTATCTTCCATCCACCCACATCACCATTACATACATCTCTAGAAATGTTCACACAACCTGATAGGCTGCTTTGCGTCGTCAGCTGGAATGTCCGTGGCATGCTGGATAAGGTCAAGCGAGGGCGGTGCTGCGCGAGGCTAGGCGGTACGAGGCAGACGTCCTATTTCTACAAGAGACACACCTATTAGGCAATAAAACGCCGTGCCTGGCACGATTTGGGTATGTTCAGACCTTCCACTCCGGATTTACCAGAGGCTCACGAGGCGTAGCTGTTCTGATTCATCATAGAGACTCATTCCTCCATGATAAATTATGGGCTGACCCCCAGGGCAGATATATCATCGTCACGGGCACTTTATACGGTGAACCGTTTACCCTGGGCTGTGTCTATGCCCCTCCTCCATTAGCATGGAACCTTACAGAGCGTTTATTGACGTTGTGGGCGGAGGTCCCCTCGGGTTTGACGTTAGTGGGCGGTGACTGGAACAACACTATTTGCCCCCACTCTGATAGATGGCGCAGCGTGTGTCATCGAGCAGTGGCACACGAGTCGAAGTTGCAGCTACTGGTGCGGGATATGGACTGGGTCGACACATGGCGGAGGCTCCATCCCACTGACTAAGGCTGTACAAATTTTTCTAGTACACACGGATCTTTCTCTCGCATCGACTATGTCTTCATATAGTCAATACACGCACATAGGCTAGTGGCGGCGGAGATCTTACCCAGGGGCCTTTCTGATCATTCCCCTGTACAGCTGGATATACGACTGGGCTCTAGACGCCCCCCCTTCCGCTGGCGATTATCACGATAGCACCTGCAGGATGCACAGTACAGAACACACATGCATGCTGCAATCACGGAATATTGCTCTCACAACTCAGGAACAGTTAATTCATCAGAACCCCTGTGGGAGGCCATGAAGCCAACACTTCGGGGGGTTGACATTGCATATTGCACGGCTCAGCGTAGACAGCGCCCTGAGAAGTTGGTCCAGATGGAAGCCCAGATCATAGAATTAGAATCTAGGAGCAGAGGGAAAGAAGGCAGGGAGGCGCGCAGACAATTGCTTCATGCGCAGCAGGTATATGCCAGTGAGCTGATGGACGAGGTGAGGGTGACCTGGTTGGCTACCCACAGTAGAATTTACCAGTGGGGCGACAAGTCCAGTGCATTGCTACATCGTCTCTGTCAGCGGGCGCTCTGCCCCCTAACTCTCCCGGCTGTTAGTGGTCCTACCGGGGAGATACTCACTGACCCGCTGCATATTGCAGCAAGCTTCGCTGATTATTACAGAGATTTATACGCCCCCAGAGAGGTCATTCCATCTCGTCTTGCCAATAAATTCATAGATGACATGCCTCCACGGGCCCTTACAGATTTGGTAAGGACTTAGATGTCCCAATAACGATCGAGGAACTTCACAGGGCACTCTCCGAGATGCGTCCCGGTAAAGCACCTGGCTCCAATGGCTTCCCCTGCAAATTCCACAAGAAATACCAATCTCTATTGACGACCCCGTATCTAGCGGCACTTCATGCCGCTTTTGACGCGCAGCGCCTTCCACGGGATTGGCGCCATGCAGAAATCGTGGTGTTTTTAAAGCCGGGTAGACCTCCTGAACATCATGCTTCTTATCGCCCGTCATCGCTCCTTAATGTAGAAGCCAAACTTCTCGCTAAAGTCATAGCCAACCGCATTGTGCCATACATCACTGAGCTAGTTCATCCCGATCAAGCTGGGTTCATGCCGGGCCGTGCCACACGACATAATATCTGTCGTGTGCACAATGCGATAGCGACGGTGGACCGCCTGGAGGAGCCGGCTGCGCTTCTATTGGCCGATATCGATAGGGCCTTCGACTGCTTTAGTTGGACCCATCTCTTTGCACTCCTGCATCGTCAAAATTTCGGTCCCCACCTTCAATATATTCGACTCCTGTATACTGATATTACTGCATCGGTTCGCATTGCCGACTCCACGTCACAGGCTTTCCCCATTGGACGGGGCACTCGTCAGGGCTGTCCCCTTTCTCCCTATCTTTTCGCTCTGGCTATGGAGCCGCTTGCGGCCTGGGTGCGCATAGATGCGCAAATCCGGGGCTTTGAATGGTCATGGGAGGTCTCCGACCGCATACCTTTATATGCGGACAATGTTCTGTTCTTCCTTACGCGACCGGACCGATCGGGACCGAGACTGCTTTGGATGATGCAGATCTTTGGCGAGACATCAGGACTCTATATGAACGCCCGGAACTCATATCTATGGCCCCTGAGGGGCGGCCGCCCCATAGGCGAATGGTCAGGCAGGGTGACGGTTGTCCAGGACGGGTTTAAATATCTTGGGGTACATCTGTCGTTCTCCCAGTCGGTGTCTTGGAAGAAGAATCTGGCCCCGCTATGGGCTCAGATTAAGGCACAGACTCGCTCTTGGTCGCATTTACCGCTCTCTCTGCTGGCCAGATCCGCCACCTTCAAGATGGTCTCCCTCCCCCGCCTAGTATACCAACTTCAAAATCACCCATACCCAATATCACCCTCCTGGTTCAAGCAACTGAATGCAACCTTCAGACAGTTCCTCTGGGTGGGGGGAGTGGGGGCTCAGCTCAAGTAGCATTGGCAACCTGTTTCCAGTTGACATATTGCGGATGCATCGCAACACCAGGTGTCCGGGCGTATTATGCGGCCTCACATCTTCTTATCCTCAATGACTGGTGGTACGGGGACAGATGCCTCATATGCAGTTGAACGCTGGCTGATGGGCAGTATGTCACTTCACACAATCCTCCATACACACTCGACTTTAAAAGTGTTGCCGCCGGCGACTTCCGTTGTTTTCAAGATCTGGAGATGGTCACTACACCACATGGGGTGGTGGGGTAGGTTAACAAAATAAACACCCCTCTGGCGTAATGGTAGTCTGCCTCAGTTGATGGGATTATCTGGGTTTTCTGGCTGGGAGGCTGTAGGAATATGTACTATAGGGGATGTTCTTCAAGGTCAGACCTTAAAGTCCTTACAGGAACTTCAGCAAGAGTATGAAATGCCCCGGTCACAATTTTATAAATACCTTCAATTTCGTCATGCCTTCTCCCCCTACCTTACACATCAGGAAGCTCTGCCTGAGTTTAATCCCATAGAGGCTAAAGAGTTCATGGGGGAATTAGGTGCACACAAGATCACTAAGATCTATCGTACATTAGTGACAAATAGCCCCACTTCTCTTAGCAAAACACGCAAGGCCTGGCAGAATGATTTGGGCCCCCTGGATGAACACGACTGGACGGAGGCTTTGGAGTCCTTAGTGGCACTGCTATCGCGGCACGGTTAAGATTCATACAATTCAAATATCTGCATCGCGTTTATTACACCAGATATAGGCTCTGGCGTGCCGGGCTTATTGAGTCCCCTCTCTGCCTGCGCTGCCAAGTTATGGACGGCACCCTCATACACACCCTATGGCAATGCAATACACTCTCTAGGTTCTGGCGGGGCGTACTCACATGTCTGTCAGAAGTCCTGGGCTGGGATATTCCTTACTCGCCTCGGCTTGTCTTGCTTCACATTATGGATGGTATCGGGGGCAACATATATAAACGCCATCTATTGCTCCTGGGCCTCACGCTGGCGAAACGGGATATAGCCAGGGCATGGAAAGACGCCTCCCCACCACGGGTCGGGACATGGGAAGAGGGCCTTGATTTCTGCAAGGGTCTACAATTACCAATATATAAAGTGAGAGGATGTCCCTAGAAACATCCCAAGATCTGGAAGAGATGGGCAGACTATCGGGGATTATATTTGGAACCTATCCCAACTGAATCGTTCGATTAATAGTGGGTGAAAAGGCTGTATTGTGGATGGGAGAATACGGCTGTCATTGTATAGGTATGCGACTGGGGTGGCGAGGAAGGGCATGCATTGTATTGTTTATTAGATATATGACAGTCTTGTTTATGGTTGGCGGAATATATTTGATTGTATTCAATTTTCAACTGTTATATTGCAATTCAAAAGTCGACATCACTATTGCTACTCTGTACATTGTGCTACTGGTTAACCTGGCCTGGCCAGGCTTGATACAGCTGTTGACAATAAAATTTTGTTGTGAAAAAAAATATTGTGGAGAAATCAATGAAGGCCGCAAATACAGGCATACCTCGAGAAAGTGCATATTTCTCAATGATCGCTTGAAGGGCAACAAAATTACTGATTGTACTATGGTTCCTCCTAAAACCTGCGTGTTCGAGGGGAATAATGTTCATATCTTGCACCCATTGTTGTAAATGGGACAGTAAACACCTAGCAAAGAGTTTACCTGTTGAATCCAGTAATGCTATCTGTCAGAAACTAGCAGGAGAAGACCTGCAGCACTTTTTATACAGCGGGATAATAATGCTACCCCTCCAAGAAAAAGGGATTAGTCCTGATCAATAGTGAACTAAGAAACGATCCCAATGCTGCTGCTTCCTTTTTAATAACTGCAATATGAATCTCATCAGGTCCCATCGCACCAGAGGTTCATCATTTTTTTTTATAAAACCAACAATCTCTACTTGAGAAGGAGTACAGTACCCTTCAACCATTTCATCCTCTATGCTAGACACCACTGGATTGACTTCCCCGGAATAGCTACAATACAAGTTAGAAATAGACTCCACCCAAACATTTTCAGGGATGGAGATAACTTGTGTTACCAACCTAGAGTCACACAACTCAGTCCCCAAATGCCAATACTTTCTTGAGTCCCCTGAGTGCATGTCTTCCCTTAAGTTGATCCATTTGGCATCACATTTGCTCCTACGCTCTAGCGCCTTATTTCTTGTTCAAATAAATTTAATGTGAGTGATTTCTTGCTGTCTTGAAGAGGAAAATCGTAAGTGCTGTCTCTTTATCAGGAAATGTATCTCCAGAGTTAGCACTTTCGATTTCAGATTCCTCTTTTTTAGCTGTCTACAGCCTGCCTCCCTGGACCCTAAGTTGCAAAAAACACCAATTTGACTTTCAACAAAAGATATAGGGTCGTCCCAGGAGGTGTCATTGGACCTAATACATACACTTTGAATTTTAGAAAATAACAACTCAATATTCTTAGCTGCCCAATACATGCGCCATTAGACCTATTAAAACCAACCTCACTAAATGAGGGATTTCCGGGTGATAAATCCTGAAGGTTAAAGACCACTGCCACACCCACTATACTAGGTCACTCAAATCAGTCAGTAGGAACATTTCGAACAAGTCCAATTCATCTCATAATAGACAATCATATAGTCTAACAGACTCTGCCTAGAAGTATAGTGAAAGGTATAGGGGCGGGCTCGTCAGCTGGAGACCGACCATTTAGGATGACTAATCATATTTCCCAAGAGTCTCTAATAGAAGGAAGCCATGTTTGTCTGTTCTATTTTTTCTGGTAAAGAAATCCCCGGAATAGACCACACTTCCTCTTTTTCGACATTGATAAAGTTCGTGGAAGCAGGTTTGGAGACCTTTGCATTTAGATCCTCCATAATGATTATCACGGTGCAATCTTCAGCCATACGAATATTAAAGACAAAGGTGAAAAGTTGACTCACCAAATGGTCATACGATTTAACCAGAGGAATATACATATTTGCTAACAAAAAGAAAGATGAATCACCCCTTACATCCTGGCAGACCACTTTCAGGCAAATACATAGGTATGAAGAATGAGTAAAAATTCCAAGATTCCAATTTACAGTGTTCTTTGGTAAAATTGCCACCTGCCCCACCAGAGTGGCCCCGTACAGAGTGCTTTGCGTTACAAGAGATTACAAAAAAATCAGTACATGTGAAATCAGTGGATGGCCAGGTTTCCTATAAACATGCAATTAGTGGGTGGCTTCATCACACAGTCATATTCCAAGACGGGATAAGAGGGCAAGATCTGCCTTAACAGCTTGTCATTTTTGTAGCATAGGACAGGCACTATTCAAGACACCTGCCACCCAGCTCCATCTAGATAGATTATCCTTCGGCTCAACAACATGAGGGTTTTAACAGCTGAACCCTCCAAACTTTTTATCGCTCGCCCTCCCCAGTGAGAGAACTGTATCATTGGGATTCACCTGATAGATCTCATTATTGTAGCGACCAACAATGAATTATTTGTTTTGTTTTATTCAATTGTTTAACCTGGGGTTCGGAGCACTACACAACTGGCACAACGTCAATCTCCCATTTTAAAAAGAAATCAAAATTTTGCAAGACCAAGTTTGTAATTACCAATGAGCCAAAGGTAATTCTAGAATAGAACCTCAATGCGTTGCATGAATAAACACATTTTTTAATATCACTGCTTTTTACCAACCTTAATGCTTTTATCTTTGCAAAAGATTTTAGAATAGAGCTTCTATTCACCAGTGGTGACTCATTATCAAATAATAAAATAAAGTCTAAAATAGTAACTCTAAGCTCTGCTCAGAGATCAGTCCATGAGGGTTACAATCAACACTCCCCATCATATGGTCTGTCGATCTCTGGATAAAAGCCACTGCTCCCAAACTGGCGAGGAATGGGATTTATCATTAAAAAGAGTACCCCCATTAAAGGGCCTCAGCTGAATCAATATGGTCATTAGAGTTCTTCAGTCCCTCAGCTTCAGGAGCACCTGAAAGTACCATACTTTCAATTATGCCCCAACCCCTACCTGAACATATGGAGAAATCAATGCAATATTTGTAACAACCTCTGGTCGTGGAAGCACAACAGGAGGATTACATGCTTCAGCTACATTTACCACATCTCTCTCTTCGAATTTGGAATTATTGAGGTCAAAGTGTGGATTTATGGGGAACAAGCACAAGGCCTTATCTCCAGATGTTGTTCATACTTTACCCTCAAGGACCTTCATGCTAGGACAGCCAGGGAATCTCAACTTTCTCTGTTTACGTTTAGAGATTCTTCTGATCTTTTTATTTTTGTGCTTCTTTGTAGCGCCCAACTGAACTGTCAATGAAGAGTCTACTTTGGACTCCTTGTTTTGACTGATAGTCCCGGAAGCTGACCTTTGCCTATCGATTAGATTATTGGCGAAATTACAACCCCCTACAACCTCGGATTCTGTTTCTAAAACTAACACATTCTCTTTCCCAACATTCTTACATCCTTTTTGTGTGCTTTTTTGAGCAAAGAGAAAATCCCAACCATGGCTGGATCTGTGGAGAGTTCCTGACAATGCTTAAAAAACAATAGACTTAAGCAAAGGTCCTAATCGATACATGTGCTAAGTTTTTTTGGAGGCACCTCAAACTGCAGGGGTTTACCAACTTGTGCAAAAGCATCCTCGTCCCCTCCTGGACTGGAGGAAGGTATAGACACATACAGAACTGTTAAATGAACAAAAACATTGAAATTTCCTAATCATTGTTCATGTATTGAATCTTTGAAATCATGAAATGTTTTAAAACTGTTAAGGATATGATGAGAGGTGATGTGCAGGTCCCTGTTCGGGAGGGTGAAGAGGCTACGCAGAAGTCACAGCAGGTCATTCATTATAGGGTGACCAATGCAGGACTTCATACATGTTTGTGGCTTCATCAATGTTCAAGATCACTGAAAATGAAGGACCATTCAGATTTTCACAATAAGGTACCTCTGACTTAAAGACTATTGAACATTTAAGGGAAAAATTATATGAAGCCACCTACTGGACCTACACAGTATGAAGCATTAAATGCTTGGGAGCAAGCAAAGCATGCCAAACAGAAAGAAAAGTATCAGAATAGAATTACGTAGATGCTCACTGGGATGGAGGACAGGATGGAGGACAGTAGAGGTGGAGGAAATGCGTAGTCGAGGGAGCTAGACTGTACCCAGCTATAACTACCGAAAAGTCTAAAAATCTGAAATAGGGAAATGATGATGACTAAGCTGCAAAAAAAACAGACACTGATAGTGATTTAGGGGGTGGCATTTTAGATGCCTTGTTATCCTCATGACCACCACCATATGTGCCTCCCACAACCAGTATCGCGGTTGTTACACCCACTAGTGCTACAGTGGCTACAGCCCCTGTAGATCCAAATATAACTTCGAACAAGAGACCACTTCCGGGATTTCCGATTGCAACTGCATCTGTCCCTACGGTAATTGCCCTGGGTGTTGATGCCTGTATTGCGACTGTACCTGCACCCGTGACACAGATCGTATCCACTCAACCCTTAGGGATTCCTGCAGCAACTGCACCAATAAATATTATACCGAATCCTACTGTTCTAGGTGCGGTAGGAGGAGTAGGTGTGGCGACATTGCAAAACTCACAGATTGTTGCCTGGACACCACCACAAAATGTTCAATCATTAAGATAAGGGAGAGGAATTGTGTTTACGACACCTATTGCACCTGGAGAGAAAGGGCCATTTGATTATAGGATATTTACCCCATGGTTTGAAGAAATTTCAGAAAATAAAAAGAATAGGAAAAACAGAGAGCCCATCTACTAGCCAAAAAAGGGCAAGGCCCTTAGAGGTACCAGAATTAAACATGGAATTATTAGAGGATGCCTAGCTGTTTCACATTTGAATCATTATCAGGATAATGAATTATACATTTGAGTAAAAATTTCACAAGAAGTGCAGCTGCCACAGATGACAGATTAACTAGATTGGCAGGAAAAGAGTTCCTGTACAGGAAAGTTTCAGGACACAGCTAGATGATGAAGCTATTGTGACAATGCGGTCTTCAGGAATGAGATTACATATTATGGAGTTTGTGAACTGCATCCGCAAATACACCAATTTTGACAGGTTAGAGAGCAAGTGGGCAAAAAAACAGGGAAGGAAAAAGAAACAATCAGACGCTGCAGAAGCAAATGGTAAGTCACCACCATGTACCATGGATTAGAGGTGATCTTGTGACATTCACAAACAACTTTCTGAATTTAAGAGAGAATCCTGCCCAGTGGCATACAAAGGCTGATAGATTTGTTAAAATTTGAAAGGTTTTGTGGACCAACTTGAATACCATTTTTCATATTGTGGTACCAAGTGATCTATTGGCTGGATGTAAGATAGCTGTGCAATGGCCATGTACTGAGCCTGCACCTGTGGTGATGACAAAGTATGATGAGGTGAATACCTTTCTGAAAGGAAAAGTTGTAGCAAGGGATATTGATTGGTTGAATATTAATAGAATTATTAAAAGAAGCTAAAGAATCAGCGCACGCTTATTATGAACGATTGTGGCAGGTGTTTAAACAGCACAGCTGACAAAAAAATTCTGCAAAGGGAAATATAGAGAGTTTTATGTCACAGTTCGTTCTTGGGGTGAGATCAGAGATCATGCACACATAACAGAATGTGATTTGCTGGTATGTGAAATGTGTGGATGAGATTCTGAGGTATCCCAAATACTGTAGTGATGAGCAAGAAATGAAGCAGAAGAGATTCAAAGAGAAATTTATGTTGGCTCAGACTAAGGTGGCTCAAAAAGAATTCCAGAATAAATAACATGGAGGGAATGTTAGCGGAATGCAAGGTGTTGGGTTTCAGTTGGGAGGTCAGATTGCACAAGATGGTGTTGGTTTTTCACAGGGTAGAGTTTGAGGTGTTCTGTTGATCCAAATTCTGGAGTAGACATTGCAACATTGAATAAATCAACTCCTTGTCATTATTGTAACAGGCAAGGGCATTGGAAGAAAGAGTGTAGATAGAATCCACATCAAGTGAGTGGTGATGGGCAAATTCAAGGGGTAAATCAAACGTAAATGCGAAATATTCCTGTCAGAGCAATGGAAGTTCCAGACCAACCCCCTCTCAGAAAAGAAGATCCAAGTTGTTAGTCTTACAAATAAGCAAGTAGCTAATCCTGTTTCAAAAAAGGGCCTGTAGTAATAGGTTCATTTGAGGAGGATCACTAATTTGTAGTGTGTGGTTCAAGTCCCATAAGGTTGTTAGGAAGGGATCTTTTGTGCAAGTTAAATTGCACCATTTACTCCATACACTATATGGTGTTGAATTTCAAACGCATGATTAGGATGTAGAATTTAAAATGGCTTGACATGAAACAGCTCTAGGATTGTATCCTGTAAGAATGGTAGATGATTTGCCTCTCAATTTACAAGGAATTGTAAAATCAGAAGTATGGGATTTTTCAGGAAAAGACATCGGACTAATCAAGGTAGTCAAACATGTCCAAATTACAATAAAGCCAAACATAGTTTTCCAGAGAACACCACTATATAATTTGACCCCTCTGACAGTGGCTGGAATAACTTCAGTGATTGAAAAACATATTAAAACAAGGGATTTTAAAAGAGATTGTCGGAAGTCTTTGCAATTCACCTATCATGGGTTTACAGAATCCCAATGGAAAATATAGAATTGTACAGGATCTTCGAACAATTAATTATATAGTTGTCCCATGTTATCCTGTGATACTGAATCCAGCAACAATACTATTTCAAATTCCCTGCACTGCAGTGGAGTTTACTGCTGTGGATCTCAGCCAGCCTTTTTTTCCCATTCCGTTGGATGAGGATAGTCAATTCTTCATCTCATTGGTATTCATAGATGGAGTTTTGGCAGGGTGTGGAGTTTCACAAGGGTATAGAGAGTAGTTCAATCTATATTCAGATCTTAAAAAAGAACTCTGCAGATGCCTTGCAATTCAGTTCTTGTGTACTACATTAACGACCTGCTTGTGGCATCAAGTACACAAGAAGCTTGTCAACAGGACACAATTTCTCTTTTGAGTCATTTGGATGAGAACGGACAAAAGGTGTCTCCGACCAAATTACAATACTGTCAAAAAGAAGTCCTATATTTGGGACATCTCATTGAGAAGGGAATGCGAATGGTATCACAAGAGAGAATAGAGACAGTTCTGAATATGAACAGGACGTTCCTGAGAATGGTTGGCTACTGTAGACAGTGGATATCAATCTTTTCCCTAGTGGCCAAGGAATTTACTGAGGGTAATGCACAAAGATGTGCCTGATCTGCTTCCAAGGGGCAAGGATGCTCTAGAACTGGAAATGCCTGATTACAGTAAAATGTCCACAATGTTTTGCAGTGAGAGAGAGGGCTGCACTCTCTGTGCTTTTTCAGTTGCACGGAGACTTTATAAGACCTGTGGCATATTTTTATCTACTTTTGTCCCTGTTTGTTAGACCTGGCATCTCTTGGTGTGTTTTCCCTGTCTTTTTGCTTTCTGACCTCCCGGATTTGACTCTGTTTTCGCTGCTTCAGTGTCTCTCTGTGCACTTTCTCACTGCTGTCCAGTGTTAAAGTACAAGTGCTCCTATTGTAAATTGTATTATGGATTGCTGTTTCCATAATTGGCATATTTGATTTACTGGTAAGTCCCTAGTAAACTGCGCTGAGAGTGCCAGGGCCTTCAAATCAAATGTTGCTAGTGGGCCTGCAGCACTGATTGCGCCACCCACACGAGCAGCCTTTCAAAGGGTTCTCAGACCTGCCCCTGGAGTGTCTGCGCGCAGTTTCTACTGCCATGTCGACCTGGCAAATGCACCCACTTGCCAGGCCCTAACCTTCCCTTTTATTACATGTGAGTCACCCCTAAGGTAGGCCCAAGGTACCCATGTGGGCAGGGTGCAGTGTATGTGAAAGGTAGGACATGTACTGATGTGTGTAATATGTCCTGATAGTGGAATACTGTGAATTTCGTTTTTCACTATTGAAAGGCTATCTGTCCCATAGGATAGAATGGGAGTTTACTCATTGTGAGAAGTTGGCCTGGCATATGCTGTCCACTAATTATAGTGGGCACCTTGCACCAGTCCAAACTACCTTTTTTGATGATAGGTTTAAAGACAACCTTTATTGAAAGCTATCCTAGTGGTAGCTATGGAGAGCAGCCTTCAGGCTAAGTCTTGAAGGAGTGTTAAGCTGTTGTTTTACCAGTTATAATCTCATGAATGACCAAATGAAAGGAGATCCACACCAGGTATATATATAAAATATATGTATTTATTACTAAACACTACCCAATAGTCTCTTTATGAGGCTAGAGGTCAAAGTACACAAGTTACAAGTCAAATAGCACAGTAAAATAGCACAATATACGATTAGCCCTAGAGGCGTACCAAACCATATATTAAGAAAGTGGTATAAGAACCACGACTTAAGTAGACACAAGGCATAGAGCCTGTAGAATCGCTGGGACCCCAAGGAACCACCCAAGGTAGTGACACAGGGGACCCACAGGGGCTGTGTGCAGTGTGTGAACACAGCCGCGAGCTCCGTTAAAGTCTATGGGAAAGTCGCGGTAAGAGTTTTAGAGTTTAAGGACACTTAGAAATGGACTAGGACCAAACCCTCTTGGACTTAGACAGTTCTAGGGTTAACACCCACGGGAGCACCGGAGTACTCGAGTTACCTCTCCCAGGGAAGCCGGGTGCATAGGTGTCGAATGGTGTCAGGTTGCGTCGTCGATTTCAATGGTGGCCTGCAACGAAGTGCTGCTGCCGGGAAGATGCGAAGTGTCCGAAGGGATCCAAGCCTGGATCGGAGATGAGAAGAACCTGAAAGCAGAGGGGACAGAGTCTGGGTCACTTGCCAGTGACCAGGGGCACGATAGTCGAATGCCCACCGATGTCGGGTGCTTCAGGTGAAAGAGGTGAAGCTTGACTCTTCAGCCACGAGGACCAGGAGGCGTCGACGAGGACCAGGAGCTGGATTCGAGCTGTCCCACGAAGGATGTCGAGTGCTGCAGCGTTGGTGTCCGGATTGAACACAACAAGCCTTGGCAACAGCAACCCACGCAGAAAGGAGAAAGATGCTTCGGTGCAGACCAGCAAGGTCTGAGGGACTCACCACTCGGTGGGGAGTTAGGGCACGTCTGGAGCAACCAGAAACGCCCAAAGAAAATCAGAGTTGCCTTCACAGGGACCCACCAGTCAACGGACCAGGGATCGCGAAGGAGCCTCGAGCGGAAATGCAAGAAGCGGGCCCACGGAACACTCGTGGAGTGTAGGCTCACAATCTTTGGTGCAAATGGTGCTCGGGGCATGGGCTACAAGTAACCCAAAGCAGGACTTCAAGAATCGTCGAGAAGTCGATGCACTAGCAAATGTGCACGGTGTCCAGGAGTTCCGGTTCCACGTCACTCGTGAGGGCTGCGGGTCTCAGCTTTGCTGGGGACTCGGGTCGGCCTCTGAGAAGTCTGGAAATCCTCTTCCTGGGGTGCAAGTACTTCGGAGTCCGGCGGGAGCTTCGGAGATGCAGACCGGCAAATGCTTCGTTGTTGCCTGCCAAGCAGGGGAGTCACTCCTTGACCCCAAGGGAGATTTCTTCAGTCCTCTAGTCTTGAGTAGAGCGTCGAAGTTCCAGGATTCAGTTGCAGAGTTTCGTCCAGGGATATCTAAAGTCCTGTTGATAGGGGTTCCTTACTTATACCTAAGAAAGGGGTTGGACTAACTCTGTGGACCCACCTATGGGAGGGTTTGGAAAGAGGGGTGGCTACACCCATTTCCTTTGTCCAGTTTCGCGCCAGAGTAGGGGCTGGCAGCCCCTGCAACCGGTTTGAACTGGGGTATGCACGAGGACACCAAATGTGCCCCCAGTGCAGGACTTCAAAGCACCCGAAGTGCTCCCGCCCAGCCCCAATACACATTATCCTGTCTGGGGAGGTGGTCACACCTCCCTGGGACAGGAAACCTATTGTCCAGGCCTCCCCTGCCGGAGTTTCGTCCAGCAGCAGGAGGCCAGACTCCTGTCTGTGGCTGCAGCATCCATTTTGTGATGCCAGGGCTCTGTTTAGCTGGTACCGGGTATACCGGTGCTGTCATGCCTTTCCCTCTAGAAGGGTGGGATCATACTCCCACACCAGTTACTGGTGTGGGGGTATGATTCCAAGGTGTTTGACACCAAACACGACATGTTTCCGTGCAGCCATCCCAAAGTTAGCATTTACCACGAGGATATAATGCACTTAAGAGTATATGGTCAGGCTGCACCACAGACAACCCTGGAGAGGAGATTCCGAGGGATGCAGAGGGGCTCTGCTCATGCATGGGCACACTCTCACAATTAACCAAGCACCCTGCCTTCAGGATTGATATGGCCTGCCATAGGGGTGACTGATAGGTTTCTATGTGCAGTGATAGGTGAGATATAGTGAACCTATATCTCTGCAAGGGGTGCATGCACCACCTCACTCAGGCGGCAGTAGCAGGCCTTTGGTGTCATTTTGGATGGCCTTCCAGGGGTGGCACAATACATGCTTCAGCCCCTGGTAGGCCTCTGAGGTACCTATGCCCTGGGTACATAGTATACCATATACTAGGGACTTATAAGGGCACCCCAGAATCCAATCTGAAGTGTACTTAAGGTACATGGAATCAATTTAGAGAGGAAGCAGCTAGGCTGGGGTCCTGGATAGCAGGGCCCCATCCAGACTAAAGTCGAAAAACAGTGATACATCAGCAAAAAGTGGGGTTAACCATAAGAGGCAGATCCTACTCTCCTACACTCATAACATCTTATATATATATCTTCCCATTGGGACAAGATGGAGAAATGAACACAGAATGTAGAAATTCATCTTTTAGTAAAGATGATTTTTATGTTCTGTGTTTGAAAATACCACTTTTAGAAAGTAGGTGTTTTCTTGCTTAGCCATCCTGTGAGCCTCTGCTGGGTTGTGGATTGACTGTCTGGCTTTTGAGTGACACGGGCTTGGGATATGCATTCTCTTCAGACAGCCACTGGGGTGGATTTGGGGGGTCGAGCTGTCTCCTGCCTTTCCTGGATGAGTCAGGGCTGGGCTGAATAGACCTGGGCTGCATTTAGAGTAGTGGGAGGAGATTTCCTTGCACCTGAATGGGCCTGGTCTGCCTTGGACAATGATGTCTCCACCTCCTGCCATGAAGCTGGGCCAGAGAGGACCAAACTGGTTTGGACTAAGCAAAGACACTTTCTGCCTGAGAGAACAAAGAGAAATGCAGCATAAATATTGGGGCCCCGACACCAGAACTGTAGAACTCACTTGGCTCAAGGAACCTGCCAGAAGAAGAGCTGGAAGAACTGCCAGGAGGAGTACTGCCCCTTTGCTGTGTTGTTGCTTTGTTGAGTTGGCCTGCAGTTGTTGCTTCTGCCTTGGGCAGTGAAAGGACTGGACTGAACTTTCTTTACTTGTGCTGAGTATCTCCAAGGGCTTGAAATAGAGCTTGCCTCCTGTTCATGAAGTCTCAGGGATAGCAAAGACTTCACCTACCTTTGGGGACTGCCTCTGGAACCGCGGTTTGTTGCCACAGAGGGGGAAAGCAGCCGATTCCGTCACTGTCTCCATGTCCTGAAGGCACGGCAGAAGGCACCGCCGCATCACACACAGCAACACTGGTCTCACCGACGACGACCACCACCCTTGCCACCGAGCCGTTGCTTGCACCGTGACCTTTGGGCACCGCACTCCGCACCAGCTCGTTTCACTCCACCGCCCTGGTCTTACCGACGCCACCGCTGCCCGCTGACTTCGACACCTGTGACCGCACCGTGGCTTGGGGGAACCGCTCCTAAGTCTCACGATGCAACGCCACGTCCCACACTGCAGTCTGGGCCGACCGATGCCAGTTCCCACCAAACGGCTCTATCACTTGCACCATGCCCTGTCAGCACCGCACCAAGCACCGCCTCACTCCGGACCGTAGCCCCGGTCTCACCGAGACCGCTGGACGACCATCACCGAGCCGCTGCCTGCAGCGCGCCTTGAGGGCACCGCACCGCTTCACTTCACATCGCAACCGTGGCGGTTGCCACGATCGGCCAACACCAACGTGATCGTCCGGCATGAAAAGGTACTCTTTACAAGTCTTCCGATACCACGACCGACGCGGTCGGATAGAACTGTTGGATTCTGTTGTTTTCAGCACCGCCGTAGCACTGGACGGAGCTACCGACTTCAAGGAATTGCATTTTTAAGGTTATTCTTGCAAAGTGCATATTTTTTAGGACTGCATGTTGGATTCTTATAGTTTTGGTCTTCTTTTGAATATATAAAGTATTGGATATTTTTCTATACTGGTGTGGTGTCCTTTTGTAGTGTTTTCACTGTGTTACTGTTGGTTACGTGCAAATGATTATACACTGTCTCTGAGATAAGCCTGACTGCTTGTGCCAAGCTAACAAGGGGGTGAGCAGGGGTTATTTCAGTAGTATATCCCCCATATACTGACTAGAAGGGTCCCTATTTGGACAAAGTTGCAAACCATTGCCAACTAGAGACCCTCATTTCTAACACTGGTTGTCAGTGGTGAGTATAGGACTTGTGTTTGCACTTGACCTATAGTGACTGGTGTACACTACTACCATATCGCAGACCATTACGCCCACATACTGTTTCTTTTTGGCCTATTTTTGATCCCATTGTTTTTGAACTTGAACATGCTATTGCATCATGCCTGAATCAAGAGCATCATCTGTTGCATCCTTGGAAGTGGCCTTTGAGGAGGAGAGGTTAGAAACCTACAACTTGAAGGGGTTGAAGACTATTTGCAAGAACCTCAAAGTCCAAATCAGGGGCCTCACCAGGAAAGAGGAGATACAAAAGGCGCTTAGGGTCTGGGTAGCAGCCAGACATGCCCATGGGCAGTCTGGAGATCTCAGTGTGGAGGCGGAAGAGCTTATTCCTAGGATGGATGTGCTTTTGGGAGTGGAGCAACCCTCCAGGCCAGGCAGCAGAGGCCTGTCCCCAGAGGAGCTGGAGGACAGGTGGGAGGCAAGGAAGTTTGAACTGGAAAAACTGTGGCTGGAGAATGAGAGGGAAGACAAAAGAATAGCCAAGGAAGAAAGGAAGATGATCTTGGATCATGAGGGTGGTATTAAGGAGCTGGAGCTAAGAAGTAGGTACAGCACAGATGGTGGAAGCAATTCCTCAGTGCAGGCAGATAGAATTGTGCACATCGCCAAGAATGTAGGCAAGGAATTCAAGAAGGTGGATGACATACAAAGGTGGTTTCAGGGTTATGAGGCATCGATACACATGAATGGGGTCCCTGAGAAGAACTTGGGAACAGGATTGTGGCCTCTTTTCCCAGAAGGAGGGGATACTTTGATAGCTTTGAGTAAGGGGCAGGGCCTCACCTACGTTGACATGAAGGAAGCCCTTCTCACCAGGTATGGTCTCACTCCCAACTAGTACAGGGATCAGTTTAGGTCCAGTAGGAAAACTGATGCAAACACTTAGTTGTAATGAGTGGATTCTTTTTGCAGGTCACTGGATGGTTGGGTGAAGGGCAGTAATGTGACAGATTTTCAGGGGCTCTGCAATTTGATTACATGGGAGCACTTGTCTAGTCTATGTTTTGCAGAGCTGCGACAGCACTTGACTGCTAGTAAGCTGACTGACCCCAGGAAGCTTGCCATGGAGGCGGATCGCTGGGTGAGTACCAGGGTCCACAAGAAGGTGTGTGGGGGAGACTCTGCCAAAGGGAGGCAGAAGAGTGGAGGGGACAAGGGTAAAGCATAGGAGTTCTCTAAAGGGCCCCAAACTAACACCCGGGGTAAAGGTTTCCATCCCCAGGAGATAAGAAACAAGGGGTCTTTTCAGGGAAGCCTGCAGAGACCAGCCCCCGCAAGTGCTATGCCTATGAGCAGGTGGGTCACTTCAAGGGGGACCCCATGGGTCCCAAGAGGACACAGCCACCCACCAGTTGGCAGAACAAGGTGTTGGCTAGCGTGGCGCTTGAGGAGGAGGGGTACCCACAGGAGGGTGGTGATCCCGCAAAAATGACCCTCGTCTCACTAGGGGACAGTGAGATGGTCCCAGGAAACCAGGTGCCTGCTAACACTAAAAAATACAAAAGACACACAATTGATGGACGGAATGCAGAACAAATCAAAACATTCACCCCCAGTCAAGAGATCTGGGTTAAATCCATCATTCTTTTGCTCACCATGCGACCCCAGTTTAGACCTGGCCATATGCAAATCAGTCTTGACCCTGTGCCTCATGGGAACAGTCCAGCCCGAACTGCCAAGCCAGGTCCTCCCTGGACCGGAAACAAGCATCCTAGGACCAGTTTCGGGGTTTCACCCCTCTTCAGCCAGGATAGCTTGATTCCAGTGGCACAGTGAGCCCAGGACCCACGTCTGGGCATACCTGGCGCACTTAGGGTGAGAAAGCAAAAGACACACAATTGATGGACGGAATGCAGAACAAATTAAAACATTCACCCCCAGTCAAGAGATCTGGGTTAAATCCATCATTCTTTTGCTCACCATGCCACCCCAGTTTAGACCTGGCCATATGCAAATCAGACTTGACCCTGTGCCTCATGGGAACAGTCCAGCCCGAACTGCCAAGCCAGGTCCTCCCTGGACCGGAAACAAGCATCCTAGGACCGGTTTCGGGGTTTCACCTCTCTTCAGCCAGGATAGCTTGATTCCAGTGGCACAGTGAGCCCAGGACCCACGTCTGGGCATTCCTGGCGCACTTAGGGCGAGAAAGCAAAAGACACACAATTGATGGACGGAATGCAGAACAAATCAAAACATTCACCCCCAGTCAAGAGATCTGGGTTAAATCCTTCATTCTTTTGCTCACCATGCCACCCCAGTTTAGACCTGGCTATATGCAAATCAGTCTTGACCCACTAAAAAATACAGCACCTAGGTGACCATCAATGGAAAAAAGGTAGAGGCTCTCAGAGATACTGGAGCCAGTGTGACCTCAGTCCGGTATCACCTGGTCTTTCAGGGGCAAATAGTCCCCGGGGCATTCCACCAAGTAGTTGCTGTGGACAACTCAGAGCACCAGTGTAAGGTGGCGCAGGTTCCCTTTGAATGTGGGGGGTCTCAGGTCCCTTAAGGGTGGTTGTGAGCCCTACCATACCTGTAGATTATCTGCTAGGTAACGATCTGGAGCAGTCCTTGTGGAAGGATGTTGAGCTCAGGTCTAACTTGGAGATGCTTGGATTGCCAGAGTGGGCATGCCTGACCACTCGGTCAATGGCCGCCAGCTAGGGTGATCAGAAGGACCTGGAGCCTGAAACAGTGGCCCAGGTTCCTGCCAAGAGAAAGGGCAGGGGGCGCAGGAAGCCCGCCCCTGACGTTCCCGCGGTCCGGGAGGAGGCTAACCTTGAGGGGGATCTCCCGGTACCTACAGGGGAGCAGGTAGCTGAACTGGGGAACTTATCTGGGCTGACCCATTGGCAGGAAGAAGGTGGTCCCACCAGGGAAGAATTCTGCAGGGAGCAGAAGGAATGCCCTTCTCTAGAGGGTTTGCGGCAGCAGGCTGCAAACCAGGCAGCTGGTGATCAGTCTGGATCACACTGGATTTACTGGGAGAATGGTCTCCTATATAGCGAGCCTAAGGTTACTGAGCCTGGGTCAGCCCATTTGCTGGTGGCATCCCAGCACTTCAGGACCTTCGTACTGGGTCTGGCTCATGACATGCCTTTGGCACAACATTTGTGGGAAGGACAAGACCTTTGACAGGCTTGTCACCCACTTCTTTTGGCACTAAATGCAAAGGCAGTCAGATGGACATTACAGATCTTACCAAACTTGGCAGGCGGAGGTAAGTGTAAGGCTCCTCTCCAACCTTTTCCAATTGTTGGAACCCCTTTTAAAAGGGTTAGGATGGACATTGTGGGGCCACTGGATCCCAAGACAGCCATGGGCAACAGGTACATCCTGGTCTTGGTTTCTTGGTGGACCATGCCAACCGGTACCCGGAGGCAATACCTCTCAGGACAACAACGACGTCAGTGGTGGGCCGGGCATTAATGGAGATCTTTTTCCGTGTGGGTTTCCCCAGAGAGGTGGTTTCTAACCGTGGGACCAATTTCATATCGAAGTATATGACATCCCTGTGGGAGGAGTGCAGTGTAACCTACAAGTTCACCACTCCTTACCACCCACAAGGCAATGGTTTGGTGGAGAGAATCAACCAAACCTTAAAGGGCATGATCAAGGGTTTAACAAAACTCATGAGGCATAAGTGGGACGTCCTCTTACCATGCCTTCTCTTTGCATACAGGGAGGTACCACAGAGGTCCTTAGGGTTCAGTCCCTTTGAGCTACTGTATGGGCACCCTGTGAGAAAACCTCTCCATTTGGTAAAGGAAGGCTGGGAGACAGCTCCCAGGAAAACTCCCCAGGATGTATATAGCTACATGCTGGCCTTCAGAAACAAAACTGCTTGCTTCATGAAGCTCGCTCAGGCGAACCTGGAAGTGAGCCAGGAGGAGATGAAACGCTGGTATGGCCAGAATGCCACTCTGGTAGAGTTTTAGCCTGACCAGAAAGAGTGGGTCATGGCCCCAATTGAACCTTGTGCCTTGCAGGACAAGTGGACTGGGCCTTTTGAGGTGGTGGAGCGCAAAATTAATGTCACCTTGTAAGGAACTGGCTCTATATATACTACACCAAAATGAGGTATAGTGTGTATAGAGTCCAAGTGACTCCAGAGGTAGGCAGAGGTTAAAGTTAGATAGAACCTTACTCTCTATTTGTGGTAGAGTGGTCGAGCAGTAAGGCAGTATCAGAGGACAGTGTTAAGCATTTGATGTACACACTCAGTCAGCAAAAAAATTCACACACTCAAGAACTGAACTCTAGGCCAATTGTTTTTGTATAAAAAATATACTGTTGTTTTCTTTTCTTAGAACCAAGCAAGCCTGGCACAGGTAAGCATTAAATACTTTACAGGATTAAGTTATTGTTTGTAGAACAGTTTGAAAATGCAATAGAAATTGTACTTTGTTTGATTTACAGGGAATGCAGTAGGTTGCAACACTTAGCAAATACAGTACATTGGAATGAATAGGCTTTTTCAGTAAATTGCAGGTAAGTTACTTTTCTCGTTACTTTTCTAACTCAGTGCTGGATACCTAGACTCAGCACTGGGACATTTCCTGTAAACAGGTAAGTAAATACGTTTTGGTTATTTGCAGGATTTTTAAAGAATAACTTTAGATTTCAAAACTCCACACTTTGTCGTTTTTGGAAGAAAAACAGTGCATTGAAATGAATAGACTTTTTCAGTAAATTAAAGGTAAGTTACTTTGTACATTACTTTTCTTACTCAGTGCTGGATACCTGGATTCAGCACTGGGACATTGTCTGTAAACAGGTAAGTAAATAAGTTTTGGTTATTTGCAGGATTTTTAAAGAATATCTTTAGATTTCAAATCTCCACACACTCGTTTTTTTGGAATAAAATTGTCAATGTTATCCTATGGAGGAAAAACAGGTAAGTAATCGACTGTGGGAGTTAAGGTTCTGGGGTTAGACTCAGGGGTCCCCCAGGGTCAGTGATGCACTTTTGTTTCACCCTAAGCGGCACTAGGGCGGCCGGGTGCAGAGTGTTGAGGCCCAATGTTATCCTATGGAGGATAGGGGCCTCCGGTTGGTGGCTGCTGGCAAGCAGGCCACTGGGTTGTGGGAGCAAAGCTCCTAGGGTTTAGGTCAGGGCAAATAGGGAACCAAATTAGCACCAAAGGTGCACCCTCAGCGGCACTAGGGCGGCCGGGTGCAGGGTGCTGTTTTGAGGTCGGGTACCCTGTTGTTTTCAATGGAGAACCTCCGGTTAGAAGAAACACTGCAGGCTCGGGGACGAGGATCTTCTGGGTGCGACCACCACTTCGAGGGGTAAGTTGGGATGTCTTGGGTTGGTTAGGCACCGTTGGTTTGGGCACACAAGGCCGTGGGGCGTCGGGTGCAGGGGTGCCTTGGGACGTCGGAAAGTCTTAAACGCTCTGGTCGCGGTAGAGGGGATCCTCTGGTTTGAGGCTGCAGGCATCTTCTGGAGGCTTGAGGTAGGTCAGGAGTCGCCGGATCTCGGGTCAGGATCGCCGGGGTGACCTCCTCATGGTGTTTTTCCACTCGAGCTCGGGCCGGGTTCGGCGGGTGCAGAGTGGGCTGGATTCGCGGTATCCGGTCAGAGCCAGAAGCTGCAGTTTGAACAAGTCCGGTGTTCACGGGAGAAGCAGTCTTGAAAGTGAAGGCAGGCAGGTCCTCCGGGGTTTTTGAGGCTGCTGGCTGCAGGACACACCGGGATTTCGCAGGCACAGGTTCGAGGGGAGACAGGCCTGTAGGGCTGGGGCCAAGTCAGTGGGCATCGTCGTCTTGTTAGCTCTGCACGGCTCTTCGTCCTTCTTCTTTGTTTCTTGTTGTCAGGCTGGATCTGAGGAAGCAAGGTTCAGGGTGCCCCCTAAATACTAGATTTAGAGGCGTTACAGGTAGGTAGAGGTCAGGGACCAATGGGTCCCTTCCCTGGGGTGGGTACACCTCCTATCGTGCCACCCTCCAGTGGGAGGGGGGCAGGAGCCTGTCCCTGGTTGGTTGGGTCCCCCCATCCTCAAGATGGCGGGGACTCAGAGTTGTGCTTCACCTCGCCTCCCCCACCTGAGGGGTGGAGTTGGCAGAGGTGAGCACACCTCTTTCCTTCACTTGTTTTTCCCGTCCAAAGTGGGGGGTAGAACCAGTGGGGACCAGTTGCTGAAAGCAGCAAGTGGCCTGGGGAAGCTCACAAAGGCGGCAAGCCTTTGAAGCTTCCCCTTCGTGAACCCTGCCCATCCTGGGGGAGGAGGCTTGGCACCTTGTCCCAGGATGTGCATTGTTTCAGGCCCCAGAGAGCAGCAGGCTCTCGACCCAGGGGTCCAGAAACATGTCTGGTGGTGGCAGCTGAAGCAGCCACTCAGCCTAGACACTAGAGGTGGGTTAGGTTTCAGGGGGCATCTTCTAAGATGCCCTCTGTGTGCATTTTTCATTAAATCCCACACTGGCATCAGTGTGGGTTTAATGTGCTGAGAAGTTTGATACCAAACTTCTCAGTTTTCAGTGCAGTCATTATGGTGCTGTGGAGTTCGTACTACTCTTAATGGCAGCACTGCACTTACAATATCTAAGAATGGACTTAGACACTGTAGGGGTACAGGGCTCATGCACCTGTACCCTCACCACTGACCTATGCCAGGGCAGTGGGTTGTAGGCATGGCACACAGAGGTGTGTGCCATGTCGACTCTTCACTTTGTTCTGCACCAAAACACGCAGCCTTCAAAGGCAGTGTGTGTGTGTAAAGGTACAGGGCCTCTAAGGGTGGCACAATAAGTGCTGCAGCCCTTAGAGGTCTTCCCTGGTCACAGTGCCCTGGGTACCTGTGGTACCATTTACCAGGGGCTGACCTGTGGCCAGAGATGCCAATTGGGTACAGTTTTGGGGAAAGAACACAGGCCCTGGGAACCTGATTGGCAGGGACCCAGGGCACATCAAGTCAAAGTGCATCAGTAGTCTGGCAAAAAGTTGGGCGGTTACTGCAACAGAAACCCACTTCCTTACACACCTACCAGGTGAATTTGCAGACTCCCAGGAACCCTTTGAGGGCCCTCCATGTGAACAGCCTCAAGCCTCACTTTGAAGGGTCCGAAGTGAGCATGCTCTTGGCGAAAGATGATGGGGTGGAAGAGGAGAGTGAACCTCTCCCTGACCTCCTGTCTACCAAGGAACACGATGGGTCAGTGGAAGGTGTGATCCTCTCCCCTACACTGACCCCAGAGCAGCAGAGTGACCGTCACCAATTGTTGGGGCAGTTTGCCACACAGTTCTCCATGACCCCAGGTGTTACTCACTGGTGTACCCATGAGGTGGACACTTGTGATAGCCTCCTGTGAAACACAAGATTTACAGGTTGACTGACCGGGTCAGAACCAGCATCAAAGAGTAGGTCTCTAATTTGTTGGCGTTAGGGGTGATTGAGCCCTCCAACAGTCCTTGGGCCAGCCCAGTGGTCTTGGTCCTGAAGGCTACTGCACCTGGTGCCACTCCTGAACTGCGGTTCTGTGTGGACTAGCGTGGGCTCAATGCGGTCACCAGGACTGACATGCACCCATCACCAGAGCTGATTAGCTCATTGATCGGTTGGGAGCTGCCAAGTTCCTCAGCACGTTTGATTTGACGTATGGGTACTGGCAGATTGCCTTAACCTAGGGAGCGAAGAATAAGCCAGCATTTTCAATCGCAGAGGGGCACTACCAGTTTTGGGTGATACCCTTTAGGTTGAAGAATGCCCCGCCACCTTTCAGAAGTTGGTCAACCAGGTGTTTGCTGGACTGGAGGATTTCAGTGCCACCTACCTGGACAACACTGCAGTGTTCAGCTCCAGCTGGGAAGAACACTTGAGGCACCTCTGGGAAGTATTGAAGGCTTTGCAGAGGGCAGGCCTCACGGTCAAGGCCAGCAAGCGCCAGATTGGGCATGGCTCTGTGGTGTACTTGGGACACCAGGTAGGAAGCGGCCTGGTGGCACCCCTAAAGCCCAAGATTGCCACCATTCTGGCTTGGAAGTCCCCCAAGACCCAGACAGAGGTGAGAGCCTTTTTAGGTCTCAACCGTTACTATATGAGATTCGTTAAGGGCTATGGCACCATTGTTGCCCCCTCGACAGAGCTGACTTCCAGGAAGCAGCCCAGGAAGGTGGTCTGGACTGCCAGAAAGCTTTTGATACCATGAAGGCAGCCATGTGCACGCATCCGTGCTCAAGGCACCCTACTTCTCCAAAGAATTCATAGTGCAGACTGACGCTTCAGAGCATGGTGTGGGAGCGGTGCTCTCACAACTGAACGAAGAGGGCCTAGACCACCCTGTAGTCTTCCTTAGGAGGAATAGACTCAGGGAACAGAGGTGGAGTGCCATCGAAAGAGAACGTTTTGCTGTGGTCTGGGCATTGTAGAAGCTAAGACCCTACCTGTTTGGGACTCACTTCCGAGTTCAGACAGACCACAGGCCCCTCAGATGGTTGATGCAAATGAGGGGTGAGAACCCAAAACTGTTGAGGTGGTCCAGCTCCCTACAGGGAATGGACTTTACAGTGGAACACTGCCCTGGCACAGAACACTCCAACGCTGATGGTCTGTCCAGGTTCTTCTGCCTTAGTGAAGAGAACTCCAAGGAGGTTGGGTAGTTCTCCCTACTTTCAGCGCTGGAGGGAACATGTGTTAAACCTGGCATCTTTTGGCGTGTGTCCCCTATCTTTTTGCTTACTGACCTCCCGGTTTTGACTCTGTTTTTGCTGGTTTTGTGTCTCTGTGCACTTTCTCACTGCTGTCCAGTGTTAAAGTGCAAGTGCTTCTATTATAAATTGTATTATGGATTGGTGTTTCCATATTTGGCATATTTGGTTTACTGGTAAGGCCCTAGTAAAGTGCACTGAGAGTGCCAGAGACTGTAAATCAAATGCTGCTAGTGGGCCTGCAGCACTGATTGTGCCACCCACACGAGCAGCCTTTCAAAGGGTTCTCAGACCTGCCACTGGAGTGTCTGCGCGCAGTTTCTACTGCCATGTCGACCTGGCAAGTGCACCGACCTGCCAGGCCCTAACCTTCCCTTTTATTACGCGAGTCACCCAGAAGGTACCCCCAAGGTGCCCCTGTGGGCAGGGTGCAGTGTATGTGAAAGGTAGGACATATACTGATGTGTGTGACATGTCCTGATAGGGAAATACAGTGTATTTTGTTTTTCACTATTGAAAGGCTCTCTGTCCCATAGGAAGATGGGGAGTTTAGTTATAACATCTTATAAATGTCTTCCCATTGGGACAAGATAGAGAAATTGAGTTTAGTATGCCTGAATTCAGAATGTAGAAATGCATCTTTTAGTAAAGGTTTTTTTTATGTTCTGTGTTTGAAAAAAACACTTTTAGAAAGTAGGTATTTTCTTGCTTAGCCATCCTGCGTGCCTCTGCTGAGTTGTGGATGGGCTGTCTGGCTTTTGAGCGACAGGGACTGGAGATGTGCATTCTCTTCAGACAGCCACTGGGGGGGGCGTTGTGGTGTGTCCTGCCTTTCCTGGATGAGTCAGGGCTGGGCTTAATAGACCTGGGCTGCATTTAGAGTAGCGGGAGGAGATTTTCTTGCACCTGAATGGGCCTGGTCTGCCTTGGACAATACTGTCTCCACCTTCTGCCTGGAAGCTGGGGCAGAGAGGACCAAACTGGTTTGGACTAAGCAAAGACACTCTCTGCCTGAGAGAACAAAGAGAAATGCAGTATAAATATTGGGGCCCCGACACCAGAACTTTAGAACTCGCTTGGATCAAGGAACCTGCCAAGAAGCAGAGCTGGAAGAACTGCCAGGAGGAGTACTGCCTCTTTGCTATGCTGTTGCTTTGTTGGGTTGGCCTGCAGTTGCTGCTTCTGCCTTGGGCAGTGAAAGGACTGCACTGAACTTTCTCTACTTGTGCTGAGTATCTCCAAGGGCTTGAAATAGATCTTGCCTCCAGTTCACGAAGTCTCAGGGACAACAAAGACTTCACCTACCTCTGAGGACCGCCTCTGGAACAGCGGTTTCAGTTGCCACAGAGGGGGAAAGCAGCTGAATCCGTCACCGACTACGTCGCTGGGTCCATGTCCTGAAGGCACCGCAGAGGGCACCACCGCATCTCACAACGCAACCCTGCTCTCACCGACGGCGATGACCGCCGCCGCCACCGAGCCATTGCTTGCACTGTGACCTGTGGGCACCGTACTCCACACCGCCTCGTTTCACTCTGCTGCCCTGGTCTCAACGATGCCGTCGCTGCCCGCTGACTTTGACACCCGTGACCGCACCGTGGCTTGGGTGCCCCGCTGGTAAGTCTCATGACGCACCGCCTCTTCCCACACCGCAGTCTGGGCCGACCGACACCAGCTCCCATCAACCGACTCTGTTGCTTGCACCATGACATGTCAGCACCGCAACAAGCACCGCCTCACTCTGCACTGCAGCTCTGGTCTCACAGACGCCACTGGACGACAGTCACCGAGCCGCTGCCTGCACCACGCCTTAAGGGCACCGCACACTACACTGCTTCACTTCACATCGCAACCGCGACGGTTGCCACGACCAGCCCGCACCAACATGATTGACCACAAATAAAAGGTACTGTTTACGAGTCTGCCGACACCAAGACTGACGCGGTCGGACAGAACTGTTGGATTCTGTTGTTTTCAGCACCGCTGTGGCGCCGGACGGAGCTACTGACTTCAAGGAACTGCATTTTTAAGGTTATTCTTGCAAAGTGCATATTTTTGAGGACTGTATGTTGGATTCTTATCTTTTTGATCTTGTTTTGAATAAATAAAGTATTGGATATTTTTCATTGCCAACTACAGACCCCCATTTCTAAAACTGTTGCTGCATGACTGCCCGACTGCCTTAAAGCCATTGCGGTAGTTGGTGTCAGTATTGAGAGATCTGAGAGCATAGTGATGGGTCATCCTCTTACAGTGACGGTCCCTCACTCAGTGGAAATTTTGCTCACTCATACCACAACCAGTTTTTGACAAACAGCAGACTTACAAAATACAAACAACAAAATACTTGATGCGGATAATGTTACCCTCAAGAGATATCAAACACTCAATCCAAATACGTTGTTACCACTGCCTGAGAATGAAATTGATGATGATGAGGTTGAACATGAGTGCTTGGATGTTACGGATTTATGCATCAAGCCAAGTCCAGACATTTAAAACGAACCTCTAGATGAGTCTGACTATGTAATTTTTGTGGATGGCTCATGTTTTCAAGATAGTGAGGGAACTTTAGGAGCAGCTTATGGTGTTTGTACGATTCAGGAAGTGGTGGAAGCCTCCTGGCTTCAAGGTTTTACCTCTGCACAAGTGGCGAAATTAATTGCCCTTACAAGAGCATGTAATCTTTCAGATCAATTGAGAGTGACTATGTTTATAGACAGGCAGTATGGCTTTAGTGTGGTCCATGATTTTGGATAGTTGTGGTCACAGAAGGGATTTATGGCATCAGCTGGTTATCTAATACAGAATGGAGAATATGTGATTAAATTATTAGAAGCTTTACAGTTGCCACAAAACATGTCTGTAGTTAAATATGCAGCCCAGTGAAGTGGCAATTATTACATAATAGTTGGAAACTGATATACTGATGAAGTTGCACAATTTTGTGCAGCTGTGGTGTGCACATTTAGAGAGGAATATGCAAATGAATCTGATGAGGACACTACCTTTTTAGGTCGAGCTAGAAAGTGCAGCTGTCTCTTCGATACCTGCTGTAATCAGTCTGTGGGCATCAAGTCCATCCCCTTTCTTGACATTGCTTTTCATTTGTCTGTCAGTGTCCTTCAAAAATCCCTGCTTGCTAGTGGTCAATTCTGCCTCTTCGTCCCTCTTTTCTCTCTTCTGTTCCTCCCACAGAGCAGGGACCTAGTACTGTCACATTCCACTATGGTTCTTTATCTGTTCTTTGGGGGACTATTTTTTTTGCATGGATTACTGCACTGTTACTGTTTGTCTGTGTTCAACTTCAACTCCCTACCTGCTTCCATTTAAATATAGCATTCTTACTCCCATCCCCTCTTAAGGCCACAGATACGTTACTGCTGCCTCCCCTGCTGTGTCTCCCGCTCTGTCCCTCTGCTGCTTGTATTTTATTTAGGTTTAATTAGGCTTTTTGCACCTAAAGATGTTCGGTGTCAGTTGGGCCTTTTTTTGGTAGGATAGTTTGGTTTGGGCATCCTTTTAAGGTGGGAATGGGCTTGTTTTTTTTTTCCTGCCTGCCTCTGCTCACTTCTCATTTTTGTAAACATGCACTTTAGATTTGGAAATAAATGTTTATTGAACCTCTACTATACAGTAAGCAGAAACTGCGCGTTTTAAAATGTGCAAGCAGGCGTGATCGCAGGCGCTAAAGCATTGATTTCCACCCTTGAATGAGGTATGGGACTGCACATTGCTATCTTTGGATTTGCATTAATTTTACAGAATTTCCATGCTGATTTCCATGCTGGAAGCTTTCATATCAATTCCGCCCCGCGGCTTCTCTTTCATATAATTCTACCTTAGGAAAATGTCCTCTCTGGGCAGCAGGCACTCCTCACAGGACAAATCGAAAGCCCTGCGGCTCGAGCACTGCAACAGCCAGGCAACGAAAGATGACAACTGTACATTTTCTCAGTTCCACACCTGTGATGTGAAATGGATCTGCCATTTCAAGGGTGAGCATCACAGCAAGATGTTGACATTTGCAAATGTTTTATCTCACTTGCAACAAACTTGCAGGATGGATATCCAATAGCCCGCGCTGCCTGCTTTCCCTCTCTTTCCCAGTCCTTACATGCACAAGAACAAAAGCCTGTGGAGGCATTATATGGAGAGCGTTAGGCCCAGGGCACTTCTCCAGTGAGCTGCAACAGCGTTTTCATGGCTCTTTTCATCTCAATGCAACCAGCACCTGCAAGCCGCACCCACAAGGCCCATTAAATCAGCAGCTGTGCGATGTAGCTTTGTGGTCCCAATGCCACCTGGTATGACTGCAAATTGTACACTTATCCACTCCTGGAGAGAAAGTAAATAAAGTGCCTCTGCTGCCTTTCTATCCTCCCTGTAATCATAAAAGTTAACAACCCTGACAAAAGAACGAAAGTCAAAAAAGACTTTTTCATCCTAACAGATGTGTTGTTTTTGATATCATTTTAGAGGAAAAAAATGAAAGGAAACACAAACCGAAGCATAAAGACTGCAGAATACTATCCCATAATCAACACCAGAAATATATTATTTCTTAAAGGTGAAAGGGACTTTGCGTTATGATTTTGATAGTAGGTAAAATTAGAGCCTACACACATGTTGGAACACAAAATGTTCGATTATTATATGAACTTCAATTATAAACACAGCAGCGCGAGACATATTAACATATGGTGCCAGGTGTAGAAGAGAAATGTTTTCCGGATGGAGCCTTTATTAAAAAGTATTACTAATAAAAAACAAATTCTAATACCGTGCTGAAGGAAGGCTCGGCGTGTTGTTAAGCGTGTTTACGCCCTCCAGACACAACGAAGGAGGACACAAGGCCGCCAAATAACTGTACTGAAAAGACGACCTCATCCGAAGAAGTTTGAGGGTTTTCAAGCCTTTCCAGTTGTCCAAGGAGATGCCGCTCCAGTAATCCCATGATAACTGCTCTTTTATGAACTCTGATTGCCGGCTGTCATGGCAACATGGCTTTAGTGTTGCATTTCATCCTCAAAATGGCACAACATTAGTTTGGCAAAAAAATTGCTGCAGTCAAATTTTTGCAAGAGTAAAGATATTGAAGCCGAATTAGATGGGTCACAGGCTCGCATGAAGCTATGAATTGATAAACATTTTTTTTTTTTAAAACATGCTTATCAATTTTAAATATGCAAAAAGCTCTTTATGAAGAAAAGCTATAAAATGTTGATGTGAAAGGGCAGAACAGCAACAGATGTAGAACTTCAAAGTATGTGTATTCTTTGCCGTGGAGACTTTAACTCTCATTTCAACTATTATAAATGTTTTTGCATGAGGCTGCTGATCATGTATGCCAAGTCCGATGATTCACATTCGCAACACATGTTGTCATGGGGCTTATGGAGCAATGACACAAAACTAAGCACAAAGCAAAAAGTTTTGTGTAGTGAACTAAAAACAACATCAAACGGAATGTGTTTGTGAAATAAAGGTCAAGCTCAGCTACCACTGAAAAAGTTAAACTTAGAGTAACATATTTTTGCCCTATTACTGTTTTGCATGAGCTTTTTGAACGCTGCAAACACAATCATATGAACGAGTCCACTCCTATGGGTGTATGTCAATACAATGCATGCCTTTACCACATATGCCTTTTCCACGCATGTTAGGTATTATAAGGTAAGTGAAACACACCCACACATAATGTAATGTTTTTCTTTTTTGGGGAACCCCCAAACCTCCCTAACTTCCCATTTCCTAACCACCCATTACCACTACCCACACCTAAACCCTAAAAGAAATACCCTTGCCACCTTTTACCACTTTCCACCCCAAACCCTAAATTTACCCTTACCACTCTTTATTACTACCCACCCTTAACTCTAAAATTACCCTTACCACATCTAAACTCTAAAATTACTATTACCACCATTTACCAGAGCCCACCCCTAAATCTAAAAATCACCCTTACCACCCCAAACCCTAAAATTACCCTTAACACTATCTACCCCTAAACCCTAAAGATACCCTAACCCATACCCAACCCTAAAGCCTAAAATCACTGTCTTTACCACTACCCACCCCTAAACACTATATATGTGTATATATATATATATATATATATATATATATATATAATGTACTGGCGGTCGCCAGTAGATAGTTATAGTTAGGACCTATTTTCCATAGGAAATCCGCGACATTCTATTTGAAATAACTCTTGCGTCGGTTGACGAATCTTGCGAAATTTTCAAACTTTATGGCCCGCTCCGGTCCGCTCCTACCCTGAAAGTCTCAGGGTGATTCGTCAAGCGGGGCCGAGAAAAAGGGGGTCCCAAAACGTGTTTTCCCCATTCATTTTCCCATAGGAAACTTTAGACACGGCTACAGCCCGAACTGCTGAACGGAATTACACCAAATTTGGCAAAGAGGTAGTTCTTGGTTCAGAAAGAACCCTTTTTGTTAAATGGTGTAAATCCGTTCAGTAGTTGCTGAGAAAATCAAAAGTAAAAACACATATATATCTGGGCGGAGCCTAACCACACATGTCATCGTGAGATCTGATTGGCTGTCAGCACTTCATCCTGGAATTGCTGGCAGCCATCTTGGGACCAATATAAATGATAGTACCCCATTGAAATGCATTGTTGTGAATCGAAGATTTTGAGGGTTACCAAAAGGAGAACTATAAAGGGTGATAACAGACTTTAGTTACATTAGAATTCATTTGTTGATGGTACCATACTAATTTCAGGAATTGTGGTGTGTTCTAAGGTGATTTTACCCTGTGAAAAACCTGCTGGGATATCATGAATCATGTTTGAGAGAAAACTATTTTCACATGCTTGTCCCATACCGTTTTGGAAGGTGCTCCAGAAGCTAAAATGAGAGCATATTTTCTGTAAATTCACATTATCTTTCTCAGTCATGTGAGAATGAAGTCTGACATTCTCAGTAAAACATGTACATCCAACAAGGGCAGAGACTGTCAGTTAATTCCTTTGTGTTCTACTGCAGCTTCCCAGAGTGTTCTAAAGAACAACTAGAGTGCTAACAGCCTTACTTATGACAAAAGTATGGCACACCTGAAGCCATCTTGATTGGAATAAACTGGTAACACTTAAAACATTTAATTTAAAAAGGAACAAAATGATGGGGTTCATTTTGTCATAGAAATTATGGTTAGTGCTGTAGAAAGAAAAATTAGGACATATTTCAAGTGTGATCTCAAATATCTTCCTGTTATATTTCAACAGGAGCAGCCTGTCAGTTGATGCCTTTGTGTTTTACTGCAGCTTCCCAGAGTGTTCTAAAGAACAACTAGAGCGCTAACAGTCTTACTTATGACAAAAGTATGGCACACCTGAAGCCATCTTGATTGGAATAAACTGGTAACACTTAAAACATTTAATTTAAAAAGGAACAAAATGAGGGGGTTCATTTTGCCATAGAAATTATGGTTAGTGCTGCAAAAAGAAAATTTAGTGCATGTTTTAAGTGAGATCTCAAATCCTCTTCTATTTCATTAGAAAATTCTGACATGCAGACTGAAACAATCACTTTCAATACCAGCAGTAGACTTCCGGTTAACTCCTTGGTGAGCAGTAGCTTTACTACAGTGATCTAATGAACAACTAGAGTAATAACATTCTGAATTTATGGCAAATGTGTGACACATCTGAATGCCTTCTTGATGGAATCAAAGTAAAAAACTGAAAGCATTTCCTACTGAGGAGACTGCAGTAAATGAGGAAATTAGGAAACTTCATAACAAAGAAGTCTTCCAAGATGGCCACCAGTGAAAAAAGAGCCCAAATGTAGCACAAATATTACCCAGATGTAGCCCACATATAGCCCAATGACAAAAGTGTGCAAAACACTTTTAATTTTTAGTTTTTTGCAGTTTTATGTAGTGCAGACTGGTCAGCTATTGGAGCGTTGCATCTTAAAACATGACCCCCTACACTACAAAAACACCACTGCACTACCCTAACCCCTAAAACACTACCCCAGCATGACCCCCTACACTACACAAGCACCACTGCACTATCCTAAACCCTAAAACACTACCCCCAGCATGACCCCCTACACTACACAAACACCACTGCACTACCCTAAACCCTAAAACACTACCCCAACACCACTGCACTAACCTAAATCCTAAAACACTACCCCCAGCACGACCCGCTACACTACCCAAACACCACTGCACTACCCTAAAACATGACCCCTACACTACACAAACACCACTGCACTACCCTAAACCCTAAAACACTACCCCCAGCACGACCCCTACACTACACAAGCACCACTGCACTACCTAAACCCTAAAACACAACCCCCAGCACGACCCCCTACACTACACAAACACCACTGCACTACCCTAAACCCTAAAACACTACCCCCAGCACGACCCCCTACACTACACAAGCACCACTGCACTACCCTAAACCCTAAAACACTACCCCCAGCACGACCCCCTACACTGCCCGAACACCACTGCACTGCCCTAAACCCTGAAACACCAGCCCCTGCATGACCCCCTACACTGCCCGAACACCACTGCACTGCCCTAAACCCTGAAACACATACCCTAGCACGACCCCCTACACTGCCCGAACACCACTGCACTGCCCTAAACCCTGAAACACCACCCCTTCACGACCCCCTACACTGCCCGAACACCACTGCACTGCCCTAAACCCTGAAACACCACCCCCAGCATGACCCCTACACTGCCCGAACACCACTGCACTGCCCTAAACCCTGAAACACTACCCCCAGCAAGACCTCCTACACTGCCCGAACACCACTGCACTGCCCTAAACCCTGAAACATCACCCCCAGCAAGACCCCCTACACAGCCCGAACACCACTGCCCTAAACCCTGAAACACCACCCCCAGCACGACCCCCTATCAATCAATCAATCAATCATGTCACTTATAAAGCGCACTACATACCCGCGAGGGTCTCAAGGCGCTGGGGAAGAAGGGGGTGGTGCTGCTACTGATCGAAGAGCCAGGTCTTGAGGAGTCTTCTGAAGGCCAGTAGGTCTTGGGTCTGTCGGAGGTTGGTGGGGAGGGTGTTCCAGGTCTTGGCGGCGAGGTGGGAGAAGGATCTGCCGCCGGCGGTCGTTTTCCGGATGCGGGGGACTGTGGCGAGGGCGAGGCTGGTCGAGCGGACCTGGCGGGTGGGGGTGTAGAAGCTGAGTCGTCTGTTGAGGTAGGCTGGTCCGGAGTTGTGGAGTGCTTTGTGTGCGTGGGTGAGGAGCTTGAAGGTTATCCTCTTGTTGACAGGGAGCCAGTGCAGGTCTCTCAGGTGGGGTGTGATGTGGCTGCGTCGGGGGATGTCGAGGATAAGACGTGCAGAGGCGTTCTGGATGCATTGCAGCCGTCTCAGGAGCTTAGCCGTCGTTCCTGCGTAGAGGGCGTTTCCGTAGTCCAGCCTGCTGGTGACGAGGGCCTGGGTGACTGTTTTTCTTGTTTCGGTGGGGATCCACTTGAAGATTCTGCGGAGCATTCGGAGGATGTTGAAGCAGGATGAGGAAACGGCATTGACCTGCTTAGTCATGGAGAGGGTGGGGTCGAGGATGACCCCTAGGTTGCGTACGTGGTCGGTGGGTGGCGGGGCTGTTCCCAGTGATGTTGGCCACCAGGAGTCGTCCCAGGCTGAAGGGTTGGAACCAAGGATGAGGACCTCCGTCTTGTCCGAGTTCAGCTTCAGGCGGCTGGTCCTCATCCATTCGGCGACGGCCTTCATTCCTTCGTGGAGGTGGGCTTTGGCGGTGTGAGGGTCTTTGGTGAGGGAGAGGATCAGCTGGGTGTCGTCGGCGTAGGAGATGATGTTGAGGTTGTGCTGTCGGGCGACGTGGGCGAGGGGTGCCATGTAGATGTTGAACAGCGTTGGGCTGAGGGAGGAGCCTTGGGGTACACCGCAGATGATCTTGGTGGCCTTGGATCGGAAGGGGCGAGGCGGACGCTTTGTGTTCTGCCGGAAAGGAAGGATGTGGTCCAGTCCAGGGCCTTCTCTTGGATCCCGGCGTCGTGAAGGCGTGTTCGTAGTGTGTGGTGGCAGACCGTGTCGAAGGCGGCTGATAGGTCCAGGAGGATGAGGGCTGCTGTTTCTCCGTTGTCTAGCAGGGTCCTGATGTCATCGGTGGCGGCGATGAGGGCGGTTTCGGTGCTGTGGTTGCTGCGGAAGCCGGACTGGGAAGGGTCCAGGATGTTGTTCTCCTCGAGGTAGCGGGTCAGTTGTTTGTTGACGATTTTCTCGGTGACCTTCGCGGGGAACGGGAGCAGAGAGATGGGTCGGAAGTTCTTGAGGTCCTTGGGGTCTGCCTTGGGTTTCTTGAGTAAGGCGGTGATCTCGGCGTGCTTCCAGCTTTCCGGGAAGGTACACTGCCCGAACACCACTGCACTGCCCTAAACCCTGAAACACCACCCCCAGCACGACCCCCTACACTGCCCGAACACCACTGCACTGCCCTAAACCCTGAAACACCATCCCCAGCACGACCCCCTACACTGCACGAACACCACTGCACTGCCCTAAACCCTGAAACACTACCCCCAGCAAGACCCCCTACACTGCCCGAACATCACTGCACTGCCCTAAACCCTGAAACATCCCCCCAGCAAGACCCCCTACACTGCCCGAACACCACTGCCCTAAACCCTGAAACACCACCCCCAGCAAGACCCCCTACACTGCCCGAACACCACTGCACTGCCCTAAACCCTGAAACACCAGCCCCAGCATGACCCCTACACTGCCCGAACACCACTGCACTGCCCTAAACCCTGAACACCACCCCCTGCACGACCCCCTACACTGCCCGATCACCACTGCCCTAAACCCTGAAACACCACCCCCAGCACGACCCCCTACACTGCCCGAACACCACTGCACTGCCCTAAACCCTGAAACACCACCCCCTGCACGATCCCCTACACTGCCCGAACACTACTGCACTGCCCTAAACCCTGAAACACCACCCCCAGCACGACCCCCTACACTGCAAGAACACCACTGCACTGCCCTAAACCCCGAAACACTACCCCCAGCAAGACCCCCTACACTGCCCGAACACCACTGCCCTAAACCCTGAAACACCACCCCCAGCAAGACCCCTACACTGCCCGTACACCACTGCACTGCCCTAAACCCTGAAACGCCACCCCCAGCATGACCCCCTACACTGCCCGAACACCACTGCACTGCCCTAAACCCTGAAACACCACCCCCAGCACGACCCCCTACACTGCCCGAACACCACTGCACTGTCCTAAACCATGGAACACCAGCCCCAGCACGACCCCCTACACTGCCCGAACACCACTGCACTGCCCTAAACCCTGAAACACCACCCCCAGCACGACCCCCTACACTGCCCGAACACCACTGCACTGCCCTAAACCCTGAAACACCAGCCCCAGCACGACCCCGTACACTGCCCGAACCCCACTGCACTGCCCTAAACCCTGAAACACCAGCCCCAGCACGACCGCCTACACTGCCCGAAAACCACTGCACTGCCCTAAACCCTGAAACACCAGCCCCAGCACGACCCCCTACACTGCCCGAACACCACTGCACTACCCTAAACCCTCAAACACCAGCTCCAGCACGACCCCCTACACTGCCCGAACACCACTGCACTGCCCTAAACCCTGAAACACCAGCCCCAGCAAGACCCCCTACACTGCCCGAACACCACTGCACTGCCCTAAACCCTGAAACACCACCCCCAGCAAGACCCCCTACACTGCCCGAACACCACTGCACTAAAGCCTGAAACACCACCCCCAGCAAGACCACCTACACTGGCCGAACACCACTGCACTAAACCCTGAAACACCACCCCTGCACGACCCCCTACACTGCCCAAACACCACTGCACTGCCCTAAACCCTGAAACACCACCCCCTGCACGACCCCCTACACTGCCCGAACACCACTGCACTGCCCTAAACCCTGAAACACCACCCCTCAGCACGACACCCTACACTGCCCGAACACCACTGCACTGCCCTAAACCCTGAAACACCACCCCCTGCACGACCTCCTACACTGCCGGAACACCACTGCACTGCCATAAACCCTGAAACACCACCCCCAGCACGACCCCCTACACTGCCCGAACACCACTGCACTGCCCTAAACCCTGAAACATCAACCCCAGCAAGACCCCCTACACTGCCTGAACACCACTGCCCTGAACCCTGAAACACCACCCCCTACACTGCACGAACACCACTGCACTGCCCTAAACCACCACCTCCAGCAAAACCCCCTAAACTGCCTGAACACCATTGCTCTGCCCTAAATCCTGAAACACTAGCCCCAGCACGACCCCCTACACTGCCCAAACACCACTGCACTGCCCTAAACCCTGAAACACCACCCCCAGCACGACCCCCTACACTGCCCGAACACCACTGCACTGCCCTAAACCCTGAAACACCAGCCCCAGCAAGACCCCCTACACTGCCTGAACACCACTGCACTGCCCTAGACTCTGAAACACCAGCCCCAGCAAGACTCCCTACACTGCCCGAACACCACTGCACTGCCCTAAACCCTGAAAAACCAGCCCCAGCATGACCCCCTACACTGCCCGTACACCACTGCACTGCCCTAAACCCTGAAACACCAGCCCCAGCACAACCCCCTACACTGCCCGAACACCACTGCACTGCCCTAAACCCTGAAACACCAGCCCCAGCACGACCCCCTACACTGCCCGAACACCACTGTACTGCCCAAAACCCTGAAACACCAGCCCCAGCACGACCCCCTACACTGCCCGAACACCACTGCACTGCCCTAAACCCTGAAACACCACCCCCTGCAGCACCCCCTACACTGCCCGAACACCACTGCACTGCTTAAACCCTGAAACACCACCCCCTGCAGCACCCCCTACACTGCCCGAACACCACTGCACTGCCCTAAACCCTGAAACACCACCCCCTGCACCGCCCCCTACACTGCCCGAAACACCACTGCACTGCCCTAAACCCTGAAACACCACCCCCAGCACGACCCCCTTTACTGCTCGAACACCACTGCACTGCCCCAAACCCTGAAACACCACCCCCAGCACGACCCCCTACACTGCCCGAACACCACTGCCCTAAACCCTGAAACACCACCCCCTGCACGACCCCCTACACTGCCCAAACACCACTGCACTGCCCTAAACCCTGAAACACCACTGTCTTGTGGTTTGTTGCCTGCCTTGTTATGTTGGCCTAGGCCTAGCTGCCATGCTGCCTTTCTTTGCGCACGTTACACTGAGCCAGGGCTCCCTCGCCCTTTGCTCTTGCCAAGTTCTTGTGCGCTGTCTGCACTTTCTGTCTTTCACCTTTTCTCTTGTTCGATTTGGGCTCAGACTGCACAACATGTACAAGGTCGCATAACAATGTATTTCGGTTCTTCCTGATATGGCCAGTCTCGCGCACCCAGACATAATATTAGGCGCAAATGCCATGAAACTTTGTGTGCCTTTAATACTGCAGTTTTACTGGCGCTTAACACACTTGGAGGAATCCTTTCCAGTGAGAAGAGCTGTGATTGTCTGCTGATGTAGTTCTGCATCTAGAGACCGAGGTATGAGGGTTCGCTAGTCAAAGCCCAGAGGTCTTCTATTTTTATAATAAACTATCTTACTGCAAGGGGAGGGTGGTAATGTTATTTATACATTTATCCACTGAGTTATGAGATGCTTTCCACGTTTGTATTTTATGGAATTGTAACCATGCTGCTTATATTATTCATATGCATTATGCTATTAGTACTGACACGTGTACTGTACATTAGAGCACGTAAGTTGGAATAAACATTTTAACCTATCCAGTGTCTCTTCCTACGCACCTTGTGGACAAGTACGAGTGAGTGACGAAAGAGTGTTCTTGCTTCTGCGAGTCCTGAGATAAAGATACCGTGTTCTGGGTTGTCCAATCATTGGTACTTGGGTGCTAATGGGATGCTAAGCTAGTTGGGTTGGGGTTTTTGGGTGCTACGGTATATGGTAGGCAAACCACTGTATTCCGGGGTCCCATTATCCTGTGCATAGCTCTGTGTATGTGCAGAAACCTTATGACATGGCGCGACCACCGTGGGGCAGCTTATCTGCGAGATGCTTGAGTAGTACTTGTGCTTGTCCACAAAACCCTCACGTACGCTTCCGGAGGCGTAAGTGACGGTGACACCTCCTATATTGAACGTTTTATAGGTTCTTTCAAGCTTGAAGTTATTATAAAAGGTTACATAAAAAACCCATTTTTGTGCTCCCTGTTAGGTTGTCGGATATAATTGTTTAGTTATGGCTGGTGTGGCGATAGCTGCACATAGCCGAGGACCACTCCGAGAACACCTAGGTGTATACGGAGTGCCCGATGCTGGGGTCGAGTTGGTCTTTGTAGTTCAAGCCGATCCGGCTTATCACTTTGAAGTGTTTTACACTTGGATCACTTTTGAGGCGGTGGATGCAGGTGATAAACTGTTTCATGAATATAAACTCACCGCTATTCCTGCTGCCTATCGACCCTATACCAATCTTGAAGTGCCTCTCACGGCTTGGCAGCACCGTGTTTGGTTTAATGGCGCCCTCCCACAACCAAATACCGCAGTTCGTTTAGGCCCCTTATCCATTGAGGGGGCCACTTGGCCTGTATTGGCCGGGTATACCCCGCATCCAAATTATCTGGCATTACCGATTGCGGAACTGCGCACTATGCATACCGAACTGGTGCGAGTGCATCGAGCCTTAGTGACATACGTTACAGGTAGCCTACATGGAGCTGCCCCTGTAGTCGCTGGCCAACCAGCTGTTGCAGCTGGAGTGACCATAAGTCCTGTCATGGTAAATTCTGTGATGGGCAAACGTCCACAAAATAAGGACGATTATCCTTACTGGCTTGCAGAAAAGTTCGATCAGATAGAAGCGGTGTTTCCACATACATCCCCGGTGGATAAACACCGCATCCTTACGATAAGTTTGCCAAAAGACTTAATCCCCGATTTGACATCATGTGAAAACTGGGGTAAGGTGTTCGCAGCAGTTTATTCAAAATGTTTTGGTACTCCTTCCATGACGGTTCTACCCTCTGTAATTAAAAAGTACAGGACGAACATGGCCCTGAAGCGGCTGTGGAATTAGGGATGAGACTAGTGGGAGTGTTTGATGTAGTAGCTGAACTGATCCTTGGAAATGTCAAGGGCGATGCTATGAACTTTCAAGTAGCGAATGCTTTGGCTCTGGTCCCAGAGTTGGACAGGCCCCGCGAATTACCGAAAATTATTGCCCGGGCTTATAAAACAATTGGAAGAAACAGCCTAGGCAACAAGCCTTTTGTAAAAATGCAAACTCAATCGCAACCACAAATTACACAAACCAAAAGTACATCTGAGAAAGATGATAGACCAGTCTTCACTAAAAGAGTTGGAGACAGAAAAAACAGGGTAAGCAACAAAAGAAGCCGGGGTCGAGAGGCGTATCCCCAGTTTCAGTTTCTTCTGAACGTACATATGATTTACGTGATAGGTCGAGAATTAAATCACCAGAAAGGTTTCAGAGCTCTGATACGCGTTCTCCTCGTTCTTCACAGGCCCAGACGTCGTCACAGGCTGGTGGAGGAGGACGGCAAGATAGAGGAAGGGGCCGAGAGGCTCCCCAGGAGCGAGACCAACCTCGACAACAAGTCAGAGGGAAAGCAGAAGACTTTCACCTTCCTCGACCGCAATTTCAAAAGAAAAAGTTGCCGCTGTAACAGCGAAATATGCCACAGACCGTGAGAACGAGACTCCAGAATTGGACGTGGGCAGTGACCCTCCTAGACAGCGCCGCGGAAGTTACCATAGTGCGGGAGGCGCTACGTCCTCATATGGAGGCGACAGCAACTGAAACATTCGTTACTGTAGAGACAGCTGACACGAGAGTGGCACCCCCTGACAGACTTTACAACATAGTCATCCAAATTGAAGGTGATATACCGCGTGAAATAAAAGGGATTTTCTGGGAAAATCTAACCTCTTCATATGACATTTTGTTAGCAGAGGTGGATTGGCCACCCCCATTCGTTTTAGCTGCACATAAAGGAGAGGAGGTAATCCTTCCCACGGCATGTCCCAAAAGACAAAGCTGAAGCACTTGCAGCTGAGTGGGCTGTGTACCTGGCACCAGCGTTATACCGCAACCATGTGGGATGGGATGAAGAATCACCTCCTCATGCAATACCTTTGCGGTCACTACCGCAGCCACAACCCCAATATCCCATCAAACGGCAGGCAAAAGGCCCCGTCTCCGAAATTCTGACACAGTTGGAATATCAGGGAGTAATCGAACCATGCGTATCACCTATGAACAATCCCCTTTTCGTGGTTTCTAAACCCGATGGATCGTACCGCTTAGTTTTGGATTACCGGCATTTAAATTCACATTGTCGGAACTTTGCGGTACAGAATACACATAGTTCTGCGCTTGTAGACAGTCTTGTTCGTAAAAAGTATAAAACGACACTTGACCTTTCAAACGGTTTCTACACGCACAACCTAGCCCCGGAGAGTGGTCAATGGACCGCATTCACTTCCGGTGGTAAATTATTCCAGTTCCGGCGTTTACCCATGGGCTACAAAAATAGTCCGGGTATATTCGCCGCCCGTGTTGTTTCTTTGTTAAATGACATTGATCAAGACGCATGTTCGTACGTAGATGACATCTATCTGACAGACGACGAGTTATATCAGCATCTGTCCCGTGTGGTCCGCATTATTCTTTTTTTTTTTTTTTTTTTTTTTGTAAAACTTTTTTTTATTAATCAATATCAGCATATCAAGTACATTACATAGGAAGCAGAAGAGCACGCCACATGGAGACAATAGGCAAAATCAATTAATACAGCAAAATACTTGGAGGGTTTAGGGCAAAGGGAGGTCATCACTGTCAGGGGAGAGGGGCGATTGACATATGTCTCCACGATAGGAGTTCCACAGGCCCCATACACGGGTCCATTTTTTAGGGCAGCCCCGGGCAACATACACTGTCTTTTCCCTGAACATTGCCCAATCCAGAGCTTTCTTCCAGTCACCCACCGTTGGAGGTTGAGACGCCCCCACAGCTGAGCAATATTTCTCTTAGCGAGCATAAGTCCCAAAGTGACCCATTGCGTTAAATAGACATTCAGATCCGTTGGTTCCCATATGTTCAACAAACATCTACGAGCATCTGGGCTAAGTTGTGTTGTTAACACTGTGTTGGTGATATCATGTATTTTACGCCAGTAGGGCTGAATTTTGTCACATTCCCAAATTATATGTATAAAAGTACCCATCTGGCCACAGCCCCGTCTACAGTCCCCCCATCTGTTCTTCCCATCCGTACCAGCTGCGGTCCGGTCACGTAAATCCTATGGAGTATTTTAAGTTGGACCAGGCGTAGGCGCGCGGGTATTGCCACTACTCTGGGCGAGGAAACGGCCTCTTGCCAGTCCTCATCGTCTATCTCGATTCCGTCCCCGGACCATTTCTCCCGAAGCGACTGGAGAGGGTCTGGCATGCTGTTGATCAGCTTTTTATATATCAATGAGATAGTGCTGTCAGGGATGTGGCCGTCCAAGACGCGGTCCTCCAATGGGGACGACTCTGGAGGGGCGGTACCACGCTGTATATGGGAGCGCAGGGCATGTCGGACCTGCGTATAACGGAAAATTTCAGAGTCAGCTAGATCGAATTGCTGTTGCAGGGTAGCGAATGACTTGATATCTGATTTGTCCCACAGATCCCCTACACGCGAGAGACCTATGAGATCCCATTTGTCAAACCCTTTGCTTTTCCACAAGCTACCTAGCTGTTCCGAGTCCCATAACGGGGTAGCAAGTGTGAGCCTGCGATTCCAGCCAAGGCATTTAGTGGCAGTGTGCCAAACATGGACCGAGTGTTTGGTGGGGCCTGTGAGTTGGAATCGGTGTGGTTTGGAGTAAAGGGCTCTGTTATAGTTCCCACCCGAAAGGAGCCATCTATCCATGTTATGGCCTGGATCTCCGGGACGTAGGTAGGTGCCATGATTAATGGCAGCAAGATGTGCCGCCCAATAATACTTCTTGATATCGGGGAGGCTAATGCCCCCGTCATACCAATTTAAGGTGAGCTTGCTTAGGGCAATACGCGGCCGTCCACTCCACAACAGGTCCCGCTGAAGGCCCTCTATCTCTCTAAAGTAGGACGCTGGGACCGGATCCAAGGAGTTCTGCAGGGCGTATAAAAACCGGGGCAAAGACATCATTTTAAAAGTGCCGCTTTTCCCAGTAGGGAAAGCGGGAGCGACTTCCAGCTGATTATGTCCTTACGCAACCTAGTCAAAGGGGGAAGTAGGTTCTGGGAGTAGCGGAGCGACGGGTCTAGGGTGAGAAAAATCCCCAAATACTTGAAGCCGTCTGCACGAATTTGAATGGGGCAACCCTTCGGTGGGATAGGCGGTGTTCCAGCCAAAACGAACCACAGGGATTTACTCCAGTTAATGGAGTATCCGGAGTACCTGCCGAAGACGGCCAGGATATCCAGGACCACATTCAGGGACCGCCTCGGAGAAGTCAGATAGAGCAGGATATCATCTGCGTAGAGCGAGATGCGGTCCTCCCACTCCGAGGACCAGCGCATGCCCCGAATCCTCGGGTCTCTACGTATCCAGGCCGCCAGCGGCTCCAGGGCCAGGGCAAACAGGAGAGGAGACAACGGACAGCCCTGCCGGGTCCCCCGACCCAGCTCAAAGGTATCCGATTTTTTGTTATTGACTACTACTTGTGCCAACGGTTTAGCATACAGAAGCTGAACCCATTGAATATATTTCGGGCCAAACCCCAACTTCTCCAGAACTGCCCAAAGATACGACCATTCAATGGTATCGAATGCCATGGTGGCATCGAGGAGACTATTACAGCTGGTTCTAAAAGTGAGGTCGCTCTGCCGAGTACCCCATGCACCCTACGCAAATTAAGTGCAGTGTTGCGATGCGGAATGAAACCAGATTGGTCTGGATGGACCAGGGTTTCGATCACTGTGATCAGGCGGTTGGCCAGAAGTTTGGCCAAAATCTTGGGCTCTGCATTTAGGAGGGAAATTGGTCTGTATGACCCACAGTCAGTTCTCGGTTTCCCCTCTTTATGGATGGTGATAATAGTGGCCGTTCTCTGATCTATCGGCAGGAGCCCTCTCTCCCTTGAGTCCTCGTACATAGCCCTGAGATGTGGGGCCAGCCCGTCCGGTTTAAGTTTATATAATTCGACCGGAAGCCCGTTGGGGCCTGAGGCCTTTCCTGATCTAATGGACCTTATCGCCTTCGCTATTTCGTCGTTGGATATGTCACTATCTAAAAAGTCACGGTCATCAGCTGAGACCTTGGGCAGCGTTATGTCAGCAATCATCTGGCGGGAGTCCTCTACAGAATAGGAAGTAGTTGAAGAGTAGACCGCACAGAAGTGGGCAGCAAATTTATCTACAATGTCTTGAGGATCTGTGAGGGGGCTACCTCCCTCCCCTTGGAGTTCTGGTACTAGGCGGTCTGCCCATTCTCTCCTGTCTAGCCATGCTAGCAATTTCCCAGCTTTATCTCCCACCTCATATAACCGTCCCTGCGCAGCTCTACCCAAGGCCCGCGCCTGGTCGGTCGCCAGCGCTCTGTACTCCTGCTGCCGGAGCCGTAGATAGTGGAGTTTATCGGGTGTGACCTCCGAGTCCAGGTCAGTTTCTAAGTGGCCAATCTCCGCCTCCATGGCCACTATCTCTCTGTGGTGGTCCTTTTTCTTGCCCGAGATTAGGGATAGGGCCTGGCCCCGGATCACCGTCTTAAAGGCTTCCCACAGCGTCTGCGGGGAATCCACTGATCCCTCATTGTCAATAAAGTAATTATCTATGGCTGCAAGGAGCGCTTTGCGAATTTTGGGATCTCTAAAATACCACGGGTTGATGGGGGCCACCCTTCCCACTTGCTTATAATCAAGAACCATGTGAAGCCAAACCGGAGAGTGGTCGGAGATACCCCTGGCCAGATGTCTAGTCTCATGGATATGTGCAATCTGAGATGCGGGAACTAGAAAGTAGTCGATACGTGAGAGGCTCCCGTGCGCCCCCGAGTGAAAGGTGTACTGCATTGTGTTTGGGTGATAGGTCCGCCAGCTATCCACCAACCCCATGGTCTCGAGAAATTCCGGAAGCCAACTGGAGGTGGGGCTCAATGTACGGGGGGGATAACGATCTAGCGCGCCCGAGACTACTGAGTTTAAGTCCCCTCCCAAGATTAACAGACTTTCTGGAATAGCTAGCAATATAGTTCCTAAGTCCCTAAAGGTGGCGGCCTGCAGGCCAGGTGGTACATAAACCGAAAGGAGTGTGATGGGGTGTCCCGCCCATGTTCCCGTGACTCCAATGTATCGTCCCCGATCGTCTGCCCAGGTTGCGCTTACCACCAGAGGAAAGGATTTCTTCATCATAATACCCACCCCTCTTGAGCTGGAGGTGAATCCCGCATGGGCCAACATTATGTAGCCTCCTCTATGTAGTGCCTTGCATGTATTGCCAATGAGATGGGTTTCTTGGAGTAATACAATGTCGGGGGCCTGACGTTTGATGTACTGGAGAACAACACTACGTTTTATCTTGTCCCCTAACCCGTTGACATTCCAGCTTAACAATTTGATTCCTACGTCTCTCCGTGCAGCCATAATTGATTAAAAGATATCTCTACTCTTTCTACAGGGGTAGCAGCGTGTGTCTCGGCCCCCTCCTGAGGCGGTACTACTAATGATGCTGATACAACAAACACAACAAAAACCAAACAAAACATTCCCTCCCAACAACCCCCCACCCCGCTGCCCTGCACTCTGGGCCTAGAACTGCCCATCGAAAACTTGCAGAGTGCCTGTCGCCCTTGAAATGAACTAAGAGTAGAAGAAAAGGGGGAAATAAAGCGCTCCGCCTCCCTGTCCCCCACAAGTCAAGTGTACATCCTCCTTGCACGAGTGTGCCAAGTCTAAGAGGGTCCACAGCCACGAAGGCTCAGAGAGAGAGAATACCCACCCACAACCCACCCCACAACAGGCCCAACATATTCCGTGCAAAGATGCATGGCGATACAGCCCTCTCTTCAGACAGGGCGCGTGTCCTCACTCTCACTTCGGACATGGCCGCCTGGGCTCCGCATTCCACGGCGCTCGATCCAGTCAGCTGCAGCCTCGGGCTGCTCGAAAACCAGGCCCGTCCATCCGCCTCGACCCGAAGACGTGCTGGAAAGAGCATCGCATATTTCAGTCCTCTGTCTCTAAGCACTTTTTTTACGGAGAGGAACGACCTCCTCTGCGTCTGCACCCTCTGTGTGAAATCCGGGAAAAAGGTTATGTCTGCGTTTTCGTAGCGGAGGGGGGCCCGCGCCCTGGCGTTCTGTAGGACGACATCCCTGTCCCGGAAATTTAGAACTCTGGCCAACATTGGCCGCGGGGGCGCGCCCGGCCGAGGACGGCCGCCCGGGACCCTATGTGCCCGTTCGATGACAAAGAACTTACTGAGGCCTTTGGGCTGAAGATGTGTCAGGATGAGGTCCTCCACGAATAGGTCAGGGGATTGCCCCTCCGATTTCTCTGGAACACCCAGGATGCGGAGGTTGTTGCGCCGCATGCGGCCTTCGTAGTCGTCCAGTTTTAGGTCAGTGATGTTACGCGAGGTTTGTAATTCGCGGACTTCTCCTTGGAGTTGGGCGACATCTCCGACGAGGCTCGTGGCGGTGATCTCCACCTGCTTCACCTTCTCGTTCAGTTTTCCCAGATCCGCCCTGATGAGGTTCACTTCAATAGCCATGGTGTCCATTTTATGTTCCAGGGAGGTTTTAACTCCAGTGATCGCGTCCATGACGTCTTTTAATGATAATTCCTGCTCTTCTTCGCCCAGGCCACTCTGGGAGGCTCCTCCGGATAGTCGGCTCTGGTGCGTGTCTTTGGGGACAGTGTAGCGGTCCAGTTTGTTAGTTTGCGTCCCTCTGGGCCCCCGGGTCCCAGGGCCTTTACTCCGATCCATTACGCCACTGAGCAGGCCTTCCCCGATCACTATGGAGAGTCGGCTGTCTGGGCCTCAGGCTGTCTTCCGCCAGACGGCGAAGCAGTGGTCCCGCTGGCCCCAATAGGTCAGGTGGAGGGAGAGCCAACACAGGCTCTGAGATCCCGCCGGGAGCTCCACTCTGTGTGGTGGGGCTGCAAATGTATGTTCTGGTTTCAGGAGTGGGACTTAAGCCTCCCCAGGCCTGGAGCGTCTTCTCCCCTGGGTCGCCTTGTACGCTTTCTGTCTGCCAGGGGGGTGCCTTCCCCACTGCCCACACTACCGTAGCTCTCCCTAGGTCCTGTCGGTGGTATGCCTGTAATCCCAACACAGTGGGCCTCCCCGCTCAGGGTCCAGTGTCGGGCTTCGTCGCAATTCGTGGGGGGGGAGCAGGATGGTGAGCCACCGGCCCTCGCGTTGCAGCCCTGCGGACTGACCAGGGGAGGGTGTCTTGTGGTTTGTTGCCTGCCTTGTTATGTTGGCCTAGGCCTAGCTCGCCGACTGCACCCCTAACGCGCAGGACAGGACTGTGCCTGGGCCTTTCCTGCTGGATGAAGTTTCTATCCCGGCCCCACTTGCCTGCGAGTTATGGCGGGGTCCCGATTTGTTTGGGGCGAGTCGCAGTCTCTCTGCAGCGATGATGTATCCCGGGCCTCACGCCGCGAAAAGTCCCCGACCCGGCTGGGCCGTTCCCGGGCCTCTCGCCGCACTGTGTGTCCCGGCTTCTGGCTGGACGGTAGGCCTCACCACTTCCGCCCCCGTAACTTTGGTGCCAGGCGTCTGACACAAGCCGGAGCGGGCGGGGTGGTAACCGCTGGTGTTCCGATGCAGGGATCCCCTCTCGGAGGACACGGATCTATGTGCCGGATAGGTGTTTGGGAAGGGTCGGGCGGCGGAGCTCTACTCTACGCGGCCATCATGGATCGCTGCTTGGCCACCGACCGCATTATTCTTGAATTTGCGGAGCAGGGTTACAAATTTAACTTTGCTAAGTCACACATTGCTGAATTTACCGTTCTGTTTTTGGGCTATGAGCTCAATAACGAAGGTAAGGGTTTAGCCCCCCATTTCTTGGAGAAATGTGCACATTTGTGCCCCCCAAATACTCTGAAGAAACTTCAGTCTTTGCTGGGTTTCCTGAATTTCGGGCGTACTTACATTCCCGAATATGCCCAGCGTATCAAGCCTTTGTATGCTTTGATACAACCTACTTATTCAAGGTCTTGCTGGCTGCCTGAGCATACCTTAATTCTGCAGTCTTTGCAGACAGACCTATTGGAGTCTAAATATCTTTTGACTCGTGATAACCACACAAACCTGGTGATTAGAATAATTCCGGGGCGGTGGGATTCACGTACTTAACCTTTAATGAAGGTGATACAGTACCCATCGCATACAAGTCGCATCTGTACACTTCCGCTGAATTGCGCTTTACATCTGTCGAAAAGTTCTAACTGCAGTGCAAATGGCGATTCTAAAAGAACGCGCACTGGCACAGGGAAAGCGAATTCTGGTGGTAACACCCTGTCCTGCCCTAGAGGCAGTAACAAAGGCAAGTGTACCGAACTCAAAAGCAATGCATCCCCGTTGGATACAATGGGCTACATCCTTGACGTCATCAGACGTCACTTTTATTTTCGATTCTTCTCTTCAGACTCAGGAGTTCTTACAGTATGAATTCGTTCATCCTCCTCCTCTGTTTATATTGCCGCTTGAGGATTACAAATGTGTGATCTACACAGATGGTTCGGCGCAACCGGCCACTGGGTCCAAGCACGCTTATTCAGCTGCATGTGCTATTGTTGCGGGTTCCTTTGTAAATGGGACGTTCAAATCCTCTGTAGTGCACACTCGCACACTTGGAGATAGTACCGCACAATTGGCCGAGCTGCATGCATTGCTACTTGCGCTTGAGTTCGCTTCTCAGGATGAGACCACTCTTATTGTATGTGATTCCTTCTACTGTGTACAATCTTACAATGACAATCTGTTTTTCTGGTCGAAAAATGACTACAAGGACGCAAAAGGGAGCACAATTAAGCATAAAATGCTTTGGGTTCGAGTGGCAGAATTGCAACAACGTCTGCCCCTCACACAGGTGGTTCACACCTTAGGCCATCAGCGGGTGGGCGCACACGCTATTGGTAACGATCTGGCAGATGAAGCTGCCCGTTCGGCAGTAGTCACGTGTTCAGTAGCAGCGGTTACCAGGTCCATGTCTAAAATTGACTCTGTTATTCTAGCAGCTATTGCTGCAACCAAGGAAGGTGATAATTACCCTATAGGTTTTCCTTCCAAGTATTCTTACAAGTTAAGTCCCGAACAGGTTCCTTATGTAACAATACCTGACGTTGGAGATCGGCTGATCCCCAACGCGGACCGCAGGAGTGCCTTGATATCAGCTGCACACGAAGGCATGGCTTCTGCTCATGCAGGTGTGTCAGCTACGGTTTCCATCTTGCAGCAGCGTTATTGGTGGCGTGGATTGTATAAAGACACCCGTGCTTTTGTGCTTTCTTGCGACGTTTGTCAACAGATTAAGCCTTCCACGGTAACACGCCCTCCACAGACCCCGCTCTGCATTGCTAACAGACCCTTTGGGTGTGTTTACTTGGATCACTGCGGTCCATTCTCATCAGACACTGCCTATAAATACATCTTAGTGGCAATGGACTCGTGCACACGGTTCCTCTGGGTCTGGCCACAACGTAGTGCTGACGCTCGAAATGTAATCAGGGATTTGCGTGTCTTTGTGGGAATTTTCGCATGCGGCACCTTCCATTCGGACCAAGGTCCAGCGTTTGCCTCTAAGGCTTACAAGGATGCAATGGCTTCGCTTGGGGTGCGGGTGAAATTTTCGTCTCCGTATAGGCCTGAGGGCAACTCTATCGTTGAACGAATGAACCGTGACTTAAAGCAATCCTTAACAGCTAGAGTTATAGGTACTGGCAGGAACTGGCTGGCCCACTTGTATACCGTTCAGCGTGCACTTAATAATCTCCCTAGAAGACCTCTGGGTGGGCGGACCCCATACGAAATGCTCTTTGGCATAAGAATGTTTGTGCCTGACCTTGAGGGTCCAGACATCGCGGCGCAATCCGCCAAGTTTGATGTAGATAACCATTCTGCTATGTTACAGGACTTACAAGAAGCCCGAGACAAACTTGCAACTACACATTTGCCTTCAGCCACAGACCCTGCGTTGCAGATTCCGGTAGCCGGCTGGCTTCCAAAGGTTGGAGAACTGGTTCGAGAGAAGGTTGAAAACAAAAAGAATTCGGCCCCTCTTTTCGTGCACCGGTTCCAGTTCTGGGCTTGAAGGGAACACGTACAGTCATTTTACCACCGCTTCCTGGTCGCAAGGAGAACAGATACATCTCAGTGGAAAATGTCAAGCTACAGCGCCTGGCCGATCCTGAATAGTGTCACACCAGCGGTCTCTTGTCCTGCCATTTATCGGACATATGTTCGTGGCCCATCTACACGAACGGTCGCTGATGCTGTAATTGAGATGGTTGATTTGCCTGAAACTACAATTGATCCCCAACTCTCCACCAATATCGACGAGGACGAGTATACTTATCCTGCATCTGAATCGGTGGCACATCAACCAATAACGCCACTGAGCCCGACTCGTTATTCCTTTGATTCGGATTCCACATCTTCAAAAGTCCCATCCAAGTTCAGTCTTTTTGTATCCTGGTTTAGAGACAATTTTTTGATTCCACCCTGGACATACCTCTGGTTGGTACTTTTCTTGATTTTTTTGTTCATGTCCATTGGCTTTGTCACAGTGTTTTTTTCTACTAATCAATGGTCACTATTTACCTGAACGCTCTGCTGTAGACTATGTTTCTGGAACTTTGGCTCCTCATTCCTCGTCTCACATCATGAAGCGTGACCACACATTTGTGAACATTTCAGCTTTTCCAGTTGCTGATGGCATCGTATGGGATGCAGTGAACTATCAAATCCATGGTCCGACAGAAATTATTAATGTACCTAATGTCCTTCGTGTTTCAATGGGTGATGTAGTACAAAATAACATTCATTCTGATGATTGGGATGTGCATGCCGTTGAAGCATTGTTTGCCGATTTAAAATATTATGCATCTTTTAATGCTGAAGATTTATATATGAATTCTGCGAATTATGCCGATTTGTATTGTTACCAACATTGGGGTAATCATTTTCTCCATAAGCCAAGTGCCCTGCGTAGTTCTGTTAACTACACCCAATGGGAACATTGTCCAAACCCCTTGCCAGGTAGCTCACAAACTCTTCGAAATAAGTTTACCTATTTTACTGATTTTAATCGGTCAAACCCCGCATCCTATTATTTTAAACTCAATACAACGTCAACTCAGAAAATTATGTTAACACACACCAAATTGCTTTATTCGGGTTCCTTTTTAAGTGCCCTAGCAGTGGGTGGTTATGAGTACTGGGAGGATACAGTAGATTTGAAATCTATTTGGGGCTCCAAGCCATGGCAGGTACAAGGAATCGAGGCATTGCACCGTGCTTGCCTCATCCCTACCCAAATTATGTTCCTAAATGCTTCTATCTATCAGACTACGTGTTGGGGCTTAGCTACCACTAAACAATTAAACTCGCCCTCAATTCCATCCCTGTCGAGTTTTCCCAATGATAGCTCACGTTTTAATCTGTCCCTGACGACCCTACAGGCTCTGTTACAGAATAATTCATTTAATGTTTCCGAACTGGATCAGTCACCCTGGTTGGTATGGCCTATATCATCTAATGCATGCCAAATGCGTTTTCATGACTCAGGTACTGGCTACACACAGGGAAGGCCTGATCCGAGATTTACTGCTTCCCGTACTGTCACTACATATTCTGTTGGTAAATTATGCAAACAATGGCTGCAACATTCGTCCCTCCTTTCAGGCAATATTGATCTGTCCGACTTTGTTTTGGGACCTCGTGGTCCCCGACCTAAGAGATTCATTTATGAAACGTATAATGAACTCTGGAAGCTATCACAAATGGAAGCTGCTTCCCGTCTTCGGGAAATAGATCAAGCAAATTTGGAAAAGGTGCTTGCTGTTGTTGACAATAGTATTAATACCCTGTCTTCTCGCATTTATACTTTAGAGAATATTGTGTCCTCTGTTGTTGATATTGTACAAGATGATGTTTCTGTGTTATATCATGGTCAGAATCAATTGCGTTCAGTTATGCAGTTTGCATGGACTTTACAAACGCTCAAGTTAGGTAAAGTTCCTTGGCATTTTTTGAACACCTCTGCCTTGTTTCTACCTTTTAATTTAACTGACAAACAGCAATTTATGTCCATGAAAGATGCAACCTACACTCTATTACATATCGAAAAGATGGATCCTTTGCCGTTCTCTGTTGCAGAACTCGATTCTGCTGTGTGGCTAGTTCATGGGGTTATCGCTTTACCTTTTTCCTTGTTTGAATTTGACTCATGCATGAAACATTATCCTGTGGGCCGTTACCAGCCCTTGGGCAGTGCTTTCCTGCATGAACTCTGGTCCTTGCCTTTCATGTATAAATGCCTTCGGGAAGGCAAGGAAGTTTTTCTCACGGGGGAGTCCTGCGACTCGACTATGGGTCATTCGCTTATTTGTAAACACATTAAATTGCATGGCTCATGTAGCGTTTCCGCTCCTAATCTTGCTTGTGTGCTGAAAGGTATTCCTGCTCCTGTTATTTCCCCTACTTTCACTCTCCTTTCCAATGGTAGTTATTTACTTTTAAATAACGAAAACTGTTGTGGCCTGCAAGCTGGCATTCCTTACATTGTAACAGTTTCGCACAGGGTTGTCTGCTGCAAAAATGTGCTTTTTCCTCCCCCTCATGGCAAGGTTGATATCTCTATTTGGCCTTCCATCCCTACCATGGAGGCAGATTTCAATAGACTGAGCAGAATAAAGGCACTATTATTGAACGAGGAAGTTATGCTCACGTCCGCCCGGGAGACATTCATTCTCCAGGTGGCGAGTACCCACAGTGAAATACAGGCCCTTTTGAACACTAATCTCCCCCAACATTTTGGGGAGTTAATTCATCGTATTTTTAACGCATCTAACACAGAGGGTCTGGTACACTTTTTTAAAGTCGTGGGGTCTGGTTTGGTGTCCTCCTTCCAAACTATTTTTGGTGTCATCCCGGCGTTTATTCATTCTATTTTTTCCAGCGTCTTTGGCGGTTTCCCGTTGGTCATCGCTTTGGCGGCTGGTGTCCTACTATTAATTTGTTTTATGCGCAATGGCTGCTCCCCGATGGGACCTGCTCAATCCAGAACGCCTCCAGCTGCTTCGTGAGCGCCTTTTGGCTGGTTTTGGTGTTTTGCCATTGGCGACACTGAGTGTCATATACTCTTTCTTTTCGCTTTGCGTATTTCACTTGCGTGCAACCTGTGATGACTTGCATCCGCTGTCCTTTCACCTGGACTCTGGATTATTGCCTCTCCAATTCGTCATTGTCTGTTCCGGATTTTGTTCAGTTGATGGGTCCCTTAGAGGCCCATGAACAGGACTGTTCCGTTGCCGGCTGTATGGCGCGTGCGGCTGCACTGGGGATTTTGGCGCAATGGGATATCTGGGCGGCTGCCCAGGATCTCCTACAACAAAGCTGTTTCGTTTATCACGCAAGTTGTCCCGCATTGCTTTTGGATGCTCCCTCTGCTGAGGAGCATTCCTGCTCTTTTGATCTCATGGATTGGATGGCGACTATGTTTTTTGACGATTCCAATGATGCCCTTTTGGAGGGTATGGCTTTCTTCTGCACTTACACTTTCATGGATTGACTTGTTTTTCGCCGTTTGGGCGCTCCCTGTGCTGCACCGGATTTTTTATTGGATCTCTGTCTTGGCCGCCGGACTGACCAGGGGAGGGTGTCTTGTGGTTTGTTGCCTGCCTTGTTATGTTGGCCTAGGCCTAGCTGCCATGCTGCCTTTCTTTGCGCACGTTACACTGAGCCAGGGCTCCCTCGCCCTTTGCTCTTGCCAAGTTCTTGTGCGCTGTCTGCACTTTCTGTCTTTCACCTTTTCTCTTGTTCGATTTGGGCTCAGACTGCACAACATGTACAAGGTCGCATAACAATGTATTTCGGTTCTTCCTGATATGGCCAGTCTCGCGCACCCAGACATAATATTAGGCGCAAATGCCATGAAACTTTGTGTGCCTTTAATACTGCAGTTTTACTGGCGCTTAACACACTTGGAGGAATCCTTTCCAGTGAGAAGAGCTGTGATTGTCTGCTGATGTAGTTCTGCATCTAGAGACCGAGGTATGAGGGTTCGCTAGTCAAAGCCCAGAGGTCTTCTATTTTTATAATAAACTATCTTACTGCAAGGGGAGGGTGGTAATGTTATTTATACATTTATCCACTGAGTTATGAGATGCTTTCCCCGTTTGTATTTTATGGAATTGTAACCATGCTGCTTATATTATTTATATGCATTATGCTATTAGTACTGACACGTGTACTGTACATTAGAGCACGTAAGTTGGAATAAACATTTTAACCTATCCAGTGTCTCTTCCTACGCACCTTGTGGACAAGTACGAGTGAGTGACGAAAGAGTGTTCTTGCTTCTGCGAGTCCTGAGATAAAGATACCGTGTTCTGGGTTTTCCAATCATTGGTACTTGGGTGCTAATGGGATGCTAAGCTAGTTGGGTTGGGGTTTTTGGGTGCTACGGTATATGGTAGGCAAACCACTGTATTCCGGGGTCCCATTATCCTGTGCATAGCTCTGTGTATGTGCAGAAACCTTATGACACCACCCCCTACACTGCCCGAACACCACTGCAAGGCACTGCCCTAAACCCTGAAACACCACCCCCTACACTGCCCGAACACCACTGCACTGCCCTAAACCCTGAAACACCACCCCCAGCACGACCCCCTACACTGCCCGAACACCACTGCACTGCCCTAAACCCTGAAACATCAACCCCAGCAAGACCCCCTACACTGCCTGAACACCACTGCCCTAAACCCTGAAACACCACCCCCTACACTACACAAACACCACTGCACTACCCTAAACCCTAAAAAACTACCCCCAGCACGAACCACTACACTACCCAAACACCACTGCACTACCCTAAACCCTAAAAAACTACCCCCAGCAGTACCCCTACACTACCCAAACACCACTGCACTACCCTAAACCCTAAAACACTACCCCCAGCAGTACCCCCTACACTACCCAAACACCACTGCACTACCCTAAATCACTACCCCCAGCACGACCCCCTACACTACCCAAACACCACTGCACTACCCTAAACCCTAAAACACTACCCCCAGCACGACCCCCTACACTACCCAAACACCACTGCACTACCCTAAACCCTAAAACACTCCCCCCAGCACGACGCCCTACACTACACAAACACCACTGCACTACCCTAAACACTAAAACACTACCCCCAGCACGACCCTCTTCACTACCTAAACACAACTGCACAATTTGTTACAGGCGTTGCAACGCAGGCCTGTGGTGCTTACTGGAAGTACCTAGTGGGCTAGTTGGGCCCCAGGGACCCTCAGGATTCAAGGTGACCTAATCCCCCAACTTAAAACGCACCACGGGGTGCGTTTGCACAGTGGTGAATGGAGGGGGCGGGGCCTCAGGTGACATGTGCGCAAACACGCCCTGTGGTGCGTTTTAAGTTGGGGAATTAATTCCCTTTGAATCCTGAGGGACCCTGGGGCCAACTAGCCCACCAGGTACCTTCAGTAAGCACAACAGAGTTGCGTTGCAGAGAGGTGAAAAAAGGTGCGTGGCCTCGGAACGCCTCTCTGCAACTCAGCTCTGTGGTCCTAACTGTAGGTACCTGGGGGGCTAGTTGGGCCCCAGGGACCCTCAGAATTCAAGGGGACTTAATCCCGCAACTTAAAACGCGCCACGGGGTGCGTTTGCACACATGTCACCTCAGGCCCCCCCTCCCTTCACCACTGTGCAAACGCGCCCTGTAGCGCGTTTTAAGATGTAGTTTTAATCCCCCTGCCCTATTATGTACTAGGGACTTGCAGAGGAGGTCATGCTAATCACAGGGGTACCCCAACGCATAGTGTTCCCTAGTGTATGTAGGTGTTTTCACTGTATTCTAAGTGTCTTTTAGCATAGCACTGGCTCTGGTTAGTCAGTCAGTTACCACCAGTACCCGTCTGAAAAAGTTGTGGGCACAGGATGATTTTGCAACAAGGCCTCTTTCTGCTCCTCTGTTGGTTCTTTCTGCACATCTTTTGCTTCTTTCTGTGCGTTTTTCTTCTTTCTTCACATGTCCTACCTCTGTAGGCATAGTTGGAAACTAGCATTTAAAAAAACCTTTGAAATTCACTTAAAAAATCATAGGTTTCAGGCACGTTATAGTTAGAAATTAGCATTTAAAAAACCTTTGAAATTCACTGAAAAAACCATAGGTTTCAGACACGTTATAATTAGAAATTAGCATTTAAAAAACCTTTGAAATTCACTGAAAAAACCATAGGTTTTAGGGACAGTTATAGTTAGTTGGACATTTCACTCGTACAAAACCATAGAAATTCCCCAGTTATAGTTAGTTCAGATAACTATAACTCGCGCCTCCGCAATGCACTGCTGATGACGTCACATATTACATCACTCATGACATGGTCAGTGACATCTCAAATGACATCACTGATGACATCATCCATGTGATAATTTCATGCATCTTCTCACACCCTAATATAACTTTTGATACACCCACTCTAAATTACAGACTGCCATTCTCAAAACCATAGACACTCCAACACCAAAAACTACATACCCACTCACTGATTCTTAGGTCTACACACACATCCACTCACTCACCCGTACAGTCACTCATACTTAGTCACTCAGTACAGGACTATCATATGCACTCATACACCTATATAAACACTCACACACCGCCACTCATCCATAGAGGTACTCACACACCTAGTCAGTCATGCAAAAACTTAATCACACACCCATTTACTCACCTATACAGTTATACACACACCAGCTCACTTACTCATACAAATACTAGCACATTCTTACACTCTTATACAATCACTGATACAAGTACACACTCATCCATACAGCCACTCTCACAATCACACACTCTCACTTATAGCCATTTATATACTCCAACACACATATATACTGCCTTTCACATATGTAGTTACTCACACATGTACCACTGAGATATACATTCAATCACTAACACACCCATACACACACTCACCCACCCATACAGTCCATCACAGATGCACTCTTGAAACCATGCACCCAGTGAATCACCAACTCACACATCTATGCACAGAGTCACACACACCCCACCCACACAAACACACAGGCACCCATACAGATACTCAGACAATCAATAACCCATGTAGACACTCATGTAGCTATTCAGAAAGCCATGCAGCCGCTTACAAACCAACAGACGGATACAGACATTCACACAGTTTAGTCACTAACCCATGCATTCAGTAAGATACATTTAATCACTCACTTGTAGAGTCAGTCACTCACGTACTAAATCATCCATTCAGACACTTATACACCCACTCATTCTTCAATACGCCTTTCCCTATATATATTAAACATATTTAAACTTTACAGAAACACACAGTCACTGGATGATGTCATCAGTGATGTCATTTGAGATGTCATCAGTGATGTCATCAGTGATGTCACTGACCATGTCATGAGTGATGTAATATGTGACGTCATCAGCAGTGCATTGCGGGGCGCGAGTTATAGTTAGCTGAACTAACTATAACGGGAGAATTTCTATGGTTTTGTACGAGTGAAATGTCCAACTAACTATAACTGTCCCTAAAACCTATGGTTTTTTCAGTGAATATATATATATATATATATATATTGAAGAAAAAAAGGTTAACGTAATGTTAGTTAGGTGAATTTGTCAATGACATTAACGGTTTTTACTAAAAAACTGAAATTCATCAGTTATAGTTAGCAGCACTAACTATAACTTGCACCCCGCTTTGCACTGATTATGACTTCAAATGACATCACCCATGACATGTTTTATTACATTATTTATGACAACACTGATGATTTCTCAAATGACACTGATGACATCATCCAAGCTTTGTTTTCCTGCATATTGCTCCATAAATTACTATGGCATTAGAGGTGTGACAGTAAGTACAAAATAGCTCAGCAAAATATCAGCCATCATTACTGCCATCACAGATCCGACTCCCTTAGGTGTAGAAAGCATGCATTATGTGATACATGGACCCTATACCATACACTTTACAGCTACCATAGTTCACATAAACAATCAACCACAAATATAAGGAACCCTCATTTAGTACAGAGATCAATCTGTAAACAACTGTTCCCAGAAAGCCAAGTTCCTAAAAATATTGAATGTCAGCTCCAAAACAAATTAACTACAGGGGACCAAGGCTACGGCAGAAACGTGTCAGGGTGGGGTGGGAAGTTGTCTCATTAAACTTGGATTTAACAGCACAGGAGTGTCTGAGTATTTCTTGCAACTCAGAGGGGTGGTTTGCAAATGTTTGGGGCTACCAGAACCCAACTCAGACCGTGCAAAACAGCCACAGAACTCTGGAATCTATGGAGTCTCTATATGTATGTATGTATGTATATATATGTATGTGTATATATATGTATGTATATATATGTATGTGTATATATATATATATATATATATATCAAACAAACAATCCTGGTCCCGTTTGCTTATACAGAACAGGTACGGACTCTTGAATTGCTGGTGCCAAAGTTTTTAGGTTTATTTCATCACAAAGTGCAGTTCCTCATGACGCGTTTCGGCCACGACCGTGGCCTTGATCACATGATCACGCTACGAATTATACAGGTATACATAGGTAACTTGTCTACCATGTGATAGACGACGTCATATAGCCATAGAAAACAGACTCAAAGCTAGTATACAGAAAAGCATTGCAAGGGTCGGGTGTCGCATTTACCATAACGTATTGGGTAAATATATATATATCGGTACATTGGAAAGCTACATAAATGCTAATAAATAAATAAGCATAATGTGTTTGAACCATGTATAAAACTATAAATACATGACTCTATATAATTTGTTATAAGAAAAGCTAAAACCAATATAAAAATACTAAAACCAATATGAAAATACACAATTTGATAAATACTCTTAATAGATTTATAATATGTACAAATACATTTATGCCGAATATGTGCAATTCAAATTGGTCATCATTGCCTTATTATATTGATTTTTACCTTCGCTTAGTATTACAGTACTATGATGTTAATACGACCACAGATGTGTTAAGATAACTAAAATGCAATATAAAAGTGCGTCTATAAAGTGCTAGTGCTAAACTGATTTCTAGGCTAAAAAGCTATGTGTAATCGAATAAAACTTAATAGATTATCAAATTTAATAACGTGCTAAAATAATAAGTACATAAATATAGCAGCTGAAGAGGGTATATATAGCTACATGGCCCTATTCAGTAAAGTAAAATTGGGGGACCCTGTGTTGTCGAATGACAAACTCATATTGTATAGCCATATGTGGGCATTTGAAGCATATATTATTAGTTGCATAAGAAGAGACTAATACAGGGATAATTCATAGGTCAATAGGTATATTATACAAATGAAGGGAAACCAAAATTGTATACATATACGGTTTAGCAACAGTGAAAGTAGGGACATATGAGATTCATAAGTAGTTATAAAGATCTTCACTAAGATTCAACCCGGCCGGGGCCTTAGTGTCTAGTTCATATATTTGGACTCCATCTGCCTAAGCAGTTTCTCTCTGTTACCTCCTCTTTTGTTAATGCATACTGCATCAATAACAAAATATCTAAGGCAATTCAAATTATTGTCGTGATGGATTTTAAAATGCCTGGCTACGGGGTATGTAGGGTCAGAATTGACTATAGCACGGAGATGCTGTAGTATTCTTATATGTACTTGCAACTTTGTGCTGCCTATGTAGCGTAGGCCACAGCTGAATTGCAGTACGTAAACAGCATGGTCAGTTCTGCACGTGTAATGACCCCGTAGCTCAATATTAACATTGGAAAAAGCAGTATGGTAGGAGGTAGTGTTGGTTCCAAATTTGCACGCACGGCATGTGCTGCATTTAGAAAAGCCCCGTTGCGGTACCAACCAACTAATTTTGTTGTCAATCTCAGGACTGGTTTTCACTAAGTCGTTTCGCATTGAATAGGCTTTGCGAAACGTAAGTATGGGTTTTGCAGGCAGTATTTGTTTCAAAGTAGCATCAATTAGTACGATTGGCCATTGTTTATTTATTATGGTCCTAATGCTATTGGACTGCTTGCTATAGGTAGTGATCAGTCTGGTATGCGCTGTTTCAGAGGTTTCAGCTATAGAAATATCGACTGTGTTGACCTCTGGCATCATATTCCTAGATGGATTGAGCAGCCAGTTCCTGTCCTTGCTGTTGGCTTTTTCATAGCAGTATCAAGCTTTTGGGATCGTATCCTCGCTGTATGAATCTTACTTTGGCCTCCCGCTGATATGTCATCTGAGCACTTTCTGAGCTACATGCCCTATGTATCCGGAGAAATTTTCCGTAGGGAATACTTGCAATAGTATGCTTCGGATGAAAACTTCTAGCGTGCAAAATAGCGTTACCAGCAGTTGGTTTCCTGAATAAGCATGTTTCAATTTTGCCATCCTCTATACTAACCTTAATGTCTAGAAAATCAGTTGTATAGGCATCTACATGTGCAGTAAATTGCAAATTCACATCACTGACATTAATATTGTTGACAAAATCTCGTGCCTGTTGTGGTGTGCCCCTCCATATCACAAATACATTGTCGATGTACCGCCACCATTGCACTATATGATTAGCCCAGTCATCATGATGTTTTATTTTGAGGACATGCTCCTCCCACCAGCCTACATGTAAACATGCATAGCTGGGAGAGAAGCATGCCCCCATTGCTACTCCACGTAATTGTTGAAAGATGACATTGTCAAACATAAATACGTTATTATTCAAACACCAATGTATCATCTTGAGTAGCATCTGATTATGTCTGTACATTTCTATTGGTCGTTTGCCCAAATAATACTCTACAGATTTAAGTCCATCTCTGTGAACAATACTAGTGTATAGGGCAGAAATGTCCATAGTTAAAAAGATAAAATCACTGGACCAATTTTGTTAATTTAGTTTGTGCAAAAAATCTGTGGTTTCACGTATGTAAGTGGGGAGAGTAATCACAAAGTCTTGTAAATAATAATCCACATATCTAGATGTGCTTTCAAATAGACTTTTCTTGGCAGAGATAATCGGTCTTCCAGGCACTGGTGTCTTTTTTGTGCACTTTTGGTACAAAATATATGGTAGGTATAATAGGAAATTCATTATTTAAAAATGCAAATTCTTCTTTAGTAATAAGCCCATCTCTTTTCCACATGGTCAGTTCATCCTTGTAGGTTTTGCCAATCTTTTTGACTTGTACCATGCTGGTTGTTTTATAGCATTCTGTTACATTTAGATGCCTGTATGCTTCTTTTTTGTAATCGTTCTTAATCCAAATGACCCCATTGCCCCCCTTGTCCGACTTATTGATGACTATCGCTGAATTATTTTTCAGTTTGAAATACTCTTTGGTGTGAAAATTGGGGGTTTTAGTGTGTGCATTAGTCCTGCAATGAAGTTTTTTGAGTTCTTCTATTATGCGGTCATGGAAGATGTCGATCGCATCACGAGGCATGGTTGGTACAAATGTAGATGTTGGCTTGAACGGACTATGGCCTGGTTTGGTGAGATTGATATCCTCTGCATTGGCTAGTGCTTGTGTGTTGGAGGTATCTTGGTTGCTGGTATTGTTTTCTTCCGCAAGGTCACGCAATGTTCTAAGTAATGGAACATCTCTTGATTGCAACCCAGTAGGCCTACTTTCATGGTTGGGTTGTATTTCTTTTGCCGTATCCTCGCTATGTTTTTTGTTCGTGTAGTATTTGGAAAGTTTCAATTTTCTGATATTTGTATATATCCACTTTAGTTTGGTGATAACTGAAATTGCTTTCTGGGCAAAAGCTAAGGCCAATAGTTGCAATTCTGCTTGGTTGAGCTGGGTATCAGTAAGGTTGATGACAGTTTTGTCTATGTGAGCTGGCGTTTTTTCCACCTCTGATTTTGTTGCCTGCGCTCTCTTGTGCTTGAGGCACTTTCTTCTTTCGCGCCGTCTGGCATTCCTCCTTTGTTTTGTAAACCGTTTGGATTCCTCGGTCGAAGGGACTGTTTTCGCTCCCTTCTTAAAAAATCCAATTCCTCTGCCAGCGTCAAATGGCCTAGATCTACTCGTTCCGATCCAGTTGCTCCCCCTTCTTCCGATTCTGTTTCACTGGGGACAAAGCTGGCCTCAGATGTGGATGGGTGTACTTCACTGCCAGTCACATTAGTATCTTTAAATCCTCCTGGTACCTTATTGGCTCCTTTTTGTCTGTGCAGATTGTTGTACTTGCGCGCAAATGTGAATATCTGGCCCAGTTCATAATCGTTTTTATCATGTGCATACTTAAATGCTTTTCTGGTCTTAATGGTCTTTTTTTGTTTTTTTAAACGATCTTTAATTTCCTTAATGCTTCTGTCAATAAACTCTTTGTGGCTTTGGTGTTCTGGTTTGCTTGATTCTGTATTTGTGCGTGAGATTTCAGTCATGTTAACATCCCGGTCTATTCTCGCATATTTAATCAGCAGGCATACCATCGCATGGAAGCGTCTAAATTACTTTCAGCCCATTCTTTCAGTAATAATGGGTTGGGACTCTCAAAGCTTGGGGCTAGCATGATACGCAGTCCTCTTGGGATTCTCAAAACTAGCATCTGCACTACAATAGGTCTCACATTTACGCGAGTTTGAGCTATTTGGCATTGTAAATGACAATGCCTTTTATTTATGTTTTGGTTTTTAAAACATAAATAAAAGGCATTGTCATTTACAATGCCAATAGCTTAAACTCTCCCAAATGCAAGACCTATTGCATTCCAAATGCTTGTTAATGCTGTTGTCACTAGCTGATACATGGGAAGACATTAAAAGATTCCAGGAAGAAGTTTAGAACAAAGAGGGGTGGATCAGACCAGGATGTTTAAAAAATGAAAATGACATTTGGGTTTAAAGTTGCTGAAAGATCAGTGTTGCCAGATAGCCTGTTGTTTCCCATGTCACAACATTTCCATGGTCCTGCACACATTGGAAGGGCAGCAGTGGTCATATTGTTTAGGCAAAATTGGTTCAATCCCAGATTCAGAATTCTAGCTGAAGAGCTATGCCATAGATGTGTGATGTCAGCAAATGAATGTAGGGAGGAGAACCCCTGTAACCATAAGTAACATAGGGAGATCGGGAAATGTCCTTTACAACGAAGGCTTAAGAACGACCAGCCTTTACAATGAAGTCTGAATTCTGACGGAGGCATTACAACGATGGATTTTACAACGAATAAATCCTTACAACGAAAATCTTTTAAACGAAAAAGAATTGGCCGCTAGGACAACAGCGAGTGTTGTTGATAGTGCACATTTAGGGCTAAGGGTGTGCTTCTAGTTATTTCAACAAAAAATATTATTTTTCCTGTGGTGGAGAGATGTAAGAAATTAATATATGAAACAAAACAAGTGTTCAATAAATGAAACACAATGTGGATAGCACAGGGCAGACAGTTGCTTAATATGAAGGACCTTCCCTCCTGTAGCCACCCACAGATGTGCCACGGTTACAGATATAGAGGCAAGCACTCTACAGAGAGGATAGCCAGGGAAGTACAAATGACAGGTTTTGAAGTGCTGGGTGAGTTTTCGGAAATATGACGTCGGTATCAGGAAAATTCAGATAATCTGTTCTTTACCACTCTGTGCGATCCTAAGCATATACTTTCACCTTTCTACGCCTTAGTCCCCTTACCTTCCCAAACCGTGGATGCCTAGAAGCAGTGTAAACCAGGGTATTACCGTGAAAAAGTGTTTCGAAGTAAAGACTGGCAATGTAAGGGCATTGCCGTTGTAATGCAGGCGTCCTAAAAGCATTTGTTGCAAATGCTTTCGCTATTCCGTCATACATCGATCCTGAGTTGCTCAAAGGAGAGAAGATGGCTGTCCAAAAATAGGTTGCCGGCCATGGTTAAGAAGCGATCCTGACAGCTAGGAAGGTCTGAAGTTGTATACGTGGCTGGGTAACGTAGGAGGCCTTGGAATGGGAAACCTGGAGCGTATGGAGGGGCATATCGTGTGAGAAAGTGAGTTCTGGCGATGCATTTGTAATCTACCTGTAGCAAGAGTGGGGGGGAGCTGGTACTATCCTTGGGTGTAGGAAGCCTCAAACAATGGCAGTGGTAAGGGATGGAGAATGGTGGCATGTTTCCATGAGATGGCGGTTGGCTATCCACCTAAGCAACCATTGTAGTTGTGGCACAAGGAAGTAGGCTTCAAATGAAGGGGCACCCAGTCCACTTTCTCTTGTAGGTAATTTTTTTAAAGCCATTCAGTGGCAACCACTTCTCCATATAAGTTTTGTTAACCATGAGTTGAGTTCTTGAAGGAAACTGTGGGTGGGGGAGGGAGGGTACCACTGGGAGGTTGGTAAAATAATATAGAAGACGTGATAGTATTACCATCTTCTGAGGAAAAGCTAGATCACTGAAGTGTACTAGACACAACACGCACTGCTGGCGCCCTAAGGCTTCCAAGTAAACAATATTAATAAAGGAATACTCCCAAATTATCAAAAGATCAAATCATACAATGTCAAAAAAACGCTCAAGGTAGTAATTTCACTTTAAGATAAAAGGTTTTAATGAGTTGCTTGTTGGCATGAGGTATGGTTTACAAAAGCTGCTTCACACTTGCAGACAACGCCAAAGTAGCATTCCCAATAAAAGAAGGTATTTGTAGCTATAACACATGACCCAATGCATTTCGGGTTTAAGTCACCCTTCATGAGGGGTAACTGAAATGAAAGAATCATTAATTACAATAAGAAGTTACATCACAGGTTCAAGCACAGACAACATGCAATGAGGGTAAACAAGAAACACGCTCATGTGGTTGAGAATCATTAACCAGCTGTCGAGTTAGTACGTTATGCACAATATTATAATAAATACAACATAAGTCGACATGCCATGTTCAGAAAATGTGAACACTGCTGTGCAAACACTCAAAACAAATCGATGTTCAATAGATAGGTGACCAATTTACTAAATGAGGGATGAGAAAAGAAAGAAACATCAGGTCCCCGCAGTGTTCAAAAGTGAGGCGGATCGAACATAACCGACTACGGTGCAGGGACTCGGGCAGTCATTAGGGGGAAAGCTGCAAGACCATAGTGGGGCGTAGGCCACACCTGAAATGAGCCAAGCATAGCGCGCAACGAGCTAAATAGCCAAATCACGCTGTAGTCAATGCGGACCAGATTGGGCAAAGCCTCTGTCGGTGATACCAACACACTACTATGAAACGTGATGAAAAAATGAAAACAAATGCCAGCGCCCGGGTGAAATGTCAACTGACATGTACATGAAACATTCAATGTTTGGCCGTAGCCTCCAACTGCAAACGCGGTCTCCAACTGCTAACTCTAAATGTCAAGAAAGGGGTGAATCAAGGTGAATGAGTCGTGAGACAAGCATTCCCTGCGACGTGTGAACACTGCAGTCAACCCCTCGTGGTGGCAGGTCTAGCTGTTGTCGTCAGAGCGTTTCCGGCCTCCTAGTCCGTCGTCTACTCTAGCACATGTTGCGCGGGTGTCTGCGGACGCTGCTCTGGTTAGCTACAGTAACCATTTCCGCACTTTACCTCGTAGCAGGCACACCGCTTCCTGTTGGCGTTACATTGGCGGAGACGGCGTCTGGTCGTGACTCACCGCTTCCTGTTGGCGTTACATTGGCGGAGACGGCGACTGGTCGTGGCTCACCGCTTCCTGTTGGCGTTACATTGGCGGAGACGGCGACTGGTCGTGGCTCACCGCTTCCTGTTGGCGTTACGTTGGTGGAGACGGCGTCTGAGAACCCGTACCCTACAGGTTCTTCCCGGTTTAGTTTTTTCCTTGTTCAGACGCACGGAATGCTTGTGTCACGGCCGATTTACCTAGACCAGTCTTCTCCAATGAGTAGCCCCTGAGCTACCTGTAAAATAGCTCTCCTGTTTGCAGCCCAACTTCCTTAGTTAGGGGCTTTTTAGCTAGGTTGAATTAAAATATTTAAACCAAAATTCAAAAGCGTCTAACTATGCTACAAAAAAACGGTGTGTATTTTCAGAACTCTTAAGCTGATGTCCGGTGAAAAGTTTTTGAATTTCCCAAATATATTTAATGCTGATGTTTGCATGATAAATCATGTGGCGCAGGGGAGGCTTATTACTCTTACTATAATATTGGTGCCAAGGTCTTTGCAGCCAGGGCTGTTATATAGTCCCCATGTGTGGGAATTCCAAATAGAGAAAGCCTTTTTTGTGCATTACTACTGGCAACCTAGCCTGGTACACTGAGGTGATCACGGATGACAGTCTTGCATGTGGTGCCCACTCATGTAATCTTGTCGTATCTGGTCACTATTATCAAACGAATAATATTTGTAGCTCTGCATTAATTTTATTGATTGAAAAATTCTATAACTCGGTACTCCTCAACATCGGCAACCATAAACGCCCCCAATTCCCACTGCAAATCATTTTTATAGTGGGAAAATATTAGTGATAGTGCTCCCGGAGCCAGCGGTAAAACATTCTATGGTACCCTGTGCAATATAGGGCTTCATTAATGTGCGCACCTGCGACTCACACACCGCTTTCTTTATGGGCTGCTGCCTGGGAGTGAGGGCTGGATTAGGTGCAGGGAGGCAGCCATATGCTGAGGCAGGCACTGTCTGGGAGGGAGAGCAGCTGTGGCAGCAACTAGCACAGTGCTGTAGGACAGTGCATGTCTGCACAACTTAAAGGTGGGGTGGCCCTCACAGTAAAAAAAATACATATAAATAGTACAGTTCAGCCCAAAATGAAGTCACCATGTGATCTTGCCCATCTGCAGCAGTCAGTCATGCATGCACCAACCTGGAGGCACAGGCAGCAGTGCGAAAAAGAAAGATAACTGTTGCTCGCTGCCCAGGCTGAGTGAGTCAGTCTCTGCTGTGATCAGACTGCTGCAGCCAGTGCAGCTGAGCCCCTAGGCCAGCACGACCATTGGCAGCTAAAGTGTAATGAGTGATTTGAACTCACTGAGGTGTTGGACAGTGCAGTGCTCCAATTCTTGTCAACCTCCAACCATGCCAAATCCGCACAGCAATGGGCAGCCAGGCCAACCAGCGTTCAAAGTTGTATTAAAAAAGTATTGGATCTGTGATGCTGCATGCATTAGGAGCAAGGTCAGTAAGCGTGGGGGCGGGGTCAAAGGTGTGGCTAAAGACAAAAGATTCTGCGTGGTTTTTTTTAGGTTGTTCACCATCCCTTAGCTACATATAAAATAATATGCATGTTAAATGAAAAATAAATTGAAAAAGTTGTTACTCAGTGGGAAAGGCACTGTAGTACATTATGAAACCTCTATTCAGTTCAAAAGATCTTTAATTGGTCATGTGTGGCTATCAAAAAGAGTTACAGAGCATATTAAAAACAATCAAGTTGTACAAATAAATACTAAAAATCATTTAAAAAAACAGAAAATGCAATCTGTTAATATATGAGCATAATTGACCGAGGGAGCACGTAACTTGACGAACAGCAGACTAGTTATTTCTTAAACTTTGCAATAGCAGTGGCTTTTAAATTTAAGGCAAGTCTTACAATACATTCAAAACCAAATTCATGTATTACAATTTAGTTGGTAGGGCAGAAATGGTTACAATATTTGTGTGCTTATAAAATGCCATTTCTAAAGACAGTGGTCCCCAGACAGAAAATAAGTTATAAATCAATAACTATGACCGGAAACACCCAGGCTGTGACGGACCTTAGATTACATACGCACTGGCCTGTATTACGGCTCAAGACCGCAAATGCGGCTTGGTTTTCATTGGAATTATGTCCACAATGGAACTCCCTTTACCGGAACCTTGACTCCGGTGCATACTCCCCAGGATTACAACTAAGACCACCATCCCTACAGATCCTATGCCGCTGGCCTTCCGTTCTTCTTGATTCTCAAGACCTTTTGCCACAGCTCCATTCTTCGCGTTGGCAATTTAAGCCATATGAAAACAGGCATGTTATTTATAATGTCCTGAGGATGATCCCATTATTCCTTTAAGGGATCGAAACGCCGTCGACACCTTGTACACCATATACACCCCTTGAAAATGTCCTAATTTCTATGTAATGGTGTCTCATGTATATTCTGTTTGTTCTATTAGAAATGTGCTTGAAACAAACAATTTCCTTTGCCTGAACCCTTTACTTTATGTTGTACGTCTTTCTTGCTAAGTTGGATGCAGGCTTGTGTCCCACTTAAACTGTTCCATGTTTATTGTCTGTAAACATTATTTGACTGCATATTAAATATCTGTCCGGCTGGACAGATGTCTACAATATAGTACTGATTGGGTCTATATTTATTTGTAACTTATTTTCTGTCTGGGGACCATTGTCTTTAGAAATAGTTCAATTACCCAAAGGTCCCTGACCAATTGTATTTGGGTCTCCTTGTTTTTTCATAGCTTATAAAATGCCAGTCAGTCTGTCAAAGAAGCTTTATTTCGACCATAAAGGCCATAAAAGCGCATAAAAAACAATACAGTACATTTTAGCTAAAAAGAACAATACAGTATATCATCATAAAAGCTATATACATTATTTCTGTGTTTTAAAGTTAAAACACTTCAAATGTGCAAGTTTTTAATACATTCTTGGATTGGCTCCCTCGTGCCTGCTCATAATTCTAAGGCTGGATATAGTACGATGTACAACAAAATTTATAATATCTACGTTAGATACAAGAGGGAGTAGAATGGGGGCATGGTCTGGCCATGCAGGAAGATGGCCACCTGAACACCGAGCTCCGCTTCGGGTGGGGGGCTCCGACAGGAGGAACTTCTCTTCCCAACGCGCCTAGGACTTCGGCGCCAACGTTTTTCGCAAGCTAAGTGCAGCGGCTGGGCAATTTCTTAGATACCTCTGCCTTTCCTTTGTGCTCTTTTTTGACGCGGTCGTCTTCTCCTCAGAAGACACGCGTCGGGCCTTTCGCCGCAGCACCAATCCCAGCGACTCTCGTGTACCAGGTGCGCCCGCTCCCATCACATGTGAGGCTTATCTCAAACGACCTGCCTCACGACATACAAACTATCCAGAGGAGGAGCGTCGTCGTACTGAAAGGCTATTAGGGGAGCAGCTTATCGCTTCCATAAATAATGGCTTATGAGCACGCTGTCATTAGAAGGAATCAGCTGACGTGATATCGGTCACCATTTTGCCTTCGCGTTGTCCGTTTGTGAAGTGCCAGACAGCCTTGCTCAATCGAGAGGCTGTGAGGGGAATTATGTGCTATGTGCTGTCATCTGCCCAGAGCCAAGCTGCACCGCCTCTCTATCTACCTCTCAGCTGATTTAACTTTTGTGGACGGAGCTGGCAGGGAAGAGGGAGCATTCCTTGCCACATAAACAAAAACAAAGCCAACCTTTTGTTACACGAGCAGCTTTACCAAGAAGATTCCAAGGAATTCTACTGCCACCTTCTGGTTTCAAAACAAATTACCGCTGACAAGCATAGCTCTTGCTTCTCAATTATTTATTAGCATCTTGGATTCTCGCCTCATATTTACGCTGACAAGCACAGCTGTGGAGCTGTAAATATAACACTTTCTGCCTCCCGCTCTTCCTTGGCAGCTAGTGTGACCTTCATTATCCACTATTTGTTCTATTCTAATGGTGACTCATTACCCTTTCATTTGCCAACAGCTGTCACGAGGGAGCACCTCAGTTAGAGTGCCTGCCTTGCTAGAGCCTAAATGTCTTTCATGCCTAGATTGAATTGCTTGTGAGCGCCCTTTGTACCAAAGGGAGATAGTAACAACGAAGCATTTTGTTTAATATTTTGCTCAGCATTTAAAAAAAAAAAATTTAAATGGCAATTCCAACGGGAAATAATCACTCTCACTAGCACGTCTAGGACCCTGGCGCAAACTTTTTCTGACAACTAAGTGTGACAGCAGCGGTCAGCTGGGGTTCTTTCAGATACCTCTACCTTTGCTCTGTGAATGTACTTGGCGCAACAGTCTTTCCCTCAGTGAAGGTGCATCGGGCATTTCGCTGCAGAGCAAATTCCAGGCTCTTGCATAACTGCCACTTGCCACTTCTCCCACATGTACAGTTTACCTTAACACGTGCAGAATGGAGTGGTAATAATAACATTCTCCTTGCTTTCCGCTCCTTTTTGGCAAATTGGTAAGGTCTTTAATACCAATTCTTTATTCTATTTTAACAATGCCTTACTGACTCACCTTTTGCTTGCAGCTGTTAACGCAGAACACTTTCGTTAGAGTACATGCTGGTTTGGAGCCTTTCTATTTTCACTACATAAACTAACTTACTCACAAGCAATCCTTTTACTTACATACAAAAGAGGCAATTAAAACACAGAGCATTTCATTCAGCATTTTTCATAATAGAATCCTCAGACTCCTATAACTCCGCTTCAAAAACTATTATCTTAGTGCTGCCATTCATCGTTCAATTCCGGCCACCTCAGCCCTACAAATTAAGCTCCTTCTGACTGTCATTTTACATTCACTCCATTGCTACTGCGACGATAATTTTATCAAAGGGGCAGTGCACTGTCTATCATATACACAAGCCAGAGCCAATCTCCACACTCAGCTCCTTCTGGCATGTACCTTTTGCACTAACTACGTTACTGCAACAATAAGTGGTCTCGTCGCTACGGAGGTGCAGTGTCTACCAAAAATATAGGGCAGGTACCCTTGTCTATCATTCTCATGGTTCTCTGATTCCGCCACAATCCTCAGTTTCATTACTGTTTTGCTATTGATTTTTCCTCATTACAACTATTTCATCTGCTAAACTTCCTCCCCACTACTATTTAGATAAGTGGTCTCGTGCTACTGTTATTTGTACTCTTTTACTATATCACAGACAATATCCAAATGCCTCATTTCAAGAATGAGAGTAAGAACTCTAAGCAGCCTCTTTTCACAGAAGTTCTCAAACAACCCCAAAGTATGTCTGCGAAAGGCTCAACTTCACCAGTATCTAATCCATCTTCGGCTACCTCGTCCACAATGTCAGGGGCAACTATGGATCGCATTTTACAAGAACTCTCAACTATCAGCTGCCGTTTGACAGATTTAGACATTAATATCTCCTCTCTCACCACAGAGACCAAATCAATCAAAGATGAGTTCGTACAATTCAATGCTAAAACAGATGGATTAGACCAACGACTAACAGAAGTGGAAACCAAGATGGATTCTATGCAAAGCAGAGATCAAGAACTCTTACTTCTCCGTAGTAAGCTCGTTGATCTGGAAGATCGCAGTCGACGAGATAACATCCGTTTTTCGGCTTTCCTGAAAAGATTGAAGGTCAAAATGCTAGAACCTTCTTATGCAATGTCCTTCCCAAATTGCTAGATATCTCCTTCACTCCACTGCTTGAAATCCAGCGTGCTCATCGTATCGGTCCTCCGCGTGCTGCCGCAGATTCTCGACCACGACCCCTCATTGCTTGCTTTTTACGGCATGAACAAGTACGTCAAATACTACTGGCAGAACGCAAGGCTCCTACATCTATGCTGGCCATGAAATCCGTATTGCAGCTGACTTTTCCCGAGAAACCAATGAACGGAGAAAGGCTTTCCTCTCTATGAGGCCCCAATTACGGAAAATGGACATCAAGTATGGTTTATTTGATCCTGCTCGTTTCCGCATTACCAAAAATGGTGAATCCAGAGACTTCTACAATCCTGCAGATCTACAACACTTTATAGATGAACTGCATATTCAGGACATGGGCATACATCTATTGAACAGTTACCTCACGACATCCTCCACCACTAGTCGATACTCGACGACGCACCATTAGTGAAATTTGACCTCGTGGTAGAGATATTGAAAGATCAATTCGTATTCATGAAGACAAAATCTCTGCCCTTCAAATAGTATCTACTTTTACGCAAGATCTCCATAGAGACAAATCTAGATCTCCCTTAAAATCTGCCTCGGATGAAGAATGACCTTGCTAATATTTATATTTACGGTCTATGTAATCGATAGTTCAGATTTTACCTTGTATAACATTTATTTTCTCTGATATTGCGTACTTTGGCTTATAATGATGTGATTGATAACTCATATCTTCTTTACACAAAAAGAGAGTCTACTTTCTATAACGGGGGCTATCTGCCTTCTCTGCACAATTGTTTCTCAACCTAAAACAGTTATAGAATTATTTATTACATATTTCTTATTGCAATGCATTACTAGATTTTACTTGCATCTATTATATTTGATACTAAGTATTTAAGGTTTACTATTTCACTTTCAATAAGTAGTTTACGTACTTTTCTCTATAAGTTAGATTTATAGGTATTTTACTATGTCCCTTCACATCTTCTTAGCTTCACTTTTTCCTTTTACTATTTATTACTGCCTATGTTATTATATATTAGATAACATCTATGTTTATAACTACATTTTGTTCTTAAATGTTACCTATTTAATGATATACATATCTATTTACGCATATATTGTTACTTCTCAATTAATGGTTACACATTTTATGCCTTTACTTATACATCCATGGATTACTGCATCTTTTTATATACTTCTACATTCATGGATTAATACATATTTTAATATATATATTTGCATTTTATTAGTTCTTCCTCAATCTTTTCTATAATCTTAAATTATAGATATTCCACTTTTATAATATCTTTACTTCTATTCATATACAAGTTTATGCTACTGATTTTTTCTATTATGATACGTCTTTTTATATATATATTTATATCAGTTTTACTTTACTCTATTTCATATGCGCATATTTATTCTTTAATAAATATTACTTACAGTTATTAATAATCAATAGCTTATTCTGTATTTTGGTTTGTATTTAGGCGATATTGAATTCATGTATATATTTTTATATATCTTTCTGTACTCTATCAATCTATGTCTCTTCCCTTTCAGCGCTCACTCTTCTAAATACTTGGCTCTTTCCCTCTTCTTTACACACACTTGGCTGCTCAGATTCTTTTGTTTCTCTTACATAGTCCTCACCATGTTTCAACCCTCCTGGCGGGGGCCCTACCCGAGGCGGTGCTCTAGTGAGCCCAGACCCGCGGCTAAAGTTCTTCTTTTTCCTTCCTTTTTGTTTTTGTTTTTCATACTTTTATCTTTTACATTTTTTTTTTTTCTCTTTTTTCTGACATCTTTTTCTTTAGATTCCTTTCTCCTACTAGATTTCCTTATACTACACGTTATCCTATTAATACTCTCTCTTTCCCTTTTCCTTCCCCCCCTTTTTTCTTTTACACTACACCTTGGATTACTCACTTAATAAATCTTGCGCTTGCTCTCTACTTCATTTCTACCTTTATCTTAGTTCATTACTTTCTTAACTTTTTCAAGCGTTCTGGTTTCCACTTGAAGTATGACTGGAATGTAAATGGTTTAACACACTATATAAAAAGGAAAAAAGTTCTTTTCTATCTGAATTCAAAAGGAGTAGATGTGGCTCTCCTTCAGGAAACTCATCTTGAAGCATCAGAATCTGAAAAATTACGCAGAGAATGGGTGAGTAAAGTCTATCACAGCAGCATTCATACAGACCGATCCTCAGACACTACCCCCGTTCGTAAATGTGGAGTGGCAATTTTGATCTGTAAATCTTTACCAGTTACAATCTCAAAAACTTGGGAAGATCCAGATGGCAGATATGTGTTTGTCAAATTGCGCATCGGCGATACACATCTTTGCATAGGTTCCGTTTATGCCCCAACGGGTACAAAAAAATCATTTCTTCTGCAATTAAATCGCATTTTGTCCGAGATTGGTGCTTCCCAATACCTGATAGGCGGGGACTGGAACCTAGTCAGAGATCCAGTGCTCGACAAAACAGGTCCTCTTGACAAGAATAATGCAGCGGACAGAGCTCTTATGGGCGATATTATTGAAGATCATGGTCTGATTGATCATTGGCGCCTTTCACATCCAACTGCTACTGAATATTCCTTTCTTTCTCCCACTCATGGTACCTTCTCCAGACTGGATTATTTCTTAATCTCACAAAGGGTTGTTCAGTTAGTCCATGAATCTCAAATCTTAGAAGCATCAATCTCTGATCATTCTCCAGTTTTGTTATCCCTTCAGACAGGCCTGACAACACCGGGACGCAAACCTTGGAGAATGAATATTCAGCGCTATAAAACTCCTCGGTAAAACACAGCTTCAGACCCATCCTCAAACATATCTTTCCCTTAATCACGGATCTGTACATTCAAGCAGAACCCTATGGGCTGCAGCCAAAGCTACCATCAGGGGTCAACTTATGGAAGACGCGGCACAGGCCAATAGACAAAATGCTACTCGACAGAAAGAGTTAGAACAGGATATTGAAACGTTCACTCAATTATATATTAAAATACCTCTCTTACAACATCGCAAGTCCCTAGAGCAGGCACGTATGGTATTGAACAGCCTTTTTACATCCAAAGCTGATTATGCTTTACAAAGGATGAAAGGAAATCATTATGAGCAAGGGGAAAAGGCAGGGCGACTCCTAGCGGCCCAATTGCGACAAAAAGAGGTTGTAATGGCTATTCCAGCTATTAAAACATCTGGGGGAAATATATTAACTCGTCCACAGGATATTGTCAATGAATTTGCTTCTTACTATCAATCATTATATACCCCGGACGCACAAATAGACCACAACAAAATGCTTTCTTTTCTTTCCCAAGTAAATCTCCCTTCTCTGTCTGACGAAGACAGAGCACTTCTTGAAGGGGACATTACTAAAGAAGAAATTTCACAAGCAATAACTAAGCTCCCATATCACAAAGCCCCAGGGGAAGATGGTTTCCCTGCAGAATTCTATCGCTGGTCAGGTGAACAAATAATTGACAGTCTCTATACTGCTTTTCAGGAAGCAAACAACACAACCTCCCTAGGCTGTATATCTAATAAAGTGATCATTGCAGTCCTACCTAAACCGGGCAAACATCCATTAATATGTAGTAGCTATAGACCCATATCTCTTCTTAATTGCGATATCAAAATACTAGCTAGTATCCTCGCATCTCGCATCTCGCTTGCGTAAAGTCTTGCCTTCTTTAATTCATCATACCCAAGTGGGATTTGTACCTGGACGTTCCTCTAGAAACCATCTGCGTACCTTGGCACATACACTCCACTCCGCCAAATCTCTTCAGAATGATGCATTGGCTCTGTCTCTTGATGCCGAAAAGGCATTTGATCGAGTGGAATGGCCTTATCTTTTTCATATATTGGAAAAATTTGGTTTAGGGTCCCAATTTATACAAAAAGTACAGTTATTATACCAACACCCTACCGCTCAAGTGAATTGTGGAGGTTTCCTTTCAGACCTCTTTCCAATTTCTAGAGGAACACGTCAAGGTTGTCCCCTATCCCCTCTTTTATTCCTTCTTGCTTTAGAACCTTTAGCAGCAGCAATTCGTCAATCAATTGATATTGTAGGCATCTCTCTTCCGGTGGGGAACTCAAAAATTTACCTGTATGCTGATGACATATTACTCACTACTACTGATTTACCGCATTCTCTGCCCTCACTGCTTCAAATCATAGAAGAATTCTCCTCTTTCTCTGGTTATAAAATTAACTGGGATAAGAGTGAAGCATTTCCAATATCCGATGGTACTACTAAATCAACCATTCAGGACTTTCCCTTCCACTGGAAACCCTCACGACTAAAATACCTTGGTATCCTGGTAAACAAGGGAACGATTGGAATGGTTGCAGATAATCCCGGTCCTCTGATCATGCAGATGCAGCAGGATTTTGACAAATGGAAAATATTAGGATTATCTATGTGGGGCCGGGTTCAAGCTGTAAAGATGGTCACACTTCTGCGTTTCCTCTATGCTCTTGGTATGCTTCCCCTTCACATACCTTTATCTTCCCAACGCCTTATAGATTCTAAAATTAAATCCTTTATCTGGGGCTCTTTTAAACCCCGTCTAGCTATACAAAAACTGAAAGCACATCATTCTCATGGAGGTCTAAGTCTCCCATCCATAGAACACTACCATTTGGCTTTACAATTATCCCAAATCATATACATGCTGCAAGATAATTCTCATACACCACAATGGGTGCATGTAGAGCGTCATTTACTATCCGCTGAACCTGGTCTTTCAGTTCTTTATACCACAGGTACTAGTCGCCAAGACCCTCGCAATCCACTATTGGCTTCAATGCGTAAAACGTGGCAGAGAGCTCATCGCCTCTTAGGTTCTAACCCACGTATTCATATTAAAGCTCCAATATGGAACAATACTGCCATACGTGTCAAGGGCAAAACCATTTCCTGGCCCCAATGGAAACAGGCGGGTATTTCTACTCTAGATCAACTTATACATACTGGTGAGCTTAAACCCTTTACCCAATTAGCTGAAGAATTTGGTCTTCCGTCGCATCAATTCATGAATTATACTCAACTTCATCTCTGTCTTATCAAAGCCTTGGGGGCATGCCCATGATCTCTCCAAACTTCACCAATCCTATCCTATCTATATACTTGGGGGACTCATAAAAGGGTCATTTCTGGTTTATATAAAATATTCACATCTCATTTATTCTCCCAACCCTTATCATGTGCTCTTCGTCTCAAATGGCAAACACGCCTTTCACTTACATATAACGATGAAGACTGACTTACTCTTTTGGAAACTTTAACCAGAGGAGTCAGAGAAGCACGACAAAAATTTTGCTTATTCAAGATTTTACATGACTGGCATTGGTCTCCCTCAAAACGGCATAAAGCTGGACTTCTTCCTCATACTAATTGTTCGAGATGTGCTATTTCTGGTTGTGACATAGTCCACATCCTCTGTTCTTGCCCTATCATCCAATCCTATTGGTCCTACATAGGTCAGGTTTTACAACACACTCTGCCTTTGGATTTACCGTTAACACCAGCCATCATTCTTCTGCATGATTTACGAACTTTATCACACCTTTCCAAACCACAATGCCGTCTTTTATATATCGCCCTAACCACAGCTAAAATATGCATACTACAGCAATGGAAATCTTCGACTCCACCCTCTTCGGAATCTTGGCTGGTGGCTATGGTTCAAACTGCCTCTTATGAAAGAGTTATCTACAATTTGCAAGATCAGACAATCATTTAATCAAATTTGGGCCCCCTTTCTACAATTGAATAATCCTTCTGTGATAGACTATTCCGGTCGCTCTATAGAGGATTCCACTGTATCATAACTTTTTCTCTCTTCCTATTTTACTCTCGCTTCTAATTTTCTTCTTTTCTCACCTTTACTTTCATGCATTTACATACCAACACTGAAAACCTGTTCTAAATCCGCTCTCATCTTATTTCTTCCAATTTCTTCCTTTTTATCTTTGGTTAATTTCCCTATATAATTTTCTATACTATACGTTCTATTCTTTTATATTTTACTGCATTGATACCTCTCCTTTATTATTCTTCACTTTCTATCTACCCACATTTCCTGTCTTTCTCTCACTTATTCGTTTGCAATTTTATGCTTCACCTTATATCAAGTTCTTGATCTTTTTTGCTTTAAAATTACTTTTTATCTCACCGTAAGTCATTAGAGTTTTTCAATCAAATAGCTTATTGTTTTATTCACAACTGAATTCTTTTATCCTCCTTTCATCTTATTATTGTATTACTTGTATTTAAATAAGATAGTCTTCATCCTTATGAATTCATATATATTTAACTTTATGCATTACTTCCAATGTAATTTATGTTATCATATTGCACATTTCTATATTTTATTGCTTTTATTGTCTTATATTTAATAAATGCTAATAAACAATTTGAACATAAAAAAGAGGGAGTAGAATGGTGTATATATATATGTGTATATGTATATATATATATATGTATATATATATGTGTATATGTATATATATATATATATATATAGCAATGATTAGTTCATTAATAGATAAAACTCCTATCAGTTGCTAAAAACTTTGACTTTATCTAATGGATATTTGTAAAAAAAAAGTTTAAAAACCGAATTAAAACAACTATGATTACATAATTAAAACACCTGGGGAGAGGGTTAATTACAATGGGGATGATCATACGGTACATATGTGCAAACCGCGTTAGTCCCGCTGATGCATAGCATGGCATAGGTAAGATTGCTGTGGAACTAAGAGTTTCCTAAGAGGGTTTTCTTTAGAATAGCTCTGTGGGTGCACCACATAGAGTATAAGAACCGGGAGATGGAAAACACAATAAGTGTGTCGGTTTCATACTTGAAGAGCCTTAACACCTCTGTGCAGTGTCTAATCCCCATATTTCTACACAATTGTAGCATCCACCGAGACCTTGACTTTCCATAGGCAGGGCAAAAGAAGAGGACATGCATTTCGGTTTCCTCAGCTCGGTCACACCCTGGGCAGTCTAGTGTGTGAGCGCCCTGCCATTTATTAGTAAATGCTCGAAGCGGGAGTGCCCCATGTCTGAATTGGAGAAAGAGTTTCTTTGCTAGAAGCGGTTGGATATAATCCAAAGCCGATTCCAGCCTGTATTGCTGCTTAATATCCAGAAACTTAGAAGTTAAACAACCGGGCTTAATCCCCCGCCATAGTAGGGCCAATTTGAGTTCTCTATAGGAATCACGTAGTGCCATTCTAGAGATCGTAGGGCAGATCTCTTCTGGGGTTGTCCACATGTTTACCCTCCCTATGGCCTTGCAAGTGTTCCTGATATAAGCTAGCCAAGGGAGTTTCCCTGCACCTTGAAGGCTCATAACATCCTTCAACTCCTCTTTGTAGTCAGCTAATTCGGGTGTACTCCAGAGGCGTCACCAGTATAAGAGGGGTCTAGAAGAGGCTACATCTACTATAGGGCAAATCCCTAGGTCCATCCTGAGCGGTGTTAGTGGAGAGCTCATAGGAAGGCCCAGCAATTGCCTAAGAAACAGGTTATCTGAGATTGATAGGGAAGTGGATGGGCAGTGGCCCCATAATTCTGCCCCATACAGTGACGCTCCCCTGGCCTGTGTCTTGTAGATTTCTGCCACAGGACCTATCACTTTGTGCGTGCAGCTCTTATAAACTTTTATGATGCCTCCCGTGGACTGGGTCAGTTTTAGACTGGCTTTCTTTATTTGTGTCCCCCATTCCATTTTTTCAGTTAGTGTGATCCCTAAATAGTCAAAAATGGACACCCTCTCTAGGGCCCTTCCATCTAATCTGGGGTATAGGCAATTCGTGATGTTAGCATTGAAAACCATATACTTGGTCTTTTGAAGATTGATCTCCAGTCCCCGATTTTTGCAGAAAGTGCTGAATACATCCAGGACCATCTCCATGCCCATGGGAGATTTCGAAAGTAAAAGCGTATCATCCGCAAACATAAGAGCTGGAATTTTGCGGTTCGCCAACCTAGGTGGGTCAATATCTTTCCCATCCATCAAAATTTCAATTAGGCTATTTAAAAAAAGGGAGAAGAGTGTCTGGGCCAGAACACATCCCTGTCGCACCCCTTTCTCAACAGGGAAAGGGGCAGAGAGTTCACCATTTTTGCCATATCTTATTCGCGCATAGTTGTCTTGGTGAAGGCGTTTCAACTGGTGGCAGAGATATGCTGGAACTCCCAGATCAAGAAGTATACCCCACAGTTGGTCTCGCTGCACCAGGTCAAAAGCGGATTTAAGATCCACGAATGTGAGGTAGAGGCTGCCATCCTCTAGGACCACGGTTTTCCAGTGGATAAGTTGTAATCTAAAGATCTGGTCAATGGTGGAGATCTTGGCCCTAAACCCTGCTTGAAGGGGTGTTAATACATTATTCTCTTCTATCCAAGATTGCAAACGCCCCAAGAGTACGCGAGCATAGATTTTTTTGGGTGACATCCAGGAGGCTTATGGGGCGATAGTTAGCTGGATTAAGTGGTGAGCCCTTTTTATGAATGGGGATAATTTCTGCCCCAGCCCATGTAGAGGGCAGCGCCATACCTTGCAGAACGGCGTTAAATAATGACCACAGGTAAGGTGCCCAGACTGAAGGTTCGGAGCGATATAAGTCGCCAGGGATCTTATCCAACCCCGGCGCTTTAGCTGGAAGTAGCTTGCCCAGTGCATCTGTGATCTTCTTCATTGTACAGAGTGGAGCGTCTAGATTTGGGAGCTCCGCATCTAGAGTAACTGTTTCTACCCTACCCTCTTCCTCTGTAGCCCTTGAGTATAAGGATTTAAAGTAGGCTCTCCATACTTCATCCCCTAGGTTTGGTGCTATAGCCAATTGGCCTTCAGATTTCCCTGTCTTAACTAAGTTCCAGAAGGCTCTCATGTCGTGGTTTTCTAGTGCTGATTTTATTGCTTCCCATTTATCACTTTCCCAGTTGATTTTGGCTCTAGCTACAATGTTTTTATACTCGTCCCTGGCTTCCTTGATTCGTGACCTATCATTCATTCTGATGGAGGTTAGAAGGGCTTGCTTGGCTACCTTGCAGTGTTTGTTAAACCATGGGTGCCTTGGTTTAGAATTCGGCCTTGGCCTTTTACTGTTATGAAAAAATTGTGCTAGGGCAGAGAGCAGGTCCTGATGATTTGTTGCGATTGTCATTTGGGAAGATAAAGTGCCGCTGGTCGCAGAAAGTTGAAACGCAGCTTCTAAAAAGGGGACAATTTGTTGGTATAGGGAGGCTACTTTATCTGGTGTTTGAGCGAGTTCCCCCCAGCGTACTCTCCTCCCTCCTTCAGCCAGTACTAGGCTGGGGTTAGATTTTAAGGATGTGTCAGGATGGCCTTCAACAAATGAAAGGGATATTTCTAAAACCAGAGGATTGTGGTCACTCTCATGGCGAGGTATGACCTTAAAATCGACGACCCTGTGCCATAATCCTACATCTACCAAAATGTAATCTAAGATTGATGCCTGCCCGGGTCTATTGAAAGTAAAATTCCCGGGACTATCGGATGGCAATCGACCATTGCAGGCCCTCAATGAGTGGCTTAGTGTAAGTGCGTTCATTTGTACGACCAGAGGGGACCATGCCGTCTTGGTGGAATGTTGGGCTCTGGGATTGTCCAAACTGAATCTTTCTCACTTGTAATAATTGTGGACAGTCCATTTAAGGGCTCGAATTGGCAGTTAAAATCCCTGCCTAAAATGGCCCAGCAGTTTTCCGGTATAGTCGAGAGAAATTAGGTTAGGCAATCGAGCGTATGGGAGGATTGCCCATAACATGCTGGCCGAGAATAGACATTGATTAAAGCAATCCTTATAGGGTTAGGGAAGGAGAGGAGAACACACAGAATATCAGGGGAGGAGGTCTCTGGCCTTGCAACCCAGGTGGACTCCAACCCAGCTGCACAGGCCCCCCGAGGGTCTCCCCCTGGCCCCCTGGACTGCTGATGTACAGTACGACGCATAGCCCACTCTGAGTGTTACTGCCCTTGACCATGTTTCCTGGAACATGCATAGATCGTATTGGTCTATGAGTGCCCCCCCAATCTGGGAGATCCAGTTTCATGTTGAGACTAGCTATGTTCCATGATAGGATCCGCGTGCTTGGTGGTCCTACTATGTTGGCCAACGGAGCCTGGGGGTTGGCCTGGTGTGTATCTTTGGGCCCTACCCCTCCCCTAGGGCTTCACTCGTTGCCCCAGTTTGTGTTGCTAGATGGAATGGGGGAAGGATCTAACAAGCCACCCGCATCGATCTGCTCCTTGTCTCTTTTTTGCTTCCGGCATCCATCCTTTTGTGCTGGGCCGCCCTGGTGTAGGTGTCCCAATCTAATCTCGGGTTTATCGCTGGGCCATTTGTGGGAGGGACTAGCGGGCTTTAGTCAATCTACCAAATCTAGAGGGCTGAATCTGTTGGCAACGGGGAGATTGTATATCAGTGATGTTGGACGGTCCCAGCCTATATGCGGCATGGGGTCGCCCTGATCACTCATTCCCCAGTCAATGGCCGTGTTTCCCACCTTATGCAGCATTAGTCAGTGGGGTAGAAGTATCCCAGAGGTAGAGAAGAGATGCCCCCAGCCTCCCTAAGGTGACCCCAATCCAAAATGTATTGGACAGCCCGGGTGTCCCTAAAGTTGATCACTATACAGTCCTTTCGCTTGTCCTTTCGCTTCCATCCCAGCCAGCTTACCCTTCGTGTGAATAGGATTTTATTTAGATCTTGGAAGGGAAGGTGCCTATATTTGGTTAACCAATGGATACATTTGTTTTTGAGTTCGGAGTGAGACTCCCCTGAGCCCCTTTCCAGTTCGGGTACTCTGGCTAACACAATGACATAGGGAGTGGAGGCTGGGGGCAAGTTAATACATGGTAATGTGGACTGGGTTTCCCTAGATTTTATATGTAGTGGAGTCCACTTACAGGCCTCTTGGTTGTTGCCAGGTAATTGTGAGTCAAGTGGGCCTGATGTGATCGGTGTTAACCTATTTACAGGTTCGGGAGGGGGACAGCGGGAAGGCCTCTGTTCCGGGTTGACTGTATTCCTGCTCTGTGGGGCGGGCGCTCTAGGAGTGGGAGCTACGTTCCCATGAGTAGATGTGTTGGGACCTATAGGGACAGGCGATATGTCTGGAGCAGTTATAGCTACCTTGTTTGGGTGCGGGGCCAACTCTGTAACAAGAGATTTGGTAGACTCAATTATTATGTGAGTAGAATCGGCTTTGCCCACCCAGTGGTCCACCAATGATGATAATTTATCAATTCGTACTGTTAGAGCATCAAGTTCAACTTTTACAACCGAACTAAAGTGTGCTTTAAGGTCCAACACCAACTTGGATACCCACAAAGGTTGCTCTGGGGTCATCTGTGGCTGGTCACCTGTTCCTTGTTCCCCCAGAGGTCTATATGGTGTTGTGTCAAATGCTTGTTTGTTCCGCTTTGCTCCCTTGGATGTGGTGGATTTCCGTTTCCCCCCCTTTCTTCTTTCCTCCACCTCCCATAGAAGTCTTGGGAGCTTGGCCCGCTCCTGTCTGGGCTCGTGTCCTTGGGGGCTCTGGGTCTGGAGTCATGGTGGGTATTGGAGATGGAGGCAAAGTCCCAGAGTCAGATGAAATGGGGCTTGGGGCTAAAATCGGTGTTAATGAGAGGCGTCTCTCTGTGTGCTCAATTTCAGTTGAGACAGCTCCTATTGCCCGCTGGAGCATTTTATCAATTGCAGTTGGTTGTGCAATTGGAAGTGCAGGTGCAGCTTTCTGCCGGGTGGTGGATCCTTTCGCTGGGGGGGGGGGGTACGTTTGCCCATAGCTACTTGTGAAATGAGCCCCAACAATACATAAGCTCCTTAATGGCTTTTGGGGAGAAAACAAGGAGTGTTCGCTTGTGGGTGCACTAACCTTAAGTTTACTTGCTGGTTTCTAGGTGGCCATCAGACCGTCATCCGTGTACAATACCAAGGGGGGTGGCCCAGCCCAGTCTCTTCTGGTCTAAGACGGGCGCAGACGGGCCCGGGCTTTGCCTGGGCACGCCCGCGCGCGTCCCGCGCTGCGGGAGTGCAGCGGTCCTTTTGTGCGCCTCCTGGCGCGAGTACAGATCGTGGGCGGCCCTCCTGCTGCGGGTAGTGCTGGGGATTGTAGGCGCTCGGTCCCCGGTGTCAAAGCTGGCGTCCCGCGCTGCGGGAGTGCAGCGGCCCTTTTGTGCGCCTCCTGGCGCGAGTACAGATCGTGGGCGGCCCTCCTGCCGCGGGTAGTGCTGGTGATTGTAGGCGCTCAGTCCCCGGTGTCAAAGCTGGCGCCCCGCGCTGCGGGAGTGCAGCGGCCCTTTTGTGCGCCTCCTGGCACGAGTACAGATCGTGGGCGGCCCTCCCGCCGCGGGTAGTGCTGGGGATTGTAGGCGCTCGGTCCCCGGTGTCAAAGCTTTGCAATAGCAGTGGCTTTTAAATTTAAGGCAAGTCTTACAATACATTCAAAACCAATCCAAAATTCATGTATTACAATTTAGTTGGTAGGGCAGAAATGGTTACAATATTTACGTGCTTATAAAATGCTGCTAGCAAGTCCTGCAGTCAATAGCAGGTTGGCTTTTTTGAGCAACAAATAAAGGGGAGCTGCACCTGAAGGCCACTCTTCCATTGAGTTTCTGCATCTTACTGCAGCTTTAAGAAAGGAACTAACCCAAAGGTATGTCACAGCTGTTCAGCAATTTACAAATTGAATAACACTTCTCTGCATTTGCGGTGCCCCATGTTAATTAATAGCAGTTTGAAGAAAGTTTCTGAACAGAGGATTGAAAAACCTCTATTAGTTATTGTCCTACAGTACCGTGCACCATATGGTTCTCTGCTGCACCAGTGATCCAGTCCGGGACTTCACGCTGCTCGTGAGCCTGTTGTGGACGGTAGGCGCGCGGACGTGAGAGTGAAGCTGCCGAAAACGCCGAACCGCCGAAAAACTGCTGAAACCCCCAGAAAACGCTGATCTATTGAATCACCGGCTCATTTCAGTCCGCCACCGCCCGGCCGACTTTTCACGGCCTCCCCTACACGACTCATAGCATCGCGGGGGCCAACCGGCAAGTCGGGCGGCGGAGCGTGGCTGAGTGTGGCTGGGCGGCTCACACCGCGGTGTAGGCGCAGGGAGGCAGAGGCGGTGAGCTGCATTGCTCCAACTCTTTGCCACACCAGCGAGGGAGCAAGGCACCGCATGAGACAGGTGAGTCCAGGCAAGGCATTAGGCAGCCAGCATCCAACAACGGCAAGCGCGGCCGCCTTTAGGTAGCGGCCGCAGTGAGAGTGTGCCCTCGGCGGCGTCACGGAGGCGGCCTGACTAGGTCAGGTGCAGCCTGTGACCTGCCCGTGAGCCCTGCTTGCCTCAAATTGCCTGCCTTGCCCTCCATCTGTCCAACTCTGCCAGCTGTCCGCCCCGTGAGCCCCGCTCCTTCCCTCGCCTCGCCGGCCTCCTATCTGTTTAGCTAACTCCCTGCCCATAGATACTCTCTACCCGCCCAGGATCAATTTCTCACCGGGGGGGAACTGCATGCAACCACCTACATAGCAGCTTAGTTGGGCAGTTGGGCAGCTGGAGGAGGAGGACCGCTTTCGCATTATTAACATCAATGGGTCCTAAAAGAAAGGGCTGTTTGCACACGCTTCCCGAGAAAACTGCAAACTGCCATTCTTCCTCCACAAGAGTCACAAGGAGCAAATCGTTAACGGTAATTCCAAATGAAATGCTGCAAGACGCCGAACAAAGGGGGACAATCAAATACGTTTTTTAAGAAAAACGACCCTCCCAATATCAATTAGGGCTCCAAGCGCACACGGCCCGGGATGTTCCACCTTGCAATCATGCCTTGAGCATAGCTCACGACAGTAGCCCCAAAAGGCCGAGTGAAAGCTTTCACGACCACACCCTCATATCTAAGGATGGCCCACCTTTCGGCGTGGGGACCAGCAGTGGACACGAAACGGTGGGCACAGCATGCGGGCAGCCTGTCTCTGCACAGTCTAACGGCTCATTTAGTGAGCAATTCTCTCCCCGACTCATACACAAGGGGCATAATGCTATCATTGAAACAGCACCGATTAAAGTTGTTCACAAGGCAGTGACGTCGGCGCAAATCCATCAGCCCAAAACTCTTTGTCTGGAACATCAAAATATAGAAAGCATCGTGCAGCCACCAAAACCTACGAGCCCAAGATGTCAACCAGCAGTGGTGTGTATAGAGTCCCCCGTGGCAGAGGAGCTTACAGCATCGTTTCTTCAATGTCTAGGCGAAAAGATCAAAAGAACTTCAGAATTAACGCCAAACTTGCTGGGATGGGGGCCAACAGCCCCTCCACTCCCCTCCAATCCAAAAGCAGAACACAACATCCTTAATGACAGCACAGTTGTAGATCTGGAGAAACTACCTACGCCCGAGACGAACAGCGCCACCAACAAAGCTTTATTGTGGCAATCATCTAAGATGGAAGTTCAAATAGACCTCTTACTAGCAATCGCTGGCCGCTTAGTCAATATAAGCTCCAGGGTGGAGGACTTGGATAACAGGTTTACTCAGCTCCTGGCCTCCAACCCAGGGGACTTCTCCTGTAGTTGCGCAACCCTCATTGAAAAATGGGCATCTCTCCCGGAGGTCCTGGCTGGCATTGTAGAGATAGCCAAAGGTCAAAGGGAGACGTTGACTCCGATTAACACAGCAGCCAGGGCAAAGGCTATTACTCCCCTCCAGGTGGTGGGCCAGACAGAAGGGGGCTGAAGCTGGACCAATAACAACTGCTGTATCATCTCAAAGCGTGGAACACAGGACTAAGAATCCCGCCTTAAACTCCAAAGCAGCTCAAGCTATACAAAGCCCAACAGACGGGGGAAGCAGGGACAGTGTTACGCTGGCAGCTGCCACACAGGAACACACCTCGATCGAGAATGTTACTTATGAGCCTACCATATCAAGGAGAGCGAAAAAGAAGCTGAAGAAACAACAGAAAAAGACCAAGTTAGGAGGGAGACAATTGCAGTTAGGGAAGATTGACCATCAACCCCCACAAGGGGATACCAAAGCTACACAGCTCTTCCCAATTTTCTTCCCAAAAAATTGGGTCGAGAAGGCCAACCCCTCTGCTCTGCCTCCTGGAGCTCAGCATATCCAATTAACTCCATCAATCAACTCTATCACAAATGGCCAAAAGGCACTCGTAAGTCGAGCCCAGCCCACAGGAAAGGAATCAACAACTGGAATAAGCCCTTACCGGCGGAAACAACGTCCATTTTAGCAATGGCCACAATTTCGACGCAGCCAGACGGTCCAAATCTCCTCCAGCCAAGAGACAGGTGCTAGTCTGGCACCAGGCGCAAGAAGGATTATAGCAAGAGGCCCCAAGCAGGATCCGCAACAACCACTCAAGGAAATACCAGCCCTGGACCAAGTACGGCCAAACTGGCCCCAGGAAGGGGGTTAGCTACCCAAACCCCGGGCTCACCAAGAGTTGTTTAAGAGGTAGTCCTTACCCAGAGATTCCTTAGCATGGGTCAGCATGATATTTTAAATCGGGGAAATATTCTTCGTCTCTTCCAAAATCTGGCTCCCCTAGACCAGACACAAACAGGGGATGTAGAATGGATGAGATTTCTGAGCACGAAGGGGGACACACATGGTGATTCAACTGTGGTGGGCCTGAAGCAAAAAGAAACACTACAAGCCGTTTTGAACAACTCTCCACAATTTGCCGAATGGGGCATTGACGTGCAGATGCTGGCGCATCCAAAATATCCCCACGTCCTAGCTCCAGATAATGGGGGAAAGAGACCATGATCGGTCCTGCAAGGGACAAGTAGTTCAGGATCCCTTGGCAGCAGCCAGACGGGTTCCAAGGGCCTCACGGGCATTAGGATCTCATGCCAGAACAACCATCGGGCCATTTGTGTAATTCCCCTCCCACCAGTTCAAGCTGGAACTCCTAGAAGACGGCAGCAGTATCCCTAACAGCAACTCGTCTAGGTCCGCCAGGGGCAAGGCCAAGGGAGGAACGTCTTTTAAGAAACAACTAACCATAATCTCATGGAATATAGCAGGGATTACTAAAATAACAGAAAACGAAAACCTAAAGAAATTTCTGGAAACTGGAGACATACTCTGCTTCCAAGAGACCTGGGCCTTGTCCAGTACCCCACTGGCCGGGTACCACGAACATTTCGTTCCAGCAATAAAAAGGAATCTTTTCGGTCGGCCGGCGGGTGGCCTGTCGGTCTTCATAAAACACGCAAGTGCCCTCACTGTTACAGACACGAACCTGAACTTACCCAGACTGCAAGCCCTGCTGATTGGCGGATTGAAATTTAACTTACATCAAATACGCCTTTTAATCATAAACTGTTACATTAATCCAGCACAGACCATCTCAAAAGATCAGATGGAGGCCCTGTCATGGAAACTAGACGAACTTTTAAACAAATATAAATCTCACGAGGTCATCCTAGCCGGGGATTTTAACTTGAAGGACCTTGACAGAGCTGATTGCCCCCCCCCCCCACAGCCTGGATAGGGCAGCTCCCCTCTATGACCTCCTTAACAATCATAAATTGACCTCAACCCATGCACTGAAAATAGCCCGCTCGAACTCCTTGCATCCTCGACCTACCTTCCGGGACATCTCAAGAATTGATTACATCATGGCCAGTGAAGGGATGGCAGCCAGGCTGGAAGACTTTGCAGTTGAGGACAGGTCGGGAAGTGACTGTAGGCCATTAAGAGTGGTGTTTCAACTGGAAGTACCATCAGCCACTATTTTACAAGTCATTGGAGAGTCAAGAGGGGACGAAAATTACAGCGTCCTGAAGAGGATCAAATGGTCTGATAAGATAGACAAAAAGCTGCAAACCTGGCTGGATCAGAAACCGGCAGGGAGCTCAACAATGTTGCTCTCACCTATAAATGATTGGGAGAACATGGTAGAGGACTTACAAGCGAAGATGGGCCACTCCCAGTCCACACGCCTCAGATCTACAGGGCCATGTAGTGTAGGAAGAATTGGCCCTACTAAAGACATAATAGATTGCAAGCGGCTCTTGCGCAAGGCCCTTGCACCAAAGAACAGGGCGGGTAATCAAACATGGGGCACCCTGGTCGCATCATTGAGGACAGTCTTAAGGAAAAAATTGTGGGAACAGAAACAAGCCAATATGGAGAGTGAATGGCTTAAAGTTTTCTCCTTGTTCAAGCAGAAGAACCCTTCGAGATTGTGGAGACACATTAATCAGCTGAGTAACCAAGGAGTCCCAAGAGAAAACGGAGTACCAGAAAAAGATTGGCTGATCTACGTGAAGCAGTTATATTCAATTGCCTCACCCAAAAAAGATAGAGTAGTAGAGACCAGATGCGGGGCGGAACATCCTCAGCAATCGAGCACAAACCCAGGAGAGATGCTGTCTAGCTATGATAACTGCATTACGGGAGGGAGTGCCCATTCTGAGGCTCACTGCATAATCCCAGCCCAGGGTAATCCCAGCCCAGATTAACCCCCAACAGGTCATCAAGATTCTTAAGACCATGAAGAACGACGGGGCTCCTGGGCCCAATGGGATTCCTGCACCGGTCTTCAAAAAAGCCCTTGATTTCTGAGCAGCAACTTTAACTCCTCTCTACAATTACACCTTCCTGACAGCCATAACCCCTAACTCCTGGAGGGGTTCTATATTGGTCCCCATTTTTAAAAAAGGGGATCGCCTAAAGCCATCAAACTATAGGCTCATCGCTTTGCTCGACCGTGAGGCCAAGGCTTACGCACGTCTCCTATTGAAAGATCTGGAGACATGGGCTGAAGAAAACACCATCATTCCTTTTTATCAGACAGGCTTTAGGTCACAGTCATAGACCATGGACAACGTGCTTGCGCTAGCGCACCTATCAGCTCAGTCAACAAGGAAGAACCATCCCCCACTTTTCTGTTGCTTTGTCAACTACAGTACAGCCTTCGATAAAGTTGTACGCAGAAGACTATGGTGGAAACTAGAAAACTGGGGCATTCCATCAACCCTCCTGAAAGCAATAGGATCACTCTATGAAGACACTTGGGTGCGGGTCAAAACAAGCGCATGCAGTGTGTCCCCTAAAATACCTACGAATAACGGGCTGAAACAAGGATGGGTGTTGGCCCCCATCCTCTTCAACTTATACACCGCTGACTTGGGAGACACCCTAAAAGGAGCCTGTCTAGTAGCACCAAGTCTAGGAGCCGTGAGGCTGCCGGTGCTACAATATTCTGACGACACTACTATAATGGACCACACAAAGGTGGGCCTACAAAGAGCCCTAAACGCCTTGAATCGTTTCAAGGTTGACATTTTCGGGAGCTATCATAGGAAAAAAAAAGCACAGTGGTCAATAGGCAACCTACAAATTAATACTGTGGCCTCATATAACTATCTAGGTGTCTGGTTCACGGAACAGGCCAAGGCGAATATCCACCTGAAACAGCAGTCGTCGAAAGCCAACAAGGTCACATATTTGTTAAAGCAACTGAGTCTACAACTCATCAGCCAATCCGCAGTGCCAATATTGACAGTTTTAAAAGCAAAACTTCTCCCAGCAATCAGTTATGGCCACTTGGCCTTCCCGGGGTCTCAGGTCGCCTCCTTAAACTTAGCCCAAGCGAAGGTGTATAAATCAGTGCTTCTTATCCCGAGGTCTGCGAGGAAAGCAAGGCTAAGACTGGAGCTGGGTTTGGCGAGGCCAGATTTGTTGTGTCAGGGGGAGATTCTAAAGTTGTACCTAAGGATCCTAAGGGCTCCCGTTAAATCTCTAAAACATCAACTGAGAGCTATCTTCGGGGAAACGTGCTCGGCCTGGCATATTAGTCTAGCCAACGCGATCACCATACTGAAGATAGAGGAAAAGAGCATACGATTGCCGGAAATCCCACTGAATGCTTGGGAAAAAGCAATAAACAAACAAGTGCGGGAAATCTCTTTTGAACTCAATTTTAAATCCCTCCGCTCAAGTCCCCATTTAGACCCGCTGAATAACTCGTACATTTTAGGCAAAGCACAACCTTACCTAAGCGAGGCTCTCTCCCCCCCAAGCCCGAAGTAAAATTCTTTACATGAGATTAAGCATGCTAGGAATTGCTGATTTTAACCCTGCCTGGGCCCACAGAGGGGAAACCACAAATTGTAGACTGCTTCTAAATGAGGGAATCCTGGTTGCACCTTCTATGTTGCTGCCCCAACCTTTACAATGAACGCCGGCGACTCCTGCGCCCGATTTGCATATCCAATGGAATAAAGTCCTGCAGTGAAGCGTCATCCTTGTGCTTTTCTACCTCGAACACAATGCTATTAGCAAGACTGGGGAAATTTATACATCAGATCAGGATCACCTTAACCCCTTCGATGCTCATGACGAGCTCAGCTCGTCATGCTGCGCGGTAGCGCTGTGCGCATGACGAGCTGAGCTCGTCACGACCCCACCCACGATCGGAATGTCCAGCACACGAGCGGAATTCCGATCGCGGTCAAGGGGTTAAAAGCTGCTAATGATCGCAACTGATCCGGGGTGATGAGTATTGCAAATCAAGTGGAAGAAAGCAGCTGGGCCCAGAACAAGCTCTGAGGCGTGTGCTCCATCACGTGGTTCCAACTTGGAGCACCAAGAAGAAGGGCTAATTGATTTACAAAGCAGTCCATCTTCAGGGCTATGGAGGCTCCACAAATGCGAGTAGGAGCATTGGACCACGACCACAAACTTGGGTGCCGGTCGATCAAGCAGGCCACCGGGGAGGGGAGGTACCCTCATCAACAACAAACTGAAGTGTTTATAGTCTTTTTTTACAAATTATGTGTCGACTTTTCAATTATTGCACTGCAGAGGTCTGTGTGTAACCAGAGAACCACAGAATTAAAACTTGGTTGGTGCATTGGAGAATAGTGATTTGTGTATTTTTAGTGTAACCTTGTCACAGCCTGTGACAGAAAGCACTGTGAATATGTAAGTCATTATTTTATTCTTGCATTACACACAGTATAAGATAGACTGCTACAAAATGCGCAAAATATTTTATAGTAAAATGGTGCTTCCAAAATATAGATTTTAGTAATACCCAGACCGTACGTAATGCAATAGTTTTTTTGTACATAACTGTACCTTCAACATTTCAGGGTGTTTTAAGTGCTATGTAACTACAATTACAATTAAAAGCACACACTTCATGGTTCAGTTAACTCTTTGCGCTACCACTCAAAAATAATAAATCTTTGTCATTACAACGCTTCCAATCAATTAAAGCCAGTACCAGCTCCCAAGCATCCTTTACATTTGCAGATTGCCCTTTACATTTGCAGATTAACTTGTAGCACACATTTGCATTTCTTTCAGGAAGGCAGGCAGCCTGACAGGAAAGCTTATTTAGCTCTCTGCCCGGCTTTGGTTTCGCAGCACAAGCCACACCCTTAATGACACTTCAGCTGAAGCATTTTAATTATCGGAATTAACCATCACGAGAGAGTTGACTTTTTCCAAAGCGAAGAGCAAACGTTCTGGATTCCAGGCAGAAGTCAGGGTGGGAAATGCACACCTCCTTTCTATGACTCCCCAGCCCCCCTGAGGGTCGCACCCCACAGATTGAAGACCTGTGCTGTAGAGCAAAGTGTTGGTGCGGTCAATGGTGGAAGAAACCTCTGATCTTTGTTGTTGACAAAGATGGGTGCAGCCTGGCGTCCAGGTGCAGGAAGGTCTTTACATCCTTCATCTTCGGCTTGATGTCTGGCTTGGTGTTGCTGGTCACCTTCAGTTCGGTGTTAATGTCGTTGTAGGTGGGAGAGCCTTGATTGTCATTGTCAGCAAGAAACCTCAGTTCGGCGTCTATGTTGAGGGACGCAAATCTCAGCTCTTGCAGTTGGGAGATAAGAGGAATATACTCTTTTACCAACTAAGGGTCCAGTATCTAGAGTGCACTACTTAGGGGTTAAGACTCACTCCAACAGAGGCCAAAAGCAGGGTTCAGTGCAGGTCCAGTTGTTACAGGTAAGCTGGGCAGTTGCAGGGAGAGTGAAGCCACTGGAAGCCTGTTGTGTCCTGTGGCTCAGACAGCAGGCCAGCCAACTGTCCCTTGGCGTCACTTTTGTGCAGTGGAGTCAAGCAAGTCCAGATTTCCTTCAGAGTCTTTGGACAGCAGGGCAGTCTTTCTGAATCTTCACAAGCCCAGTAATGTTCTGAAAAGAGGTCTGGGGAGTCCACTTTTGTGCCAACGTGGGGGTGGGGGGTGGGTCAACCCTTTGTTACGCCAACAAAGCAGTTGTGGCCAGTTCTTACCCTTTCTCAGAGTTTGGAGCCAGCCTACCTAAAGAAAGAAAAGGGAGGCAGGCCTAGGTGTGAGCTCCATGTGCCAGTGAAAAGGTAGGCCTCATTTGAAGCCCAGCAGGGGGCTAGGCACAACCCTCGGGCTGTCCTATCCAGAGAGAAAGCCCCTTCAGACAAAAAAGCCATTTGCCCACTGTCTGAGAGCAATGCACATCTCCCCCTGGAGATCCAATAACAGGAGCTGCCAGTGTGACACTCCCAGGTAGGCTCTGGAAAATGTGGGCAGAAAAGGGCCAACTTTTCAAAAGTGCCCATTCCGAAATAGACAAAATACGATTTCAGCATTAACTTGGATTTTGAATTCCTATTAAAATGAGTCGTTGAACCCTTTTCTCCCAAACTGAACTTAGTACTTATTAAATGTAATAGTTTAAGCCAGTCTATGAAAGAGTCAGACTTGCCACTGTGAAAAATGACTTTAGATGTTTTTCACTATCAGGATATGTGAAACATCAAATATGCATGTCCCACTTTTATGTTTAAATCTGTTTATTAGTTTTATCGTTATTGAAAAGCAATACAATATCCCGAGCAATAAAATCCAATAGGCTTTACATTCAACGTACAGTCATAAATGTGTATGTTCGCATTACAGTCTTAGTACAGTGCTCGGATAATCATTTCCAACACAAGGTGGGGCTCAACGTTGTAATTTAGTTCTATCTTTATGCAGTAAACCAATAGCTGGAACTCCCCCCTGCTGTCCGGCGGTCCTAGTGCAATGCATGCTATTGTTGTTCATGAATACAACATTTTTCAGCTATCGCAACAAGAATTTTAGATTCTATTAAGGACACGGAGGCGAGGATTATGCTTCTCAATTTCTTTACTACTCCAACAGCAGCCAATGAAAACACAGTAAATATGCAAAAGACACTACATATCCCATGAGGCTTTGAACCACGCCTCCATTATCAACCAATCAAACATGTCCTGAATACACAAATGAGCGAGGCACCATCTTGACTGCCTCTTTCTTTGCAATAAGCATTCCCAAGAGTCCAGTAAACAGAATAAGCAACAGTTCTGACTCTCAACGGAGAGCAACTCCAAAACGAGTCTCGGACGAGACAACTATCCACCAGGGACGCTAGCATGCTTGTCACGAGGAAAAGCAGATTCAACTTTGTTTGGAATCCGTCCCTGAAAATAGAAACAAGTTTGAAAACGCGGAACCACCAATATGGTATCAGGGTAGGGCAAAAAACAACATACATCTTATGCATCATAAACAACATGACAGTTGTAAATCTTACCTGTCCCAACGGGTGGGATAATCCTCGCCTCCGTGTCCTTAATAGAATCTAAAATTCTTGTCGCAATAGCTGGAAAATTTTGTATTCTATGGCAGGACCGGAGGCTCAGATTATGCTGGTTCAAAGCTGACCAACAACAACAGAAGAAACATGAGCAATAGGTTTATAATAAAATATTTTAAACATTGAGTCTGAAGACCAATCTGCAGCTTTTAAAATGTCTTCTAAACGAGAACCCATAATAAAAGCCTTAGAGGCCATAGCACCTCTAGTGGAATGCGCACCATACACAGAGATATCAATACCGGCTTCAGCCATCACCCACCTAACCCAACGTGCCAGAGTGGCCGCTGAGACCGGGCAAAAAGGTTTCTGAATTGCCAAGAGTAACTGACCCAGAGGGTCCGATCTGTGAGCTAAAGTACGTTCTTCATACATTTTTTTTTTTGTGTTGAAATTTTTTTTTGAGTTTTACAATATAATACATGTTAAAAACAAAGATAAGAAGGCAGCAATAAGTTGTTAATAAATACTTAAGTAAATATTATAAGAATGAAAGATAGCAATGGATACATAGCACTTGCTGGTGAATATAAGCGAATAAATATGGAGTGTATAAATAGGCATATTATAAATAGACAATCAAATAAATAGAGAAGTAGTGAAAAATAATATAAATAGGAAATTGGTAAAAGATATATTATTAATTGAGGAAATATAAATAGATTAAGTACAAGTATGAAACAATGACCATACATGAGATTATCATATTAATGATAGAGAAATGTATTATCATAGAAAAACATTCATCTCGTAAAAGTTTAGGACATAATAGATTTGGAAAAATGGGTGAAGTAATGTAAGGAAGGGAAAAAGAAAGCGAGAAAAAGAAAGTAAACGTGAGGAATCATGTGAGGAAGTGGAGCCAGAGTACAAAAAGAAAGGGAGAGACAATTGGAATGAAGGAAAAGTAATAGGAGGTGGAGATAGGAAAATGAGAGAAATAAAGCAAGTAATAATGAGAAGAACTTAGTAGACAAAGAAGAGAAGAAATGAATTAGTTTGCTCGAGTAGGTGTTTTAGGGGGAGACAAAGGAGTTAGCAGTATCATCAACTTTGGCTTTAAGGAAAGGCGACCAGATCTGTAGAAATATATCAACTTGATCCTGAAGATTGTAAATTAGATGTTCATGTGAGGCCGTCTGCATCATTGCCACTAACCATTCTTCTTGAGAGGGTGGGGATGATGACTTCCAATGACGTAAAATACAAATTTTAGCTGTAGCCAATGCAGTGTGGAAGAGACGGTGTTGAGGTTTAGAGAGCTTTGGGGAATGACGTAGATCATGTAAAAGAATGTTGGCAGATGTAAATGGTAGTTGTAAGGGCATTGTAGAATGTAATGTTTTACCAACATAGTTCCAAAAAAGGTTGAATGCTCGGACACTCACAAATAATGAGTTGTGTCACAGCCAGAGGTGGAACACCTCCAACAATCACTGTGTGAGAGTAAACCAGCTTTATGTAATTTGACCGGTGACCAATGCCAGTCATGAAGAATTTTGAACAGACAAAATTTAAGCCTTGCTTCACGGACTCCTTTATGCAGACCTTCCAATATCTGATCCCATTCAACAGCTGTAAAAGAAGTTGATAAACGGACTTGCCATTTAAGCTGAAGATTATGAGAGAGGGTTTGCGAGAAGAGATGGAGCGTAAATGTTTTATAAAGACCAGAAGTCACTCCCTTATGCTTCCCCCACACATTCAAATAGGATAATATTGGAGATGTTTGAAGCAACCAAGGGGGCGACCCCAAATGTCTCTCCAAACATTGTTGAAGTTGAATGTATTTAGAAGAATGTTGCATAGGAAGATTAAATTCCTCCCTCAATTGTAAGAAGGATTTGAATTCGCCATTGTGAAGAAGCTGATCTGGGGAGTGGATGCCCGCTGTTTGCCACAGAGGCCAAGATAACATACGACCATTAATACGTATACCTGAATTATTCCACAAGGGAGCCTTGACATGAATACGTGCATTTGATTCTAATAAACGATGCCCTCTTTGCCAGGATTTATGCATAGCTGATAAAATCGGGTTTTTAGGATCAGAACGACTAGTGCCACTGCCATACAAAAGAGAGAGACCCGAATCCATGGATAAAAGATGACGCTCTATGTAAACCCATTGCGGAATATCTTTCAGTCCTGGCAAGAATTAAGAGAACTGAGAGATGTGTAGTGTGAGGGAATAGTGTTCAATGGATGGGAGACCCATTCCTCCATATAATTGGTGGGCTTTTAATTTTGTCATTGCAAGACGAGGCCTAGCTGAACCCCATATGAAGGTCTTAATTTTGGAATCTATTGATCGAAGTGTAGATAAAGGGATCTGAAGGGGGAGCATGCCTAAAATATAGATAAAACGCGGAAGAGTGACCATTTTGATAGCTACCCCAAAGAGAGAGCCCCAAAATTTTCCGTTTGTCGAAATCACGCTGCATTTGAGAAAGCAGAGGGTTAAATTGTAAGTGACCATGTTTTCCAAGCCCTTATTGACTAACATTCCTAGGTACTTAAGGCGTGAAGACTGCCAATGAAAAGGAAAGCTGTATATGGCTGCCTTTGTAGTTCCATCAGAGATGGGTAAGGCCTCACTCTTGTCCCAATTAATTTTATAACCTGAAAAGGAAGAGAAGTTGTCAATGATTTGAAGAAGGGACGGAAGAGAACGGGGAAGATTTGTAAGGGTAAGTAGGATATCATCTGCATATAAGTAGATTTTAGAGTGTCCAATTGGGAGGGGAACACCTGTGATTTCAGCAGATTGGCGAATTGTGGCAGCTAATGGCTCCATTGCCAAAAGAAAAAGAAAGGGGGATAAAGGGCATCCCTGGCGCGTACCTCTCCGAATCGGAAACATATCAGATAAAAAAAAACAGCAATTCACCTGAGCAGATGGATTGTCATACAACAAGCGTACTTTGGTTATAAATTGATCACCTAACCCAAATCGTTGCATTATTGTAAAAAGGTATTCCAATTCAATGCGATCAAACGCTTTTTCTGCGTCAAGTGAGAGGGCTAATGCATCCTCTGAGAGGTGTTTAGTAGACCACAATGTATGGGCTAACGTGCGGAGATGATTCCGAGAGGAACGCCCCGGGACAAAGCCCACTTGGGTGTGGTGAATTAGGGAAGGTAGAACTTTTCGGAGGCGTGACGCTAGGATGCTGGCTAATATTTTGATATCACAATTTAATAGCGAGATAGGACGATAGCTACTGCTTAGCAGGGGATCTTTACCAGGTTTGGGTAGCACGGCAATAACTGCCTTATTAGAGAGAGATCCCAACGAAGATTCACTATCTACTTCCTGAAATGCAGCATGTAATGTATCGATAACATTGTGTCCTGTCCAGCGGTAAAATTCAGCAGGAAATCCATTTTCTCCAGGAGCCTTGTGGTAAGGTAGGGCAGTAAGGGCTTTAGAAATCTCATCCCTAGTGTTTTCGCCTTCAAGTAGGGCCCTACCCTCATCAGAGAGATGGGGAAGGTCCACCCCTGCGAGGAAGGAAGACATCTTATCTAGATCTATTTGATTGCCTGGGGTATAAAGGGATTGGTAAAAAGAGGCGAATTCATTGACAATCTCTTGAGGTCTCGTGAGTATGTCGCCGTGCGATGATCTAATAGCCGGAATGGCCATGGCTGCCTCACTTTGACGCAATTGAGCAGCTAACAATCTCCCTGCCTTCTCCCCCTGTTCGTAATGTCGTCCCTTCATTCTCTGCAGATCATACTCCGCTTTAGAGGTAAAAAGACTGTTTAAGGTCATACGTGCTTGCGCTAATGATTTGCGTTTCTGCAAGGTTGGGGCAGATGTGTATAGGTGAGAGAAAGATTGGATATCCCGTTCCAGCTCTATTTGTCGCGCAGCATTCTGCTTATTAGCGAGTGCAGCGCCACGCATTAACTGACCCCTAATAGTGGCTTTAGCCCAGACAGTCCTACTGGAAGTTACAGAGTCCTTGTTAATGGAAAGATAATCCTGGAGATGGGATTGCAGTTGAAGTTTACCTTTGGGAGTCCTATGTCGTTGAATGTTCAGACACCATGGTTTGCGCCCTGGCCGAGAGAAACCAAGATCTAGAGACAGAAGGACAGGGGAGTGATCGGATAAGGCCGCTTCTAAAATGCGAGACTCTGTGACCAATTGGACTGTTCTATGTGATGTCAAAAAGTAATCTAAGCGAGAGAATGTGCTGTGGGTGGGAGAAAAGAATGTGTATTCTGTGTCCGTTGGATGACTAAGACGCCAATGATCGACTAATCCGTTGTCTGATATTATATCATCTAAAATGGCTCTGTCTGCCCCATTTCCTTTATCTAGCGGACCTGTTTTGTCTAGGATTGTGTCTCGTACCAGATTCCAATCCCCACCAATGAGCTATTGTGAGGCATCAATCTCTGTTAGTAGACGGTTCAATTGGAGGAAGAATGATTTTTTAGTTCCTGTCGGAGCGTAGACTGATCCTAGGCAAATGTGAGAATTCCCAATACGTAACTTAGCAAACACATAACGGCCATCAGGATCTGACCATGTTTTGGAGACTGACAGGAAGTGATTTGCGAAATAAGAATCGCAACACCACACTTATGGATAGGGGTAGTTTCTGTGGGTTCACCTTTTCGAATGCTGCTGTGGATAACCTTTCCCACCCAATCCCTGCAGAGTTTATCAGATTCTAATGCATCTAGATGGGTTTCTTGCAGTAAAGCCACATCAACATGTTTGTATTGAAGATAGGAAAGTACTTTTTTCCTTTTAATGTAGTGGGTGAGTCCATGAACATTCCATGTAATGGTACATAGGGGATGAGCTAATATTTCAAAAGGCAATATAGTTGTCAGAATAAAGAGAGCGATAAATTAGAAAGAATACAATAAGAGGAGAAAAGGCGGTATATCAAAAAGGGTACTCTGGCTTACCACAAAGACACCAAGAGAGAAGGGAGGAAATAGAATGGGACTGATATAAAGAGAGAGTAGAGAAAGTCAGTACAAAATATGAGGAAGGGAAAATAGGGGAATACTGATAAGATACCTTGTTAACTAAGAAGGTTTAGTAGAAAAGAATTATCGAAGAAAAGAAAAATGTAAAGGAAGGTAAAAAGAGAAAATCAAAAAACTTTAGTCGCAGGTCTGGGCTCACTAGAGCACCACCACGGGTAGGAACCCCGTCAAGAGGGTTGAGACTTAATGAGGACTATGCAAGAGAATAAAGGAAGAATCTAAAGAGCGAAGTGCACGTAAGGAAGATGTAAAGAACCAAGCATATATAAGAATGATTGTTGAGAGGGAGAAGCAGACGCTAACAAAATACATAAACATGTAGAGAATTAAGTATGAGTTTACTATTACCTAAATATAACTTAGAAGATAGAGCAAATTATTACATATTGGCAACTGTGAATAAGATACATTGAACAATTAATATAGCTATACTAAAAAATTAGTAAGAAAAAAGTGAACACTTAATATATATATAAATAGAATCGAGGGAAGTGAAGGGAAACAACTGTAAAAGGAGGGTATTGGCTTTAACAAAATATATAAATATATATTTTTTTAAAAATGCATAAATACAATTGATGTATAATTTTAGACACAAAATTCATAACATTTTAACTGACAACCTACAACTGTAAATAAGATATATTCAGCAATAGATACATTTGAATAAAAAATTAGTAATATGAACTTAAAAAGAAAAAAAAAGAATATAAATAGAGACGGGTGAAAAAAGTGAAGGAAAAGAATCACTGAGAAGGAAAGAAAAAGTTAATAGGATAGATAGAAAGACACCAGATATATGTAGATTCAGTAACAGATAAGCATAAGCATAGAGTATAGAGGAAGGTGATTAAAGATATGCAGTTATAAATAAGAGACAGAAATAACAAATACACACTACATTAAAAATACATTAATAAATAGAGATATCATCTAATATATAATAGCAACATATTGAACATTGACTTATTTAAAGGGAAAAGATCAGAGCCAGTAAAGCTTAAAGGGATATAGTAAAATCTCTATAATTCTAAAGCATAAAGAAGAATAGATAAATTACATATTGAAAGTTAAACAGTAAATCGGAGCACTAAATATCAGGTATAATAAATATTAAGTAAGGCAAAAATCTAATAGTGTAATGCAACAAGTGATAACTAATAAGTAATCCTGGAATCATTTTAAGTTGAGAAACAATTGTGCGGATAAAACAGAAGCTCCTCCTCTACAGGAGATAAGCTCTAAGGTGAAGAGCTTGGAAAGAGTTGGAAAAAAGGATATGAGCTATCAATCCTATCTAGCAAAATCTCTATAACTCTAGAACATAAAGAAGAATAGATAGATCGCATGTTGAAAATAAAACAATAATTCAGAAAGTGAAATATCAAATAAAATAAATATTATGTAAGGCAAAAATTGATAGTACATTGCAATGAATGACAGATAGTGAATAATCCTATAACCATTCTAAGTTGAGAAACAATTATGTGAATAAGGCAGAAAACCTCCATTACTAAATGTTATGCAAGGCAAAATGTGATAATACATTGCAATAAATGACACATAATAAATAAGGCTATAAGCATTCTAAGTTAAGAAATAATTACATGGATAAGGCAGAAAATCCCCGCTACAGTAGGTAAACTCTGATGTGAAGATCTAGAAAAGAGTTAGAAAGAAGGTATAAACTATCAGTCATAGCTGTAGTGAAAGGAAGATATTATGAAGGTCATTTTCCATCCGAAGCAGATGTTCATTCTTCGTCCGAAGTAGATTTTAAAGGAGACCGGGATTTGTCTCTGTGTAGATCTTGTGTGAAGTTAGATACTGACTGAAGGGCAGAGATTTTGTCTTCATGAGTACGAATTGATTGTTCAATGTCTCTGCCACGATGCCGGACTTCACTAGTGGTGCGTCGTCGAGCATCTGATATTTGTGGAAGATGTTGAGAGCCTTGGGAAGACTGTTCAATAGGAGAATGTAGTGTGTCCATGTCCTGAATGCTTAGACTATTTATGAAATGTTGCAGATCCTCAGGATTGTAAAAGTCTTTAGATTCACCATTTTTGGTGATGCGAAAACGGGCTGGGTCAAACAAACCATATTTGATGTCCATTTTCCGCAACTGTGGCCTCATGGAGAGGAAAGCCTTCCTCTGTTCGTTAGTTTCTCGTGAAAAGTCAGCAGCAATTCGGATTTCATGTCCAACATAGATATAGGAACCTTGTGTGCGTGCTACCATTAATATTTGTCGCACTTGCTCATGCCTCAAGAAGCAGGCAATAAGGGGTCGCGGTCGAGAATCTGAAGCAGTACGAGGAGGACCGATTCGATGAGCGTGCTGGATTTCAAGCGATGGAATGAAGGTAATTCCCAATAGCTTAGGAAGGACATTACATAAGAAGAGTCTAGCATTCTGACCTTCAATCTTTTCAGGAAAGCCAAAGAAACATACGTTATCTCTTCAGCTACGGTCTTCTAAATCAATTAGCTTATTGCGCATAAGCAAGAGGTCTTGATCTTTGTTTTGTATGGAGTCCAGTTTAGTTTCCACCACCGATAATCGTTGGTCTAGAGCATCCGTCTTAGTGTTAAATTGTACAATCTCTGCACGGATGGATTTGGTCTCTATGGCAAGAGAAGAAATATTAATGTCCATATCTGTCAAACGACAACTGATAGTTGATATTTCTTGTAAAATACGATCCATAGTTTCTCCTGACATTGTAGAGGAGGTGGCCATAGACGGATTAGACATTGACGAGGCTGAGCCTTTTGTAGCTACACTTTGTGGTTGTTTAAGAACGTCTGCAAAGAGGGGTTGCTTGGAATTTTTGTTCTCATTCTTATTATTAGGCATTTGGAAATTGTTGATATTAGTAGAAAAAAACAGTAGCACAAGACCTCTTGTCTGGATTATAACAATAGTTAAGCCTGACAAATTGAGTACGTGCATTGAGAAGAATCAGGAAGACCACATTAATGAGATAGTGAGCTGCGATAAATTCACAAAACCCCTGGAAATTACAGGCAAGGGTATATGCCTCGTATATGCAAAATCACTGTACCTTCACTTTGTGGATAGCACTATTGTAGTAGTGACGCAGTTAATGCAAAAATTACACATCAGAATTAACGTAATGTACTAATAAAAGTTTTATACAAGAAAAGGCATAGCAAATGTTAATATAGCATCAATATGAAAGATACTGTGCCTGTCAGCATGTTGTGCATTATATTAGAATAAACCGCATGAGGAGATACTGTAGTTGCGACAAGGCGCTGAAGACTCAAAGTGAAGAATGCGTCACAAATAGTTAATGCAGGAAGAGCAGTCATTTAATGCGATATATTAAAGTTCCAGAGAGGCATGTACGCTGAAAGAAATGCTCCATGTTAAAAAATTGCTGGCAAGAAATGAATTAGTAAGGCTCCAATGAGGCATGCAGAAGTTGTCGATAAGCAGCACAGTAATGCACAGATTAGTCTATAAAAAGACCTTACCAGGATTCTTGCCGTTTTTCAGAGACATTCACGGTGAAAATGGCCCCATTTGAGGAGAAAATGGTGCTCATCAGCCACACAAGAGTCGGGGATTAACCACGATGTAATAAATAGCGGGAGCCAAAAAGCGTACTGTTTTTCAATGCCACTCACTGTAAGAAGGGCCCCACATGAAGAGAAAGTGGCGCGCGCCAGCCACGCAGGAGCCGGGGATTCACCTGACGGGGAAAGGCCCAGCGCGCGTCTTGTGAGCGAAAGACAGCCGCGCTAAATATGGGCACTTAGCAAGTACAGAGACTTGGAAAAATCAGCCCAATCACTGCCGCTACTTTCCGCTTATCATAATCGTTGGCGCCGGGGTCCTAGGCACGTTGAGGAGAGAGTCGCCTCCGTCCGAAGTTCCACCCGCAGCGGAGCTCGACGTTCAGGCGGCCATCTTCCTGCGTGGCCAGACCACGCCCCTTCTTCTTCATACATTTTTAAGCATTTCAAAACACATAATTTCTCATGAGGGAAAGCGGGATACTCAACCGAATGAGACATCGTTTTAGTTCTTCTAGAGATAATGAAAGAAACACCTTGGGGAGAGAAAACCCTTCCTGCCAAATCTAAAGCATGAACATCAGACACTCTACGACAGGAAATAAGACACAACAACAAAGTGAGTTTTGCAGATAATTGCTTTAAAGATAAGTCTTTATTGTCCGGCCAGAAAGAACTTTTGATACATCCCATAACGTAGTGTACCTGGGTCGTGGCGGGCGAGCGACTCTGATGCCTTTCAACAACTTACACACCAGCGGATGCATTCCCACTGGTTTTCTATCAATGTGATTATGTCCGGCCGATAAGGCGGACCTGAAATTATTCACTGACCTATAAGACAGACCTGATTCAGCACATTCAGATAAAAAATTTAGTATTTCCTTCAAATCAGATCCCACAGGATCCACCTGTCGTTGAAGGCACTAACTCATCCATCGCTTCCAGGATGCAGAATATCGCTTGCGGGTGGATAGAGCCCAAGCCTGTTGTATAAACAAGGCAGCCGCCGATGAAAGGCCCTCAATTCGTTCATGTCTCTGGAGAGCGTCCAAACCATGAGGGTTAACTGATTCTGAAGGACCAGAGGATATGGGGAGCCCACTGGGTCCTGGAGCAGCATCGGGAACACAGGCAGTTGGAAAGGCAGGTCCACTGACCACTCCAATAGAGTCAGAAACCACGATTGTGTCTTCCATAACGGAGTGACTAATACTAATGACGTTGCCTGTTGCCGAACCTGAGCCGCTACTCTCGGAATCAACGCGAAGGGGGGAAAGGCATAATTCCTCTGGGAACCCCAGTGATGGAGAAATGCGTCCGTTCCCAACGCCATCGGATCCGGTCTCCAGCTGTAGAAGCGGGGAAGCTGAGTATTGAGGCGAGATGCAAAGAGGTCTATCAGGCAGGGGCCTCGAATACCCATGATCTCTAGAAACACAGAAGGATGGAGTCTCCAGTCGCTAAAGTCCCTCAAAAACCTGGAGTTCCGATCCGCCACCTGATTGCTCTTGCCGGGAATGTATTCTGCTACAATCCTGATCTTCTGTGCCAGGCAGAAGTGCCAAAACTCCCTCGCAATATTGGCCAGGAGTCGAGATTTCGTTCCTCCTAGGCGATTTATGTAGCGTACCGCCGACACATTGTCCATCCGCAGGAGGATGCAACAATTGCTCTTCAAGGGGGAGATTGATCTGATGGCAAACGATCCAGCTAACAACTCTGACAGTTGATGTGTAATTTTAACTCTTCTGCCGATCACCGACCGCCAGTGCCATAATCTGCGCATCTTGCGCCCCAGCCCCATCGACTGGCATCAGACTCCTCTTGCGCGTCTAGAGACAGAGCGATCAGATGATCGTACGAGAACCTTTTCTGCAGATAATGGATCTTGAGGCGTTGTAACGCCCTGTAGTGGAGAGGTCCTGGGAAGATAGCCTGAATCGAGGACGCAAGGAGACCCACAATCCTCGCCAGTCACCTCAAAGAGACCATCTGCTTTGACAGAGTAGTTCGTATCTCCCTCTTTATGGATTTGATCTTGGGCGCCGGGTGGAGCATTTGGGCATTCACCGAGTCGATTTGAAAACCTAGGAAGTCTACTTGTTGAGACGGGATAGTCATGGATTTTTTGGTGTTGATCACAAAACCCAACTCTTGTAACAGCGAGGTCGTCCATTGCAAGTGAGTGCACAGCAGTGTGGGGTCCTGTGCTAGGAGAAGCATGTCGTCGAGATACACGATCATGCGGACGCCCATTTCTCGAAGACGAGTGGCCACCGGTTTCAGCAGTTTGGTAAAAACCGACGGTGCTGAGGACAGGCTGAAGGGAAGGGACATATAACGGAACCATTGCTCTTTCCACTGAAATTGGAGATATTTCTGATGGGAGGGGCAAATGGAGACTGTTAAGTAAGCGTCCTTTAGGCCCAAGTGGACCATCCAATCCTGCTCTAGCAATAAATCTCTTAAAAGATGGATTCCTTCCATCTTGAATTGTCTGTAGACAACAAAAGGATTGAACTCCCTGAGATTCAGCATTAATCTCTGTCCTCCTCCCTTCTTTTGCACCAGGAAGACGTTGCTGCAAAAACCTTCGGGAATGAAGGGTCCCACAGCAATAGCCTGCTTGGCCAAAAGCTCCTGAAGTTCTGAGTCTATAAAAGATGGTTCTTGTAGGGAAAAATGGAGAGGAGTAGGGGGAAGTGCCTGAAAAGGAACATCGACTAACTCTATTTGATACCCCTGAACCGTGTGAATGATCCACGCATCTGAGGTGATTTTTGTCCAATTGTACAGAAAATGCATTAATCTGCCCCCCAGAGGAATCATAGGAAGGAGAGGTGGAATTACCTGAGGACTGGTCATCGTTGTTCCTGTAGACTCTGTTGATGCCCCTGTTGTACCGGCCCCGGAAACCCCTGGATCTGGTGGGGTAATATCCGGCCTGGTCTGGTTCCTGGGTGTTACCCCTACGTCTAGGCGCGAAGCCACGCTGGGGACTTTGTTGACTGTAGCGGCTGGTCGAGCGTCCCCTGCCACGCCCGGCCCTGCCAGAGAGGGGATGGAAATCCCTCTTGAGAGAAGATTGCGACTTATCCAGAGAAGTGAACGTATTAACAAATTTCGCAATGTCCTTAACAGATCTTTCTCCAAAAAGCTGTCCTTCAGCCAGAGGGCCTGGTTCAGCAGAGGCTAATTCCACTAGTTGAGGATCGATCCGCAGGAGGACTGACTTGCGTCTCTCTGAGGAGAGGGCACAGTTTGCATTTCCAAGAAGACAGATCACCCTTTGGGTCCAGCCTGCAAGGACCTCTGGGTGGATTGCGGCCCCAGTCTCCTAGCCCTGAAGCGCGAGCTCCAAAATCTTAGCCAAAGGCCCGAGACCTCCAAAAGCTTATCTTGACAAGCCCGAAGGGCCCAATCTATGCCTTTTTTAGGGTCTTTTTTATACTTTTTCAAAAAGGTCTGCATGGAAGTATTGATCTCGGGTGTCAAGGCAGTTTTATTCGCAAGGTCTGGTCACGGGCATTCAGATCTTAAGCGGGCCCGGACGTCCTTGTCAAAGCTCTTGCATAAATTAGCTTGCATATACTCTGCAACTGCCGGGACGAGAGCCCAATCAGAAGAGCGGGGGTGGACGATGCTGGAGGGGTCAAAGGTGAAAGGGGAAGGTTGAACGGGCGAAAGGGAGTGTTTGCGCTTCTTGGCGCGTTTGCGTGGGCGGAATTCGTGAGAGGAATCAATATCGGTATCCGTGTCAGTCAGAGGGATGGGGGCGGAGGGGGTAGGGACCGGGGAAGGAGTCACAGGGTGCGTGTCATAGTCATGTTCCTTAGCGGTACGGAGCTTTGAATAAATCTGCACATGGGGCCAAGGAAGGCCCGGGGGCTTGGGGGGAATAGGAGAGGGGTTAGGGGTGCCTGCAGGAGGGGTAGGAGTGGTACCTACTAATTGGTCCAGACAGAGAGATATGGGTAACAAGGCGGAGGAAAGGGCCTTATTCAACTTCTTGTCTAAGGTCTTTTCAATAAGAGCTTCAACATTGTCATCGTAATAGAAATCTTCATCCTCTGCAGGACCATATGCAGCAAGTTCCTCCTCATAGACCTCACAGTCCGACATCATGAAAAGTAATATATGTAAATATATTGATCTCTGAGTCCCCAGAGGGAAGCCAAATTTTAATACCCCAACTCTCTAATGAGAAAGGGCGTCGAAAGGGAGCAAAGCTGGAGCAGTGTGGCCACAAGGTACCAAAAAAACAGCCTCTGCAATATAGGTCTAATGGAGGGTAATTGGCCCTGTCTGCCTATTTAGCAGAGGTCTCCAAAAATTGATATTTCTTATCTCAGTATAATAAGGGGTTAACAGTATGCCCAGCGCTACACAGCCTGAAGAAAATCCCTATCTGAGGCCCCAGTACCGGCTCGAAAAGGCACTGCTTGCTGCTTTCCCCTGTTTTCCTAGCCCGGGGAGGGCGTCTTCCAGCGTGTTGTTGGGAGGCCGGCTACGCGCACACACACGCGTGCTGGCTCCCGAGACGCACGCAGGCAGCCTGGACGGGCTCCTGGCGAGAATCTCGCTCCCAGAAGGGGGCCGACTGAGCCCGGAGCGCGAGACGCGCGCAGCCAACGGGCCAGTAACTCGCAGACGCGAGGATGGAATAACTAGTAAAGGGAACAAAACAACTGAAAAACGGGCATACTACGAACAGCGCAACACGCGCTGACCTGAAAACCACAGTACCTGGAACGCGCGCCAAAGTGAAGTGAGTAACACCACAAGCAATAACCAAAATATGCCAACAGTAAATAAACTTAATAAATACATTTAATAAGCCAAAGGGCAATACTATAACCATGTAATGAATGAGAATAACGAGGCACTTATCTTGACTGCGGAGCAGCATAGAAAGAGGCAGTCAAGATGGTGCCTCGCTATTTTGTGTATTCAGGACACGTTTGATTGGTTGATAATGGAGGCGTGGTTCAAAGCCTCATGGGATATGTAGTGTTTTTTACATATTTACTGTGTTTTCATTGGCTGCTGTTTGAGTAGTAAAGAAATTGAGAAGCATAATCTGAGCCTCCGGTCCTGCCATAGAATCGATGGTTTCTCATTCTAAGCGTTTGTGGGTGGTTGGCTCTCTCTCTCTAGATCTGTCAATCGTACCACCCTCAAGTATTTGTGTTCATCTACGTCATCTAAAATTCTAGACCAGTAGTTTGTAAGTATCGGGCATTCCCACTGTAAGTGTACTAGTGTTCTCTCCTTATCGCAGCCCCTCCAGCAGGTAGGGCTCCTGTCCGGGTTGCCCCTGTGAAGGCGCACCGGCGTGAGGTACCAGTACGTAGCTATTTTCATAGCTGTTTCGATACTGGCCACATTGCGAGCTGTGTGTTTTGCTCTGTAGTAAATCCTTTCCCAATCCTTTTGTGTTAGCTCTCCTCCTAGTTCTCTTCCCCATCTCTTTTGACTGGGTGTGGCATGTATGTGCGTTGAGGGCCTGATCATGTCATCGAGTTCTGAAATCAACCCCTTGTCGTTTTGTTTAGTGATTAACCATTTTTCATAGCGTGTCAGCCGATGGCTGGCTTGCGGCCGCATCTCGGTTTGGAGCACCCAATGTCGTAATTGCATATATCATAATCGTTTTGTCTCTGGGATCCCATACAGGCACATGCATCAAGGTAGGATTTTGCGAGTCCTTAATTGCGAATATTAAGGAATCGCAATTAAGGACTCGCAAAAGACTATGCATGTAGGAATCGCTATAAAAATAGCGATTCCTACACATTCCTTATTTGCGACTCGCAGATTGCGAGTCGCAAATAAGGAATGGCTTCCCATTCATTCCTATGGGCCTACAGGCCCACAGGAATAATTGGGAAATTGCATGCGCAATTTGCAAGTACGAATTGGTACTCGCAAATTGCGCATGCAATTCGAGGGTGCAAGGGTGTCAAAAGGACACCCTGTTGCACTCCGAAATTGATCTGTGCACAAATGTTGCAGCACACACATGTCCCAAGGACATGTGTGTGTGTGTAACCTACAACTTTGAAAAATGCACTTTAGTGCATTTTTCAAAGTTTTTCCAAATTACCATCAAGTTCAACTTCATGGTAATTTGCGCCCCCTAATAGCGAAATCGCTACTTCAAAGTGGTTCTTGCATTGCATTTAAGGAATCGCAAAATGTGATTCCTTAAATGCTATCGCAATTTGAGAACTCGCAATTAATTGCGAATTCTCAAATTGCGAGTGCCTTGAACCTTGATGCATCGCAAATGCCATTTTTGCGGGCGCAAACCGCCGATTTTTGCGAATCGCACCGTTTGCGCTCGCAAAAATGGTTGATGCATGTGCCTGATAGTCTGCTTTTATCTGTGGGAAAGAGATTATTCCTGACAAGTCGAACAGATGTCCCGCCGAGCGGCAGGGAGTATCCCGCCATGCTGGGAATGCTTTGTCTGCCATTCCCGGTGTGAAGTCCTTATTTCCAAATAGGGGAGTCAAAGGCTATTGGAATGTCGTGAGATTCTTTGCAGTCGCCACCCCGTCCCATACTTTCATCACCGATTTAGTGATCGGCGATCTCATTAAACTTTGGGGTCTATGTGCCCTCTTCAGGAAGGGCACCTTCCATAAAGGGATTCCCGCAAGGGCTCTGTCCTGAAAGAGCCATCTCTTTTCGGACTCGGGCCTATTCCACTCCACCAAGTATTGTAGTTGGGCCGCCTTATAATAATCCAGTAAGTTTGGTATCCCAAGGCCCCCCTTTTTGGGTTGCATGTAACTTATGTCTTTGGTCATACGTGGCCGTGCCCCCGCCCATACAAAGTGATGTCTCGCTGTAGCGAGACAATTACCCCTTCTGGTGGTAGCGCAGGTAGAGTTTGGAACAGATACAACGCCTTCAGTAAAAGGGTCATTTTAATCGCACTACTCTCCTTAGCAGTGAAAGGTGATGTTTACTCCAGGCGCCCAAGTCCTTTTTTATCTGTCGCGCCAGTCTGTCATAGTTTATTTTGATCGTCTGTTTGACTGTTGCCGCTAGCTCCAGTCCCAGATAAGGAATGGATTCGACCACCCTTATCCCCGAGAGCCGGTCACTTTCGGTGCGTTGTGTGGAAGTTGTTGGGTTCAGGTTAAGAATCAGCGGTTTGCCCATGTTAACCCGGAAGCCCGAGACCTGGCCAAATACCTCTAGTTCCTCTAAAAAGGCAGGAAGTAAGCTCTTTGCTCTGCAAATGCTGCAATAACATCGTCCGCGTATAAGCTAATAGGGTGTGTTTCTCCTCCGAACGGTATCCCTCTAATATTGGGGTTGTCCCGAATTCTCTGTGCTAAGGGCTCGATGTATAGGGCGAATAGTAGCGGGGACAACGGGCAGCCCTGCCTAGTTCCACTTTGAATCACGAAGGGGCGAGAGGAAATGCCGTTGACTCTAATGGAGGCTGTAGGCGCTCCGTAGCAACAGCCCACCCATTCCCGGAATCTGCTTCCCAGCCCAAATTGGGCCATAGTCTGTTCCAGAAATCTCCAATCCACTCGATCAAACGCCTTTTCGGCGTCGACCGTCAACAAAAGCGCATCCATATTCGTTTGGTGGGCTTTATCTATGAGGTGGAGTATCCTCTTTGTGTTGTCTCCGCACTGCCGAGTCTGAATGAACCCCGCCTGATCCGGCTCTATCAAATTCGGCATAGCTGGGCCCAGTCTTGTGGCCAGTATGCCTGTGAGTATTTTAAAATCCACATTGAGTAGGGATACCGGGTGATATGATCCACAGTCTTGCTTATCTTTTCCTGGTTTAGGCAGTACCACTATAGACGCCGCTAGCATATTCCCTGTGATCGGGCTTTCACCCCCAAAGGAGTTAAATAGTCTTGTCATTATCGGGGCGAGTATTTGGCAAAATCTTTTATAAAAAAAGTGCGGGAAATCCGTCCGGGCCCGGTGATTTGAGCAGTTTAAGTCGAGGGATCGCTGTGACCACCTCCTCAATCCGAATGGGGGCGTCTAAGGATTTTGCTTGGTCTGGTGTTAGTGCGGACATATTAACGGATTGCAAGTAAGTCGTTACATCTCGGCCATTTGGTGTGTCTGCTGTATATAGCTTCTCGTAAAACTCCCGAAAGATTTGGGCTATTTCCTGATCCTCATTGACCTCCCCCGATCACTTCTTTTTAGCGAGAGTACCTTTGCCTGTTGTCTTTGGGCCCGTAGCCTATTAGCCTGTAAACGTCCCGTACGGTCGCCTCCAATATAATAGGAGTGCTTTAGTCTAACCGCTGCGTATTCCGCCCTGTCAAGATCTATTCCCGCTAGCTGCGCCCTTGCCGCTTTTAGTTGTCTCCACACCATAGGTGCACCTGTCCGGCTATGTACCCTCTCCAACTCTCGGACCTGCGCAGACAATTGTAAGCGTAATTCCTTGCGCTCCCTATTCTCAGCTGCCGAAATAGCTTTTAGCTCTCCCCTCACTACCGCTTCATCGCTTCCCACAGTGTTGTGATGGCTACCTCAGGGGTATCATTAAGTGCTAAATAATGCTTAATACAAATGGTAAGCTGCTGTTCCACTGTTTTCCTTGAGCCTCCAGCATCCCATTTTCGGTTGGCGTATTGCTATCTGTATCTGCACGGTCACTGTGTCATGGTCGGAGAGGGCCACAGGTTCTATGTCAAAGTCTTTGTCCGCGTTGTTAATCTGTCGTCCCTAGAAAATAGTCCAGGCGGGCATAAGACCTGTGTGCATGTGAGAAGAATGAGTATTGTGTCCTTTTGGTGGAAAGTAGTTTTGGATCTATCCTTGTCTGTGTCCATAACCATATTCAGGTACCCCCCCCACACTAATGTCCATGTCCCACTTTTTAAATACTGTGCACCCTCCCATGAGCTTTTAGGGTCTATCTTAGGAGTGACTTATAAGTAGGGCTCCCGGTTTTATGGTATTTATTTTTTTGCCATTTCCGTCTGTATTTATCCATATTTATTTTTTGCTAATTTTATCTGGATTTATCCATATTTATTTTGGGTTTTGTGGAAAAATTAAGCTGAAATTAGTATATTTCCACATTTATTTAACCGATAAATATGCACTCATGCTTGAATGTCTGCCAGGTTTCAGTGCTGTGAACACTCGCAGAAGATAAATCAGTGCACTTATATGAAAATATGCAAATTTCAGTATCAACCTTGTGCATATCTACTGCAGTTTGAGCCTCTTTACTAAAATTCCTTTATTTTTTAACTCTCTTATCTATCATTCCACACATCTATTGGCCTGGCATACATGGCAGACAGTATTTAGAATTACTCAAAAAGCAACTCAATTTCGTTTTTATCCACATTTAAAAATAAATACAGAGAAGAAAATGAATGTTTTCTGTCTGCATTTATCTGTAAAAATCAGTAAAAACGGAAAACGGGGAGCCTTACTTATAAGTATTAAAAAGGAAGGTTTGGGCGTAACAAGAAGTTTATTTTGCCAAGTCTAAATGGCAGTTTATAACTGCACACCCAGTCTGCAATGGCAGGCCTGGGACATGTTTTACAGAGCTACTGTCGTGGGTGGCACAATGTTTACTGCAGCCCACTATGGCATTTAATATACAATTCCTGGGCGGATATAGTACCATATATTAAGGACTAGTAAGTAAATTAAATGTGTTAATCAGGTGGGTACAACATTTTACCATGTTTGGAAGGGGAATCACAAGCACTTTACTTACACCTGGTTAGCAGGGGTAACGTGCACAAAGATATAACAAAAACAAGTTAAGCAACAGAAGGCAAACATCTGGGAGTAACCCAGCAAAAGGAAAATTTTCGAACAAGCATCCAAAAGTCAAACGGCCAAAGAGACTAAGAGTGCCTAATAGAAAGTATGCAGATCCCGAATGGTTATATCTAGTTGATGTCCAACAAGCAGAACAATCAGATACAGAAACCATCAATATGTCCGATTGTCGGGCGTGTCCTGGCGGGCCAGCATGGTGAACGCTATTTAAGAGCGGTCCTTGCAGTCAGGCTGAAATATCTGCCATCACCCTCCCACGAGTGCTCAGAACCACCATCCATGGACCTGGAGGAGCCCAGGGCCGGCACAGCCCGCTTGTTAAGGTGTAAGTGTTGTAGGGGCCCGGCGTACGATAGTTGGACGGTCCCAGGCCGCGTGGGCCTGCAGAACGAGGACCTGGCAGGAGTGGCTGTCCTAGGCGAGGTCGTCACCGGATGGCCTGGTCATCCGATCTGACGTGGTTTCGGCCCGACGTCACTGCCGCGACCGGACTGTCCGCTGCTGGGGGCTAGGCAGTGCTCGCGGGGCAGCAAGGAAGGATTTTGGGGCCTGCGTGGAGGCGGGCTGCGGTCTTTGGTGTGCCTGGGCCACGGGCCCACTGGACTGTGGGGGACTTGAGAACGAGGGCCACAAATGTAGGCCCCACAGACAAAGCAGAGCACTATGGATCATTACACGACCATAATGGCAGGCCCCAGGCAATGCTATGCTGCTAGCAGCCATCACACAATCACGAGACGCACTCAACGCTACGTTCCAAGCGATAGGGTCAGAGGTCTCCCTACTTCGACAAGACCTCTGGAAGGCAGTAGACCGTATAACAGAGGTGGAGAACAGGGTGTAGATGGTTGAAGCCTCTGTGGCGTCGCTCCAACAGAAAGTCAATAAATTGACGGTCGTCACACAAAAGTTAGTGGCGCGCGTAGAAGATGCAGAAGGTCGTGCCCGTTGCAACAATCTATGCTTTATGGGGTTCCCGGATGAGTGTGAAAGTGCATCAATGGAGGAGTTCCTGTCACATGGGCTGCGTTCTATCATGCCCGAGGGATCCTTGTTCCTGTGCTTTGTGGTTGAGCGGGCTCATCGGGCTCTCGTTAAGAAGCCCCCCGCTGGGCGCCAGACCTTGGCCATTGATCGCTAAGTAGCTGAATTATCGGGACAGGGACGCCATCCTCAAATTTGCCCGAGGCCAGGAGAAGTTGACGCATGACTTGCAGACAATTATGATTTTCCTGGACTACACCAGACTAGTTCAGCAACAGCGTTAATCCTTTGTGGTGGCAAAGAAGAGATTGCATGAACTGAACATCCAATACATGCTGTACCCTGCAGGAATGAGGGTCATATAAAAATTGCAGTCTTTATTTTTCGATACCCCAAAGCAGTCTTTAAATTGACAGACAAAATACTGCGCCCTCGACCACATACACTGCCCCCGCTGGAGTCTAACTCCTCCCAAGCTGACCAACGATACCTTTCAAGGAAGTTTACATCGAATCGCCGGCACTGTTCTCGCTCCGATTGGTGATGTCAACCGCAAGGTGACGATACATAACATGGATAAGAACTTAGATGGCAGTACTGGCTCTGGATGGATTGTGGCTTTGTATGAGAAAAGGCAAACCTGGGCAAGGTTAATGACAACAAATTCGGGCAACACAATTTCAATGTGACTAAACCATTAACAATCACTAACCAAATATTATATTCAAAAATAGATATTTATTTAGTAGGTATATATATATATATATATATATATATATATATATATATATATATATATATATAACCTTTTTTCTTATACAAATATATTTTTTTGTTATTATTTCACTTTTTATAGTCAAACTAGTTGATCTATTGAGTATTCACTTTTTATACATAAAAATAGACAATTTTTTACCAGTGGCTTTGGCCTTGGGCCTGGGCCATGACTCTTCACTGGCTTACTCCTGTGGGGTTTTGCAGGCCTGACTGCCCCCTTGGAAGTGTGTTCCTTCCAGAGACACATGTTTAGGGGTGTTGTAAATTTGGGGCTCCATTGGCGAGGGTTTCCCCTAGGCTCCTGTTGGGGTTCCGGGGGGCCCCCGCCGCGACAATTATTTCTAATTTTATGAGGTATTGGGGTGGAGGGTGGGGAGGGTTATGTTATCTATTGGGGTTTGTTGTTATGGTCTCCCCTGGCACAGACACAGATGCACCATGACTCGCAAACACTCTGGCTCCACATGATTTCCTCTCTAAACAAAAATGGCCGAGCATACATATGGGGACGGGGACAGGATGTCCACGTCATGACATGGAATATAAGAGGTCTCCTTGACAAAATCAAATGTGGTGCGGTATTACGAGAGGCAAAAAGGCTCGAGACAGACATATTGTTGCTTCAGGAAACTCACATGATGGAAATGAAAGTGCTGTTGTATATTTCCTAGGGTATCCATAAACGGGCTTTTTAGAATCATGTCCTTATATAGGCACAATTCGCCTTGCCCTTATATAGGCATAAAATCCCAGACCTTATTTAGGCATGAACCATGCACTCCAAATACAGGCATGGGTTCCGACATCCGTCCACCCTAGCGTCACAACGAGTTCATGAAAAAAACAGACTCTTAGGCTGCGGGAGTTTCCCTTGCCCAGGACTATTGATTTCTTCAAGGACTCGTATATTTTGCATGAACCTTTATTCCTTAGGGGTTCATTCATGACGTCTTCCGCTGTCCAACTAACGTCAATGCTAACATTCTGAGGTAATTCTCAGGTATAAATATACCGTCCCAAACCCCTGTAAATCAGAGGAGACCTCGACTTCAGAGGAGCCCGTTTCCCGGCCGGACGCACTGAGAAGACGCTGTCATTCCTGCACGCAGAGAGTCCAGCTTCCAGTGATCTAACTTCCCTTGCGGGGTGTTGGAGTTCGAGTTTGGAAAGAGATTCCTACCTCTCTCATTCTTCAGGTATGGAGCAGACTAGAACCTAGAGGGACTCTTGGCATACTAGACTCTTGGCATACTAGGCTTAACATACTAGGCTTAACATACTCTTAGTATACTCTAGTCAGGAATACATCACTTATTTCTACTTCTCCCTACACCTAGGATAGGTTAGGTACACTGGGGTAGAACTAGGCTAGAAACGCATCGTATGAGTACTCGCATTTTTTAGGCTGTGTCATTTTATGTAAATGCATATATGCTGAAAAGATAATGCTAACGCAGTATTATTTATTTCTACTGCTCACTCTGTACATTATTTATCTCGCATACTGTCTTGTGATCGAAACACCACTTTTAACTTACACCAGAAACAAGACTGTTCAATAAACCTTTTTATTGAAACGCCCGTCTGTTATTTCTGTGTAACTTTGAGAGTAACTAAACATGCACGACTGAGCTGAGTGAAATAGTTATCTATTGTTTCTACGACTCTGGGACACGTCCTGATTCTGAAAGGGAAACACAGTGGTCATGTTTTGCGGCTGCCAGAAACTACTCCCTCCTTGTCGTCAAGAAGTTTCTAGTGGCCTCTGAGCTAGCTGGCACAAGTAATTAAGTTTAATATACTCGATAGGGACATACCGACCTTAGTCCTATGTCAAACCTATAGGATATATTATTCCAATGCGCAGAGCCTATTAGGGAAATAGGAGCTACACTACAGTGCCATGCCAGGCACGGTTTGGGTTTGATCAGGCTTTTTATTCCGGGTTTGTTTGGGGTTCACGGGGATGACAATTCTCATTCACTGTAGGGTCCCCTATAGGCCCACTATAGTGTGGACATAAGTATGGGAAGTGTGGGAAGTATACCCTAGTGACAGGGCTGTTGCATGGGAGTTGCTGACGATAGGCAGTGTTTATGCTCCTCCTTTGGGCCCGACATTTGTGGACAGGATCATATGACTTTGGGGGGACCTCCCGGCCGGGCTATCGGTGGTGGGGGGTATAGGGTGTGGGGGGATGGGAATGATGTGATGGCACTGTGGGAGGACAGATGGAGTATAGCTGGACCCGTTCAGTGCTCCAGCGACTCCAGGCTGCTCCTTCTGACGTCCTCCTTGAGGTTAACGGATGGATGGAGTGCCTACCACCCTGCGGAGCCTGGCTATACCTTCCTCTGTGCGGTTCATGTGTCCTTCTCCAGATTAGAATATCTCTTTTTCCCCAGGCCCTACATGCATCGGGTCTTGGCGGCTACGATCCTGATGCGCGGACTGTCGGAGCATTCTCCTGTGGCCCTCACGTTGCATATTAGTCCTCACAAGCCCCCGTTCTGATGGCATATGTCACCCTGGCACTTAAATACCTAGCGTATAGGTCGGTGCTTCATCGGTCACTCACTGAATACTTTTCCTTTAACAACGATACAGCTTCCTCTGGAGTGGTTTTATGGGAGGCCCTGAAGCCCACATTAGAAGGGGTAGACATTAGTTTTTGCGCTGGGGAACAGCGTTGTAGAACCGAGAAGGTGGTGGAGCTAGCAACTCAGCTACGGACCTTACAGGACGAGGTCAGGGAAGGTGGAGGGGCGCAGGCTACATTTTTCCCAGCTGCAGCTGCAACAGCTGCTTCTAGATGAGGCTCGGATGGCTAAGCAGGCGGCACAAAATTGGATGCATCAATGAGGCAACAAATCTAGTAAAATGCTTCACCCCCTATGTCAGGTCACTCAAAGGCCATCGCCAGTGCTCTGCGATGCGGCAGGCCAGCTACATTCCGAGCCCCGGGAAGTGGCTCAGGCATTTGCGGAATATTATAGGACCCTTTATGTTCGACAGGAAGTCCTGACCCGCACCATGCCTCCCCGATTCGTGTCGGACTCGGTGCGCAAGCGACTTGACGAACCGATCAAGGTGTAGAGGAGCTGATGGGGGCGCTGATGAGTCTCCGCCCGGGACGGGCTCCTGGACCTAACGGGTTCCCATGTGAGTTCCTGAAGGCCCACATGCCCCCGTTGGGGATTCACTTGCTCAAGGCGCTGCAAGATGCCTTTGACATGTTGATGCTTCTGCCTGATTGGCGACATGCGGAAATAGTGGTTTTCCACAAATTGGGTTGTCCTCCCGAGGACCCATCTTCGTATCGGCCGATCTTGTTATTAAATGTTGAAATTAAACTTGTAGGGAAAGTACTGGCCGATCGCCTTCTTCAACATATAACTTATCTGGTTCACCCGGATCAGGCCGGGTTTATCCCGCGACGGTCCACCCATCATAATACTAGACGTGTCCAAATGCACTGGCCAAGGTGCCAGACCCGGGGAAACCAGCGGCCCTCTTATTAGCCGACATGGACAACGCCTTCGACTCGATTAGCTGGGAATACCTATTTATCCTTCTGCAAGCCCTCAACCTTGGCCCACAGTTCCTCGCCTACATCCCCTACTATATACAGATTTGTCAGCATCCTTTTGTGTAGTGGGCGAGGTGTCTGATCTGTTTCCCGTACCAGAGGCACTAAACAGGGGTGTCCACTGTCCCCCCTTCTATTTGCACTCGCTGTAGAGCCACTGGCCGCCTGGTTGAGGTGTGACCCTTGGTGCGCGGGCTTGGCTGGACTGTCAAAATATCTGACAGAATCGCCCTATACGCGGACGATGTTCTGTTTTTTCTTACCAACCCAGCATTTGGTGGTCCACGATTCTGCAGATCTTGTGGGTTTTCGGGGAGACTTCAGGGCTTTACATAAATCCAACAAAGTAGATAATTTTTTCACAACTAACCTGGGCAGTGGAGGATTTTCAATATTTGGGGGTCTACATCTCTCCGTACCCGGCTATCTTGTGGCAGCACAACATTGGTCCTTGGCTGTCTCGAGTCCAAGAAGAAGTGAAAGCGTGGACCCCCATGCCCTTGTCGTTGCTGGGTCGGTCCACCATCTTCAAGATGGTGTCTTTACCGCAACTTCTGTGTAGGCTCCAAAACTATCCATACAATATCCCAGATTCATGGTTCCGACAAACGCATGCAGTCCTCAATCACTTCCTGTAGGGGGTGGCGGATTTGAGTGGCTCTCCGCACCTGTGTCCAATCCACCTTTTGTGGGGGAATTGCTGCAGCAGATGTACATTCTTATTATGCTGCTTCTCTCCTCCATAATATCAATAAGTGGTGCTACAGCGATCAGGCTGATTCCGCATATGCCGTAGAGAGATGGGCACCGGTCGGTCCTTGATTTCCTCTATAGTCGGGCGGGCATCGAGTGCCTGCCTCTGGCAGCCAGACTGTTAGACGCATAGGCTGGTGGGGTATATTCACAGAGGACACCCCATTATGGCATAGACTGTCCTGCGTCAATTGGCCGAGTTGTCGGGGTTCCAGGAGTGGGATCTCATAGGCCTGTCCACATTGGGGGACGTCATGAAGTTACTGTAAGTCTTTCCACCACCTGCAGGAGGAATACCAGCTACATCGCAGCCAATTCTACACATACCTACAACTCGGACATGCTTTGTTTCCCTATATTCATGGTCTAGAGCACTGGCCGGTGCTTAACCCATTAGAGGGTAGGTTGTTGATGGTGGACTTAGGCTCCCACAAGGTTTGACAAATATACCAAACCTTAGTGACACATAGCCACACTACTCTGCTGACACTACGGGCGGCTTGGGGGCGGGGGTTGGGGGGGAGATATTGAGGACCTGAATGAGGATGACTGGACTGAGGCTCTGGTGGCCCCCTTGGGAGACGCAATATCGTCACGCTATTGCCTGATCCTATTCAAATATCTACATAGAGCCTACTACAACAGACACAGCTTATGGCGGCGTATGAGTGTGATATCCTCCCCCGCATGCCTCCGCTGTCATGCTGAGGAGGGTACCTTTCTACACACAGTTTGGAGCTGTACAGCATTACAGCCCTTCTGGCGTGGTGACCTCTTGCTTGGACCAGGTATTAGCTTTGGAAATCCCTCTTGAGCCCAAACTGGTCCTCCTTCATAGTCCTGAGGAGATTGGAGGGAACCGATACAAACATCATCTTTTGTTTCTAGGGCTGGCCAAATGCGACATCGCCCAACACTGGAAGGCGACGTCCCTGCCTTCGGTAGGGGGGTGGATGGCACCCATGGCCAAGTTGCATGGGGATGGAGGTTGCAGTCGTCCCCAAAAAATTGTCAGATTGTCAATTGATCAATGATGTGCTTCTATGAACATAAACTGATTAAAAGTTGAGGGGTTACACGAACGCCGTGAGGGAAACGGCTCACCTTGCCACCAGCTCTTCATCTCGGGGGCCGTGAGGTGAACGGCACGCATCCTGCTGCTCGCGCCGTGAGGGAAACGGCAAGACTACTACTCCCAGCAGCCCTCAGGAGTCCCGCAGCTGTGACGCGGGTATCTGCGCCCGCAGGCGCCATTTAAGCGACAAGCGCCCCCCGCAGCACGGGTTACACGAACGTCGTGAGGGAAACGGCTCATCTTGCCACCAGCTCTTCATCTCGGGGGCCGTGAGGTGAACGGCACGCATCCTGCTGCTCGCGCCGAGGGAAACGGCAAGACTACTACTCCCAGCAGCCCTCAGGAGTCCCGCAGATGTGACGCGGGTATCTGCGCCCGCAGGCGGCATTTAAGCGACAAGCGCCCCCCGCAGCACGGGTTACACGAACGTCATGAGGGAAACGGCTCACCTTGCCACCAGCTCTTCATCTCGGGGGCCGTGAGGTGAACGGCACGCATCCTGCTGCTCGCGCCGTGAGGGAAACGGCAAGACTACTACTCCCAGCAGCCCTCAGGAGTCCCGCAGCTGTGATGCAGGTATCTGCGCCCGCAGGTGCCATTTAAGCGACAAGCGCCCCCCGAAGTGCGGGACGCGCGCGGGCCAAGGGCGGCCCGTCCGCGCCCGTCAGAGGCCAGAGGAGGCTGGGCTGGGCCTCCCCTCTAACTTTCTAGCCACAGGATCTGCAAACAAGGTACTGTGCTGTGTCCCCCAGATCCTTATCTTATAGTTATTGGAATTGTTTTTCCTTCTACTGGCACACAGTGAATACAGCTCGCATCTCAAATGACTCTATGCTGAGAATAATCTTGGAACATTTATTCCGCACTCATTTTTCTATGTGTTTGTTTGAGTTGCACAGACCCTCTTCTATTTTATCTTTGACTTTTGGAAAGCAAACTATATAAGTTGTTACCCGCATCGGCCCTGTAATTTTGTGTCTGTAGAATTTGGTACTCTAATCGCGCTGGTCCCAGATAGTGCTCCCTATTAGAGGCTTCCCCAATAGGTATCCCAGTAGTTGTGGATACCCATAGAGCCTTGTAGTGGAGATCTGTAACATTAAGCTCCTGTGCCCACTCTAAATCTAAACCCTTTTAACCAACGCTAGAGTCTAAACACAGAGATACTGTAGAATGGGGAGACGAACCTGCGTTGAAAAGAAACAGGCCCTGGCTATGCCCAAACCTAACACCAAACCAACTTCTATTGATAGGATGTTGGAAAAGGCCTTAGGAGCTGTGGCCACCGAAATAGAGCGCACTGAGAGACGACTGTCCTTGACCCCAAATCTAGAAATCGCAATGACTGACCCTAGCACCTCACAAATTATAGGGGTTTCGATAACTGATTCTCCCAGTGACCAAACATCAATAATTGAAGCAGTTCGCCCGAGCAACCTAGGGCTGCCACATCTAACCAATCGGGTAAAAAGGTAAACCCAAACCCAAAGTGAAAGCAGCAGTAAGAAGGAAGAAGCCCGCAGGAGCGATTCCTGATAATGGGAAATCTGGGATTGGTGACCTAGAAGACAGTACAGAAACCACAAGCGATCAGCCAGGGTGGGTCACCAAGCTAGTGGTGGATCTACAGATCCAAATGAGGGATATAGTTAAGGACGAACTCAGACCTTTACAGGAGAGGGTTGACAGGTTGACAGTACTTTTTAATGACTGGACAAGCACTAGGGGGGCAGCCCATTGTAATGCTGGTCCTGAAAGCAGAACACGAGATCAGACCACTGCAAGTATTACACCGCCAATCCAGGCCCTAAACCCAGTGAGCAAGCTCTGCTACCAACATCAAACAGGGAGACACATACATCGGAGGCTACCAGAGACAGCATTTTAAGGCCCCCATTGGTTACTTCTAATTTAGCCAATTGTCCACCTTTACTTCATAAATCTAGAGGGCAGTGGCAAACAAAAATACAGCAGGTAGGGGAGGTGCCCCCATAAGTACAGAAGCTACCAATGACTCCTTCCCCCTCCAGTCATAAACTTACCTCCTGCATCAACCCCTTACGTCCTTATCCTTGCAGGCATCCCTGAACTTAGAAGGGACCAATATGAATCCCACCAAGAATTAAAGAATAAATGTATCCATTGGCTTATAAACCACAGGCATTTTAGTTATGAGCATGTGGAAGAGATTTTAACTACACGCAGGGTGGGCTGGATAGGCAGGCGACATAAGGATTTACATGGAGATTGTATAGTAATTAATTTTAGAAACCCGTTGATGGCCCAAAAAGTTTTAGCTAGAGAGGATGGGAGAAAATCGGGCGGCACCCAAGTGCTTCCATTGGGTTACTTCTACCCCCCAACAGGCCCCACCATGATATTAGGCATTATGAGCGGGGTTGGAGAAATGACACCAAGAATTGCGAGTTACCTCCCCCGGACCAGCACTGGCAAAGGCAATTTATTCTTAATATTCCCACAGCAAATAGGTATAGCAGCTTAGACGGAGTTGATTGACTCAAGGAACAGCCCCCCAACATTAAAGACCAAATACGCCCGCCCCCAATAGCAATCGAGGCTCAGGCTAGTGATATAGGACCTTGCACGCCGCGTGGGGAAGGTAAAGCCTGTGGGAGCATGAGCGGCTCCCCTGGCTGCGCCCCCGATGGCTGTGACATGGTACCGAGGGATAATCTAAAACTCTCACTAACCAGAGGGTCCGACCTGATGGACGAAAGTGTGAAGAGAAAGGCCATACCGCAATCATCCCCTTTAGTGGCTAACAAACTGAACTGCCCCAATTGCCCAAAGACAAGGGTTTTATCGTGGAACATTGCGGGTCTGAATAATAAGTTAGATGACCCAAATTGGGGTCTCTTTATCAGCCAATACGAGATCTGCATGTTCCAGGAGACATGGGCCAGAGGGGATGTTTCCAAATTGGGTTTTGCCTCTTTCAGTATTCCTGCAACATCAGGGGGTAAAGGGAGACCATTGGGAGGCCTTCGCACATGGGTGGGAGTTCACTTAGGTTGTACGGCCAAGCAGATTGACACAGTATCTAACGATATTTTATGTGTTATGCTGCAGTTTCCATCAAAGATTTCGGTAGCTCTTTTAAACGTGTACTCTAGACCAACCGCCCAGGGTAAGGAGTCTAAAACGCTGGAAGAACTAACTACGTTCTTAGCGACCATTGCAGATAAACATATGGTGATCCTAGGAGGGGATGTCAATTGTCAGTTTGAGCCACTAGAGGGAATGCTCCAGGATAGCCTATATGATGAGGATAAATTTTGGGCAATCCCGGAGACCAGGTGTTCACCAGTCAAAATATGGTGCCCCTGGTGATCCAGATGAACTGCCTTGCTTTGAAACATTCCCTAAGAGCTTGCAATGGTAGAACTTTGTCTGACACATCGAGTAGTTATACCTTCAATAGAAATGAGCGTGGCTCTCTATTAGATTATATTTTAATTGACTCCAAATCCTGGGACAGGCTAATTGATTTTAAAGTTATTCCACGGCTAGACAGTGACCATTATGCGTTAGTACTTGAACTAAAAGAGCTCAATCCTGGGAGTGTCTTTAATATGGATAATCCTATTGATGATAGGTTGACACTTTCAAATTGTAGGAGAAGAGTGCGATGGTCTGACATCAGCCAATCACAAGATAAACTTAGCATTTTATATGAAGCCCTGATCCCGGTGCTTCTGACAGCATCTAACTCAATAACTCACCATGGGGATAGTATAGACTCCGAGATGGTTATAATGAACCATGGCAGGTTAGGAGAAGTCACATTAGACTTCTTCTTTCCCAAAAAAACAAATCGGCCAAGTAGGAAACCTCCCCACCCTTGGTATAATGATCATTGCCGTAATGCCAAAAGATCGCTGGTTCTGTCCATCAAGGCCAACGATCGCCCGTTAATTAAAACTGCTAGGTCGGCCTACAAGGTGGCCATTACTGAAGCCAAAAAAAGGTGGGAAATGGATAAGTGGGATGTTTTGAGAAGCTCCTTGGGAGCTAGGGATATGAGGACCTTCTGGAAAGTTGTCAACACAGGTAGCTCTGGTGCTAAATCACCGATAGAGCCGAATTTGGAAGCAGAGGTCTGGCGGGACCATTTTGAATCTCTCTACTCTAATGGAGATATACTGAACGCTGAGATAATAGAGGGATGCCCTGGGGGGACTGACTATTCCGCCAAGATAGGGGAAACCAATGAACACTTTGACGATAGCTCTAGTACAAGTATAAGTCTAAATGAGATTAAGGGAGCCCTTGCCAAAATAGCTCCAGGTAAAGAACCTGGATTAGATAAAATTCCTGGGGATCTTTCCCGCAGTGAACCATCTGTATGGGCACCATACCTCTGGGTGCTATTTAATGCCATATTTCAAGGCATGAAGATTCCCCCCAGTTGGGCCGGAGCCTAAATAATCCCCATTTACAAAAAAGGTTCACCGCTATTATCAACCAATTATAGGCCGATCAGCCTCATAGACATTACGCAAAAAGGTTTTGCGCGTGTATTGCTGCTTCGGTTACAAACTTGGATGGAGGAACGGAAGATACTTACCTCTCTACAGGCAGGGTTTAGAGAAAAACTGTCTACTTTGGACCAAATACTCAGGCTACAACTATTACACTGGAAGATCGTGTGTTTAGAGGGTGGCAGCCTCTATTTAATATTTGTAGACCTGACGTCAGCTTTTGACTTGGTCCCAAGAGAAAAATTGTGGGCAGTCCTCCACGAGATGGGGGTTCCAGCATATCTATCCCAACTCATAAAGCGGCTGCATGAGGAAAACTTCGCCAAAATCAGGTTTGGTAAGGATGGAAAGCTAACTGCACCCATCCCGATCAAACGCGGTGTTCGACACGGCTGTGTGCTTGCCCCTACTCTCTTTAGTCTATACATAAACGGTCTAATAGATTATTTACTTGTAGAGAAAGACCTCGATGCACCCAAGCTGGCCTCGCGTATAATCCCAGCAATGATGTTTGCCGATGACACTCTATTAGTATCTAAATCACCCATGGGGATTCAGAGGGTACTCAATAGATTTGAAGCATTCTGTAGTGAAAGAGGATTAGAAATTAATCTACAGAAAACCAAATTTATGGCGTTTAACAGCCCTAAAAGCACACGAGCAAACCTTTCACTAAATGGTAAACCCCTCGAGAGAGTCTCCTCTTTCAATTATCTCGGCATCACAATCACAGAGACTATGGATTGGGGGGCGCAAATCAAAAAATCATCACTAAAATTGTCGCAATCGTCAGGTGGTATCATGAAGGTTTTCTGTAAGTCCAGCCAGAAACCAGTGAGTACTGCCATTGAAATTTATAAGGTCCAAGCCAGGGGAGGGGCGCTATATGGCGCAGAACTATGGGGTCACTCTAGTTCTGAGAACCTAACGCAGACAGAGAACAACTTTCTCAGACAGTTGTTAAATCTCCCACGGAGCACCCCGCTAACTCCGCTCCGATTAGACCTGGGTGTTAGGGCAATCACCGATGAATCTAACCTTAGACCTTTATTATATTGGCGCCGCCTGTGGGTTACTCCAGAACTTCTATCATACAGGGAGGAATTAAAAGAAGTGATGAACCTGCGGGGGGCAGCCAAACTGCCGTGGCCAGCATGGGGTTGGGGGAACTCTGGGCTGACCCTGAGCTTGCTTGCATCTCACTCCCCAGGAAATCGTTAAAGGCCCATTATGGGGAGTATAAAATGGCTCAGCTTTTTAGTAGCCCCCGAGTAGGCAAGTTAACCTCAGCCTTTTTAGAAATCAAAGATAGGTATAGCTTTGAGCCGGCCCTGGATGACATCAAGCCGGCAGCTGCTAGAAAGCTCTTTCTTCAGTTTAGGCATGGGGTTTTGCATCTCCGCTGTTTTACACACAAGTGGGGGGGTCCGCAAATCCTGAAGTGCCCGGCATGTGACTGCCCTGCAGAGTCAGTACTCCATGTGTTTTTTAGCTGTCCTGGCTACCATAAGGCAAGAAAACGATGGCTGGTGCAGATTTGTAGAAACCTTGGAACTAGGCGCTGTTCTGATGCTTTCAGGATACTGAAACACAACTGTAATATCCCGATTGTTTACCCAGTTGCAGGTTTTCTATTTTCTATGTGGTGTACCCGCAGGATATTTTTAAAAGCATCCTTAAATAGTTAAGATAATGATTCTGGAGGAAACGAAATAATCTTTTCATCAAATTCCCGGAAAAAATATCTTATCTATGGTCACCCTTGCCAGTTTTAAAACTAGGTCTTGTTTTTACATGATTAGTTTTATCTGAGCTATGTATGTAGGTTTTCCAATTATGTCACAGGAAAATTGTTTTTCTACTTCATATGTTTTCTTAAAGTATGTATATTTTTCTATATGTTCTTAATGCTTTTTAAAATGTTAGTATTGTTTCCTGTCCTTGAGTAGCTTCTAACATAATTGTTGCGAAAACCCCATGCAGAAGCAGCCTGCATTGTGGGGCTCCCAGTGCTAGGTCGTGCTAACTGCTGCATAAAACTAGTGGTAATAATAGCGGTCATCTTTTTATGAAAACTGTTTTTACTTAAATTATTTATTTATTCGCACTATGCACTTTCCAAAAGTGAATCCTTGTCCTCTGCTTTGATCAACCCTCTGTTATATCCACTGCCCTCGCTTTCCTTTGGTGAAGTAACTAGAATAGAGGGCATTTTTAAATTGAGTGTGGAAATTATTTACTTCATATGTGTGCCAGCAATGTCCATTACTGTTTTTATTATTTGTTTTTCACTACATGCAATTGATTTTCTTTGTATGTATTTGTATGTACTGTGTCTGTACTTTTAAGGTCATACTGACCGAAATAAAGTTTATTGAATTGAATTGAATTGATTAAAAGTTGAGGCCATTATTCCTGGATAGTTTTTTGATGAAATATTGAAGTGAGATTTTAACTGAAATCTTGAAGCTTAAGTCAAATTTTTTTTTGTACATTAAGTATGGAGTCGAAGACAATAGACTTCCTTCGGTATCCAGTCAAAGATAGTAGAATTTCTTCATTCAGTGTATGAACTGAAGCTATTTTGAACTTTGATTCTTGATTTTGCCCCATATATTTAGTGCTTTGAATTTTTTTTTGGGAGGGGGCGGGGGTTTGAAGTAGAAACTTGGCAAGCAGCAAGAAAATTTGTGAAACCATTTTGGTCAATCGTCCAGTATAGAAATTCACAACGTAGTGGGACTGGCAGAGTAGGACTGGCAAAGCTGTGCCCGGCACTCCCTGTGGAAACACTGACGTTTGTGTGCGTGGGGGGTGAGGGTGGGGGGGGCGGTGGTGAGGGGTGGTGGGAACCTCGCCTGAATTCATCTGTGCAGGTCAGACGCAGGCAGAGAAATGAAGGGATCTGACGTGCCCAGCGGGCTGGCAAGCTGCCTACAAGAGCCACTTCACACCAGGTCCTGGCTCGACCCTGACACCATCTGTTTTCTTTGGCAGGCGAACAAGAAGGGAAGCGCAGGGATGGAAGAGAGAAAGCACGCGCAGGTTCTATGGAAAGTGGCCTTGCCGGGAATGCTGATGGCTATCCTCTTGTCTCAAGGTATGTTGTGCTGTGAATATGTTCCCAGGTGTGCTCAACGCCCACTGGGCTAATAGTACTCTACCCACAACACCCTCGTGTGTCCTAGCCCGGGCAGCTGCAGCTTCGACGATGCACACAGCTCTTCAGCTTTTTGTGTGCTTGGGCAGCAGTAACCATGGGGCCTCAGTGGCAGCCTCCTACAAAGTATTCACTAAAGTGCTTAGAACAAGAAGGGAAATTGTGATGCTGAGTGCAAAGGGACTGGGTCAGAAATGTGTCTAAAAAGGACAGAATATTCTACAACTATCATATTAGCCTTTCACCTTCATAAATTAAATATAAATGCAAGTTAAAGTAATATGTGGGAAATGCGTGATTTTATGTCACGAGAGATCATTTGGTTAATGCTGTCACTTCAGATGTCTGTATATATGAGGCAGTCATACAACTGAATCCTGGTTGATGCAGGCGAAAATAGTGACGTCTATTTATAGCGCTCTGAGGTCCCACCTTGAGACTGAAAGCACTGTAAATATGCAAGTCATTATTTTAATATTGCATTACACACAGGGCAAGCTAGACTGCCCCATAATGAACAGAGATATTTTGGGCCTGTTGTAAACAGCCATTTTGCTGTCCCAAAGCTAGTAATGCACAAAATGACAGGGTTTGCGACTACTAAATGGCATTTTTAATGTACATCTTAGAAAAGTTACAAATTCCTGAGTTTGGTGGTAACACATTTGTATTTGTGAATGTAATAAAAAAGTTTGCTGGGGAGTAGGCATTGATCCAGAGGACCACTACAACTCTCAAACAAGCCTAAAAAATAACTTTTCTTGTTTAAATGCAGCTTCATTTCTTTTAAGTAACGAGCATTGGCATAGCCAATAGGTCTCGCCTTTGGGACCTTATAAGTGTTTAGCCATGCAACAGGTGATGTTGTTGCACCAAGGATATTGTGCTGGATAACTAAACACTTATAAGGTCCCAAAGGCAAGACCTATTGGCTATGCCAATGCTTTTTTCCTCTCTGGGGCTCCACACACACACGTAGCCTTCCCTGGAGATATATATGGAGATCCCATGGATGTATATGCCACACACAAAGCTCTCAAGTTTTCCATGTCCATCCATGCCTGAGTAGCTCTTCCAGTGCATGTTTTTTCTCTGGGACTTGTAGCCCTGAATTTATAATTGGGTAAACAGTTCTACAAGTTCCATAATGGAAAGCAAATACCTGGACTGGATGAGATACACACACACCTGGGAAAGTTGATAGTTCTGCACACAGTTATCAGAGTAAGGCGCTTGATGGATACAATGCAAGTGTTTTTTCAGATTACCCTCAATACCCACATATGTGGCTCAACATCATCGGGGACACCTTAGTCCAGCCAATTAGTTCCTCTATGCATCTCTATAAACAGAAAATGTCGTTTAATTGGTTCAATCAAGGTGAACCAGGACTACAACTCCCAGAGTGCATTGTTAAACGCCAAAAACTGGCTAAAGGTTTTTCTGATGACTTGGAGTCCTGTGGTATCCTTACACCCATGCCTAGAAGAGGTTTGCTAGTCTACATCCACTTCTGTTTTTGTGGGGGAGGGAGAGGGGGGAGTGGAAATTATTTTTCATCATCAGATCAGACTTTGACCTAGAAGGACGTGAAAGGCAGGATGAAGAAAACAATAAGAAACAGTGAGAAAGAGAGAACGAAGGGATGAAAAAGAACCCGCGAGACTGAGGTTCAGAAACAGGTAGTGAGGGGAGGAGAAGGCCAGGGATGGAATCCGGACGGGGGACCTTACTGTTGCGGAATTTGGCAGTTTCAGTGGCCTCCTAACAAAACTTTTGAGCCCCTGCACTTATTCATAATGAATAACTAGGATTATTACTTTAAAAAACCTAAGCTCCAACAGTGACTGATGTGTGCCATTTACATCCACTCCTGGCTTTTTAGACAGACTCCACGCGCAGTTTACGCTTCCCATTCAGAAGTGTGACGTCACATGCTGCACAGCGATCCTGTCTAAAAATGCAGGTCGTACCGAAGGAGCACATTTTACAGGAGTCACCTGACAGGTTTTTGGATAATACCATGGACCTCGATCAGTGTTTGTGACACTTCCGGTTAATGCAGAAATTAAACTCCTGACCACTTATACAGCCCACACCACAAATACATCTTCTCTTTTAGTTTAAATAAAATATATGTTTCTTACCTTATTCAAGGGGCATGGATTTTAGCAACCTTGGCAGGATTAACGCCCGATTTACAAATTATACACTGACCTCTGCAGCAGCCGATCAACCCACTAAGCTGCTTTACGGCTAACAGTGGTTTAATCAAAGCCTTCTTAACTTCACCAATCTCTTTCGAAATGGATAAAACTGAAGGGGTCACATGTAGAGTGTTAGAGGCACCCCGCAAGCACCACAGCTGCCAGTGCCCCCGCCCGCGTCAAGAGTGAGACATGTAGCCAGTCCTAGGTTTTTAGCCCTCTGCAGTTTGTATTCTGGGAGTTGTAGTTTGCTTTTCTCATCATAAATGGACCTAAATATCCTAGAATAAACACTACTCCTGCTGGATTTGAAAGCGGGACTAGCTGAAGGTGTCGAATAATACACGTGTCCACTGGGCAGCTATGAAGATCTGGGGAACTCCCTGTATCACAGGAAGAAATAGGAGGGGAGGGTTCGGGACGCCGTCATCTCGTACTGGATGACACACAGGCCTGGACTGCCATGCCCCGGGTTTGGCCCTACCCTGCTCAGCTGTGTTGACTCCACGTTTCATGGCTGTCAGCTGTCCGCGTAGGTCATGGTGGCTGATTGCTTCACGGCGACTGCTTCACTAACAGAGGTGAGATCGAACGGAAGGGCAGGGTTACTCATGCCGCCTTATTTAAATAAATATTTCATTTTTTAATCTTTTGTAGCAACTGGTGAAGGATTTCAAAGTTCTATGAAGGCGGTACTGCCACTGGCGTTTTTGCTGGCATAGCTTAGGCATTTTTATTGTATTTACCCTCTGTCGCGCTGCGCAAATAGGTCGGGGGCTGGCTCATCGATCTGCACGCATGTAGCTTCGACACCAGACAAATAGGGTCCCTTTGAGTAACGCCGTCGGGTGAGGTATAGGACGCTTGTAAACTCAATTAAGCGCGGCCATGCGGCAGCGAAAGTGAAAGCGAAAAACCAAGCTTTGAAATGTGACCCAAAACAGATGGCACACTGAGTGCCTCTGCACGTAACCGCAAGGTCTAGGCCGTAGGCGTCAACATTCTAAGAAAAGGTGGGACAAAAAGCCGCCTTTGGCCAATTGCGTGCGAAAACCACACGCAAAGGCCAATGAAATGTCACTACTTCGAGCACAAGCTTGCTCGAAGTCCAGAGTGATTCCAAGAGGCCGATTCCTAGAGCAGCGCATGCGCGCTGCCCTAGGCTCGACCTAAAAATGGGCTGCAGTTAAAAAAAATAAAAAAAATAGTTTATTTAAATGCGATCCCAGATTTGGCGGTCTACTGACCCCAGCAGGATACCATCCATGCTTTAGATGGCATCCAATCATAGTGACTTGTAGTTTGTGCCCTCCCTTATGACTATTAATGAGGTTCGCCGGATTGCAACCTAACTGACCTGTAAGTTTATAGGTCAATTAGCCAAATCTTTTCCATTCGTGGAAAGAAAGTGTACAATTTGCAACCACTTTTTGCCAATGAGTGTGACACATCAGGCTCTTAGAGTTTAAGACAAAAAATATATATTTGTAGTAATATTCAGTCAGACTATACCTAGTGGAAACCTCTTAAATAACTTTCCCTTAGAAGGATGCACTCAAGAATGCAACTGATAACACTTTTGCATTTCTTCTAAAAAGGATAAACATTTGTCACCATAAAGCCTCCAATGACTCCATTAATTAAAGCCTATGCTGGCTTTGATGCGGTCTTTACATTTTCTGATTAACCAATTGCACACACTTACATTTCTTTCAGGTAGCAGGCATCCTAGCGAGAAGGCTTGTTTCTTCTTTTCCTGTGTGCCTCTACCTTGGCTTCACAGAACAGACCGCTACCCTTCCATTAAATCCAGAGACACCTAAAGAGTCATAATCCTTCATTCCCAATTTGTTTTTTGTTGTTGTAGTACACACACTGTTACTGTATCGTACATAATTGATCCCACCCACATCAACCAGGTCATCCAAAATCCATTTACAGGAGAGTAGCTGTTGTTATTTCATTGCTTTTCATGTTTCATTGTGTTGAACTCTCTGTCTAATCAGCCCGCTTGCAAGGTGCTCATATGATTGGGAACAGTGCAGAGCAGAATTCCTGTATGGAAATTTTAAGAGGTCCATTGTTCCAACATTGGTGTTCACTGACTGCAGGAGAAACCAACCCATTTTTACCAGCCGGAATATTCAGCAGGTAAACTCAGTGTGAGAAAAGACTGCATTGTAGACACATTTAATGGCCCTCTGCCTAGACCTCAGACATGGCACTGTGGGAGCATGTAATGTTCTCCCCACCAGCCAACATTCTTCTGTCCTTACTTCACCCTCCTCACCTCCTTCTTTTTTATAAATCATTTTATTAAAACCACAACAAGCCACCCATTTACAGGATGTATATCGCTGTAACTGTGCAAGTCCCAGACATATTGATAAGACATACATATTCCTGATATATTCATTATGATTTCTCTGATCTCCCTCCACCACCCATTCCCCCCCCCCCCCACACACATTCGGCTATATTGTCTCTTGTTCTTGTCTGGTGACCGAGTTACACAGCATCCCTCGTTATTCGTTCCATTTCCCCCATATCATTGTCCATTTATGCCGACATCCTCTGCTCTCATAGATCGTCCGTTCCGCAAGCATACACCAGTCCAAATCAGTTTTCCATTCAAATGAAGTCGGGGACACTATTACTCTACACCTTCGCGCAATGTTACACTTCGCAATCATGAATCCTAACGTTACCCATAAGTGATCAGTGTTTGTGAGGTATGAGCCTCCCCATATATTTAGCAAACACCATCTCAGTGAAATATTCTCCTTAACTTTATAAACTTCCCTCATAGTTGTCAGTATTGCCGTGCAGTATTTCTGAAGTGGTGGGCAATCCCACAGCAGGTGGAAGAATGATCTCCCCTGTCCACACCCCCTGGGACAAAGTGGTGAGGCCAGCCTCCCCATTTTCACCTGGGTAGTACATGCATATTAGACTCTAATTAGAATCTTGAGTTGTACTAACCTGAACCCAAGCGTATGGCCACCTCCCTGGGAGAGGCCATAGCCTCCACCCACTCCTTGTCCTCTAGGGTGCCCAGGTCTCCCTGCTATCATTTCCAGAGCGTGGACAGGGGGCCTGGAAAATTGTTTATGAGCTTGCGGTACACCAGGGAGGTCGCTTTTTTATCTAGGTAATGGTCCAGTAGTCTATCCTCAAGTGGGGAAGCATCTGGTACAACCGTCCCCTTAGGTATAGCCGCCCACAAAGCATGAGTAATCTGGAGATATCTAAAGGTTTCTGACTGTGACATCTGGTATTCCTTCTGCAAGGCCGAGAAGGTCCTAATGCCCCCCACTCCCAGGGGTTGCCAACCCTGGAGATCCCTATAATGTGCCCCATCTGTCAAAGCCTGCGTATCATGTCATCATACCCAGCCCCTTCGAGTCCCACAGTGGAGTCATTAAAGTGATTTTGTTAGGCCAACTTAGTGCTCTGGGTCCCTCCTGACAGATTTGGAGTGTAGTTGAGGTCGATGTGTGGGAGGAGTTCACAGAGCCACCCCATAGAGTGCCCTAAGATAGCCATCTGGTTGCATGTTATGGCGATCCATCTTGTATGCAGGCTCAACTATGGGTTTATGTACCCAGTGATTAATTACGGTGAGTTGAGCCGCCCAATAGTAACTTCGAATGGAAGGAAGCGCTATCCCACCATCAAACCATCCCCTGGTCAGCTTTACCAGGGAGATTCGTGACGCCCCTCTATCCCACAATAACTGTTGTACTGCGGCGTCTATTTGTTGGAAGTAGCGTGGGGGCACAGCATAGGGCGTGTTTTGTAATACGTACAAGAACCTAGGCAACTGCATAATTTTAAAAAGCACTGCTCTACACAGTAAAGACAATTGCAGTGAGCGCCAGTGCTGAATATCAATTTTTAGGCGGACAAGTGGGGGAGCAAGATTTTGATCATAGAAGCTTGTGGGGTCTCTAGTGATGTATATTCGCAAGTATCGGAACCCATCTGTATCCACCTGGATCTGGCAGTGTTTGGGAAGTGAGGGTGGTCCCCCTGCCAAATAGTATATCACAGATTTCCCCCAGTTGATTGTATATCCTGCGTATTTGCGGAATAGGTCAAATATATGTAGCATTCTATGAATCGTATCCCTGGGGTTCGCAACATACATTAGGATATCATTGGCGTACAGGGAAATGTTATCTTCCCACTCTGGTGTCCACTGTAGTCCCCTGATCATGGGATCTCTTTGGATCCACACCGCTAAGGGTTCCCACACCAGTGCGAACAGCAGAGGGGACAGGGGGCATCCCTGCCTCCTTCCCCTCCGGAGCTCAAAGACTTTGGCTACATTTCCATGCACCGAGACCAGTGCCAAGGGCTCCGAATACAAAAGCTTAATCCAGTCTAGAAATTTCGGTCCGAGACCCAGCCTTTCCAATACGGCATATAAAAATGGCCACTCCACCGTATCGAACGCCATGTGGGCGTCTAATGACACCACCAGTGCATCTTCCCCAATGGTCGCAGCTCTACCCATCACCCCCTGTAATCGTCTAAGATTGAGCACGGTATCTGAAAGAGACAATTAGTTATAGATTCCTTACCTGTAGAATTACCCCCAGGCGTCAGACTGGATCCGGAGAATTTTTCGTCAGCAGTACCCCTGCGTGTCAAAAGGTGGCGTCGGTCGGCTCCGCATTTGTCGTTGGCGTAGTGGTCGTCGGGATGACGTCGCAGTAGCTACTTAGACGCCGCCCTTGCGTGCTGACGTCAGTTCTTTCTTTTTCCGTGCCAGCCAGCGCAGATCTGGAGAGAGCGGTGCCTCCAGTCACTTTTTGCAGACTTTTGTCGACACCGTTTTGAGTCTTCGACTCCTGGTGCACATCAGGGATGCCCGGTATCAACGATTGCGGTTCCTGCCGAAAACTGATGTCGGTGACGGATCAAAACAGCGTTATGTTATGTTATAGCTATTTCTAAAGCGAGGCAATTACCCGAGGGTGTCCTTGCGCTAACCACTATTCTCTGAAAAAATAAGATAGGAGGCAACGTTAAAGCGTTAAAAAACAGGTTTTCAGTCCTTTCCGAAAAGTGAGGAGGTCATGGGCCTTTCTCAGATATAGGGGAAGATCATTCCAGGCCTTTGCTGCGCACACCGTAAAGCTTCCCCCCCCCCACACAAGAAGATTTTTTTGATGGGCGGTACTACCGCGTGTGCCTGTAGTGCCTGGAACGCGACCATGATCCCAAGTCGTGTACCGACTGCCGGACCATGAATCCGAAGTCTTTGCGGGAGCGGTCCCGAAAGCTTCTCGAGGCCCGGCAGTCGGCTCCACACCGTTCGAGGTCCTGATCGCGTGGGAGGTCGAGGGACTGGTCGCGGAGCCACCACCACCACTTGTCTTTGAAGTCTTCGCACTCCTCAGGTTAGTCGAAGCACAAGAAGAAGTCTAATAGGCATCGCCACTCTTCGACTTCTCCCTGTCCGTCGGCCGACGCGACGAGGGATACAGGTGGTGCCCCTCCCGCGGTGCCGCATACGGAGCCCGAAGGGTCGGCTCCGAGTTTCCCCCCCCTTTCCGGGACCCGGAGCGACCCCTGCCCAGCTTCGAAGTTTTTACGAAGCGATGCATGCCATCTTGGGGCAGCCCGACTCCGCTGGCGCACCTTCGGACCCCGCAGACTCGGCTGGGGGCCCTGGGCCTTCGACGCCGGCTGCTTTGGCCCCGGCACCTTAGGGTCCCTTGGATCCAAGCCTGGACCTCATAACACCTCCACCAGCGTCGATCCAACCGGCACCACGCCCGCAGCCGACACCGGTTGTGTCCCCAGCCGGCGTCGACCCTGACCTCCACCCCGACGTGGACACGGAGCCGGACCGACATCGACCGACGCCGGATTCGGTGCCGACGGGTACTTTTGTGCCCCTGTTCCACCCTGGTTCTTTCAGGCCCTGATTGGCAACCAGAGGAGGGTGAGGAGGACTGGGAGGGGTCTGGAGACCCTTTAACTGACCAGTTGGAGTATGATCCGGACTGGCGAGAGGAGTTGGGGGATGCCAGTGGTCTGGATACTTCTCCAGACCTTGGCATGTTGTCTCCTCCTACCGTGGCTACGGAGGAGGGAGCTTCTTAAGCAGTGGTGTTGGGTAGGGCGGCCGAGGCTCTCCACCTCAAGCTACCTACGGTGGCGGTCAGGACTAACCTCCTGACAGAGGTGCTTCAACCGGCAGCAAGCTCTTCTGAGCCCCTTCTGCCGTTTAATGAAGCCCTAACTGATATCCTTTTGGGCACCTGGTCCAGGCCCAACACAGGGGCTCCTGTGGATAGGATGATTGTCCGACGCCAACGCCCGGCTGCGGGCGACCCCTCTTTCCTCTCCCAACACCCCTCCCCTGAGAGCTTGGTGGTCCATCTTGGGAAGAAGATGTTTTCTTCCTCCAGCTTGGGACTATGGTCGGTAAACACCGCATGTCTGTTGGGCCGTTACACCCACTCTGTGTGGGATACGGTGGCGCAGGTGCTGCCCCAGTGCCCGGAAGAGGCCCTGGGCTACACTCTCCTATGCAGTTGCCGAGGGGAGAGACGCAGCCAAGTTTACCATTCGATGTGGGCTGGGCGATTTCAACGTCGGTAGCCCTTCGACGCTACGCCTGGCTGAGGTCAACTGGTTTTTCAGGGGATGTCCAAGCTACCCTAATGGAGATGCCCTTTGATGGCCGTCGCCTGTTCGGCGAAAAAGCAGACAACACGCTAGACCCGCTTCAAGGACTCTTGGGCTACGGCCAAGTCCTTGGGCCTCTCCACCACCCGCCCTGCACAGTCTGCTTTTCGCCCCTTTCGTGGCTACGGAAGGGGTGCTCCACCACGTTCCTCCCAGAGCCACAGGCCAGCGCAAGCTGTTCAGCCACAGCGTGGCCGGTGACGTGGGACCCATTGCTGTCGATCTGGAGCCAGCAAGCGGGCCAGTCCACCACCGCCCCCTCTGCAGCAGCTTCCAAACCCTCCTAGTCCCACCTTTCAGGGCCACCAATCGCCAGTGGGCGGCAGGATTCGCCATCACCTCCCCCACTGGCGCACCATCACGTCGGACAGGTGGGTTTTGCAGATAGTCCGAAGGGGCTACTCCTTCCCCTTCGAGACTACCCCTCCATCCATGCCACCTCAGCACCATCGCATGTCGGAGGATCATCTGGCCCTTCTCCAACAGGAAGTTTCGGCTCTCTTGGCCAAGGGAGCCATCGAGTGAGTTCCTGCCCCAGAAGTAGGTCGTGGTTGCTATTCCAACTACTTTCTGGTGCCCAAGAAGGACAAAGGCCTGCGTCCTATCTTGGATCTCAGGAACGTCAACCGCTTCCTCCGGAAGGAGAAGTTCAAAATGTTGACGCAAGCTCAGGTCCTGTCTGCCCTCGACCCTGGAGACTGGATGGTAGCGTTGGACTTGCAGGACGCTTATTTTCACATCCCCGTTCTGCCGGCCTACCGGCGTTACCTGCGGTTCGCGGTGGGCCATGACCACTTTCAGTTTACCGTGCTCCCCTTTAGCCTTACCAGCGCCCCTCGGGTGTTCACGAAGGTGATGGTGGTGGTTGCAGCTCATCTGCGCAGATCAGGGGTTCTAGTCTTCCCCTAGCTCGACGACTGGCTGTTGAAGGACGACTCGCCCCAGGCAGTCGTTTCCCATCTCCAGACTACGGCAGACTTCCTGCACTCGCTGGGGTTCACTATAAACGTTCCAAAGTCAGACCCAACTCCCTCTCAGAAGATCCTTTTCATCGGAGCTGTTCTGGACATGACACAGTTTCGGGTTTATCCTCCCGAGCAGCGAGTCTGGGATATTTGGGCTATGATTCTGATCTTTCAGCCTTTATCCCGGGTTTCGGTCAGAATGACTCTGAGGCTCCTGGGCCTCATGGCCTCCTGCATCCTGCTGGTAGATCATGCCAGGTGGCATATGCGGGCTCTGCAATAGGACCTGAAGTTCCAGTGGGCACAGCATCAGGGGAATCTGTCCGATTGCGTTCAGATCTCGGAGGGCACTGCACGTCAATTGCAGTGGTGGCTAACGAACCAGTATTGAGTCAACGGCAGATCCCTCTCCCTTTCCCAACCGGAGTACATGGTGGTGACGGATGCATCACTTCTAGGATGGGGCGGCCACATGGGAGAGGCGGAGATCAGAGACCTCTGGTGTCCGGCGGAGTCCGGGCTCCACATCAACCTTCTGGAGGTTCGGGCGATCCGTCTTGCACTAAAAGCATTCCTTCACTCTGTCCAGGGAAGAGTGGTGTAGGTGTTCACAGACAACACCACCGCCGTGTGGTACTGCAACAAACAGGGCAGGGTGGGGTCGTGGGCCCTATGTCAATGAGGGTCACCATCTCTAGACATGGCTGGAACATCAGGGCATATCCCTGGTGGTTCAACACATGGCAGGTTCACTGAACGCCAGGGCGGACGAACTCAGCCGCAGGTGCATGATGGATCACGAATGGCGTCTTCACTTGGAGGGGGCGCTAGGTCTCTTTCAGCAGTGGGGATAGCCTTGGTTAGATCTATTTGCCACCGAAGAGAACGCACGTCCGCAATTCTGCGCGTTGGAATTTCCAAGGTGGCACTCGCTAGGCGACGCTTTTCGTCGCGAGTGGAGTTGCGGTTCTCTATACGCCTTTCCGCCTATACCACGTCTGCCCAGAGTGCTGAAGAAGATCAAGCGCGACCGGGCCCAAGTCATCCTTGTGGCTCCGGATTGCGCACGAAGAGTCTGGTATCCCGAGCTGTTACACATGGCCATCGATCCTCCGATCCGACTGCCTCTTCGGGAGGATCTTCTGTCGCAGCAGCTGGGGACGGTCCTCCACCCGAACATGTCCAGTCTCCACCTCCTTGCGTGGAGATTGAGCGGCAACAGTTGACAGCCTTTGACCTTCCTCCCGAAGTCTGTGATGTTATCTTGGCAGCCAGGCGTCCCTCCACTAAGACGGTATACGCCTGCGGATGGAACAAATTTGTGGCATGGTGCACAGCAAAGGCTGTGTATCCCCTTTCTGCCCCTCTTTCTGAGTTTCTCTTGTTCCTCCTGTCTTTGACCCAGCAGGGCTCTGCTCTGGGCACTCTGAAGGGCTACCTCTCAGCCATTTCAGTCTTTCTTAGGCTTCCTGATCAGCCTTCTCTTTTCAAGTCCCCTGTTGTAAATCGCTTCCTTAAGGGCATTACTCATCTTTTTCCTCCTGTTCCCTTCGTAATGCCTCAGTGGGACTTGAACTTGGTTCTTACTTACCTTATGTGTGCTCCCTTTGAGCCTCTTCATAACTGTCCTCTCAGACTTCTTACTCTAAAGACTGCCTTTCTTGTTACCATCACCTCTGCTCGCAGGGTGAGTGAGCTACAAGCTCTTTCTTCAAAGCCTCCTTTTCTGGCTGTTCATCCAGACAAGGTCGTCCTCAGAACTAGACCTTCCTTTCTTCCCAAGGTGGTTACTTCTTTCCACATTGGTCAAACCATCACTTTGCCCACCTTCTTTCCGCATCCTTCTAAGGAGGAAGAGAGGCTCCACCGTCTGGATCCAAAACGTGTGCTTTCATTTTATTTGGATCGCACCAAGCAATTCCGGGTGGATGACCAGCTCTTTGTTGGCTACGTGGGCGCCAAAAAAGGTCGGGCCGTGCACAAATGGACCATCTCTAGGTGGGCCGTTTTGTTCATTAAAGCTTGCTACTCTTTGGCAAAGAAGGAGCCTCCAGTGGGACTGCGCGCCCATTCCACCAGGGCGACGGCAGCGACCACTGCTTTGGGACGGGGAGTCCCCCTCAATGACATCTGTCAGATAGCTAAGTGGGCATCTCTGCACACGTTCACAAAACACTACTGCCTGGACAGCCAAGTCCGAAGAGACGGCTTTTTTGGCCGTTCTGTTCTCCAGGACTTTCTGGTGTTAACTTGGTTCGCAGACCCACCTCCGGGGTTAGTATTGCTGGGGTATCTATTCTACAGGTAAGGAATCTATAACTAATTGTCTCTTTCAGATGAACAAGTCACTTACCTTTGGTAACGATATATCTGTAAGAGACATAGATTAGTTATAGATTCCGTACCACCCCACCCATCCTCCCCGTTCTGCGAACTGACCTCTAGGGTCAGTGAATCCCTTTCAGGGCCCTAGTTTTGTGCACCAGTGGTCAGTGTCTTGCATGGCTCTGCACTTCTGGCGTGGAATGTCGTGTAAAAGAACTGACGTCAGCGCGCAAGGGCTGCATTTAAGTAGCTACTGCGACGTCATCCCAGCGACCACGACACCAACAACGAACGTGGAGCCGACCGACGTCACCTTTCGACGTGCAGGGGTACTGCTGACGAAAAATTCTTCGGATCCAGTCTGACGCCTGGGGGTAATTCTACAGGTAAGGAATCTATAACTAATCTATGTCTCTTACAGATATATTGTTACCGAAGGTAAGTAACTTGTTCATTTCGTCCTGGCATAAAGCCAGACTGATCAGGGTGGACCAAGATGTGCATCATCGGCGTCAGGCTGTTTGCCAGAAGTTTGGCCAAGATTTTTGCTTCAGCATTGAAAAGGGAGATCAGCCTATATGAACCACATTTACTAGTTGGCTTACCCGCTTTCTGAAACACCAAGATGTTAGTTATTCGTTGGTCCCTGGGGAGAATCCCCTTGTCATAACTTTCATTAAACATATGTAGTAATAGGGGTGGCACTTTGGTGGCCGTTAATTTGTACAATTGAATTGGCCACTCCACCGTATCGAACTCCATGTGGGCGTCTAATGACACCACCAGTGCATCTTCCCCAATGGTCGCAGCTCTACCCATCACCCCCTGTAAACGTCTAAGATTGAGCGCGGTATCTGAAAGAGACAATTAGTTATAGATTCCTTACCTGTCGAATTACCCCCAGGTGTCAGACTGGATCCGGAGAATTTTTCGTCAGCAGTACCCATGCGCGTCGAAAGGTGGCGTCGGTCGGCTCCGCATTCGTCGTTGGCTTAGTGGTCGCCGGGATGACGTTGCGGTAGCTACTTAGACGCCGCCCTTGCGTGCTGACGTCAGTTCTTTCTTTTTCCGCGCCAGCCAGCGCAGATCCGGAGAGAGCGGTACCTCCAGTCAATTTTTGACTGACTTTTTGCAGACTTTTGTCGACACCGTTTTGAGTCTTGACTCCTGGTACACATCAGGGATGCCCGGTATCAACGCTTGCAGTTCCTGCCGAAAACTGATGTCGGTGACGGATCAAAACAGCGTTATGTTATGTTATAGCTATTTCTAAAGCCCGGCAATTACCCGAGGGTGTCCTGGCGCTAACCACTATTCTCTGAGAAAATAAGATAGAAGGCAACGTTAAAGCGTAAAAAAACCAGGTTTCCAGTCCTTTCGAAAAGTGAGGATGTCAGGGGCCTTTCTCAGATATAGGGGAAGATCATTCCATGCCTTTGCTGTGCACACCGTAAAGCTTCTCCCACCCCAAGAAGAATTTTTGATTGGCGGTACTATCGCGGTACTACCGCGTGTGCCTGTGGTGCCTGGAACGCGACCACGATCCCAATTCGTGTACCGACTGCCGGACCATGAATCCGAAGTCTTTGCGGGAGCGGTCCCGAAAGCTTCTCGAGGTCCGGCAGTCGGCTCCACACCGTTCGAGGTCCTGGTCGCGTGGGAGGTCGAGGGACTGGTCGCGGAGCCACCACCACCACTCGTCTTTGAAGTCTTCGCACTCCTCGGGTAAGTCGAAGCACAAGAAGAAGTCGAATAAGCATCGTCACTCTTCGACTTCTCCCTGTCCGTCGTCCGACGCGACGAGGGATGCGGGTGGTGCCCCTCCCGCGGTGTCGCGTACGGAGCCCGAAGGGTCGGCTCTGAGTTCCCCCCCCTTTCCGGGACCCGGAGCGACCCCTGCCCAGCTTCGAAGTTTTTACGAAGCGATGCATGCCATCTTTGGGCAGCCCGACTCCGCTGGCGCGCCTTCGGGCCCCGCAGACTCGGCTGGGGACCCTGGGCCTTCGTCGCCGGCTGCTTTGGCCCCGGCACCGCAGGGTCCCCTTGGATCCAAGCCTGGACCTCATAACACCTCCACCAGTGTCGATCCAACCGGCACCACGCCCGAAGCCGACACCGGTTGTGTCCCCAGCCGGCGTCGACCCTGACCTCCACCCCGACGTGGACACGGAGCCGGACCGACGTCGACCGACGCCAGATCCGGTGCCGACGGGTACTTTTGTGCCCCTGTTCCACCCTGGTTCTTTCAGGCCCTGATTGGCAACCAGAGAAGGGTGAGGAGGACTGGGAGGGGTCTGGAGACCCTTTAACTGACCAGTTGGAGTATGATCCGGACTGGCGAGAGGAGTTGGGGGATGCCAGTGGTCTGGATACTTCTCCAGACCTTGGCATGTTGTCTCCTCCTACCGTGGCTACGGAGGAGGGAGCTTCTTAAGCAGTGGTGTTGGGTAGGGCGGCCGAGGCTCTCAACCTCGAGCTACCTACGGTGGCGGTCAGGACTAACCTCCTGACAGAGGTGCTTCAACCGGCAGCGAGCTCTTCGGAGCCCCTTCTGCCGTTTAATGAAGCCCTAACTGACATCCTTTTGGGCACCTGGTCCAGGCCCAACACAGGGGCTCCTGTGGATAGGATGATTGTCCTACGCCACCGCCCAGCTGCGGGCGACCCCTCTTTCCTCTCCCAACACCCCTCCCCTGAGAGCTTGGTGGTCCATCTTGGGAAGAAGATGTTTTCTTCCTCCAACTTGGGACTGCGGTCGGTAAACACTGCATGTCTGTTGGGCAGTTACACCCACTCTGTGTGGGATACAGTGGCGCAGGTGCTGCCCCAGTGCCCGGAAGAGGCCAGGGCTATACTCTCCCATGCAGTTGCCGAGGGGAGAGACGCAGCCAAGTTTACCATTCGATGTGGGCTGGGCGGTTTCAACGTCGGTAGCCCTTTGACGCTACACCTGGCTGAGGTCAACTGGTTTTTCAGCGGATGTTCAAGCTACCCTAATGGACGTGCCCTTTGATGGCCGTCGCCTGTTAGGCGAAAAAGCAGACAACACGCTAGAGCGCTTCAAGGACTCTCGGGCTACGGCCAAGTCCTTGGGCCTCTCCACCACCCGCCCTGCGCAGTCTGCTTTTCGCCCCTTTCGAGGCTACGGAAGGGGTGCCCCACCACGTTCCACCCAGAGCCACAGGCCGGCGCAAGCTGTTCAGCCACTGCGTGGCCGGGGACGTGGGACCCATTGCCGTGGGTCTGGGGCCAGCAAGCGGGCCAGTCCACCACCGCCCCCTCTGCAGCAGCTTCCAAACCCTCCTAGTCCCACCTTTCACGGCCACCAATTGCCAGTGGGTGGCAGGATTCGCCATCACCTCCCCCACTGGCGCACCATCACGTCGGACAGGTGGGTTTTGCAGATAGTCCGAAGGGGCTACTCCTTCCCCTTCGAGACTACCCCTCCATCCATGCCACCTCAGCACCATCGCATGTCGGACGATCATCTGGCCCTTCTCCAACAGGAAGTTTCGGCTCTCTTGGCCAAGGGAGCCATCGAGCGAGTTCCTGTCCCAGAAGTAGGTCGTGGTTGCTATTCCCACTACTTTCTGGTGCCCAAGAAGGACAAAGGCCTGCGTCCTATCTTGGATCTCAGGAACGTCAACCGCTTCCTCCGGAAGGAGAAGTTCAAAATGTTGACACAAGCTCAGGTCCTGTCTGCCCTCGACCCTGGAGACTGGATGGTAGCGTTGAACTTGCAGGAGGCTTATTTTCATATCCCCGTTCTGCCGGCCTACCGGCGTTACCTGCAGTTCGCGGTGGGTCATGACCACTTTCAGTTTACCGTGCTTCCCTTTGGCCTTACCAGCGCCCCTCGGGTGTTCACGAAGGTGATGGTGGTGGTTGCAGCTCATCTGCGCAGATCAGGGGTTCTAGTCTTCCCCTAGCTCGACGACTGGCTGTTGAAGGCGGACTCACCCCAGGCAGTCGTTTCCCATCTCCAGACAACGGCGGACTTCCTGCACTCGCTGGGGTTCACTATAAACGTGTCTAAGTCACACCTGACTCCCTCTCAGAAGCTCCTTTTCATCAGAGCGGTTCTGGACACGACGTAGTTTCGGGTTTATCCTCCCGAGCAGCGAGTCCGGGATATTTGGGCTATGATTCTGATCTTTCAGCCTTTATCCCGGGTTTCGGTCAGAATGACTCTGAGGCTGCTGGTCGTCATGGTCTCCTGCATCCCGTTAGTAGATCATGCCAGGTGGCATATTGTATTGTATTGTAATTGCATTTATATAGTGCTTACTACCCCTGACGAGGCGTCGAAGTGCTTTTTCGGCGAGTAGCACGCTACTCCGGGACCCATAGAGGATTAGTGTTGAATCAGTATAGTGAAACATGCAAGTACATTTTAAGTGGTGGATAGGTTAGTCAGTTATTTGGATTTGGAAGGATAGAAGAGGGAAAAAAGCTTTGTATTCATATAGCGCTTGTTACCCCTGATGGGGTGTTGAAGCACGCTACTCCGGAAACCCATAAAGGATTAGTGCTGAATTAGTATGGTGAAATATGAAAGTAATTTGAGTGGTGGGTATTAGTCAGTTATTTGGAGTGAGAAGGGTAGCGGAGGGATAAAAGGGAAGAAAGGTTTGCATTCATGTAGGACTTGTTTAACCTAGATGGGTGTTGAAGTGCTTTTCTAGCGAGTTGGACGCTACTCCGGAACCCATAAAGGATTAGTGTTGAAAATTAGTATAGTGAAGTATGAAGTAATTTGAGTGGTGGATATGTTATTCAGTTATTTGGATAGAGAAGGGTAGGTTGCGGGATAGAAGAGGGAAAGAGGTTTGTATTTATATAGCGCTTGCTACCCCTTGATGGAGTTTTGAAGCGCTTTATTGGCGAGTAGCACGCTACTCTGGAACCCATAAGGATTACTGCTGAATTAGTATGGCGAAACATGAAAGTAATTTGAGTGGTGGATATGTTATTCAGTTTTTTGGATTGAGAAGGGTTGGGGAGGGGTAGAAAAGGGAAAAAGGTTTGCGTTTATATAGCGCTGGTAACCCTGATGGGGTGTTGAAATGCTTCATTGGCGAGTAGCACGCTACTTTGGAACCCATAAAGGATTAGTGGTGAATTAGTATAGTGGAATATGGAGATTGAGAAGTGAACGTGTTAGTCTGTAATTTTGATTGAAAAGGATAGTGGAGGGACAGAAGAGTGAGATTTTTTTTTTTTTTTAGGTCATAGCAGTAGGAGGAGGCTTTTGGATGAGTAAAAGGGGTTTTTGAGGGAAGAGTCAGAGGGGAGAGTTTATAAAGGTTTGTTTTGGGGGATCGGTATAGTAAAAAGAGGTGTCAGATGATGCAAGGAGGGTAGAGTAGGAGAGAGTCTAGAAAGGGTTATTTTGGGATCATAGTAGTGGTATGGGATAAATGAGAGAGTGGGTGTAGAGGATATATTGATAGATGTATAGGGTGAGAGATAGGGGAGTGCATTGGAAAGAGTAGTAGAAAGAAGTTTGAGATGAGTCAGAAGGTTGGGCCAGAGGATATATTGAGAGAAGTATAGGCTTAGAGATAGGGTAGTGCATTTGAAATGCTAAAATTAGAAGAAAGTAATAAATATATGGATCCATTGAAGTACATTGAAAGTATATAGATGCATAAAGGAGGTAAGTATATATAGATTAAAGATATTGATAGAGGTACAGGATGAGAAATAGGGTAGTGCATTGGATATGCTTTTTCAGGAGAAAGGTAACAGACACACAGATCCAAGTACATGGAAGGTACATAGATGCACAATGGAAGTAAGTACATGTAGACCAAAGATGTTTTTTATTTATTTATTTATTTACAACAACATAATTATTCTACATGTTTATACAAAGCAATACACTAAGATCGGTACATATCTATAGTGAAAATAAATGCTTATATACAGAGGAATATGCTGTAAATTTCTGTTTGCGTATGGTGCTTATGTGGGGAAGAGCCAATTCTTGAGTAGTTTTCTGAAGATAAGGTGGTTTTCGGTGGATCTTATGTTGGGGGGCTAATGAGTTCCATAGTTTGGCTGCTTGAACAGAGAAGGATGTGCCACCCATGGTTTTTTTCTTGTATCTTGGGATTTTGAGGCGAGATGCCCCTTTAGAGCGTAGGTTCCTTTGTTGAATGTGTTTGGTGATTTTATTCCTGATGAAGAGCGGTCCCATCCCATGTATTGCTTTGTGGGTGATACAAAGTAGCTTGAACGTGGATCTTCTGGCAACCGGTAACCAATGCAGGGCTTTCAAGGCAGGTGAGATGTGGTCTCGCGGTTTGATATGCAAGAGTAGTCTGGCAGCCGAGTTCTGAATCCGTTGTAGTCTTTTCATGGTCGTTAAAGGTGATCCGTGGTAGAGGCTATTGGCGTAATCGAGTTTGGACAGAACAAGGGAGATGGTAGCTTGGACCTTGTGTGGAAATCCCAAATGAGGGAAAATTCGTCGCAGCGTTTTTATAGTGACAAACTTGATTTTGCTAGTTTGTCCACTTGGGCATTCATAGACAGCTTGGAGTCCATGGTTATTCCGAGGTTTCTTACTTCCTTCGATAATTTAGGTGGTGATCCCAGTTCATCAGGCCAGGCGGCATGCGGGTCGTAATGTTTCCAATCGCCACACGTGAGTATTTCCGTTTTTGAAGCATTCAATTTGAGATGGCTCCAAGTCATCCACTGATCCACGGCTCTGAGACAACTGAAAATTGGGCATTTTTCAATGTCTTTGGGGCATTCCAGTTGAAGGAGTATTTGCGTGTCATCTGCATAGTTATAGCATGTGAGGTGAAATTGATTGATCAGTTCCGGTAATGACTTCATGTAGATGTTGAAAAGCATGGGTGAGATGATAGAGCCTTGAGAGACCCCTGCTTTTGTGCAGTATGGTTTGGACGAGAAAGGTGGGGTATGGATGACATTAGTTCTGTTTCGAAGGTAGGACGCGATCCAGTCTAGAGCAGTTCCCTCTATGCCGGCTTCATAGAGTCTCTGTTTCAGAGTGTCATGGTCAACCGTGTCAAAGGCAGCCGAGAGGTCCAAGAGGAGTAGCACAGCAACCCCGCTGCGGTCAACTGTATTCTTCAGGTCATCCCAGATGGCAAGAAGGACAGATTCAGTGCCTCTTCCTGGACGGAATCCTGTTTGGAAGTCTGAGAGTATGTCATTCTCTTCAATGAATTGTGACATCTGGGCGAACGCTGCTCTTTCTAGCAGTTTGCCCAGGAAAGGTCCATTTGTAATGGGTCTGTAGTTGTCAGGGTTCAGCGGGTCCAAGTTTGTTTTCTTCAGTAAAGGGCGTATGTGTGATTTTTTTTTTAGTTCTTCTGGAAATATTACGCTAGTTAAGGAATCGTTGATAATTCTTCTTACTGGAGTGGCAGCAGAGGTTGTTAAAAGAATTGTCTTGAAAGTTTGTGGTGGACAGGGGTCAGAAGGGCTGCCAGTAGGCCTGCTTGCTTTGACCAGGTCCATAAATTCATTGTGTGAGATGTGTTGGAAGGAACGGAGAGGCTGGGTTAGAGTATTCTTGGATAGTTGTTTTGTACAGGGGTTAGTGCTGGTGCTTTGTTTCTGTTTTAAGTACGAGTCCAATGTGTCTGCTTTGTCCGTGTAATGATTTGACAGTTTGTCTGTGAAATCTTGAGTAACAGGATGAGTTCCTACTAGGCAATTTGGTTTGCGAAATTCATTGAGTATTTTATAGAATTCTTTATTTGCACATTTAGCATTTTGAATTCTGTCTGAATAGTACCTTTTCTTGGCTTTTTTGATAGCTGACTTGTATAATCTGTTAATTTTTTGTAGGTGAAGTTTGTCTTGTTTGGCGTTTGTTTTGAGCCAGGTACGTTGTAGCTTTCTAATTTGTTGATTTATGTCTTTTATTTCCGCGTTTCTCCAAGGCGCTTTTTTTCTTTTGTGCTGTTGTGTGGTTTTGAGTGGTATCAGGATGTCAAAAGCTTCCTGTAGCCACTCATATAGATTTTGAACCGAAGTTATTGTTTCCAGATTTGTACTTGATGTTAGTTGTGTTTCTAAGTGTTTCAAATTGAGTTTGTTCCATGGCCGATAGGTGGATAGATGTAAGCTAGTTTTAGGTGAGTCCCTTAATGTTGTTTTATGTTGGAAAGCAAGCAAGTGGTGGTCTGACCATGTGACTGGAGTTATAGTTTGAAAGGTAACTAGTTCAGTATTAGCAAAAATGACATCTAGGATATGTCCAGCGATGTGTGTGGGTTTGTCGACAATCTGATGCAGGTTCAGTGCCTCTAGGCCAGTGATTATTGTTTTTGGATGGGTCATATTGGGTTTGTCAAACCAAATGTTGAGGTCACCCAGAACGCATAAGTTGAAGTGTATTGTTATCCGGTTTGAAACTGTGTCTAGAAGTGCGTCTGGGAATGTCGCCTTGCTAGGTGGAGGTCTGTAAAGGAGCAGGAAGTTACAGGATGAAGACGGTGTAGTATTGCATCTTGTTAGAAGAGCCTCACAATTCTTTATGGAGATGTCATCAACTTTAGTGATATGTAATGTTTGCCTGAACACAACAGCTAGGCCACCTCCTTTTTTGCCTATACGATTTTGGATGATCGTTTGATAGCCTAGAGGAATGGCTTCATGCAGGACTGGAGCCATATCATCTCCCAACCATGATTCAGTTATGAATAGTATGTCTGGTTTTGCATCTGTGAGAAGGTCGTAGACGTGATGTTTGTTTTTAGAGAGGGATCGAGCATTTATTAGTAGACAGTTTAGAGAATGGCCTTTGGTGATAGTGAGACTTTGTTTTGTAGTAGAGTGAACAGTATTGTGTGTGTTTGTAGCAGGTGTGTTTTTAGTGCTGGCATTAGCTGTATTAGGATAGCAATCGTGTAGCTGTTCTGTATCATGTTCCTCATCCAACATGCTAAGAAGGCATTTTGATGGATCTGCGTGTGTATGTGGTGGAGACGGTGTTTGACAGTGAGTTGGTGTGCTATGTTGTTTTCGTGGTGTAACATTGTTGTGCAGTAGACATGGGGAAGCAAAGTTGTGAGGTGTGGCAGGTCGCTTATGATGTTTGTGTGTGTTTGTGGCGGAAGGTGTATGAGTCAGGGGTGGTGGTGCAGCATGTGGGTCATGTAGTAAGGTTCTAAATTCTCCAATGGATGAGAGGCGGTTAGAAGAAAGTTGCTGTGTTGCTGTATCTGTGTTCGGTGTGGTGGAAGAGAGAAAGCTTGGCTTTGGAGCTTGTTCCTTTGTGTGGTTTGAAAGGTGGGTGTATGTTTGTATTTTGTGATGGTATGTATTTTGAGATGTTGCGCTTTGAAGATCTTGTTGTGCTGGTCTGTGTGATATGTTTTGTTTTTGAGGAGTAGTGAAAAGGGGTGCTGGTGTATTTGTTTCTTGCAATGGATTTGGTTGTATAGTATTGTTTGTGAGAGGAGGTTGTAAGGTAGAGGGGTGGTGATGTGTTTATGAGTAGAGTGTATGTTGTGTGTAGGAGGGAATGAAGTAGAGGTGAGAGTGTTTGTCTTAGACTGGTTTGTTACATGAGTTAAAAAGTGTGGTGGTGTGCAATGTGTGTGTTGTGCGTTAGTGTTATTATGGTAGTAGGGAGAGGAGGGTGTTTGTTGGACAAATGATGTAAGGATGAATATATGTTTGTTAGTGATAAAAGGTGGTGTGATAGGTGTAATTAGAGCAGGGAGTGTGTCTGGATTGGATGCAGTTATGTATTGTGTTGAATGGGGTTGTGTTAGTGATGAGTGTATTGGTTAGTGGCATAGGATAGAGTTGTGTACTGTTTGTAGGTGATGGTGGGTATGTGTGGCAGTTGGGATAGAAGGGTGTATAGATGTGGTTTGGTTGTGTTTGTAGTGCATGCTGGTACATTGGTCCGTGCATAGTGTTGTGTGCGGTGTACATTTGGTGTGAGTGTGTTACTCTGTTTGTGGATGGTGTGGTGTGGCTCTTACTGGATATGAACATGGGCAGCATTTCTGGCCCTACTCAAGACCAGTCTCGAACAGGCTCAAACAGGTAATTGCCCTTGTCCTCTCTGCCCTTAGCTGAGACACCCGGGCTGAGACGCCCTAAGCCTCGGACCTTTATAGCCCTAGTAATCAGGTGACCCCTTCAGCCAATGGAAACCCTAGCCCTAACCCTATCCAATCACAACACTAGCCCTAAAATCTAGAGACAATAGGAGACAAGGACCTTACAGCCAATCTCAGCCCTAGTTCAAGCACCCAATAACTTTCAAAAACCCTGATCTCTACGTCCAATAGAGGCCCTAGCCCTACCAGTAATCCCAACCCAAGTCCAAGCAACCAATGGCACAGGAAGCCCTAGTCCCTACTTCCAATAGAAAGCCTAACCCTACTCTTAGTACCACACCTAGTCCAGCAACCAATGACACCAAAAGCCCTAATCGCTACTTCCAATTAAAGGCCTAACCCTAGCCCTAGTCCCACCCCAGTCCCAACAACCAATAACACAGGAAGCCCTAGTCCCTACTTCCAATAGAAATCCTAACCCTAGCCCCAACCCTACATTGTTTGAATCACAGACCCAGAAACCAATCAGAACCCTCAAATACCCAACAAATGAGGACACTAACCCTAATCCAATAGAAACATCAGATACAACCTCCAATCAGTGTATACATGTACCTACCACTAGCAGACTATATAAGGTCCCAGCAACCTCAGACAAGGTTTGCTGGCCAGGGAAGTTGGGAGCTGCTTCTCTTGTTCAGAATCTCCTAGGAGACAGACAGGCTCAATCCACACTTTGGACTTCTGCAGGTAAAGGCCTAACTTGTCCTCTGAAAATAGTGTTTGTATAAAACTTTACTCCCTCTCGTGGACAAAAAGCGAAGTGCACAGTCCCTATTAAACACAGTTTAAACAGCACACAGAAGATCACTGCTGCCTCAGACCACACTCTGATGTAGAATATCCCTGTTGCGGGTGGGGGGGGGGAGGCGAGGAGGGGCTGGTTTCACTGACTTGTTAACACAAAATGGTGGCTGACGGTGCACTGTTTAACATACAGGTCTTTGCACAGAGACAAGGGGAAATTTGGAGGGAAAACTGATAGTCACCGGGAATGAGAGGGAAAAACTACAGAGATTTAGGACTGCAAATCCCACAATTCAACACGTAAAATGGAAGCAATCATGGGCAGGAAAAACCACAAGTTTGAACACAAAACAGGTAATTAAATATGCAATCACGGGCAGGTTAAAACTACAATTTTAAACTGTAACAACCACAGGCAAAGACAGTAATCACAGATAGGGAAAATCGTTTTTTAACTCTTTTAGGAAAGAGACAGCACTAGTCTGCCTCCTTACCACTTCCTGGACTCTGCTCACTGCAATCTGGGGCACAGGTAGTCTGCAACTCACAAGATGGAGGAGAATGATTTGGGGTGCACCCAGCAAAGCCTTAAGGGGCCTGGGCAGGTGTGAGGAGAGGGCTCAGAGTTGCCTGGGAGCTGAATAGCCAATCCCCAGTCCTAGGTCTGATGGCCTAGGGGTGGGGACTGGGACTGGGGAGCTGCTTCTCTTGTTCAGAATCTCCTAGGAGACAGACAGGCTCAATCCACACTTTGGACTTCTGCAGGTAAAGGCCTAACTTGTCCTCTGAAAATAGTGTTTGTATAAAACTTTACTCCCTCTCCTGGACAAAAAACGAAGTGCACAGTCTCTATTAAACACAGTTTAAACAGCACACAGAAGATCCCTGCTGCCTCAGAGCACACTCTGATGTAGAATATCCCTGTTGCGGGGGGGGAGGGGCTGGTTTCACTGGCTTGTTAACACAAAATGGTGGCTGAGGGTGACTGTTTAACATACAGGTCTTTGCACAGAGACAAGGGGAAATCTGGAGGGAAAACTGATGGTCACCGGGAATGAGAGGGAAAAACTACAGAGATTTAGGACTGCAAATCCCACAATTCAACACGTTAAATGGAAGCAATCATGGGCAGGAAAAACCACAAGTTTGAACACAAAACAGGTAATTAAATATGCAATCACGGGCAGGTTAAAACTACAATTTTAAACTGTAACAACCACAGGCAAAGACAGTAATCACAGATAGTGAAAATCGTTTTTTTAACTCTTTTAGGAAAGAGACAGCACTAGTCTGCCTCCTTACCACTTCCTGGACTCTGCTCACTGCAATCTGGGGCACAGGTAGGCTGCAACTCACAAGATGGAGGAGAATATGCGGGCTCTGCAATAGGACCTGAAGTTCTAGTGAGCACAGCATCAGAGGAATCTGTCCGATTGCGTTCAGATCTCGGAGGGCACTGCACGTCAATTGTAGTGGTGGCTAACGAACCAGGATTGAGTCAACGGCAGATCCCTCTCCCTTTCCCAACCGGAGTACATGGTGGTGACGGATGCATCACTTCTAGGATGGGGCGGCCACATGGGAGAGGCGGAGATCAGAGACCTCTGGTGTCCGGCAGAGTCCGGGCTCCACATCAACCTTCTGGAGCTTCGGGCGATCCGTCTTGCACTAAAAGCATTCCTTCACTCTGTCCAGGGAAGAGTGGTGCAGGTGTTCACAGACAACACCACCGCCGTGTGGTACTGCAACAAACAGGGCAGGGTGGGGTCGTGGGCCCTATGTCAATGAGGCTCACCGTCTCTAGACATGGCTGGAACATCAGGGCATATCCCTGGTGGTTCAACACATGGCAGGTTCACTGAACGCCAGGACGGACGAACTCAGCCGCAGGTGCATGATGGATCACGAATGGCGTCTTCACTTGGAGGTGGCGCAAGGTCTCTTTCAGCAGTGGGGAGAGCCTTGGTTAGATCTATTTGCCACCAAAGAGAACGCACGTCAGCAATTCTGCGCGTTGGAATCTCCAAGGTGGCACTCGCTATGCAACGTTTTTCGTTGCGAGTGAAGTTGCGGTCTTCTATACGCCTTTCCGCCTATACCACTTCTGCCCAGAGTGCTGAAGAAGATCAAGCGCGACCGGGCCCAAGTCATCCTTGTGGCTCCGGATTGCGCACGAAGAGTCTGGTATCCCGAGCTGTTACACATGGCCATCGATCCTCCGATCCGACTGCCTCTTCGGGAGGATCTTCTGTCGCAGCAGCTGGGGATGGTCCTCCACCCGAACCTGTCCAGTCTCCACCTCCTTGCGTGGAGATTGAGCGGCAACAGTTGACAGCCTTTGACCTTCCTCCCGAAGTCTGTGATGTTATCTTGGCAGCCAGGCGTCCCTCCACTAAGACGGTATACGGCTGCGGATGGAACAAATTTGTGGCATGGTGCACAGCAAAGGCTGTGTATCCCCTTTCTGCCCCTCTTTCTGAGTTTCTCTTGTTCCTCCTGTCTTTGACCCAGCAGGGCTCTGCTCTGGGCACTCTGAAGGGCTACCTCTCAGCCATTTCAGTCTTTCTTAGGCTTCCTGATCAGCCTTCTCTTTTCAAGTCCCCTGTTGTAAATCGCTTCCTTAAGGGCATTACTCATCTTTTTCCTCCTGTTCCCTTCGTAATGCCTCAGTGGGACTTGAACTTGGTTCTTACTTACCTTGTGTGCGCTCCCTTTGAGCCGCTTCATAACTGTCCTCTCAGACTTCTTACTCTAAAGACTGCCTTTCTGGTTACCATCACCTCTGCTCGCAGTGTGAGTGAGCTACAAGCTCTTTCTTCAAAGCCTCCTTTTCTGGCTGTTCATCCAGACAAGGTCGTCCTCAGAACTAGACCTTCCTTTCTTCCTAAGGTGGTTACTTCTTTCCACATTGGTCAAACCATCACTTTGCCCACCTTCTTTCCGCCTCCGCATCCTTCTAAGGAGGAAGAGAGGCTCCACAGTCTGGATCCAAAACGTGTGCTTTCATTTTATTTGGATCGCACCAAGCAATTCCGGGTGGATGACCAGCTCTTTGTTGGCTACGTGGGCGCCAAAAAAGGTTGGGCCGTGCACAAACGGACCATCTCTAGGTGGGCCGTTTTGTTCATTAAAGCTTGCTACTCTTTGGCAAAGAAGGAGCCTCCAGTGGGACTGCGCGCCCATTCCACCAGGGCGACGGCAGCGACCACTGCTTTGGGACGGGGTGTCCCCCTCAATGACATCTGTCAGGTAGCTACGTGGGCATCTCTGCACACGTTCACAAAACACTGCTGCCTGGACAGCCAGGTCCGGAGAGATGGCTTTTTTGGCCGTTCTGTTCTCCAGGACTTTCTGGTGTGAACTTGGTTCGCAGACCAACCTCCGGGGTTAGTATCGCTGGGGTATCTATTCTACAGGTAAGGAATCTGAAAACTAATTGTCTCTTTCAGATGAACAAGTTACTTACCTTCGGTAACGATATATCTGTAAGAGACATAGATTAGTTATAGATTCCGTACCGCCCCACCCATCCTCCGCGTTCTGCGAACTGACCTCTAGGGTCAGTGAATCCCTTTCAGGGCCCTAGTTTTGTGCACCAGTGGTCAGTGTCTTGCATGGCTCTGCACTTCTGGCGTGGAATGTCGTGTAAAAGAACTGACGTCAGCGCGCAAGGGCGGCGTTTAAGTAGCTACCGCGACGTCATCCCGGCGACCACGACGCCAACGACGAACTTGGAGCCGACCGACGTCACCTTTCGACGCTCAGGTGTACTGCTGACGAAAAATTCTTCGGATCCAGTCTGACGCCTGGGGGTAATTCTACAGATATATCGTTACCGAAGGTAAGTAACTTGTTCATTACGTCCTGGCATAAAGCCAGACTGATCAGGGTGAACCAAGGAGTGCATCATCGGCGTCAGGCTGTTTGCCATAAGTTTGGCCAAGATTTTTGCTTCAGCATTGAAAAGGGAGATCAGCCTATATGAGCCACATTCACTAGGGGGCTTACCTGCTTTCTGAAACACCACGATGTTAGTTATTCGTTGGTCCCTGGGGAGAATCCCCTTGTTATAACTTTCATTAAACATATGTAGTAATAGGGGTGGAACTTTGTTGGCCGTTAATTTGTACAATGGAATTGGCAATCCATTGGGGCCTCCAGCTTTGCCTGTTCTAAGATCCCTGATCGCCTTGGCTACCGCAGGTTCTGTCAGGGCCTGCTCCAAGAGGTCCCCATCACCTGACTCCAGGCATGGCAGCTGGAGTGTGGCCAGCAGTTCACGTGATGCATCGATTGGGGTGGAGGAACCTGAAGCATAGAGGTGTTCATAGTAGTCTGCAAATGTGTCAGCTATTTGGCCCCCTCCCTAAACTATAGCTCCATCTCCTCCCCCTCACCTCTCAGACCCTCTGGAGGCCGATGATTTTTTTATCCAGCCAAGCTAGCAGTTTACCTGCCCTATCACCGACCTCATAGAGATTATGCTGCATTGCCCGATATCTCATTTTCGCTGCCTCTTTGTCTACAGCCCTAAACTCTTCCTTTTTTAGCGCCAGCCGATGTCTCACCTGAGCGTCATCATCAGCTATCAGGAGGGCCTCTAGACCTTGTAGGTCCCTTTCCAATGTATCCAGCTGCAAGCGTTTGCGCTTTTTCCTCCGCTATTAAAGAGGTGCCCTGTCCTCTGATCACTGCCTTTTACGCTTCCCAGAGGACATATGCTGAGCCTACCTTTCCTTTATTTTCTCCAATATATTGATCTGTTGCCTCCAGAATCTTGGACCAAAAGAGGGGGATTTGGAAATACCATGGATTTATCTTACCCAGTCGTGTCTGTCGTCGTTCATCTATTTCGTAGTGGACGCAGACTGGAGAATGATCCTTTATCCCACGGGCCAAATGATGGGCATTACGAAAGTGGGGCGCCTGATGGGTCAGAATAGAGAAATAATCTATATGTGACAGACTACCATGTGCCCCCGAGAGAGATGTATATTGCTGTGAGGTGGGGTCAAGACCCCGCCAGACAACTCGCAAGCCCATAGCAGATAAGAAATCGCACAACGTCGTGCCCGCCTGGTCCTGCAGTTATGAGGGCAGTCGGTCAAGTGTCAGGGACAGCGCTGCACTGCAATCTTCCCCTATCACCATTCTACCCTCCGGGAGATTCAAAAGCAGCGCCCCCAGACTGCTGTCTGGGAGGGATATACATCGACATGAAATTAAAGAGCTGGCCCTCTCAGCCACCAGAGACCGCCACCAGGCGTCCCTGTGGGTCAAGTGTGACTTTGGGATTCGTAAAGGGGGAAGAAGCGTGCATCAAAATACCAACTCTCCTAGAGCCTCTAGAATAGCCTGAATGTGCGATTAATTTATAGCCCCATCTATTAAGGGCACCATAGTGTGTACCCTGGATATGTGTTTCTTGCAAGAGGACTACCTCTGGTGCATGTTGTTTCAGGTACTGGAGAACTATCCCTCTCTTTATTCTATCCCCTAGACCATTTACGTTCAAGGAAAGTATCTTGAACCCTTTATTCCTACCTAAGGGTATTACGTCATCTAGCCGCAGTAACCTGTCTGAGGGCCTGGAGTCTTACTGATCAGATCGTAGAGCAGTCATGGGTGCAAGACCGGTCAATGTCAACTCAGAGATATTAGGACAGGTGGGTATGTGGGGCAGTGATCAACATAGCAAGTCGTCGGTCCTTCTCAAATTTTGGAACAATTGTCATGAGTGGCAAAAACGTATTCAAATAAACCAATCCCGGTACCAAACTGATCCCCCCCCTCCTCCCTGCACTACGGGTTTTGAACTTCCAGCCAGGACCAGGCTTCCTCCAGAGTTTCAAAGAACCAGGTTTTGTTGTCAGCCACTACCATCAACCTGGCAGGGAAGAGCATTGCATATTTCAGTTCCTTTTCTCTCAGAACCTTCTTCACCTCCAGGAACAAGCGTCTCATTCTCTGGACTCAGAGCTTAAAGTCCGGAAAGAACATGATCGTACTGTTTTCCCATGTCAGCGGGGAGGTACTAAGGGCCACCTGTAAGATGACATCTCTATCCCTAAAGTAAAAAATGTGGGCAAAGTGCGGGGGATTTCCAGGTCTCAGCACCGCTCCCGGCACCCTATGGGCGCGATCCACCGAGAAGTATTTCGACAAACCTTTGGGTTGGAGATGTTTAATCTAAGTTCCTCCACAAATATATCGACTGCCAGGCCCTCCCCTCTCTGGGATACCAAGGATGCAGATGTTATTACATCTGGAGAGTCCCTCTGCATCTTCCATTCTGTTTTCCAACACTTGTGTCACTTCTTTCAACTCACCAACTTGACTTCGAAGAGCTTTGGTCTCGGTTTGGAGCGCAACAATGAATTCTTCATTTTCTTTGACACGTGCCCCTATGTTTCGCAGATCAGATCGCATCAGGTTCATTTCCGTGGACATTGTATCAATCTTGCCTTCCAAGGAGTTTTGTACGTTCTGTATGGCTGCCATTATGTCCTGCAGAGTCTGAGAGTCTTTCTTCTTCGTGCTTGGATTCTGGTTCGGGGGGCCTGATTATCAGTATCCTCCGTGGGAGTGTCTACTCTTGGGTGTGCAAATTTGTCCATTTTCGTCTGGAGAGCTGCCCAATGTCCTTTTGCAGTCATGCTGTAGCCTCTTTGCCACTCTTTGGAGTCCCTCACCTCCCACACCACACCCAGGGCTTGTTGCGAGGTGGACTATAGTTCCTTCAGCCCCGTATGTTGCGTATTACCAATTAATGGCCTCGGTTCCCGCACCTCGTGTGACCAGCCTGCATATCGGGCAGTTCTTAGGGGTCAACCGCGACCTGAGCTATGCGGCCAGCGCGTCGATCTAGCCCCGACAGTGCCGCTCCACCCGCGTGCTCAAGGATGTTTCCTTAAGTATCCCGGAGCTTCAGCTTTTCGTCAAAACCGGAGTGGGAGGGGAGCCCTCGTGACACCAAAATAGACCGGAGAAGGTGTGGCGGGGCGAAAAGTAGATCGGGTTCACCCCGTCACCCTCACGCCCACCGCTTATAAGTCCTTATTCAAAGTTCCAGAATGTGGCTTCTCTCTTTCCCCAAGCCCTCTTTAAAGTGGCTCTGAAGGCCCAGGACTGCGCGTCTGAACACGTTCCAGGAGCCCCTTAACCTCCTCACCTCCTAACCCACCCCGGGGTTATCGCTTACCTCTGCATACGCCAAGTATAGGAAAGTAGGATCTGCTTCTTAATGTTACCCCCACTTTTTGCTTGATTTTACACTCTTTTTAATTAGTCTGACTGGGATCCTGCTAATCAGGACCCCAGTCTATCTGCTTTCTCCCTAAAATGTTATGCCATGTACTTAGGTACACTCCAGATTGGATACCCGGGTACACTTATCAGTCCCTAGTATATGGTACCCATGTACCAAGGGCATAGGTACCCCAGAGGCCTCCCCTGGGCTGAAACATGTATTATGCCACCCATGAGAGGCCATGCAAAATGGAACTACAAGCCTGCCATTGCAGCCTGTGTAAGATGGTGCATGCACCACTTACTTTAGATATAGGCTTACTATATCTATAGGTCACTACACTTAAAACCTATCAGTCACCCCTCTAGCAGGCCTTGACAATCCTGAAGGCGGGTGCTGGGTTTTATGTGGGAGGGTGCCCCTGCATGAGCAGATCACCCCTGCAGCCTTCGGAGACCATTCTCCCGGGTTGTCGGTGACGCAGCCAGACATATAGGTAGAGGTGCATTATATGCTCGTGTAAAATGCTATCTCGAAAACGGCTGCAACAAATCATGTCGTGTTTGGTATCAAACACTTTGGAATCATACCTCCACACCGGTAACCGGTGTGGGAGGTATGATTCCACCCTTCAGAAGCAAGCTTTGTGGGGTCCCTGGTCTTCCCGGTACCAGCCTTCTCGACCCGGGCAGCACAAAATGGTTGCTGCCAACCAGAGACACATTTCTGCCCTCCTGCTGCTGAGCCAAGCTCAAGCAGGGGAAGGCAGGACAATAGGCATCCTGTCACAGGGAGGTGTGACCACCTCCCAGACAGGATTTAGTGTATTGGGGCTAGGTGGGTGTACTTCCAAAGTGCCTGAAAGTCTGCACGAGGGGCACCTTTGGTGTCCCTCTGCATAGTCCAGTTCAAACCAGTCCTGGGAGCCGTTGGCTCCTGCTCTGGCGCAAAACTGGACAAAGGACAGGGGAGTATCCTCCCCGCTGTCCTGACCCTCCCCTGGGAGGGTCCCCTGAATCTGTCCAACCCTCTCCCATGGGTACTTAAGGACTTACCTGGCTTCAGGACTCTAGATTAGACGTGGACAAGATTCTGATCAAGAGACCACTGACCTTCGACCGTCTGGACACTCTGGACTTCGACTGGGCCCGACTTTGTCTTCCTCTCCGTCCAAAGCATCGTCTGTGTCCGTGCACCATACAGGCTCCGTGCAGGCCCTGTGGAGCATCAAGGACAACTGAAGTTATCTCCCTTGGGGTGAAGGAGTCTCTCCCCTGCATTCGCAGGCACCGTAACGCAACTGACCGGTCTGCTGATCCTGAGCTCCTGCGGATTCCGAAGGCTCCAGCAACACTAGAGGTGGGTTCCTACGTTCCTTGAGGTCGAGCTGCCCTCTCACCAAGTTTGAGGCCAGTATCTATTATTTATTTATTTGAAGTTTCTATAGAGCGTGAACTTGACCCGTTAGGGTATCAGAGCGCTTTACAGGAATCAGCAATAATATCCAACATACTTGAGGGGGGGGCTGGGTACACAAGGGATAAAGGACAAACGATTAAATTTACATTTGCATTTTACGAGAAAATGTAGGTCCCTGGGTCCATGGCGGGATGCCCGGAAGTTCGAGGTGGATAGTGTCAGGGTACTCCAGGGGGATGCATTAGACGGAAGTAGGGCAAGGTCTCTGAATGAGTAGGAGGCAAAGTTTAGGCGAGGAATTTGCCCATTAGGAAGGTTGTGGCATTCTTTTTGAAGCGAGCCAGAGAAGGGATTCTTCTAATGGCGGGTGGGAGTGAGTTCCATATTCTCGGTGCGGCCCCAGAAAAGGCCCGATTGTAAGTTTTCTTTTCCCGAAAACGTGCAGGTTGGAGCAAGAGGTCTCTGGAGGATCGGGTGTTTCTGGTTCCTCCGGATAACACGAGTTTCTGAGCAAGATATGCAGGGGAGTTTGAGTATAATGCCTTGTGCGTGATACATGCCAACTTGAGTTGGATTCTGGCCTGTAGAGGAAGCCAATTCAGAGCTTTCAGGTGAGGAGAAATATGGTTGAATTTCCTTGAGCCAGTTAGTAATCTGGCGGCCGCGTTGAGGCAGGCATTTAGAGGTGCCAGGGAGATCTTGGGTAGACCCGAGAGGGTAGAGCAGCCATATTCAAGTCTAGAGATGACTAGAGACTGGACTGCCATTTTTAGGTCGGGAGTATCAAGGAATGGTTTCAGTTTTCTTAGGTAGCTCAGGTGGAATCTGGCTGATTTGGCCATCGAATTGATGTGGTCCCGCATGCTCAAGTTGCAGTCAAGGGTTATTCCAAGCGATTTGGCCGAGTCCACGATGGTTGGAGGGCAGTTTAAGGCTGTGATGGCCTTAATCCAAACCTGAGTCTCGGGGTTTATATTGGGTGGGGAAATTAGAAGAAATTCTGTCTTCTTTGCGTTAAGTTTGAGTTGATTGGAGGAGAGCCATTGGACAGTCAGTTTCAAGGCTTCATTCAGGGAAAGAATCTCCTCGAGGGAGGAGATTTTGATGTAGATCTGGGTGTCGTCAGCGTACATATGATAGGAGACATTTGCAGTTTGCAATACTTCGGCAAGCGGTTTGAGATAAAGGTTGAAGAGGGTAGGGGACAGGGTTGATCCTTGGGGGACTCCAACCGTGACCGGGGAAGGAGCAGACAGGTTACCGTTAATTAGGAATCTCTGAAATCGGTTATGGAGGACGGACCTAAACCAATCCAGAACAGAGCCATCCAATCCCATCCTGAATTTGAGGAGTTAGAGTAGTTTTTCATGATTGACCGTGTCGAAGGCCGAGGATAGATCTAGGAGGATTAGGAGACAGGTTTTGCCTTGGTCAAGGGCTTGAAGGGCATCATCCACGATGTGGAGAATGGTGGTTTCCGTGCTGAAGCAGGGAGGCGTTAATTATTGCAGTCCAGCTAGGGATGATGAATTGGGTGGTGGCAGTTGGAGGGGAGTGGGTCATTAAAGTGGTTGTTTGGGTTTAAGGTGGATAGGATTTTCACGATGGCGTGTTCGTCATAGATTTTGAAGTCGGTGCAGTGCGCTACAATATTGTGTGCTTTGTGTTTATCTGTGCGTAGCAGATACTGTGAGGTACTAAAGGTGTGTTATAATAATAAATATATATTTTTATAACTACTTTGTGGTTCTCCTTTAATTTAACCAATACGTGAAGGTTGCATTCTGGTACAACAAGCTGCTTAACATTCCTTCAAGACTAAGCCTGAAGGCTGCTCTCCACAGCTACCACTTGGATAGCTTTCTAAGGTTATCTTTGATCTCTTAAATCACCATAAGGGTTGTTTGGGCTGGTGCAAGGTGCCCACTTTAATTAGTGGACATCATATACCAGGCCAGCTTCTCACACCAAGCGACTTGGACAACACTCTCTGAGGTCCCGGGCGCCTCTTCTCCGCCTCGTGGATTCTTCGCAAAGGCCCGCAAGCCGCGGTCTCGCTGTTGGGCACCGGCCAATGTCGCTTCAAGTCTTCTCAGCCCACCCAACTGCTTTACCACGCTGCCTCGGCTCCTTCACCAGGCCGCCAGCGTCCTGACACCGCCGGGTCCGATACACCAGAAAACAGCTAATTACCTGGGCCTCGCTGGTCTCCTATACAGAGTGCGGTTTAGTTTGCCAGTGTCTAGGATAAATGGACGGATTTACGGGGGTATTTCAAGGTGGGCGGTCAGAGCTCCGCTAAGCTGCGGCCATCACAGTCGGCAGCTGGCCACACGCCCGATTGGATGCACTCTTGAGCGCTGTTACTGCCTGATTCACACAGTTTGCATCTCCCAATGCTAGCTTCCATCATCTCTGTGCACTTTTTTAGTCCTGTAGTCTTGTGTGATTCAGACTGTATATAAACGGGATCTCTCCATTGATGGCAGGTACTGGCTTATGCAGCTAAGTATGTCTTCAAACATCTCTATGTTCGGTCGCATTGTAGTTAGCCGGTCGGAGGTATGTCGGTCACAGGACCGAGGCGTCCGCTCGACATCGTAATCAGGCCTTTAGTCACTTTTTAGGCCCAAAATCTCTTTACATGGGTTCCTATGGGAAAAATAGTTATCTGTTTTGGACGTAAGTACTCGACTTACAAGAGTGAGGTTTGGGGGTTAGGACCAAGGTTCCTCAAGGTCTAGGAGGGCACTCAAGTTGCACCACCAGCGGCATTGTGGCGGCCGGGTGCAGAGTGCAGGGGCCCAATGTTAGCCAATTTGGCTAGGGGCGGCCTATGGTTAGGGACTGCTGACCAGCAGGCCACTTAGTTGTGGGAGCTCAGCCCCTGGGGTTAGGATCAGCACTGCAGGGGCCAACAATCAGCACAGGAGTTGCACCACTGCAGCAAAGAAGCGGCCTGGTGCAGAGTGTTAAGGCGAGTCGGGGACCCAATGGATACCAATGATGATCTGTGGTTTGGAAAAGAGGCTGCAGGCTTGGGCAGGGAAACTTCCTGAAGGTGACCACTGGCTGCAGAGGTAAGCTGGGATCTTGAGGGATGCTTAGACACCGTCGGTGGGGTCACCCAATGACGGGGAAAGTCTTTTTGCGATGGAATCTTCTGACCACATACGGTCGCGGTCCAACTCTTCAGACCGCTTCAGTTGCTGTTGTGGTCTTCTTACTGCCTTTGGTCGCGGTCGGGGGGTCCTTCAAATCACCAGATCCTAGGCCAGGAATGCTGAGGAGACCTCTTTGGGATGTTGGGCCGCTCGGGCCCTGGTGGCAGGTTGCAGATTAGGTGCAGGACCGGGGGACCGTCACAGTCCAGGTGCCGTTCCGGGAGTCTTTGACTTGAGCAAATCTTGTGCTCATGGGAGACAGAGTTCGTAAGGGAAGTGCAGGGCAAGTCCTCCGGGCTCTGGGGGGCTGCTGGCTGCGGGAAACGCTGGTTTCTATGCGGTTGGCAGGTCAGAGTTGGGAAAGGCCAATAGGGCTGGGGCCAAAGCAGTTGATGTCCTCTTCTTCCTGGGTCAGCACGGCTCTTCGGTCCTTCTTCTTTCTTTCTCAAATCTGAGGAGGCAAGCTTCAGGGTCGCCCCTAAATACTAAAGTGTGGGGCCTTAAAAGGGGTGTGCAGATCAGGACCAATGGGTCCCTACCTTGGGGTGGGTACACCCCCTATTATGCCACTCTCCAGTGGGAGTGGGCATGAGCCTCTTCCTGGTTGGCTGAGCCCCCTCATCTTCAAGATGGAGGGGACTGAGATGTGTTCTTCACCTCGCCTCCCCCACCTGAAGGGTGGGGTTGGTACAGGAGGGCCCACCTCTCTTCCTAGTTTGGATTTCCCGCCGATTCTCCTGAGCAGAGTGGGGGTTAGAACCAGTGGGAGCCAGTTGCTGGGGGCAGCAAAAGGCAGGGACACCTTCCAAAGGTGGCAGGCCTTTGCAGCGTCCCCTTTCGTGGACCCAGCCCATCCTGGGGGAGGAGGCATCACCCCAAGATGGGCTTTGTTTCTGGACCCAGAGAGCGAAGACTCTCTACCCAGGGGTCCAGATACCTGTCTGGTGGTGGCAAATGGCGGGCAGCCATTCAGGAACCACACCATGGCTGTTCGATTTTCAGGGGTCATCTCTAAGAGGCCCTCTGAGTGCATGTTACATTACATCCCACACTGGCATCAGTGTGGGTTAAATGTGCTGAGAAGTTTGCTACCAATCTTCCCAGTTTTTAGTAAAGCCATGATGGAGCTGGGGAGTTCGTAATGACCAACTTCCAGACCATATACTCTTTATGGCTTTACTACACTTAGTTCCTTAAGAATAGACTTAGACACTGTATGGATACAGGGCTAATGCCTCTGTACCCTCACCTTAGGGCTAAGGCACCCTGCAAGAGGGGTGACTTATCTAGGCCTTAGGCAGTGGGATGCTGCTATGGCACACAAGGATGTGTGCCATGTTGACTCTTCACTTTTCTCTGCACCAACACACGCAGCCTGTGGTGGCAGTGTATGTGGGTTAAAGTGCAGGGCGTCTAAGGGTGGCGCAATCGGTGCTCAGCCCTTAGAGGCCTTCCCTGATCACAGTGCCGTTGGTACCCATGGTACCTTTTTCAAGGGGCTACCGGTGGCCAGGTACAGTCTTGGGAAAGAACACATGCCTTGGGAACCTGATTGGCAAGAACCCAGGGCACATCAAGTCAGGTTGCATCATTTGTCAGGCAAAAAGTGCAGGGTAACCTTGCAAATAGGGGCACTTTCCTACATTAATTAGCATTTGGTCCTAACTCATGACGTCAAAAAACTTCCCATGTAGGCCACAAAACAAATATGATGGGCCACTGTTGTGCTGATCTTTAAAGGTGTGCATGAGGAGCTTGAAAAAAGCTTGTTTGAGGATTGGAAGCCAGTGGAACTCTGAGATGCGGGAGAATGTGTGCATGGCATGGTAAATTAAGTGTGAGCCTGGCTGCTGCGTTTTGTATGGTTTGAAGTTGTCTGTGCAGTTGTGTGTTGATTCCAGCATAGAGAGCATTCCAGTAGTCCAGTTTGCTGGTGGTGAGGGCTTGGGTGACGGTTCGGCGGGCACTGGAGGGAGAGCCATTAGAAGACCTTCCTCATCATCCTCATGGTTTAGGAGACGGGGTCCACAAGTGCCTTGCCCGGCTGAAGGTTAAGACACAGGTAAGTCCAGGGTAGGAGCCTGTAGACACCTACTTAATAGTTGGTCTGTACTGCGGCTGCCATTAAGTAGGTCCGGGAAGGGGGTAAGGAGAGTCGGGTGCAGGAAGCTGGAAGCAGTAGAGTGAGAGGGTGGGAGATCCTGGGAGAGACATGTCAGGAAGAGGTAAGGAACACAGGGAGAGGCAACAAGAGGGGTAACCAGTTAAAGAGCAAGAAAAAGGAGTGCAAAAAAGGAGTAAGAGAAACGGAGTAAAAAGAGCTAAATGAGCAAAGAAAAAGAACTAAAAGCGCTAAGCTAGCCCAGCAAAAAGTGGAAAAATTAGTGAAATGGGCACCGCAATAGAGAGGTGAAAGAGTGAAGTGAGCACAAACGTGAAAAAAGAGTGAGATGAGATAGAGTGGAAAAAAGATTGCTATAGGCACGAGAGTGTCAAAGGCAAGACAGCAAGGTGGGGACAGAGTCACACTTAAGGAATGGAAGGAATAGTAGAACAGAGACAGAAATCCGGGCAAAAGTTTTAAAAAGAAGTATTTGCAATGCAATAGGTCTCATATTTGTGAGAGTTTGAGCTATTGACACTGTAAGTGACAATGCCTTTTATTTATGTGTTTTGGAAACCTGTAAGCAGTGTGTAAACATTCACTTTGTACTTATAGTCCCTGCTTACGAGAAGCAAGGCTGGCAGTAACTGCGCCTTTTTACTGCCAAGCTTGCTTCTCTTAAGTAAAGATTATAAGTAAAAAGTGGTTGTTTACGCACTGCTTGCAGGTTTTCAAAACACATAAATAAAAGGCATTGTCATTTACAATGCCAATAGCTCAAACTCTTGCAAATGCAAGAACTATTGCATTGCAATACGTGTTTTACTTTTCTTTTCTCCTCTATTTTTAGGTCGACCATCAGTGCGCATGCGCTGTCTGCAAGACCTGCTGTAGTCACTGTACCGAGTAAAGTCCCGCCTACTGCTTACCACAGGTTGATTCCATCGTCTGTCTGCTTTGCTGCTTGCTTATTCGTTCGGGCTCCCGATAGATCACTTCCGTGTAGAGTTCAGGAGCACCGCTCAAGTACATATTAATTTCCCTTAATTACTGTCCATCTGCCTTAATGCAGGTACTATTTCTTCTATGCCAAGCCCCTTCATGTTGTCGTTAAAAAACCCTCTTTTTTTTAAAATAGTTGCTTTTCCTTTAATTGCCTCTTGCTTGGCTCGCTTCGCCTGCCATGCTTCATCATCTTGCCTTAGCGGGGTGTCCATGGGTCGGCTTGATGGTGTTTGCGTTTTATATATTTTGTTCGGATTGGGCCATCCCTCACCCTCCGTTCCTCCGTCCCCCTCCTCTGCAGCACATACGACGCTGCCTCTCCTCCGGTTGCGATCAGTGCTACGCAGCTGCCCAAAACCCGCTTTCGCCACTTTGAGCCTCGCAGCCCTGCCATGGACGAGGCGGAGGAGGCAGGATCTGTAAACTTCCCAAGGATGCAGGTAATGAAAGCAGTCCTCAGTATAATTAGTCGAAATGTGGGAAAAATGCGTGTCTTTGTTAAAATACTGGTGTCTAGATCGGGAAGTTGTTCGCTGCCGGAATAGGAATGCAAGTTAGTGGGCATATTAAACCAGATTTGTGTAGAAAGCAGTTTTTAAACAAGCACTTGTGTTTTCAACTGATCCTCGTTAGTTTTGCGGTTTTATAGTGCAAACTCGACCCGAAAGTATCAGAGGCTTTACATGAGCACAAGTTACGTTACACAAGGACGTATTCATTTGTAGGCATGGGGAGATTAAGTGATTTGCTGTGTGAGATTTCTGTGCAAAAGGAAACTTGTATTTTATTTGTGAAAATAATGTAAATGATCACGGTAAAGCAGTGATTTGGGTTGGAATAGCACCAGCTGCACAGGTGCGAGCCATTCCTGCTGAGATGGGACGCCTTCCAAAGTACTGCTTTGTTTTATTTTACAGCCAAATGAGGACTTCTCTGGCTACGAGGCATCAGTGCTAGGCCTACTCTGTGTGCTCATGAGGGCTTAACTAGCTGAAAACAGACTCTCATACCTGCCCGTATCAGCATTTAAAGTCATGCTTTTATCTGTAGAAACAACAAGGTAGATCGCCCTCTACACAATGACTCTGTAAATTCATTACTAATGCCAGAGATGCGGTCCCGGTTTACATTCCACATTTTACCTCAAGTTGCTTTCCCTAAGAGTAGTTCCTTTTTTCCTGCTGTTTGTTTGTTGTTTTTATTTCTATAGTCAGGATCCCTGGAATTATGCAGCAGGAGAGTGCTAAATTGTCCTATAAGAAAAGGCAAAGAATGCAGCATAATGCATCACATTTTTTAACAGTATTACTTGATTATTTTAGCCTTTTTACACATTACACATGTTAATACTGTCAGGGCAACGATTTCACATCCCTAGAACTAACTTGTTTAACAAAAAAATACAGAAATAGGCAACTGAAAGATAACCAGTTAACATTTGTGAAGGGCCCTCCACTGCGTGCACACACATGTTGCCATGGTTTTATTTACTTTAGATTTGTTTGAGCTACAAACAATGTTTTTTTTTTTTAATATCTCAAGCTAACTGCATCAGCTGGTAAGAAAGCTCAGAGGAAGGTACCTACAACTAAATGTGTTTATTCAGAAAGTATGTGCTTGATATAGTAGTAAAATACCTCTGGTGTTTACCATGTTTCCTACTGTGTTTATCACAGGTGGTAGTATTCGGGAATACTGCTTCAGGCTGAGTTATTTTCTGAGCTATCCAGAATGGTATTTGTTCGCGTTTTGCTGGCATTTTGCCCATTACCGCGTGTAATGTTTGTGGAGTATATTTATTTTCTGTACCCTGGACTGGAGTACTATTTGCTGCACCTGGTGCAGGTTGGATTGTTAAAGTCCTCAAGACGAATTGTGTCAGGTTTCTGTAGATTTTAATTAAATCTCTGTGTTGTACGAGTAATTCTGGCTGTGGCATTGTTCCAATGTCAGGGTGCGGTGTGTAAGCCGCTAGTATTGGCCATGTGGCCCCTTCTCCTCCGAGCGGGCCTAATCTTACTCTTCCTCGTACGTGGGGTAGGGCGCCATTAAACCAGTAATAATGTTCCTGGTAAGTGAATGGAATTTCTATGTCCTCAAACGGGGCATATTCATGTGGTGCATTTCCTGCTATATAGTAGTGAAATGTCTTTGTTATTGCATTTGCTGCTGGGAATGTAACCCATGGATAGAACATCTCTGTTTTGTTTGATTCGTGTGCCTCAATCACGAAAACTACAATTCCACCCCTGGCTTGTAGGCCATTTTCTAATAGTCTAAGGGTGACTGTCATTCTGAATTTTGGTGCAATCTGTATTGCATCTTCAGGATCTCCTCCTCCTTCTAAAAGAAAGAGGTCAACTCTCTCTTCCCCTGCCTCGGAATCAGGCATGTTTTAGAGGAAGAAGTGTTCCCCGGGAACGAAGATAAGGTGTTATGCACAATTTAGGAACTAAATGTCCTTCAAGCTTGAATAACCCACAGCCAATAAATAGGATATCTCGCCTACTCAGCTGTGGCGTAGTTTGTGCCCACCCACTCCAGACGTCTCTGGGGTTTTGTGGGTAGGTTCTCTGAGAATAGCACGACTGAACTACTCCGATTCTACTGTTAAATAAGTACCCAACCAACGTTGGCGGCGCCATGTCGTGTAGTTCCTATAGTACCCCTGCAGGACCTGCGCGTTTGGATAACATAACCTGTGGGTTTGGTGGCAGACTAACTCTGTGCACCTCCACTGAGAAATGTTAGCCTGGTTTGCATTAGCTAGCTCGCAGTGCCACTAGTGTCTCCTCTTATCGGGGAGAGATTAGTTTCTGGCAACCTTAGATCATGACAACCCTAATTTCTCAGAATCGTGGAAACAATGTACTACCTTTCGCTCAGTCACTAGTGCTTACTTATTCGGTTTGTCTCAGAGAGGTACACAGAATAAACAGTCTGGGCGTTTCAATAAGTATTTATTGAACAGTTGTTATTCTAGTGTAAAATATATGTGCTGCAGTAACCAGCAGACAATAGCAGAAATATATTATCAGCAGTACGATCAAAGTGAAAGGATAGAACCGTTCTACCATATTGCAATAATCATGAATACATACATGGGTATAAAAAGCATTATGAAAGTGCGCGTACTCCTACGATGCCTAACTAGATGTACCTGAGTGTACCTAGCATATGTGTAGGTCTAAAAGCCTAAGAGCCAAGAATCCCTCTAGGATTTAGTCGAACCCCCATACCTGAATAGAGAGAGTGTGGGACCCCGTCCTGGTCTCGAGTTGGACACCCCGCAAGGGCTGTGTTAGACCGCTGTCAGCTGGAGCGACTGCATGCAGGAGCCTCAGCATCTCTGGTCAGCGTGTCAGCATGGAAGTCTTGGTTCCCTCCGTCTTACCGGGGCAATATGTGGTGTATTTATACCCTAAAGAGTCTCTGTCCTCAGTATGGTTTGTATTGGTCTGTTGTTAGACATGAGGAAGATGTCAGGGGTGAACTTAGTACATACATATTATGCAGGTGGTGTATTCCTAGAGAGCCATGCATAATTTATGAGTACAGTGTGGGCCTGTGTTTGGGAAAAACCCTGATGTATTCAAAATCACAGGCTAGATAACGTTTAGCCCTCAGAGCTCGTTGTGTACTAGCGGGGACCAATGTAGATGAAAGATCATGCCTATATAAGGAATCATGTCTATAATAGGACATGTACAGTTATGACCGTAATAGGGCATATGCGGCTATGACCATAATAGGGCAAGTACGAATATGACCATATTAGGGCAAATATGAATACGTCCATTTTAGGGCATGTACAAACGGGCCTACATTAGGGCCTCTATACGGGACATAAGACCCACTCCTCTTCCGAATTGGAGAACAACGACCATACTTAAAATCTGGACAATTTAAAAATATTCTTAAAAGCAACTAAAAACATGGTTATAAAAAATCGTTAAAAAAGGCGTGTCAATTTTGTTTTTAAAAATTCAGCTATTTCCAGTTGCCACTTGAAAAAAGTCAACATTGTCTCTATAAAAGTTGCATTACCATAAGCAGGAGAAGGCCATGCTTTTCTCAAGCGAAAGTGTCAATTTAGCAAATGTTCCAAATTTAGATCTTTGTTTTGAAACGAGCAAAGAAGCCGAATTCTTTCCCAGGACGCGATGAGCCAATTCGAGATTAAGCGTCCTGGCTGGGAAGCACAATATTATCAGTGTTAGCTACTGCAGACGACAAATCCAACGCTTCACAGAGAACGTTAATCTGTCCTCCAATAATATTGACCCCAATACTGAGACCCTTCTGTCTAGAGGACTTTCCTTCGTCCCCACCACCAGTCTCAACAAGTTTGAGCTCATCAAGGACCTTCACCTGTTCTTTCGCAGGATAAGACTTAGAAAGATTTTCCAAACTAGACCCCCACTAACACTCTTGACAATTTATCCGGCTTGAAACCGCCTTCTGATTTCACCCCTAATCTTGATTCTCTAGAGTCGGAGGTAGAAATCTTTGAAAAAGCAGTGATTACTAAAATGCAGAAAATCATCAGATATGTGCCTAAACCCCCTTATAACATCTCTAGAGAAGAGAATGCCGCCCTTCGATCTTTGAAAGACAACAGGAACCTTACCATCAAACCGTGCAACAAGGTTGGGGGCATTGTCATCTTTGACACCCCACAATATGTGGAGAAGATGAATAGTTTACTTGGGGTTACTAGACACTATAAGATGATCACTGCCAATCCCGAACCTAGCTTGAAACGCAGAATCCTTAGGATGGTCGAAACTGCCGTTGATAACGGATTCATATGTACCAAAGAAGTGGAATTCCTTACGCCCACCTGTACACGCATACCAATCATCTATGGAGTTCCTAAAATGCACAAAGATGATGTAATCCACCCCTGAGGCCCATAGTGTCCACCATTGGGGCTGCCACTGAAACTCTTTCAAAGTATGTTGATCGTTTTCTTAAACCCTTGGTCTGTAACCTTACATCTTATGTGAAGGACACAGGGCACTTAATTTCTAAGATTGAAAATACCCCATACAATTGTGACAGGAAACTACTGGTCACGATGGACCTGGAGTCCCTATATACCAACATCCCCCAAGAGGGTGCCATGAAAGTACTCAGAGAAATCTTACAATCAGACCCCACGATAACCAACTCGTCTTTTATTCTCCAATGCCTGGATATTGTACTTGGAGAAAATTTCTTTGAGTTTAATGGTACCTATTACCAGCAAGTACAGGGAGTAAGTATGGGTGCGGCCTGTGCCCCAAGTGTAGCATATCTATACATGGGGCATTTCGAGGCCCACAATATATACAACAAGATGGCCCCCTTCTTTGAAAATGTTCGCCCCTGGTCGCGATTTATCAACGACATTTTTTTCATCTGGCAGGGCAACAAGGAGACCCTGGATGAATTTACCAGCTGGATCAACCTAGCCGATCCAAATCTCAAGTTTACTGCACAGTCCAGTAACATCAAACTTGAATTCCTTGATGTCTGGATTGAGCACCAAGACTCCCACCTTCAGGTTTCATTATACACGAAACCTACGGCAAGAAACACCTTGCTACAGTTCAGCAGCTTCCACCCTCGCTGCCAGAAGGAGGACATTCCTTTCAGTCAGTTTCTCCGCTTGCGGAGAAACTGTATGAACTTGAACGATTTTTTAAAACAGGCTGACATTTTGAAAGAAAAATTGCTTAATAGGGGCTACCCCACCAGATTGATCAAAGACTCTCTCAAGAGGGCAATATACTACAACCGTGAAGCCAATTTCAAACACTGAACAACCTGATAAATTGGTCTGTGTGACCAAACATTCCAACTTTGACCAGAATATACGCCAGATCGTCAATTCCCAATGGCACCTTCTAAATATGGACAATCACGAGCAAAAGTTACCCAAACCTTTGTTTGCATTCAGGAGGAATAAAAACCTCAGAAATCATTTGGTTAGAGCCTAGAATCCCGAATGCAACACCTTCTGTCAAAAATCCATCACTGGGAGTGAGCCCATTAAAGGTAACCATTGATGTGGCTCTTGCCAAGCGTGTCCTAATGCCATTGTTAGTGACAGTATTCGAGTGAATGAAAGAACTGTTTTTCTCTCCGAGATGACCAGCTGTCGTTCATCGAACGTCATATACATCATTCTCTGTCCGTGTAACCTAGCTTATGTCGGTGAAACTGGCAGAGAATGTAGAAAAAGAATTGGGGAACATAAGTCTAATATTAGACTTCAGAAACACTCGGCCCCTCTGGTCAACCATTGGTTAGAGTCAGTCCATGTAGAGAGTGACCTTAAATGGTCCATTCTGGAGAAAGTGCAACCTCAAGCAGGAAGGGACCCGACCACTATACGAAGGAAAAGAGAAGTTTTCTGGATTTTCGCCCTCAACTCGCAAGAGAAAGGATTGAATGAAGCCTGTCCATGGGAGAATGCCATCCTATGATAGATCTATCTTGGCTGGTCCGTTCTCCCTAGGCTCTATTTTCCTGTTTATTCTGTATTTTGCATTTCTTTTGTCTTGAGTTTACCTTCAAGTGAGTTTTGAGGTTTCCTTGATTGGTTGTGTTTCTCCTCCTTGTTTCAACCCCTATTCTCCTTTCTTTTTGGTTTCACCATTTCTTTTATATTTTGTTGTCATTCTTCCCCTTATGTTTTCTGGCTTTTTTATTATCTTATCATCTGTTGAGCATTTCTTTTTAGGATGGTCTGAATCCCCTTTTTCGGATCCGTATTTCTATTTATTATTATGCTCTCTGGAACGCTGTTCACCTTCCTTCTTTGGTATTTTGTATATTTTCCCTACCGGTTTTTTCCTCCGATCTGAATCATACTTGTTTTCTATATTTGCCATAGTTATTTTTACCCTTGTACAAAATGGCCCCCGTGGACTATATCCCTTCTACCTCGAGGACTAGTCCTCTTTCCATAGCTCTTTCTGACACTGAGGGAGGAGGTCACCCCTCACGTTACGAATGGCTTCTCTGTATCGGCCACATCTATTTAAACCAACTGAGCGCCTTGTTGGGTGCTCAGCTGATTTTGTTATCAGCGGGATATCCTTTCCCCGCACGCCGCTGGATGGCTGTGGCTGCCGCGGACTCACCGAAGCTTCGGTTGTGTTACGCTCTACAACACTGGCTATCTCCACCGGGGAGTCATTTATTTTCAGTTTGCCTGTCCCTGACTTTCTCTTAAACTCTTAAACTGCTTAGCGCTAGTTGGGGCTGATATTCTATGCAACGGTGATTATTGCTAGCATCCCTACGATGCCGGATAGTGCCTTCTGCCTCCTCCGTGTATCCCACGGGTTTTGGAGATCGTCGTCTTCTGTGTTATGACCATCTCTGTTTTTGCACGTTCCTGTATAGCCCCTTATCACATACCAGTATGTTTACTACCCTTTGCCTCATTATTCCACGTACTTCTTTATAGTTTATTTTGTTTTCATTTATGAAACCTCCAGAGGTTAAAGTAGTCTTCCTGTTTTTTCAGCCTTGAGTGTCCCACCCGGATTTTGTCTTCCTCCAATGCTGGTACTAGCCTCGTGTTCTTTTCTTACTTCCCTAGATGATCTTTAAAATTTGCTGAATTCACGCAGTTAAGTGCTAGCCCTCTGGAGCTTGGGTTATTTCCTACTCCTCTGCATCTCACGCCACAAATATTTGGATTTACGTGACGTGTGTACCTGATTCCACCAGAGCTGTATCCATTCTGCTACCCCGGGTAAGCCGGACACTGTTTCTTAGGCACCTTTTAGTCTGGAATCCCTGTTCCTTTGATCCCCAGATCTAACATTTATATATACTGTTTATTCCTTTAGACCCCTTGGGTGAGCTTTCCATCTTTTGTGCCTGTGAGTCCATTACCGTCTGTATTCCTCCTAGAGATTTCAACTCCAGGTAATTTTGTCCGGCTTGTATTGTCTCTTTGGAATTTGTTATCACCGCTACATCTAGATCTTTTCACAATGGGATCTTCTGGTGAACTCTTCTTTAATCTATATACTCCTTTTTATCGGTGCCTCTTTGTGGGTTTCTTCCATTATCTTTTACATTTTTGTTATGTTCTCTAGTGTGCACTCCTCCCAACGTTAGTTATATGAAATTTGATCATCGTTTATCCTATATCATTAGCCTGCAAATGATTGTTTTTTCCCCCTTCCATGTCTTGCATGTAGGAACTGTACTTTTCTTTGACATATCTTGATGTACCTTACATTATGACATGTTGTATGTTTACACCATATCTGTTATCCTTTTAGGCGCATCTGTTCTTGTGTCCCACACGTGATCTGACCGCCCTGATGAAGGTGTGACCCATACCTGGGTTAGACACCGAAACGCGCGTTGGTGCTGGAGAACCATGTGCCTCCGTTGTTTCCACCTTCCCTAATGAGAATATACGTGACTATGGACTGTATCAACCCATTAGACCACTGACAGCTTGATGTTCACTATGTATCTCTGTTTCTAGCTTCAATTTACTTACGAATTGGAACGATCGTGTATCCTGTGTCTTGTAATGTTTAATATTTCCATTCATTATGAATTTTCAGAGTGTATGAGTATGTTTGGGTTTGTGGTTGTTTGTGTGTTTTGAGAGAGTGTATGTGTGGGACCCTATATTTGTATACCCATGTTGGAATTCCATTGTTGTATGTCTTTTTCTATGAATTTTGATAAAATGTTATAAATAAACATTATATTTTTTACATAACCGTTTTCCTACTCCACTGGGGGAATCCCTTTGTTTGTATGGCTGTGCTTCAATATATTAGTGACTTTTGAGCGCTTCATGAGCTTTTTCAGGCAGCTTGGGTTTCCTCAGATTGTACAAGTACGAATATGACCATATTAGGGCAAATATGAATACGTCCATTTTAGGGCATGTACGAACGGGTCTACATTAGGGCCTCTATACGGGACATAACACCCACTCCTCTTCTGAATTGGATAACAATGACCATACTTAAAATCTGGACAATTTAAAAATATTCTCAAAAGCAAGTAAAAACATGGTTTTAAAAAATCGTTAAAGGCGTGTAAAAAAAATGTTAAAATTCAACTATTTCCAGTTGCCACTTGAAAAAAGTCAATATTGTCTCTCTATAAAAGTTGCATTACCATAAGCAGGAGAAGGCCATGCTTTTCTCAAGCGAAAGTGTCAATTTAGGAAATGTTCCAAATTTAGATCGTTTGTTTTGAAACGAGCAAAGAAGCCGAATTCTTTCCCAGGACGCGATGAGCCAATTCGAGATTAAGAAGCACAATATTATCGGTGTTAGCTACTGCAGACGACAAAGCCAACGCTTCACAGAGAACGTCAATCGCACACAGATGGAATTTGGCACTGCCAACAGAGACGTTGCTGCGGCAGCTTGTGCGGCAGTTGTTACCTGGGCGCCTGTAGAGGAGTCACCTAACCCAGCAGGAGCAAACGGCACCTGTGGATTCTCAAGGAATGCGTTCATCAGAATTGGAAGACGCAGTGGGCAACACAGAGTATGGGCCTTTAGGGGGTCCAGCATAGCGTCCAAGTCCAGTGGCGTATCCGATGGAAACGTTCGACAGAGATCCAATGTGCATTCTTCTCCGCAGAACAGGCATCGAAGAACAGGTAAGATGCAGTCCACCCAGACTGGTCTAAATGATAGAAACCAAGAGGCGTTTAGTTCTCTTAGGCAAGGAATGCCCAGAAGCTGTTCCATGCGTTCACGGTACTTCCGTTCCATGAGCATGTTCGCCATTTCCTCGGAAATTGGGCCGTCCATTGCGTAGCAGTTATATTACAATCAGGATTCCTGCAATTAGGAACAGGATAAACGGGAGACCTCCAAAGACGCTTCCCAACACGGAGTGTATAAAATTTGGGATTACTCGGAGGACTGTCTGAAAGGTGCTTAATAGTCCTGACCCTATGGTCTTAAATAGGTGTACAATACCGCTCGTTTCTGACATGTTAAAGATACGACCCACCATTTCTGCTAAATGAAAGGGGCAGTTTGTACGTATAAGCGCTTGTATCTCAGTCGAGGTCCTTGCAACTTGAAGTTCAAAGATTTCTCGAGCCAAGGTTAAGGGCACGGGTTGCTGTCAAAGCATGGCTTTCAGTCTGCTCAAAGTATCAAATTGTATAAAGGAAACATTCAACGAAGGCCTTAACGGCGCCTCCCTGACTGTGTTCAGTGGCGTAAACAATACTTGCATACAGCAAGTAACCCTGGAGTTAACAGTGACCAGATAGGCGACACCCGGAAGCATCCCACAGCAACCTTGATCATTTAGCATTAAGTAACTCCCATTCGAGAGCAGCTGGAAAACCGGCGTGATCATGGCCGCTGGGGTCCCTGACATGTGACAAGATAAGTTCGCTACCGAACCACTACATGCTCTGTGAAGAGAAATATCCTGACACATGAGAGAACCGCTCAAAGCGTTCTTGCAGTTTGTACCACTCAGAAATACTTCTCGATCCCCATTCCGGCATCGATATCTATATGGTAACTCCCAAGTTTCCTTAATGTATCCCTTACCCATCTTTTCATATTTGCCTGCCTGCCTTTGCTCAAGGCAATATTGAAACTGAAACGTAGTGACCGGCAGAGTGATTTGGCCATGAATTAGCCATTCGGTTGATGGTGATTCGGCTACAGTGAATGGTAACCTTTCCAGTTTCTCAATACGCAGCATTGTGTATTTGGCTCCCCTTTGTGCCATTTCTGTCTGTTTATCTGTTAGAGTGTATTCTGAAAACAGAGACGTGGTGTTTATAAAACGCCAGGGCACATAGCCTGCACACAAAGATTGCAGCGTCCTGCTTAACATCATAATAGAACGTAGCTGAGATCGCCCATGTTGTAACAAAGCCAAATCTTGTTCTAATATGTCGATTGCCGAAGACACAATGTTGCCTAAGGAGTAAATCGTGGAGGTCAAAGTTGTTAACCCATTATCCACTACAGCTAATGCCTTCTCTAAGTTAATACGGTCTATTTCCCGTATTCTTTCTGCGGCCTCCTGTTGGGATATTTTCCAGTTTTCATTATAGTAGGCATACATGCCAGCATATATGAAACGTTTCTGACGTTGTTTCCTGGGTCTTAGTAGAAAATCTCTAAGATCCATGTCAGGTGTGAGTAAGGTCAAGTGGTGTTTCACTTCTGTGAGTGTTGAGGTCTCTAGCCAATCAAGGCACAACTTCCCAACACTATAGGATGTCACTACCCCTGGGTGTTGTCTCTGTACATAGCGAGGATCTGGCCTATGGATACTAAATCCCTCGGGTGTACCTAGGAATCTCTGTTGACATGTGTTCGTGTCAATGGGCCAAATCAGCCATCCTGTCCAATTGGGATCTGACCTGTTGTACTGGAGAATGTCATCTAATCTTACCCCATGTGTAGTTGAATTCTGCCCCTCACCCATCTGTGATGGTGTTGGAAACCCCGGTGTGTTCATTTCCTTGTTCTTGGCTAGTCCAAGACAGGATGTCTGTTGCACAGTTTCGTTTAGAAATATTATCTGCTGTGGAATGAGGCATGCTCTAAAAAGCGCTTCTGTTCCCTGGACTTGCCAGTCCCTAGAACCCCAGATTGATTTTGAATCTATAGTGTCCTTCCATAGGTCGAAACCCTGTGTAGACAACTGGGCCATAAAGGAAGCAGAATAAATCTGTTTGGTGTTTGTCAACATAATTTTCTGTGCTGATGTTGTTGCCACTTTGTAATAAAATGACTTCAGGTCAGATGTATTAAACCCTGAAAAGTATGTGAATTTCAGTGCAAAGGTTTGCGAACTACCTTTTGGAGGTGTTGGGCAGTGTTCCCACTGGTGGTATTCAAATACATTTCTAGGTGTTATAGATTTGTGCAAGAAATGATGACCATAATGTTGGTAACAGTACAATGTATCATAGTCTGAAGTACCTTCTAACATTACATTGTTCGGAAATGCTGCAGTTTTTTCTAAATCAGACATTAAATTATTCAGTTTCAGTGTCCCAATCATCAGAAAATGTACTGGAGGTAATGATATCAATTAAAGAAATTTTAAATACATGTTTAAGCTTTAAAAGTTCAGTCGGACCGAATATATCATAATCAATCTTGTCCCATACTATACCGTCCGGTATAGGAACTGCTGTGATGTTCACTGAAGACAAGTCTCTTGGTTCACGATGTGAAGAACGGTGTAGTTTTAAAATCAAACTGACTCTTTGGGCTGTGGAGCTTTGTTGGAGGTATTGTCCATTAATAAACATACTAAAAGTTATTATTAAACCTAGCCAGAAAAAAAAAAAAAAATCCCAGTGATATACCATAGTTCAATCCAAGGTGACACCAGGTAAGTCTTTCTAAAAAAGTTCAAAAAGTCAGTGAGTTTCTGTTTGAGTGATTTTTTTTGGCTGGCATCGTTTCCGGCTCACTTGGATCCAGGGAAAACGTATCAAAGTTCATGAAATAGCCAGAGGCAGTTCGATCAATTGTTGGAATTGCACGGAATTTGTTGAAATTGCTGTGATCTGAAAGAGACCCGTTAGTGACAGATTCCTTACCTTACAATATCCCCAGGCGTCCGGCTGGATCCGGAAAGTTTTTGCGTAGCAGTACCCTTGCGCGTCGGTAGGCGGCGTCGTGCGGCTCTGCGTCCATCGTCGGCGTCGTGATCGCCGGGATGACGTCACGGGCAGTACTTAGACGCCGCCCCTGCGCGCTGACGTCGGTTCTTCTTTTTCCGCGCCAGTAAGCGCAGATCCGGGAAGAGCAGTGCCCTAGTCAATTTTTGACTAAATTTGTTGGTGATTTTTCACTGTTTTCTTTTCGAGTCGTCTCGACTCCTAGGTGTCGATAGGGATGCCCGGCTTCAAGCCATGCGACGTCTGTGCTCGAATGATGTCGATCACGGACCCGCACATAGAGTGTCTCTTCTGTCTCGGCCGAGACCACGACACGAAGTCGTGCCCTGACTGCCGGAAACTTCACCCGAAGGCTTTGCGAGAGCGGTCTCGAAAGCTACTCGAGGTCCGGCAGTCGGCTCCGCGCCACACCAAGCCCCGGTCCCGGGAGAGGTCGAGGGGCCGGTCGCGGAGTCCAAGTCTTCACGCTCCTCGGGTAAGTCGAAGCACAAAAAGTCTAAGAAGCATCATCGCTCTAAGACTTCGCCTCGCCGGTCTCACGACTCGGCTGAGGCCCCTGTCGGCACCATCCCCGCCCCCGCGGCCCCGGACGTGCCTGTCGAGCCGCCCCCGCATTACCCGTCCTTTCCGGGTTCGGGGGCGACTCCGGCCCAAGTACAGGAATTCCTGTCGGCCATGGCCCGCCTCTTCGGGCCTCAAGGTCCCTCCGATGCGCCTTCGGGCCCCGCGGGCCCTGATGGGTTTGCTCCGGCGTCGCCGACGACTCCGGTCCCGGCGTCGCCTGTCCTGCCAGCCTTGATCCCGGCCTCGGCTCCGGCCCCGGCCTCGATCCCGGCCCCGGTGGTGCCGCAACCCCCATCGACGCCGGTTGACCTAACCACGCCTCCGCCGACGCCGATGTCCCCGGTGCCGTTCCTGACGCCGTCCGGGGCTCCGGACGGCGTCGTTCCCCAGCTCTGTCCGGGTCCGGACATGGAGCCGGACCGGCGTCGCCCGACGCCGGATCCGGCGCCGTCGAGACCTTGGGTCCCAAATGTCCCTCCTCCTCCATATTTTTCACCAGAGGAGGACCAGGAGAGCTGGGAGGGGTCGGAAGACCCTCTCACACAGCAGTGTGAGTATGATCAGGACTGGGCAGAGGAACTTGGGGATGCCAGTGGTCTAGATACTTCCCCTGACACTGGCATGCTGTCTCCTCCCGTGCCTACGGTGGAGGGAGCAAATTTCGCAACAGTGTTGCGTAGAGCAGCTGGAGCCTTGCACCTCCAATTGCCTACTCTGGCTGTCAAGACTAATCTCTTGACGGAAGTGCTTCAGCCGGCATCCTCCTCTGCGGAGACTGTGCTGCCGTTCAATGATGCACTGATTGACGTTCTTTTGGGCACCTGGTCCAAGCCCACCACAGGGGCTCCTGTGGATAGGAACGTGGCCCGACGCCATCGCCCTGCTCCGGGCGACCCAGTGTTTCTCTCCCAACATCCCACCCCTGAGAGCTTGGTTGTCCAAGCCTCTGCCTCCCAAACCGCCTTCCCTACCGCCCCTCCGGATAGGGAATCCAAACGCCTGGACCAATTTGGGAAGAAGGCCTTTTCTTCCTCCAGTGCTGGCTTGCGGTCGGTGAACACCGCTTGCCTTTTGGGCCGATATACCCACTCCCTGTGGGATTCGGTGGCGACTGTTTTGCCCCAGTGTTCTGAGGAGGTCCAGACACTGCTTACCCGCGCCATTGCGGAAGGTAGAGATGCGGCAAAGTACACCATACGTTGTGGCCTTTATACCGCCGACTCGCTGGGCAGATCGCTTGCAACGACGGTAGCGCTGCGTTGCCACGCCTGGCTGAGGACCACTGGTTTCTCGGGTGATGTCCAGAATACACTCATGGACATGCCCTTTGATGGAGTCGGTCTTTTTGGTTCCAAAGCAGACCATGCGCTGGAGCGTTTTAAGGACTCACGGGCTACTGCCAAGTTCCTGGGCCTTTCTGTTGTGCACCCTCCGCTAACATCTGCTTTTCGCCCCTTTCGTGGCCACAGAAGGGGTGCCCAGTCACGTCAGCAGCCCAGCCACCGGCCCGCACAGCAAGCGCCTTCGCGTGGCCGAGGACGTGGATACCGCTGTGGCGGTTCGGGCAACCAGCGTGCGGGTCAGGCCACCACCTCCAACCCGTCTGCGGCCTCCAAGCCCTCCTAGTCCCTCCTTTCAGGTGCACAGCACGCCAGTAGGGGGCAGGGTCCGCCATCACCTTCACCACTGGCGTCCCATCACCTCGGACAGGTGGGTCTTGGACATTGTCCGAAGGGGCTACTCCCTCCCCTTCGAGACCACCCCCCCAGCCATGCCACCTCAATTCCACCGCATGTCCGGGGATTACTTGATGCTTCTGCAGAAGGAAGTCACGGCCCTCTTGGCCAAGAGGGCCATCGAGCGTGTTCCGACCCCAGAAGTAGGGCGTGGTTGCTACTCCCACTATTTTCTGGTGCCCAAAAAGGACAAGGAGGACATGCGTCCTATCTTGGACCTCCGGAACGTCAATCGCTTCCTCCGGAAGGAGAAGTTCAAGATGCTCACCCTAGCTCAGGTCTTGACTGCCCTCGACCCTGGAGACTGGTTGGTAGCATTGGACTTGCAGGACGCTTATTTCCACATCCCCGTCCTGCCGGCCCACCGGCGTTACCTGCGGTTCACGGTAGGCCTCGAGCATTTTCAGTTCACCGTGCTCCCCTTTGGCCTTACAAGTGCCCCTCGGGTGTTCACGAAAGTGATGGCGGTGGTCGCAGCTCATCTGCGCCGGGCAGGGGTTTCAGTCTTCCCCTACCTCGACGACTGGCTGCTGAAGGCGGGCTCGTTCCAGGCAGTCGTCTCCCACCTCCAGACTACGGCCGGACTCCTGCACTCGCTGGGGTTCTCCATCAATGTGCCGAAGTCGCATCTGATTCCTTCTCCACAGCTCCTTTGCATCGGAGCAGTTCTGGACACGACGCAGTTTCGGGCCTATCCTCCCGAACAGCGAGTCCGGGATATTCAGGCTATGATTCCGATCTTTCAGCTTTTATCCTGGGTTTCGGTACGGATGACCCTGAGGCTGCTGGGCCTCATGGCCTCCTGCATCCTGCTAGTCGATCATGCCAGATGGCATATGCGGGCTCTGCAGTGGGACCTGAAGTTCCAGTGGGCGCAGCACCAGGGCAACCTGTCCGATCACGTCCAGATCTCGGAGGGGACTGCAAAACAGTTGCAGTGGTGGCTCTCGAACCGGCAATTGGTCATGGGCAGATCCCTCTCCCTTCCCCAGCCAGAGCACACAGTTGTGACGGACGCGTCCCTTCTGGGATGGGGCGGTCACATGGGAGAGGCGGAGATCAGAGGCCTCTGGTCTCCGGCGGAGTCCCGGCTCCATATCAACATTCTGGAGCTCCGGGTGATCCGACTTGCACTCAAAGCATTCCTTCCCTCTGTCAAAGGGAAGGTAGTGCAGGTGTTCACAGACAACACCACCGCCATGTGGTACTGCAACAAACAAGGCGGGGTGGGGTCGTGGACCCTCTGTCAGGAGGCTCTGCGCCTCTGGACATGGCTGGAACATCAGGGCATGTTCCTGATGGTTCAACACCTGGCAGGTTCCCTGAATGCCAGGGCGGACGAACTCAGCCGCAGGTGCATGATGGATCACGAATGGCGTCTTCACTCGGAAGTGGCGCAAGGACTCTTTCTACAGTGGGGAAAGCCTTGGTTAGATCTATTCGCCACCGAAGAGAACGCGCAATGTCATCAGTTCTGCGCTTTGGAATTTCCAAGGTGGCACTCGCTCGGCGACGCTTTTCGTCGCAAGTGGAGTTGCGGTCTGTTGTACGCCTTTCCGCCTATACCACTTCTACCCAGAGTGTTGAAGAAGATTCGGCACGACCGGGCCCAAGTCATTCTTGTGGCTCCGGACTGGGCTCGAAGAGTTTGGTATCCCGAGCTACTCAGTATGAGCGTAGATCCCCAGATCCGTCTGCCTCTTCGGGAGGATCTTCTGTCGCAGCAGCAGGGGACGGTCCTCCACCCGAACCTGTCCAGCCTCCACCTGCTTGCGTGGAGATTGAGCGGCGGCAGTTGATTCCTTTCGACTTGCCTCCCGAAGTTTGTGATGTAATTCTGGCAGCCAGGCGTCCCTCCACTAAGGTGGTATACGCCTGCAGGTGGAACAAGTTTGTGGCATGGTGCACAGCAAAGGCTGTGAATCCCCTTTCTGCCCCTCTTTCTGAGGTTCTTCTGTTCCTTCTTTCCCTGGCCCAACAGGGTTCTGCCCTGGGTACCATCAAGGGCTATCTTTGTACTATCTCGGCCTTCCTCAGGCTTCCTGATCAGCCCTCCCTTTTCAAGTCCCCTGTTGTTAACAAGTTTCTAAAAGGCATCACACACCTCTTCCCTCCTGTTCCGTTTGTGATGCCTCAGTGGGACTTGAACTTGGTTCTTACCTTTCTTATGTGCGCTCCCTTTGAGCCTCTACACAACTGTCCTCTTCGTCTTCTGACTCTGAAGACAGCCTTTCTGGTGGCCATCACCTCCGCTCGGCGGGTGAGTGAGCTCCAGGCCTTTCATGCAAACCTCCTTTTCTGTCTGTCCATCCAGACAAGGTTGTTCTTAGGACGCGTCCGTCCTTCTTGCCAAAGGTGGTTACTGCCTTCCACATTGGGCAGACCATCACTTTGCCCACCTTCTTTCCGCCTCCGCATCCTTCCAGAGAGGAAGAGAGGCTCCACCGTCTGGACCCAAAACGTGCGCTTTCCTTTTACCTCAACCGCACACAACACTTCCGGGTGGATGACCAGCTCTTTGTTGGCTACGTGGGCGCCAAAAAGGTTGGGCGGTGCACAAGAGAACCATCTCCCGCTGGGTAACCTTGTGTATCAAAGCCTGCTATTCTTTGGCTAAGAAGGAGCCTCCTGTTGGGCTGCGTGCCCATTCCACCAGGGCAACGGCTGCTACCACGGCTTTAGGACGCGGTGTTCCGCTGCAGGATATCTGTCAGGCAACTACGTGGGCCTCGCTGCACACGTTTACAAAGCATTACTGCCTTGACAGTCCGGTCCGGAGGGACGGCTTCTTTGGCCGTTCTGTCCTCCGGGACTTCCTTGTCTGATCTTTGTTCGCAGACCCACCACCGGGGTTGGTATTGCTGGGGTATCTATTCTAAGGTAAGGAATCTGTCACTAACGTGTCTCTTTCAGATGCACAAGTTACTAACTTTTGTAACGATATATCTGTAAGAGACAGTAGTTAGTGACAGATTCCTTACCGCCCCACCCATCCTCTCCGTTCTGCGAACTGATTTCTAGGGTTAAGGACATCCCTTTCAGGGCCCTAGTATTTTTCAGACACCTTGTCAGCTTCTTGCATGGCTCTGCGTTCCTGGCGCGGAAAGTCGTGTACAGAACTGACGTCAGCGCGCAGGGGCGGTGTCTAAGTACTGCCCGTGACGTCATCCCGGCGATCACGACACCGACGACAGACGTGGAGACGCACGACGCCGCCTACCGACGCGCAAGGGTACTGCTACGCAAAAACTTTCCGGATCCAGCCTGACGCCTGGGGGTATTCTAAGGTAAGGAATCTGTCACTAACCACTATCTCTTACAGATATATCGTTACACAAGTTAATAACTTGTGCATTTGGTCTGATTGCAACTTGGTTGTTAAGTTGATTTTCTTTTTGAAGTGGAACTTCTTGTTGAAGTGGAACGAGTTCCATAGCATCGTTGCTTAGTCCTTCATTCCGTACAGGTGGCTCTTCAAACGTGATGAGTCTTTCTGTTTGAACTTCTTGGATTGTAGCAAGAGGAGGGTGTCTGCTACTTTGGAGTCCACGAGGCCTACTGCTTACTATTGGCCACATAGTGTGGTTTGATTAAGTCAATTGAGACAAATGTTTTCTCCTTTTTCCCGGCAAGAGGCGGCAGCAGTACAGTTCTTGTGAAAAGGATTGCTACGACCGGTACAGGCTTTCTGTAGGATGGTCCAAATTCTTTCTTGTCTGCAATCTTTTCTCTGACCAGATCCCCGATTTTTGGGATCCAGTCAGGTCTTGCCGTTACTGTCTTGACTTCCTCAGTGGCGGTCTGTTTCTGGAGCACGTTACTTAGTTGTGTGCTGGATTCATTTAGGTCCTGTAAAACAGCCAAACGATCATGGATATCAAATGGTTTTTGATCCGCCACTGGGCCTTCACAATCAAGATCAGGTACCCACATTCTTGTCCTAAATAGAACCTCATAAGGAGTGACACCCCCTAGAGAGCTTTTTGGCTGATTTGTTAATTGCTCGTTGGACCCCATAAAGGTGATCGACCTATCTACCGCCCTTGCCTAATACCCTAGCTGTTAAAGCTTGCTTTAAGTCTCGGTTTTTCCTCTCCACAACCGAATTTCCCTCAGGATGGTACGGAGAGGAGTACCGCAATGCTACGCCCATTCCTTCCATGTCCTCTTTGTAAGCCCGAGAGCTAAACGCCGGGCCACGGTCCGAATGTAACGTGCCAACTGCGTATGTGCCGATAAAGACTCGCAAATCTTTTATAACAGTTCGAGCGTCAGCCGAGCGCTGAGGCCAGACCCATAGGAATCTAGAGCAGGAATCCACTGCAACCATGATATATTTTTTGGCCCCATCAGATTGTAGGGGTCCGCAGTGGTCCAAATACACACATGCAAGAGGTTTGTCTGATTTTAGTAATGGTGTCTGCGCTGGGCGTGCTACGGTGGAGCCTTTCATCTGCTGGCAGATGTCACATTTCAAGACGTATTCTTTAGTTTGTTTTGTTAACCCTGGCCACCAATAGCGCTGTTTCAATAAAGAAATAGTCGCTGTAACGCCTGTATGCGCAGAGCCCAAACCCTTGTGTGCTGCTAGAATTAAACCTAACCTACGATCCATATTTGGTATTACTCTATCCCCCACTCCAGGAATCTGAGCATATGGAATGTTGTGTGCATCTAACTTGTAGGAGTACTTGAGTGGAAATTTCTTCGGTACTGCTGTGCTGCCTTTGCGTGAAGCAATGACAGCTACCATAATTTCGCCGTCTATTCTCGTTTTTGAACGAGTGATTGCTGCTACGGACGCTGTGCATACAGCCCCCTCTGCGGCTTCATCAGCCAATGAATTCCCTTCAACGTGAACGCCATCACGCTGATGACTCAGTGTATGTTTCACGTGAGCCCTTGGTAGTTCGTTTCTCAACTCTACTACCTGTTCCCATAGCATTTTATGCTGAATTGTGCCACCTTTTGCATCTTTGAACCCGTTTTGTTCCCAGTGATGTAGATATTCATTGTACGACTGTACACAGTAAAAGGAATCACACACAATTAGTGTGGGGAATTCGTGTTCCGTATTTACAAGTGCTTTTAATTCTGCCAACTGAGCCGTGCAGTCTCCTAGAGACTGCGTTTTAGTGCTACTTGGATGGAACTTTCCATCGTGCATGCAACCTTTAACGATCGCACACGCTGCGCTGTAAGCTTGCTTACTCCCTATGGCTGGCTGAGCAGATCCGTCAGTATAAATAATGTATTCGTACTGATCTAGAGACAAAATTTCATTTGGTTGAGGATATTCTTGTTCGTATTGCAGAAATGCTTGTGTTTTTAAACTTGGATCAAATCTGTATTCAACATCCGTTGCAGTAAGAGAATTAGCCCACTGTATCCATCTCGGATGTAAGGCTTTCGCATTTGGAATGCTAGCTTTTGTAGCAGCTTCTAAAGCTGGTACTGGGGTCACGACAATTATGCGTTTTCCCTGAGCCAGAGCTCTTTCTCTTGCTACAGCGGTCTGCAATGCTGTCAGGATTTTTTCTGTTGAAGTGAAACGCATCTCTGTACAGGTGTGATTTGTATGCGATTGGTACCGTTTCGCTCTCATTGAAAGTTAAATAAGTGTACCCGCATTGACCCGCTATTACTCGGATCACTAAGTTGCGTAATTTTACGCGTGTCTGTAAGTGTTTTGAAGCTATCATGTCTTCCTATTGTGAACGTGGATATTTGTATGTTCCTGTGTCCACTGAAAAATCAGGTTTTATTAAATCGTAGAAAGGTTTTACTCTTTCTGCGTAATCCAAAATGTATGTTCAACCAAAATTTAGGAATCCCAGAATTGATTGTAAATTTTTTAATGATTTTGGAGGTTGGAGCAGCGCACATTTTTCTAAAAAATTAGCTGCCAGGCTTTTTCCCTCACTTGACAGCTCGTATCCTAAAAATAGGACACTGAGGTGGACAATCTTTGATTTTTTTAAAGTTAAATTTGTAGGCCTCAGAGGCGAATCCCATAATAATGGTGCTCACCCTGGTCAAGTGCCTCGGTAGGTCATCGTCCGTCAGATAAATATCATCCACATAGGACAATGCTTCTTCATCCAAATTTTGGAGTAACTCTGTTACCCTTGCTGAAAACAACCCTGGGCTATTCTTATACCCTTGGGGGAGTCAGCAGAATTGCCGGAGGGACCCTAGCGATGAGAATGCGGTCAGATACCTGCTTTCAGGCGCTATATTTTGGCAGAAAAATCCATTTGAGATATCTAGTGTTGTTTTGTCGCACAATGTTATTCGTTAATGCAGCACTGTGTGCATTTTGAACTGCAAATGTCTTTGTGCAAGTGTTTAAATGTTTGTAATATAAAACTAGACGATATGTGTTGTCAGGTTTGGCTACGGGGAACAAAGGATTGTTCATAGGTGAAGTGCAATTTTCTATCACCCCCTGGTATTCTAGTTGATCTAGGATCTCCCTGACTTGTTTTTTAGCTTCTTGATTTATAGGGTATTGCCTTTGAGCATTTGGTGAAACTTTTAACGGGATCACGTGGTGAGTTGAATCCTCATCCCAACCAGCATGATTTTTGTACAATGCTGGAGCTAGGGCAACCGTCCACTCCTGCGCATATGCATGTTTTAAATGTATGGGAACGAGGTCGGAAAAGGCTGGAAAAATTATCTCTTCTTCCCTGGGGCACTCCATGACGAATGCTGGCTGCCAGTCTTGTTCTGCTAATAGAATGTCATAACCAGATGACAAATTCTTCCAAAATAGACCTTTAACTTTCTTGGGCTTGTCCCCCTCCATCCGGAGTGTTATCTCATGTAACGTATGTGGGACACTTACCCGAGTATCAGGTGTTTCCACCGTGATATACTCACTCAATTCCGCTGTCACCAGAAATTCCTTCAGGTTCTGGCGAGCTATCGTTACTTCTGCCGGCCTGTCTAGCATCGTCAGAGCCCGTTCAGAAGCTGTGTCCTCAGAATTCTGGGCATGTCTGATCTTGAAACCTGCTACCTTCTTCTTTTTGAACTGAGGTTTTGATTTTTGTTTATCTTCTTTTTTAGGTGCGTAGTCCGCAGCGCGTTGCTTGTCTCGGGACTTTGTACGCTCCTCTTGTTTGTGTTCTGACCGTCCTTCCCTCTTGGAGTTTTTTGATGAACCCTGAAAGGAACGAGAGGAACGTGTATCAGTATCCTGATACCTGTCAGGTTTGCTAATATTATCCCTATTCCTGAGGTTATACCTCCTTTCAGAGGGCTCCTGTTGAGGAGACCTACCTCTGGATTGAGATCTGTTATTTTTCGAGTTTTGTTGTTTTTTATTTTCCCACTTCTTTTTAGAAGAAGTAGGTGTCTGCTTTGTAGTGTCCTTTTCAGGACTGCCCACCAGTTGTGGTTTGAATGCTTTCCCACCTAGACTGTCTCTGCCTAATTCTGCATATGCAGTTTCAATTATTTTGGGTAGTTCGTGTTGTTGATCTACTGGACTGAACTCCCTTAGGCGTTGGCGTATCGTCACTGAAGCTGCTTCTCTTAATGTTAGCTAGCATTATGGCTGATACCTGATCAAAGTTGTTTAGTAACTTCATCCCTAGGTTTAGGGCAGGCTCTGCTCCGTACTCATTTTGTATCTGGCTCAATACGTCAGGTACGACAGCTAATGACGGGATACCATGTGTTCTGGTATAAATGGCAGCAAAGACTGAACCCCAAGAGGTGCAATCCTCTATTTGTGGTGTGATCCCCATGGGCAAGCAGATTGTTAGAATTCTGTGTTTATCACAGGTGGTAGTATTCGGGAATACTGCTTCAAGCTGAGTTATTTTCTGAGCTATCCAGAATGGTATTTGTTCGCGTTTTGCTGGCATTTTGCCCATTACCGCGTGTAATGTTTGTGGAGTATATTTATTTTCTGTACCCTGGACTGGAGTACTATTTGCTGCACCTGGTGCGGGTTGGATTGTTAAAGTCCTCATGACGAATTGTCAGGTTCCTGTAGATTTTAATTAAATCTCTGTGTTGTACGAGTAATTCTGGCTGTGGCATTGTTCCAATGTCGGGGTGCGGTGTGTAAGCCGCTAGTATTGGCCATGTGGCCCCGTCTCCTCCGAGCGGGCCTAATCTTACTCTTCCTCGTACGTGGGGTAGGGCGCCATTAAACCAGTAATAATGTTCCTGGTAAGTGAATGGAATTTCTATGTCCTCAAACGGGGCATATTCATGTGGTGCATTTCCTGCTATATAGTAGTGAAATGTCTTTGTTATTGCATTTGCTGCTGGGAATGTAACCCATGAATAGAACACCTCTGTTTTGTTTGATTCGTGTGCCTCAATCACGAAAACTACAATTCCACCCCTGGCTTGTAGGCCATTTTCTAATAGTCTAAGGGTGACTGTCATTCTGAATTTTGGTGCAATCTGTATTGCATCTTCAGGATCTCCTCCTCCTTCTAAAAGAAAGAGGTCAACTCTCTCTTCCCCTGCCTCGGAATCAGGCATGTTTTAGAGGAAGAAGTGTTCCCCGGGAACGAAGATAAGGTGTTATGCACAATTTAGGAACTAAATGTCCTTCAAGCTTGAATAACCAACAGCCGATAAATAGGATATCTCGCCTACTCAGCTGTGGCGTAGTTTGTGCCCACCCACTCCAGACGTCTCTGGGGTTTTGTGAGTAGGTTCTCTGAGAATAGCACGACTGAACTACTCAGATTCTACTGTTCAATAAGTACCCAACCAACGTTGGCGGCGCCATGTCTTGTAGTTCCTATAGTACCCCTGCAGGACCTGCGCGTTTGGATAACATAACCTGTGTGTTTGGTGGCAGACTAACTCTGTGCACCCCCACCGAGAAATGTTAGCCTGGTTTGCATTAGCTAGCTCGCAGTGCCACTAGTGTCTCCTCTTATCGGGGAGAGATTAGTTTCTGTCAACCTTAGATCATGACAACCCTAATTCCTCTGAATCAGGGAAACAATGTACTACCTTTCGCTCAGTCACGCGTGCTTACTTTTTCGGTTTGTCTCAGAGAGGTACACAGAATAAACAGTCTGGGTGTTTCAATAAGTATTTATTGAACAGTTGTTATTCTAGTGTAAAATATATGTGCTGCAGTAACCAGCAGATAATAGCAGAAATATATTATCAGCAGTACGATCAAAGTGAAAGGATAGAACAGTTCTACCATATTGCAATAATCATGAATACATACATGGGTATAAAAAGCATTATGAAAGTGCGCGTACTCCTACGATGCCTAACTAGATGTACCTGAATGTACGTAGCATATGTGTAGGTCTAAAAGCCTAAGAGCCAAGAATCCCTGTAGGATTTAGTCGAACCCCCATACCTGAATAGAGAGAGTGTGGGACCCCGTCCTGGTCTCGAGTTGGACACCCCGCAAGGGCAGGTGTTAGACCGCTGTCAGCTGGAGCGACTGCATGCAGGAGCCTCAGCGTCTCTGGTGAGTGTGTCAGCATGGAAGTCTCGGTTCCCTCTGTCTTACCGGGGCAAGATGTGGTGTATTTATACCCTAAAGAGTCTCGGTCCTCAGTATGGTTTGTATTGGTCTGTTATTAGACATGAGGAAGACGTCCGGGGTGAACTTTGTACATACATTTTTTGCAGGTGGTGTATTCCTAGAGAGCCATGCATAATTGATGAGTACAGTGTGGGCCTGTGTTTGGGAAAAACCCTGATGTATTCAAAATCACAGGCTAGATAACGTTTAGCCCTCAGAGCTCGTTGTGTACTAGCGGGGACCAATGTAGATGAAAGATCATGCCTATATAAGGAATCATGACTATAATAGGACATGTACAGTTATGACCGTAATAGGGCATATGCGGCTATGACCATAATGGGGCAAGTACGAATATGACCATATTAGGGCAAATATGGATACGTCCATTTTAGGGCATGTACGAACGGGTCTCCATTAGGGCCTCTATACGGGACATAACAATACAGCGGTGATGTCAGGAGTCGGTGTGGACGACTTGGCGCGCACCATCCGTGCAGCACAAGTCTTCCGTGTCTCTGTGAAACCTCCTGAGCACACGCGTTTTCCCAACTGTCGTGTAGTTCCTAGGACCTCCCCAGGACCTGCACGTTGTTGACCTAAACGGAGGGCTTGGTGTGTAGACAGACTCTGGGCACCCCCACAGGATGAGTCAGCCGTTAGACCAGCTAGCCCTTAGGTGCCACTACCACGCCCTGTATTCTGCAGTGGTGTATGTAGTTTCTGGCAACCACTGAACATGACAACCCTGATTCCTCGGGTATCGTGGAAAACAATACGGTATCTTTCGCTCAGTCACTCGTGCTTACTTTTCTCAGGATACACATAGAATGACGATTGAGTACGGTTTCAATAAGTATTTATTGGTCAAGCATCAGTCTAGTGTGAAACATATTAGCTGTGACAATCGCTAGCACCAATATCGTAAATAGCAGATACGTTGCTACCATAGTGCTAATAAGATGAATAAAAGCAGATTATATAAAACAATAGCATTGGTGTACTCCTACTATGCGTATCCTACTTACATGTACCTAGCCTAGATTTGTAGGTGAAGCATGTGTATGTAAATGTTAGGATAGATCCTAATGGAGCCAAGAATCCCCCGGGGAAGGGCTAACCCCTCACCTGATGGTTCTGAATGAAGTACTCTGTCTCTGCGTCGAGGATGGCACCCCGCAAGGGATGTCGGGTCTCTGCCTGTCGAAGGATCAGCCTGCAGAGTCTCGGTCCAGCCTGGAAGGAATTCTCCTCTCTTTCTGTAAGGGGGAGTGAGGATCTTTTATACTAAAGTGGTCACTCCAGGGTTTCTTCTAAAATTGATATGTTTTGAAAACATTCACTAATCCTCTGCTAATCCTTTTCTAAACAAACATGATCATGCACAGCTGGCTGCTGGCCATGGATGAAAAAAGTGGTGACCCTTACATAGAATATATCTGTTGTGCCTGGGGACATGTTTATGTACATCAGGTACAGGGATTAAGATAGGGTACCAGGAGCCTGATGTCGGAGAGACCAGAAGTAAGCTACTAGGTAAAAGGTCACCTGTGTAAGACTGTTATGTCGTGTGGATGGGCCAAAATGTATGTAATTGGTATGCACATGACGGGACTATCCTAAAGGACATGACACCCACTCCTCATCAAAAGGTCAACAAGGTCAGCTAGGTAATGATAGAAAATGCCAAAAGAGGCATAAAATCATGTATATTAAAACATACAAAAAAATGTCGCATAAAAGCAAGGTCTATATCGAAAGTATTCTTCCCTAGAAAAAGCGTTCATAATAGATCCTCTGTTAGATGACACTCAATTTGGTTTTCGCAAAGGCCATGGAACGGAAACCGCACTCATTAAGGCAGCTGAAGATATTAGAATCATTTTGGATCAAGGAGGCACAGCAGTTCTTGTATTGTTGGATCTCTCAGCAGCTTTTGACACGGTCGATCATACTATTTTGATCGACCGTGTCACTAAAATGGGTATCCAACACAATGCAAGAGCACTGTTGACTTCCTTTCTTACCAACCGGACTCAGTCGGTAAACTACGGCACATTCCAATCTGCCCAATTGGCCCTCCCATGTGGTGTCCCACAAGGGTCATCCCTAAGTCCGACTCTATTTAATATCTATGTGTCGGACTTAGCCAGAGTTATTAAGGCTCATGGGATGGGCCTTACATCGTATGCCGATGACACGCAATTGGTGTTGACTATCCACAATGATGGTGAAAAGGTAGCAGCCAATTTTCAAAAGGCATGCTCGCAATCAGTAGCTGGATGTCCAGCAATTGCCTCAAATTAAACTCTGATAAAACAGAGGTTATGACATTTGGCAAGTTATCTCCTGTTTGGTCCCCTCTTGGTGGCCTGTCTCACTGGGTTCCCCCACTCCCAGTTACCAGGGTTAGGAATCTGGGTGTCATATATGATGACAAATTGACTTTCTTGCCCCATGCTAACTCAGTGGTCTCGGCTTCATTCCACAAGTTACGGATGATAAAAAAGATTTTACCATTTCTGCCGCTGAATGCAGGGAAAACTTTAGTTACTACATTGGTTATGTCTACGATTGATTACTGTAATGGGCTTCTTGTAAATGCCCCAATGAAAGTCATTCATAAGCTACAGTTAGTCCAAAACGCAGCCGCCAGGATGCTATCAGGAACCCCTAAATACAAGCCAATTTCTCATGTGATTCGGAAATATCACTGGCTGTCTGTGAGGAACCGTATAAAGTTTAAGGCCTTATGTATTGCTTATAAGGCCTTTTGTAAAATAGGACCTCAGTTTCTAATCAGGGAGTTAGCAGCTTACATTCCGGGCCGAGCCCTTCGCTCATCCACCGCTTCTCTGCTAAAGGTTCCTCGTACGAAAACTGCATCATGGGGCGATAAACGTTTTATAGTTGCCACTGCAAAACTTTGGAATTCTCTTCCACTAAAGATCAGATCCTCCCAATCTTTGTTAACTTTTAGAAAAATGACAAAAACCTGGCTGTTCAACCAGTAAGTCTCTCCGATATTTGGTCTCTGCCTGCTGTCCTTAGCGCCGAGACACCTATGGGTAGTTGTGCGCTTTATAAATCTCAAAAATAAATAAATAAATATGTTTGAATATATCGTCATTGTTTTTCTGAGCACCTTGAAAGCCACTATGTTCAGATAGAGCAGAGAAGAAAACAGTCAGTTCGACCTTCAATTTGGTACATGTTTAAAAATTGTCCAAACGGTTCCCAGCACAGGAGAGGCCAGATTGTTTAAGAATCCTGCTTTGAAGACTTAACATCACTGAACATGGTATCCGCAGAAGGCAGTCCTTCTAGTACCTCCATTATGATATCAAGTGAGCAGAGGTGGTCATCACTGGTTCCCACGGCAGCCGTCGGGGAAGAATTAGATGCCTGTGTGCCTGAGACTGATGCCTGCACATCCGTAGTGGAGCCGATCCTGTCGTTCCAACAGGAGCTGAAGCGTCCCGTGGAGGCTATAGGAACGCCATCATCAACATGGGAATATGCTGTGGACAACTGTGCACATGGGTTATGTCTGGCGGTGCAACCGATGGAAGTCTCAGACAGAGGTCCAACACGCGTCCGAATCCGCAAAAGAGGCGGCGGAATACTGGCAGAATGCAGTCAAGCCAGGCCGGTCTGAAAGACGGGAACCAATGCTTACTCTGCTCTCGAACCCGAGGTATACCCATGAAGAACACCAATTGCTCAAGACAAAGTTGCTCCAGCAGTGTGTTCTCCATTTCTTGAGTGATATTGACATCCATTGCGAAGCAATAGAATTAAAATCAGGATGCCCACTACTGAAAGCAGGACCAAAGAAAGCCCTCCAAAAACGCTTTCAAGTACAGAGTGTATGAATGCTGGAATCACTCCGAAAATGGTTTGAAAGGTGGATAACAGATCTGATCCAATGCTCTTAAATAAGTGTACTATCCCCCGCGTATCGGACATGTTAAAGATACAATGGACCATTTCTCTGAAATGGAGCGGGAAGTTCGTACGGACCAGAGCCTGTATCTCTGCCGAGGACCTTGCAACTTGGAGATCAAAGATCTCTCGGGCTGAAGTTAAGGCCACATTTTGCTGAAACATCATGTCTTTCAGTCTGCTCAGAGAATCAAACCCTATGTTCGAAACATTCAGTGAAGGCCACAGTGGTGCCTCCCTAACTGTGCGAGCTGGGGGAAACAATAGTTGCTTACAACAATAACCCTGGAGTTCACAGTCACTAGATAAGTGATGCCTGGCGTCATTCCACAACAGCCTTGGTCATTCAGCATCAAGTAACTCCAATTGGAAAGCAACTCAAAAACTGAATGAATTGCAACAGCTGGGGCACCCTTCAGGTAGCTGGACAAGTTCACTATTGACGCATTACACCCCCCATGAAGCGACACTTCTTTACACACTAAGGACCCACTCAAAGCCTTTTCACAGTTTGAACCACTCAAGAAAACTTCCTTGTCCTTATTCCTGCACCTATATGTGTATGGCAACTCCCAGGTTTCTCGTATGTACCCTTCGCCCAACGCTTCCTACTTGCCTACTGGGTAATATTTCAGGCAGTATTGGAATGTCATGATTGGCAGTGTGATATAGCTATGGATTAACCATTCCGTAGATGGTGACTCTGCTACAGTGAAAGGTAACTTATCTAGTTTTTCAATGAGCAGCATGGTGTACTTGGCATCTCTGCGTGCCATGGTCCAATTGTCTGTCGGTCAGATTGTAAGCCGAAAACAAATTTGTGTCTTTAATGTATCGCCAAGGAACGTGGCCAGAACGCAATGGTTGAAGCGTCCAGCTTAGAAGCATAATAGCGAGTAGCTGAGACTGCCCATGTTGTAGAATAGACAAATCTTGTTCCATTATGTCGATAGCTGAGGACACAATGTTGCCCAGTGAATAAATACGAGACCAGAGTGTGGTTATGCCGTTGTCTACCACAGCTAAGGCCTTTTCTAGGTTAATTCTATCGATCTCACGTAGTCTCTCAGCAGCTTCCTGTTGGGAGACCTTCCAAACCTCATTATAAATGGTAATGAGAAATCCCTAGGATCCCTAGGATCCATGTTGTCTGACAGAAGGGACACGTGTTGTTTCACCTGTGATAGAGTCGAGGACTTTAGCCAATCTAGGCACAACTTCCTGACACTATAGGAAGTCACTACCCCTGGGTCGTCTGTGTGTACATAGCGTGGGTCGGGCCTATTGATACTAAACCCTTCGGTGGTACCCTTGAATCTTGAGTCACACATATTCGTGTCTACGGGCCAAACCAACCAACCCTTCCAATCGGGAGATGTTGAATTGTATGTATTTGTACCATGTGTCCCCTCACTTGTTAGTGTGTTATTTGAGATACCCTTAATAGGCGTGGGTGAGGGGATGCTCGGTGTTCTGAGGTCTTTAATTTTTGCAAATCCATAAGAGGTAGTCTGTTGCACTGTTCTGTTCAGGAAAATCCTCTGTAATGGTATGAGGCAAGCTCTGAATAAATCCTCAGTTCCCTGAACCTGCCACTCTCTTGTCCCCCAGATAGAGTTTGTGTCTATGGTGTCTCTCCAGTAGTCGAAACCCTGTATAGACAGTTGGGAGATAAAAGGTGCTGAATATATCAGCTTAGTGTTAGTCAGCTTAATTAATTAATTTATTTATTTAATGTGATTTTATATAGCGCAAACTTTACCCAAAGGTGTCAGAGCGCTTTACAAATGAGCCAGTTACATTACATAAGGGCTTCGGAGTACATGAGTTACATAAAAGATACAAACAGAAAAACTCTAAATTCACATACGAATGGTAGTAAGTACATACGTCTACTATAGATACTAGTGGTTAGAGTTACCTATATACAAGTTGCAAATTCACTCAAGATTACATTTTAAAAAGCGATTAGGGTTGGACAAGTATATATTACATATTTACAGAGCATGAAAATCTTGCCGTCGTTCAGCCAGGCGTTCAGGTAGTGTTGCACTTATGGGTGGTGGTCTTGGGTCTGTAATCTTCTTTGTTGTTGCATTAGTCTGTGCAAGTTGTAGTAAAACGATTCTGGGTCTGATGTATTGAACCCTGAAAAGTATGCAAATTTATGTGCGAATGTGGCAGAACTACCCTTTGGTGGTGTCGGGCAATGTTCCCATTGATGGTACACATTAGCAGTGCGTGGTATACTTGCTCTATGCAAAAATTGAAGGCTATAATGCTGGTAACAAAACATGGTATTGTAATCCGTTGTATCTTCATACAATTCCCTGTAAGAAAATGCAGCAGACTGTTCTAAATATGAAAGCATAGTATTTACAGTTTCAATGTCCCAATCATCAGATAGTGTACTGGGGTAATGAACTCATTTAAAGACATTCTAAACAAATGTGGAATTGTTAAATGTTCAGTGGTACCAAATTCATCATATGAAACTTTATCCCAAACTATACCATCAGGTATTGGAATTGCTGTAATGTTCACCATGGGCAAGTCTCTTTGTTCATGGTGTGATAACGTATGTGGTTTCAGGACCAAGTTCACAGATTGTACTGCAGAGTGTTCTGGGAGATAATGTCCGTTCAGAAGCAGAAAAAAGACAGTCACTGTGCCAATCCAATTCAACAGGTTTACTACCCGTATTGCGAACCAAATATGCAACCAGGGTGACACTAAGTAAGTTTTTTAGAGCAAAAGATAGAAATGTAGAAGTTTCTCTTTCTTTGAAAAGGGTGGCGTTTGATCAGGTTCACTTGGATCTGAATAGAAATCATTGAAGTTGATGAAGTAGCCAGACGCAGTTCCATCTATCTTTGGTAGCTCCGCAGTTTTTGTAGACCTGGCAGATGTGTTTGAAGGCACATTAATGTAAACATCATTGTTGGGACGAATTGCAACTTGCATTGTTGTTTCTTCTTGATGTACCTAGCCTAGATATGTAGGTGAAGCATGTGTATGTAAATGTTAGGATAGATCCTAATGGAGCCAAGAATCCCCCGGGGAAGTGCTAACCCCTCACCTGATGGTTCTGAATGAAGTACTCCGTCTCTGCGTCGAGGATGGCACCCCGCAAGGGATGTCAGGTCTCTGCCTGTCGAAGGATCAGCCTGCAGAGTCTCGGTCCAGCCCAGAAGGAATTCTCCTCTCTTTCTGTAAGGGGAGTGAGGGTCTTTTATACTAAAGTGGTCACTCAAGTGTTTCTTCTAGAATCGATATGTTTTAAAAACATTCACATATAATCCTCTGCTAATCCTTTTCTAAACAAACATGATCATGCACAGCTGGCTGTTGGCGATGGATGAAAAAAGTGGTGACCCTTATACAGAATAAATCTGCCGTGCCTGGGGACATGCTTATGTACGTCAGGTACAGGGATTAAGATAGTGTACCAGGAGCTTGATGTCGGAGAGACAGAAGTAAGCTACTAGGTTAAAGGTCACCTGTGTAAGACCTTTATGTCGTGTGGCTGGGACAAAATGTATGTAATTGGTATGTACCTGACAGGACTTTCCTAAAGGACATGACACAACAACAAAGGCTTGCTTGTGCCCTGAGGGGACCGTAGAGGGAGTGCTGATACAGGAGCCCTCTAGTCAGTCAGTGACTTTGAGGTGCAAGAGCGCCTCCTTTCCTCTCGTTAGAACTGAGCAGGCAAGGTGCTAAACCGCCCTGGTGCCTAAGCCCTTTGTGTGTGTGTGTGTGTGTGTGTGTGTGTGTATGTGTGTATGTCTGTATGTCTGTGTGTATGTATAAATATATATATATATGTATATGTGTATATATATATATATAAATGTATATGTGTGTATGTATATATATGGTTTGACTACATCGACAGATGATAGACTTGTCTTGACCAACGACAGAAAAAGGGTCCGGAGGACAGCCTTATATCAATCACAGGCCAAGCTAGCCACTTTGTATGAGCCAGTGATCCCTTTTCTTTTGGCAGCGGAACAATCCATTTCTGATGATGGTGCACTCATCTCTCATGAGCAAATTGCGGCGACCCATGAACCACTGATCACTAATTTAGCGGATATCTTTCACCCTTTGTCCTGCCCCAATGGCCAGAAAAAGGGTAAACATCCCTGGTTTAAGAAAAGCTGCCGGAAGGCTACATTAGCCCTGATTGAGGCAATCAAAGCCAAAGATAGACCCTAATTAGAGCAAATAGGGTGCTTTATAGGGCTTGCATCACTAAAGCCAAAAAAGCTTGGGAGACGGAAAAGTGGGAGTCCTTAAGGCAGGCCCTCTCTGCCCATGATATGAAGGCTTTCTGGTGCATAGTGAATACCGGCAACAGGGAAGGGATGTCGGCCATTGAACCAAACATTGCTGCCGACAAATGGAAAGAATATTTTGAGACACTGTACCAAGGGCTAGGAGATGTAGCTGTTAACATAACCTTTGAGATCACTCCTTTGCAAAATATGGATTTAGAGGCTCCTCAGATAACCCTAACAGAGATAATGAGTGCTCTAAAGAAAATCGCCCCCTCAAACCTCCAGGTCTCAACAAGATCCCTGGTGACCTATTCCGCTCTGAGCCAACTATCTGGGCCCCCTACCTTTGGTCTTTATTCAATGCCATACTGCAGGGAATGGCTAGTCCATCAACATGGGCAGGTGCAGAAATTCTCCCAGTTCATAAAAAGGGTTCACCCCCTTCTCCCCTCTAATTATAGGCCCATAAGTTTAATTGACGTAAGTCAGAAGATCTTTGCCAGGGTACTGTTGGCCTGGATGGCCGAACATAACATCTTAAGCCCACTACAAGCTGGTTTTAGGGAAAATACTTCAACTATGGACCAAAATTCAGGCTTCAACTCTTGTACTGGAAACGGTGACAATAGAGGGTGGCAGTCTCTATTTGATCTTCGTGGATTTAAAATCTGCCTTTTATCTGGTACCAAGAGAGAAGCTGTGGGCCGTTTTAAGTGCTCTGGGGTGCCTCCTTATCTTTGCCATATGTTGAGGCGCTTGCACGAAGGCAATTATGCCCAAATTAGATTTGGCAAGCACGGGGAACTTACCTCACCCATCCCAATTGTTAGAGGGGTAAGGCAAGGGTGCGTTCTTGCACCCACCCTTTTCTGTTTGTTCATCAATGCACTTGTTGATGTGCTGAATGCAGGAAAGTATAATGATGCACCCAAGTTAACTGGCAGAAAAATACCGGCAATGATGTTTGCCAATGATACTTTGTTGCTCTCAAAATCACTAATGGGCATACAGAGGATCCCCGACAACTTCAAGGCCTTCTGCGACAGTAGGGGACTTGAGTTCAACTGCTTGAAGACCAAATACATGGTCTTCAATCCAACTAGTACCACCTGTTTCAATCCCAGCCTGCATGGTACTATCCTGGAGAGGGTCTGTTTTCGATTACTTTGGGGTTACCCTGACCGAAAAAATGGCCTGGGGGGCGCAAATTAATAAAACCAGTCTGAAGCTGGCGCAGAGCACAGGAGGGTTATTGAAGCTGTTTAGGAACTCCCCGTTTTAGCCTATCGGCCCAATAGTGGAAATTTATAAAATGCAAACTAGGGGTTCTGCTATGTATGGGGCCGAACTCTGGGGGCATCACTCTCTAAGAAATATCACCAAGATTGAGAATGCATTCACCAGACAGATTTTTGGTCTTCCACCCAGTACTCTGCTTATACCACTGCGTCTAGATCTTAGGATCGCTGAAGATATTGCCCTTAGACCACTACTTCACTGGCGCCGACTATGGGTAACCCCGGAATTGGCTGCCTACCGGGACGAGTTAAAGGAGGTTTTGACTCTGAATGGTGTAGGGAAAATACCATGGTTAGAGTGTGTCTGTGAAGGGCGGTATGGGTGAATGAGTGTGCGTATGGCTGTTTTGATGAGTGAATGGATGTCTCAGTGGTATATGTGTGAGTAACTACATATGTGAAAGGCAGTATATATGAGTGTTGAAGTATATAAATGACTATATGTGATAGTGAGTGATAGTGAGAGTGGCTGTATGGATGAGTGTGTGCTTGTGTCAGTAATTGTATAAGAGAGTAAGTATGTGTTAGTATCTGTATGAATAGGTGAGGTGGTGTGTGTATAACTGTATAGGTGAGTAAATGGGAGTGTGATTGATTCTTTACATAACTGACTAGGTGTGTAAGTAACTGTATGGGTGAGTGGCAGTGTGTGAGTGTCTATAGGTGTATGAGTGCATATGATAGTGCTGTATTGATGAGTGACTGCATGTATGAGTGACTGTATGGGTGAATGAGTGGATGTGTGTGTAGACCAAGGAATCAGTGAGTGAGTATGTAGTAACTGGTGTTGGTGTGTCTATGGTTTCGAAAATGGTACTCTGTATTTTAGAGTGGGTGTATCAAAGTTTATATTAGGGTGTGAGGAGGTGCATCAGATTATCACGTGGATGATGTCATCAGTGATGTCATTTGAGATGTCATCAGTGATGTCACTGACCATGTCATGAATGATGTAATATGTGACGTCATCAGCAGTGCATTGCGGGGGCGTGAGTTATAGTTAGCTGAACTAACTATAACGGCCGAATTTCACTGGTTTTGTACGAGTGAAATGTCCAACTAACTATAACGTCCCTGAAACCTCTGGTTTTTTCAGTGAATTTCTAAGGTTTTTTAAATGCTAATTTCTAACTATAACGTGCCTGCAACCTATGGTTGTTTCAGTGAATTTCTAAGGTTTTTTAAATGCTACTTTCTAACTATAACGTCCCTGAAACCTATAGTTTTTTCAGTGAATATATATATTTATACACACTCATATGTATAAATATGTATAAATTATTTAGGGGGAAAAGGTTTATCAATGCGGGCTGAGCCTTAAGTGCTGTTTCCCTGCAAGCATAACACTGCTTGCCTGAACCACGCATCTGCCTTAACCACGCATATGTTCTAGTGTCCAGATTGGCGGGGAGAGGAAGAGAAAGGGTCGGAACATCAAGCTCTGGACGCAGACAGGTAAGTGGGCCTGGAGATGGGTTGGGGGGTGTAGTTTTTAGGCGTGGGGTTGGTTTTAGGGCTCGGGGGGGGTCGAAGCACTTTTAAAAAAGGGCAGGGTTTTAGGGCTCAGGGCGAGGGGAGAGGGTTGGGGTAGTTTTAAGGGTTGGGACCGGGTTTTGGGGGAGGGAGTTTTTAGAGGTGGGGGTCTGTTTAAGGGCTCAGGGTGGGGGGGTCGTGGTAGTTTTTTCTTAAAGGGGAAGCGTTTTAGACCTCAGGGCGGGGGAAGGGGTAGAGGTAGTTTTTAGGGCAACGCAGCAGTACATTTTAGGGCTCAGGGCGGGGGGGGGGCTGGGGTTGGGGTTGTTTTTGGCATGGGGCAGGGTTTTAGGCCTCAGAGCAGGAGGAAGGAGTAGTTTTAAGGGCAGGGCGGGTTCAGTTTTAGGACTCAGGGCATGGGGGTAGGGAGATAGGATTTTAGGGAGGGGGGGTCGGGGTAGTGCTTATTTACCACGCATATCCCTTCACCAAACATGCCTTTACAATGAAATTTGTTGTAAGGGCATGTGTGGTAAAGGCATGTGTGTTAAAGGAATGTGTGGTTAAGACGCATTCGTGTTTGGGACCACGTTGTAGAGGCACGCGGGGTTTAGCAATATGTGCTTCTGTCATACAACCTAATTTAGGGTATTGCACAATGGAAATTAAACTGAGATGTGAAAAGCATTGAAGAGCAGGGAAAAGAACTAAGGGCCTCATTACGAACGCAGTGGGAAAGCATTCCGACCGACTCCTTGTCAGAATTGTTTCCGACCGACTCGGGTTCGGGGAGTCCGACCGACCGATTACGATGTTTCCGAACACCGTTCAGTCAGACTCCCATTGACTTCAATGGGAGCCTGTGTTCCGACCGACAACACAGGCTCCCATTGAAGAAAGGGGTGGTTGCGAGAGAAAAAAACTGCACGCCGTGCCAGGCACCCCATGATGCCCGCCACACTTTGCATGGTTGTAAAGAGGGGTCCCATGGGTACTCCCACGGGCCCCAACTGGAGGCCTCCGGGTGAAGGGGGGCCTGCTACGGGCCCCCAAAGTCAGTTTCTTACAGCTGCTCCGTGTCGGACAAACTGATTCGGAAAGGCTGTCCGAATACAACATCGTAATACATCGGTTGGAAACGCGGTCCGTAGCCCTCTACGATTCGGCTCTGACCGACTCAGAGTCTCCGAATGCCTGTCGGAACCAAGTCGGAAAGACCAAACGGTTATCTTCTATCATAATCGGTCAGTCGGAAATGTTTCCGAGTTGGTCGAAAACATGGGTTCCGACTCGGATTAGAAAAATCTGAATGCCTTTCGGAGCCTTTCCGACCGACATCGTAATGAGGCCCTAGGTTGTAAATAGCCAATTTTTGAGCTGTTTCCTAAAAACTAAGATGGTTCTGCATTTTCCTTAGGTACGAGAGCAAGCTTTTCTAAAGGGCCGGGAGCCGAAAAGAGCAGCCTCCTGATCTTTCTATTAAACCATGGAGTAACAGCCAGGTTTAGGCCGGCCGAGTGAAGGGATCTTAAGGGTGAATAGGGTTATATAAGTCCAGAGAGAATGGGGGCTCCTAATGCATACATGATCTTGTGAACAATATTTTGAACTTTAAACTGTATGCGTTTCGCAATGGGCAACCAGTGGAGTTTCTGAAGGAGCCCAGAGATGGAGCAAAATTTGAGGAGGAAAAACAGTAATCCAGTAATTGAACTTACTGTAGCCTCTTAATAACGGATTTCTTAGCACCTAGATACAGAATATTACAATTAGCCAGGTGCAACAAGATTAGTGATTGAATAAGCAACTGCCGACCTTGAAGTTGAAAGAAACTAATAACTGGTTTGAGTCCTCTCAGAAGGCCAAAGCAAATACCTGCAAGTGTTATACCTTGGGTCTCAACGGAGATCCAACAGCCCAAATTTTATATAGATGATTTGGGTTTAGGGGAAGGCCACCAGTGATCTCCCCAGGTCTGGGTATGTTTCCTAAGCAGAAGGATCTCAGTTTTATTGGTGTTTAGCATTAAGCAGTTAATTTCCATCCAACTAGCCACTTCAATGTATTCCTAGAAGTTGGCTGTGTCTTTTGCCGTATCCGCAGAAAGAGTAACAATAAGTTGTGTCATCAGCATATGAAAATAGGGAGACACCAAAGGGCTGCACAACCTCTGCCAATGGCTGACATAATATTAAATAGAGTGGGACTCAATGAAGAGCCCTGTGGAACACAGTGTACCAAGGGTCTGTGTGAGGAAGAGAAGGGCAGGGGATTTCCTTGAAAAGATCATTCTCTTAAAAAGCAGGCAAACCATGTCAAGGCCTTGCCTCTTTTCCCTATATCATGGAGGCATCAGAGAAGCACCTTGTGCGGTACTTTATCTTGTACTTTCCTTAGTGCAGCTCTCAGTGAGTAATATAAAGTTTGTGTTTTATGTTATCCTTTTGGCAAGACGCGAGATCTGTAGACTATGGAAATCGGAAAGTCCTCCATGTTTTTCTGAGTGCCTTAGAAATGTAATATACACTAGTGATTCGGATTTGGCATGTGACACTACAAGTGAAAAGAAAATTTGGGCTTTGTTGGTAAAGTGGAGAGAAAAGACGATGTGAGTTCTATGATTAAGCCAATCCTGCTATCGGCTACAGTCTCTCCTTTTGGCGGTATCACAGTAGCAAGGAGATGGAAGTGGACACTGCTATATACTTGTGGGTCACTATGTCTGTCTGTCCCACGGGTTATCGGACAAGCCCCTTGGGTAAGACCCAGTGAGATCAGAGTACACCCTAACAAGAGTGTTGGCAGAATGAGGACATTGGGAAAAAAAAAAAGAAGAAAAAAAATCTTGTACTTTCCTTACAATACTTACGATGCATGGTAAAAGCATGTGTGTTTAAGGCATCTGCTTTAGTAAAGGTTTCATGAAAATAGGCGTGCATAGTAAAGGCATGTGTGGTATTATCATCCATCCATCTGTGTTGAATCAACACTGCATCTACTGACATTTGTCATGATCTTTGGGTTGTAAGGATATTTCAAATGTTAACCTGCTGGAATTTTAGAGCTGATCAAGCTTGAGTACCTCTAATATTCAATTCATCAGCCTCTTTGTTTTGAACATGTTCACATTTTGCATGTCACCCCACAGACGCCCAGAATTACTTAGCATTCCTACAACAAGCACAGCGTCAATATTTGCTGTGCTGTGTTGTGTGAAAGTATGAAGAGGTGAAAGGATGAAAAGCAGTGCAGCACCATATCTACACATTCTCACACCTTGGTGCAGAGAGGAGTATGAGATTCTAGCATAGGAAGAATCCCCTTCCCATACAAAATTCTATACCTAGACAAATGCAGATGTTACAGTGCATTGGATGTGTACTGTGGCGAAAGCACCCTAAGCAGCACATGCCACCTTATTAGCGCCTGCTATTGTTAGAAACTAAGTCCGTTCTGGCACCTAAGGGAATTTGTGCATATCCGTCCAATTAACACCCCAAAAACGCCTCCTTGATGCAGAGTAGCACAAAGCGTTTTTTGCAGAAATGTGCACTGGGCAAAAGATATTTAGCACTGTATAGTAAATTGCAACTGCTACTCTCTGTGCACAAACTGTTAGTAAATCTGTGCAAATGACTGCGGCAAGTCCCTAAAGAACTGACACTTGTGTCCATCTGTCATTTCTGATGCCATGCCCCTTGTAAAAGACAGCACTAGTTGAGTTTTGGAAATGGTATTATTTTACACGATGATTGATTACTTACCGTAATCTCTAAAGCACCTCTCCTCAAACAAGCTGAAGAAAAAATCACCCGCACCTTTTAACAATTAAAGGGTAAGTATCCTTCCCGTTCCAAACATTCACAAATGGTCACAATTAAAAGGGGAGGGAGGGCACTTTAAGTAATGAGATGAAGAATGAAGAATCGACGTAATGAAGATTACCGGTAAGTAAACCAGACATTGCCTCCTCATTCATTCCTCATCTCATTACTTACTGCATGCAGGAATACCCAAGCATGCATAAAAGAAATAAACCTTGACAGAATTCATGCCATTAGTATCTGTTTAATACATATCAAGACAATACAGAAGCTTGATTCTGCCAAAATAATTACAGTTCTAAACACACTCAGAACTAATTGCTGCTCTACTAAAGCCTATCTCGGAACCCTGAGCTAAATTTAACCTGTAATGATCATTGAAGGTAGGAAGCCCAGGTTGCCTACAGCACAAATGTCTGGAATGAAGACACCTCCCCATTCTGCCATTGAAGCAGGTGTACCTTGTGTTGACTGAGACTAAAGAGAACCTGGTGGCATAGTTTTATCTTTGGTGTAGGATATAGAAATTAGCTCTTTTATCCAGCGGGAAAAGGTAGAAAGAGAAGACCTTTTCTCTTTGTTAGCTTGACCAAAATTGACAAAAAGAGTGTCACTTCTGCAGATCAGCTCAAAAAAATTGTAACCGCTCGGGCCACATCCAAAAGAGAATACAAGGGAGGAGGAGGTACATGAAAAATGATCTCCTGAAACCTATGAAGCAAAGTATTAACTTTAAGGACAAACTGAGGCCGAAGTTTTAAAACAATACAATCTCAGACAAACGAAAGTAGGGAGGATTACAATTCAACGCTGATAATTCTCCTAGTCCTCTGGCAGTAACAAAAGCCACCAAAAACACCTTTAAAGATAGAAAATCAGGGAGACCTTAGATAAAGGTTCAAAGGCGGATCCAATAATTCTCTGAAAACCAGAAGATTTCAGGTCAGGAAGGTTTTCCTTACTCTGTGTCTCAAAAAGTCAAAACAGTCTAGGATCTTTTGACCTCATAGAGAGCACTTGAAGGAGCCATAAAGGCCTTAAACACGGCCCACTGAGTCCTCAGAGTAGATGAGGACCATCCTTTATTGAACCCAACCTGTAAGAATTTGAAAATATACCAGAGCACAGTTCAGAAAAAAACCCATTCTTTTGATTCTACTATGAGATGGAAGCCCAGTGATGAACTTAAGACTTTCTAGTGGATACACTCCTGGAAGCCTAAATGGACTGTGAAACAGCAGGAGACATACCTATTGTCCTAAGTGCCCCGACCGCCCCCAACCTGCTAGTTTCAACATCTGAAGGCATGAAAGAGCTAGCAGAGAAGGAGCATGAGTCGGATTCCAGGAGAGAGGAATAAACCATACTTGAGAAATTAACATTTCCATTTACAGGCAAAACTAGTGCCTCCTGGGCCTGAAAGAACAAGCTAGAATCACATCTGCTCCCCCCCCCCTCCAAACCCTCAACAAAAGGAAAAGCATATAACAGGCTCTAAACCCACTCGCAAGATATGTCCACGCTTTCCAAGAGAGGACCTCAGAACCTGTAGAAGTACATTGGAAGAAGGGCATTGGACTGATACGCAAAAAGATCTACAGAAGGACTGCAGAATCTCTGACAAATCATTTGGAGTATCTCTTTTCTGATTCTCAAATTCTGGGAAGAGGGAAACAACCTGCTCAAGGTGTCTTCTATTATGTTGTCTTTGCCCTAAATATGAATTGTTCTCAAGGGTAATAATAGTTTCTCTGCCTAGTTCATTATCGTTTGTACCAATAGATTCAGGGAGTTGGAACCTATTGCAAACTGTCTGTTTAAATATGACATAGCTGTTACATTGTCTGTTCTTAAAAGCACATTCTTGTGAAGAGAGAAATCCAAACTGCTCTGAGCTCTCTCCAATTGAAAACAATTTTTTTATTGTGACTCTTCCAAATTTCTTGTGATATATCTGAATTCAGAACTGCACTCAGAATTGGCTGGAACTAACCACCAAAGAAGTTGAGCTCTCAAGTACTGAGTTACTGCGATAAGGAGCTCTAAGGTTTTGGATATTGGAAGCCAGTACGGAAGAATGTTGAAAACAAGAGGCCCCTAATGACATCTGGCCCAAGGAAGCTGGTGGCCGGCAAACGTCCCCTCCACACCTAACTCCACCACCCATGCCAGAAACCTGGAAAACATCCTAGATGACTAGCTTGAAATGACAGTCCAAGTAAACATGGTCACCAGCACTTGCTACTACCTCCTAAGAATGCTGTGAAAAATCTAGATGTAGCTACCAGTGGAGACTAGGAAAACAGTCACACATACCCTGTTAATCAGCAGACTTGATTGCTTCAACACACTGTACGCAGGAATCACCAAGCAGCTCCTGATCAGGCTCAGAACCATCCAACATGCTGCAGTAAGACTCATCCTAAACCTTCCTTGACGCACTTACATCAGCCCACACACATCTCAATGTGTTGCTCAAATTACAACTTTGACCTAACTGTACAACATTTGCTTTCCCACCAACAGGCGACAGGAGAATTTGATTCAACACCACTTATGAAAGTAAAGACAATTTATTGTTGCCCCGCAAAACACTATTCAATGTGTAATTCAGATAGAAGCATTGCTTTTTGGGTTACTAACAATCCCATGAAGAATTTAGGGATTTTGTTGAAACAGTTCCAAAACGTATTTTGTTATTCACAGTATTACACACACTGCACTAAGAAGAATGAACACGTTTAAGTTAAAAGTATTACTACAGGAACAATCTGTTTCTCAGTACATCTAAAAACCCTTCACAAAATAGTATAAAAACAGCAAGTAGACACAATATATAACAAGAATAACATGAACATTTTTAGCATGTTTTAGCATGTCATCTGAAAACTAACACCCTAATGGCTACTTCTACATCCTACACTAAAAGACCATGAAGGCAGTGCAACTTACAGTCTAGAGTTTCTTAGGGAGAATAGACACTCTGCATACCTTGTTGACAGCAAAGGCTGTCTTTATCAGTAGAGATGTGAAGACAGTGTTTCCCATGAAGGGCAAACACATGCGCACTCAATTCAAAGTCCTCACAGATACATACAAAGCACTACACAACATAGACCCCGCCTACTTTAATAGCCATGCACACTTCCTCCAACCTCTCAGGCATCTCTGGTCAGCCGGCCTCTGACTAGCACATTAACCCCACAGACACAAAAACATGGAACGACCTCCCACATCACAACTGAGCCTCCTCTTTGCTTCTTAAGTTCCACAAAAAGCTGAAGGCTTGGCTCTTCAAATAACATGGAGACAGCTGCCTACACTCCCGCTGAGCACCTGGATGCCCTCACAGGTGATTAACGCGCTATAAAAATAGACATAACATAATATACTCTTGGGCCCTTCCCTTGCTTTAGCATTCATTTACTATCAAGAGGTTGTCCATCAGAGTTTGAAAAGCTTGGGATACTGACAAACAGACTGGGGTTCCAGTCATCTTGATAGACCATGGTGCAAAGGTCTATTCTGTGGTTCTGGTCCCCACGGTTACAGTAGGATTACAGTTTATCATCGACATGAGAATAGTCAACCTTTGATTTTTAGCCATAGCCATCAAAACGAAGACCCTTCAACATATAATTCCTTTGATTGCAGAAAGGGCTTGATTGGCAACCATCGGTCTCATGGATGCCTACCTACATGCCACAGTGGCTTCCTGTTGCTTACCTACATGCCACAGTGGCTTCCTGTAATCAGCGATTCTGTAGTCAAGGGATGCATGAAAAGTTCCAGGTCTTGTCCTTTGTCTCTGGTCTGTCCCTCAAGTATTTGCCAAGGTAATAGTGCCCATTCTTCATCAACAAGAATGGATGCTCTTTTTTTTGTTGGGAATATTTTTTATTTTTTTTATTTTTATTTTTATAGTTTTATAGAGCGCGAACCAGACCCGTGAGGGTATCAGAGCGCTTTACATGATTAAGGGGGGGATACAACGCTTAAGGATGGGAGGTGTCAAATTGGGATAGATAGGGAATACATTATACAGGAGGAGCAGGCAGTTTAAAGTCCAGGTTACATGTGGGGAAGAAAAACAGAGACTTAAAGCACGTGGATAGAATATACAAGCACGCAGTCTAGAGACCAAGCTACATGTGGGGAGAAAAAAAACAAAGTGGATATAGCATATAAGAAGGCTCGCAGTCTCAGCTCTTGGGGGATGCCCAGAGTGCAGCAAGATGTATCATCCATAGAAGCCATGAATGCCGCGGTGGAGGGTGGAACATGTCGATGAGGTGATTGTAAAGTGTTCCTTAGACGAGGTATTTTCCCATTAAGAATGTTTTGGTTTCTTTCTTAAATTGTGCCAAGGACGGAAGTCTTCTGATGGCGGGTGGGAGAGAGTTCCAAATTCTTGGTGCGGCCCCAGAGAAGGCCCGATTGTAGGTTTTTCTTCCCGAAGCGTGCTGGTTGCAACAGCAGGTCTTTGGCAGATCGGGGAGTTTCTGGTCCCTCCAGATACCACGAGTTTTTGTGCGAGAAAAGTAGGGAATTGGAGTAAAGAGCTTTGTGAGTAATGCAGGCCACTTTAAATTGGATTCTGGCCTGAAGGGAAGCCAGTTCAGAGCTTTGAGGTGAGGAGAGATGTGGTCGAATTTCTTTGTGCCCGTTAGGAGTCTGGCGGCGGTGTTGAGGCAGGCTTTCAATGGGGCCAGAGAGCTCTTGGGTAGCCCTGCCAGAGTAGAGCATCCATATTCTAGTCTGGAAATGACTAGTGCCTGGATTGCCGTTTTAAGGTCGGAAACTTCGAGGAAAGGTTTTAGGTTTCTTAGGTAACTCAGGTGGAATCTAGCCGTTTTGGCCATTGAGTTTATATGGCCACGCATATTCAGGCTGCTGTCAAGGGTTATTCCAAGGGATTTCGCCGAGTCAACAATGGTAGGAGGGCAGTTTAGTGCTGTGATTGTCTTGATCCATTCCTGGATGTCAGGATTGGTTTTGGGTGGGGAGATCAGAAGAAATTCAGTTTTATTTGCGTTGAGTTTAAGCTGATTGGCGGTGAGCCAATGGACTGTCAGCTTCAAGGCCTCGTTCAGGGAGAAAATGTCCTCAGGGGAAGAGATTTTTATGTAGATCTGTGTATCGTCGGCGTACATGAGGTAGGACATGTTGGCGGCACGAAGCACCTCGGTGAGAGGTTCAAGGTAAAGATTGAAGAGGGTAGGGGAGAGGGTTGATCCTTGAGGGACTCCGACCCGAAACCGGAGAGGCGGCGGAAAGATTACCATTGATGAGGACTCTCTGTGAGCGGTTTTGGAGGAAAGATCTAAACCATTCAAGGACGGTGCCATCCAACCCCATTCTGAGTTTGAGGCGTTCTAGGAGAATTTCGTGGTGAACCGTATCAAGGCGGAGGACAGGTCTAGAAGGATTAGGAGACAGGTGTCGCCTAGGTCGAGGGCTTGGAGGGCGTCATCCACAATGTGGAGGAGGGTGGTTTCCGTGCTGTGTCCAGGTCTGAACCCTGATTGGAAGTCATCTAGTAGGTGAAAGTTGTTGATGTGTGAAGCTTAGCTGCTGTTGCACACATTTTTCTAGAACTTTGGCAAGGAGTGGGATGTTGGATATGGGTCTGTAGTTCTCAGCGGAGGCAGGGTCCAGCGTGGGTTTTTTAGGATGGGGACAACTTGGCCAGCCTTGGAGCGAGTCAGGAATTGAGCCCTGTAGGAGGGAGGCGTTGATTATTGAGGTCCAGGAAGGGATGATAGCCTGAGAGGCGGCAGCTAGGCAGTTAGAGGAGAGGATCATTAAAGTGATTGTTCGGTTTTTAAGGAGGCAAGAATTTTCGAGATAGAGTATTCGTCGTAGATTCTAAAGTTGGACCAGTGCGCAAGGTTCTTGGGTGAAGTTCGGGAGGACAACGCAGAGAGAGGAGGTGGGGCAGGCAGAATTTGTTTTTGGTGGTGAGTTGCGGATTTAAGTTCATTTCCTAGGGCAGAGATTTTGTTGCAGAAGAAGGACGAGAATTCCTCGCTTGATATGAGGGGTTTAGGTGAGACTTTGGAGGTTTTCGCTAGTTTGTTGGATTGGTGTTTGACCAAGTCGAACAGCTTGCGAGGTCGATTTTTGGTATTCTCCAGTTCAGTTCTGAAGAATTCTTTTTTTGTGTTGAGAATTTTCTTATTGTAGGCGTTTCTGGCCTGGCGGAGAAGTTTTAGATGTGCTGCTGATGGGTGTTGTTTCCAGATTCGTTCAGTTTGTCGAAGGGATCTCCTCTCCTTGTTGAGGGATCCGCTGAACCAGGATCTTCCTTGTCTGAAGAGGCCTTGAGGAGCCTGGATGTTATCATCTTGCTTGATTCGGCATGGATTCTCTCTGAATCTACCAAAGTATCAGCTTGTTCCTTCCCAGGACAGGATCTTTATTGGTGTCCAATTTTAATCGGACCTGGCAATGGTGTTTCTGCACAAGGATCAGGGAGAGAGGTTGAGGCTGACTCATCCTTTTGATGATGACTCATCCTTCTGTTCCAGTTCACCTGTGGTTGAGCGTGCATGGGTACATTGCTTCTGGTTTCTTTCCTTGCTCCTTGTGCTGACCTCAGCCTCCATCCTCTTCTGGCTCATCTTCATCAACACTGGGTCCTGGCTATTCTGGATGTCTACACTTTTGTACTGCTGTATTCCTCCCTTTGCCTGCAATTACACTGGTGGCTGGATATGACATCCCTTGCCTTAGGAGTTGCATCTCCACCTAGGGGTACCTGGTGGTTAACAAGAATGGCCGCCCCTTTGTCTGGGTGGCCAATGTGTAAAGCCTTTCACACAAAGGAGTTGGACTTTTATAGAAGGGTGCCATTCTTTGAATTGGTGGGGACTGTCAGCTGGCCTTTGTGCACTTCGCCTTTTCCTCATCCATCTGCAGGGGCATCATGTTCTCATAGAGTCTGACAACACAGTGACAGTAACCTACACCAACCAACAGGATTTTTCACTGTGGTTACTGTTTTATTAGAGACAGAATGTCACTTTTGTCTCTGTTCATATCGTGGTGATTGAACAATGTTCAAGTAGACTGGCTGAGCAGGGTGCTTTCCATATCCCAGGATCTGTGTCTCTGGTTTTATATCTTCAGGGCCTTTTGCAGGAGCATTTGAAAGCTATTTCTAGATCTATTTCCCTCATCAGAGACTGTCCAGTTCCCAAGTTTTACTCCTGCTTTCCTGACTTGGAGGGTGAATACTTTGCTCCTATCTTGGCCTTATGTCATTTGTTTACCTTATTTTCCTTTCTCTTAATCACCACGTAGTTGTTATGGATCAAGGTTGAAACAACCCGTGGGAGTGTGCTGGCTTCATTTTGGCCTCTTCATGCATGGTTTCCACAATCCATGATCCGTGTAGTCTCTTCTCTTCAGTCAATTAGCTCTAACAACCACTCACCGAACACGTAACACCTCCACTTCCAGATCTAGACTAACCTGAACGCCATCTTCCGCTGCACCCTCATCTACAGACCTCCCAGACCCCGCACACGCTTCAGCAAAGCCATAGCTGACTTCATCGCTCACCACGCTCTTGCCTTAACTGACTACATCATCCTCAGCGACCTCAATTTCCACATGGACAAACTCGAAGACCACAACTCTTCATCCCTCCTGGAGAACCTCGCCACCATCGGAGTCAAACAACTGGTCACAATGCCAACCCACTTAGCAGGACACACACTCGACCCCATCTTCTGAGCAAGCCAAAACATCTCTGTCAGCCACACCGCCGAGCCACACTGGACCGACTACTACTGCGTCCACTTCTTCACCAAACTCACCGTATGCCTTCATGCCTACAGCGATCGTCACAGAAGCTGGAGCAAGGTCACCGAAGACCCTCACCACCTCCCTCAGCAAGACCCCACCACAGACATCCCTGTATGCCTACAGCTCAGCACGCAACCTCCACCGCTGGATTTTAGTCTGGGCCAAAACACGGGACCTCCTCAAGAAACCATCAGGCAAGTAGCCCTCCAAGAAAGCCAGCTGGTTCTCCTCTGACCTCCAAGAGTCCAGGCGTACCTGCAGACGGCTTGATAAAAGATGGAGGAGCAGCAAGATCACTGCAGACCACGCAGCCTTCAAATCCACCATCACCACACACCACCGCCTCATCAAAACAACAAAGAAAGCAGCCATCGAGGAACGCATTGATGCCAAAGAACACAACAGCAAAGAACTCTTTGCCGTAGTCAAAGAATTTGCCAAACCCAGCACACAGCGAGCAGACATCCCCCTCGTCCCAAGACCTCTACGACAACCTTGCCGCCTTCTTCCACCACAAGATCAAGGAGATCTATAACAGCTTCTCAACCCAAGACTCACCCACCCCACCCGAAATGACGGCACCCAATGGCTCCGGCCCCCAGCAGATCTTGACCAACTGGACCACCCTCACCTCTGACGAAACCTTCAGGATCATGTAGAGCATCCACTCCGAAGCCCCCTGAGATCCCTACCCACACCACATCTTAAACAGAGCCAGCACCTTCATCGCACCCGAACTCTGCTGCATCATCAACTGCTCAATCGAGTTCGCAACTTTACTGGTAGCACGCAGAGATCACCCCTCTGCTGAAGAAACCTTCTGCCGACCTGACTGACCTCGAGAACTACAGACCCATCTCTCTGCTCCCCTTCCCAACCAAAGTCATCGAGAAGGCCATCAACACCCAACTCTCCGAGTTCGTTCAAATGAACGACACTCTGGACCTCTCCCAATCGGGCTTCAGAAGCAACAACAAGACTGAGACAGCTCTCCTCAGCGCTACAGACGACACCCGCACCCTCCTAGACCGAGGTGAGACTGCAGCCCTCATCCTCCTGGACCTCTCGGCCGCTTTCGACACTGTCTCCCACCACACCTTCTGCGCAAAACTCCACGACGCTGGCATCCGTGACAAAGCCCGGGAATGGTTCCCCTCCTTCCTCACCAGCTGAACGCAGAGTCAGACATCCACCGTTCTAATCAGAACCCACAGACATCAGCTGTGAAGTGCCTCTTCAACATCTACATGGCCCCGCTCGCAGCCATCTCCAGACACCGATGACACCCAGCTGATTATTTCCCTCACAGACGAACCCACAGCCGCCAAGAGCAACGTCCAAGACTGGATGAAGGCAGTCACCACCTGGATGAAGGACAGCTGCCTTAAGCTGAACTCAGACAAGAATGAAGTCCTCTGCACCATCCTGGACTCCTCGCTCCCAATAAAGCGCCAAATCGATGCTGTCTTGTCCTCCTGCTTCCTCACGCTCTGCCTCCTTAGTAAGTCCAGGAAAACGGTGACCCATGCCCTCGTCAGCAGCAGTCTCGACTATGGCAACGCACTCTACGCTGGCACCACCTAGAAACTCCCCAAAAAACTGGAGACCATCCAGAACGACTCTGCCAGACTCATTCTGAACATTCCATGCCGCAACCACATCACAGGCCACCCTACAAACATTTACTGGCTATCTGTCAGCAGGAGATTCACCTTCAAGCTTCTCATGCACGCTCATGCCCTCCACAATGCTGGACCTGCATGCCTCAACCACCGCCTCTCCTTCTACACTCCCACCAGACATCTCCGCTCCGCCCAACTGGCCCTGGTCAGTGTCCCACAGATCCGCAAGACCACGGCAGGAGAAAGATCCTTCTCCTACCTTGTAGCAAAGACATGGAACTCCCTGCTTCTGAACCAATCACCATCGCTGCCGCAATTCAGGAAAGACTTCAAGACCTGGCTCTTCTACTGAACCACTGATCCAAATCCCCTCTCCCCCCTCCCCCAATCACCCAGCGCCTTGAGACCCTCACAGGTGAGTAGTCACGCTATATAAGATTTTGATTGATTGAGTCATTAGAGTGTTTGTCACTCAACCATCTTTGTCTGTCGATTTACAGGTCAAGTTGGCTGGGTTGCAACAATCTCAAATAAAAATTAACATAATAAAAACACACAAATATAGAAAATTCAGAGAAAAAAACGAATAAAATGTGGAGCGCAATAACCTAATAACCATCATCAAAATAGCGGTACAAGAATGCAATATGCTTCAAATGTAAATCACCCCTTTCTTTTTCTGAATCTAACTGCAGACATTAAAAATCTAGCAACATTAAAACAGAACAATTCATTGGATTGCATTGGTAAAAAAGATAAAAGCTGGTCCAGCCTGAGTGAACTGTGTAGAGGAAAAATGAATTGTCTTTGAGAGACACAATAAAGGTCACAAAACAACACAAAGTGAAGAGTATCCTGGTCCTCGAAATTGTCACAAATACATGAATCTAGATTATTGACTTTATTCCAGCCAGTAGGGTCAGCTAAAAAGTTCAGCCTAAAACAGGTCAGCATAAAATGGTGCTGAGGGTTAGTAAAAAAAGTAAGGTATGGTTCAGCACGCCCAAAAATGGAAATCATGACATGCGTGCGGACAGAGTTTTGCCAATTCTGTACACTCCCTGGTAACCTGCGCTCTAGCACAAAAATATTTTTTAGCCCACAATAGATCTCTCCCTGCTGATTATCTCAGGGCGAGAGTACAGGTCAGGATGACCCAACTCCTGGCAGTTAGAGCTAACATAATTCAGCCTTATCCAGTAGCATACAATCCCTCAAAATAATCCTGTTAAGCTTCAGATCAGGATTATACCATATAGAAATCCATCTTAATTGAGGCCATATTGATAATAAATCCGAAATATTACCCACCCCTAATTCTTCATGTACCACAAAGGAGGCTTTGCATTGGGACACTGCCAGAAGGCATCTCAAAAACTAGTTCTCAATTATTTGCAAATCTAAGGCTTTTTTATGGCCCCAAATGTCACTCCCGTATGAGGCCAAAGAGATGCATTTAGATTGGTAAATTTGAATAAGAGCCTCAATTGGTTTTGCCCTAGATAGCTAGCAAAATTGAACACTGAGGTCCATGACTTGCAAAGAAATTTCTTTTATTTTTTAAAAGTGGCGTCCAGGAGCGTTTCTAAAAGAACACCTAAATAAGAGAAGCGGCTCACCGTATTTATTTCGGCTCCAGCCAGCTTATAAACTCTCCTCGCTCTTGATAAATCATAGGGTTTCCAGAGACCCTATCTAATGCTCCAGGTGGATAAAAAAAAAACCCAGTGGGACAACTTGAATGCCAGACATTGTGACTATACACTGAGCAGTTGTATGGAGAAGCTGCTTAGCCCATTGGGGTTGATCAAAGTTGATAATTATACAGTCACCTTCCCAAATCTTATCCCTTGGGCCCACCCCATCACATTTTCTAACCATAATGATATGCCTACCAGAGTGTTCCCCTAGACTTTGTTGGACATTGGAACAGTGGATAACTTTATTGAACAATACAGATTCTCTTGTGCCTTCTTTCAAAAGGGGCACCCTAGTCATGATTGCCACTAACGGGGTAGATTGCGGTGGTAAATGTGGCCTGCAACTAGGAATCGCTGGCCTATCGGGTAAATCATGAGGTCTCAGGAGACTGGCACTGCTCTTTGTGTTAATATTGCTAGTACTGGTACTAACTAAGGGCATAGGACCTTGAATAGTGTAGTTGGCCTGTCGTGAAGTCATGGTGGAATCATCCATAGAGGGACAAGGGGGATTTATGGCAAGGAGGGGAGATAGATCTGGTTGACTAACTGCCTCTCTACTCCCCTCAGAGCCTGCGCTATGGGAGGGGCTGATATAGCTCTCAGAAGAAAGCTTCCCAAGTTTCAGCTCAATTAAAGACATTTTATTAGATTAGGAAGATACAGCACCCTTCATAAGCGATTCTGTTTTTCCCATAAAGTTGGACAAGGACTCCACATTCGGTGTTATCCCCTCTATCAAAGTCAATACCTCTACCACACTGGTCTGAGTCCATCTATCTTTGAACTTGGTAGCTTTAACCTTTGAAGACCTGTAGGAAAGTGCCCCTTTTTGCATGGTTACCCCCCACTTTTTGCCTGACACTTGATACACTTTGACTAAATGTGCCCTGGGTCCCTGCCAATCAGGTTCCCAGGGCATGTGTTCTTTCCCAAAGCTGTACCTTTGTACCCACATTTGGCACATCTCTGGCCACAGGTAAGCCCCTTGTAAAAGGTACCATGGGTACGAAGGGCACTGTGAACAGGGAAGGCCTCGAAGGGCTGCAACACCAATTGTGCCACCTTTAGAGGCCCTGCACCTTAACACCCACACACTGCCATTGCAGGCTGTGTGTTTTGGTGCAGAGAAAAGTGAAGAGTCAACATGGTACACATCCCTGTATGCCATCCCTGCAATTCACTGCCTGTGGCCTAGGTAAGCCACCCCTTTAGCAGGGTGCACTAGACCACAGGTGAGCCTACAGTTGCATGAGCACTGTACCCCTTCAGTGTCTAAGTCTATTCCAAGACATTGTAAGTGCAGTTAAGCCACAAAGAGTATATGTTCTGGGAGTTGGTCACTACGAACTCCACAGCTCTATAATGACTTTACTGAAACCTGGGACGTTTGGTAGCAAAATTCTCAGCACATTAAACCCACACTGATGCCAGTGTGTGATTTAATGTAAAATGCACTCAAATGGCTTCTTAGAGATGCCCCCTGAAAAAGGACCAACCCAGGTGTGGTTCCTGAATGGCTGCCTGCCATTTGCCACCACCAGACAGGTTTCTGGACTCCTGGGTAGAGAGCCTCAGCTCTCTGGGTCCAGAAACAAAGCCTATACTGGGCAGAGGTGTCATGCCTCCTCCCCAGGAAGGGCCGGGTCCACGAAAGGGGAAGCTTCAAAGGCCTGCCTCTTTTGTGAGCTGACTCTGCTTTTCGTTCTGACCCCCACTTTTGGTGGGAGAATCAGTGGGAAAAACAAGTGAGGAAGAGAGGTGTGCCCACCTTTGCCAATACCACCCCTCAGGTGGGGAGGCGAGGTGAAGCACACATCTCAGTCCCCTCCATCTTGAAGATGAGGACGGAGCCAATTAGAGAGAGGCTCATGCCCCCCTCCCAAAGAAGGGTGGCATAATAGGGGTTGTACTCACCCCAAGGATGGGACCTATTAGTCCCGGCCTACACACCCCTGTAACACCCCAAAATTAATATTTAGGGGCGACCCTGGACCTTGCTGCCTCAGATTCGAAGAATAAAAGGGACAGAAGAGCCGTTCTGACCCAGGAAGACGAGGACACCAATTGCTCTGGCCCCAGCCCAAGCGGCCTGTCCCCTCTCCAACCTGCTCTCAGCAAAACCACGGCAGGTCCAGCAGGCAACAGGCATCCAGAACCCTACCCAGCCCTGCCTTCAACTAAAAGACTCTTGTCTCCCGTGAGCACTGGACATGCTCACAGCGAAACTCCAGCATGTCCAGCAGCCATCCAGAACCCAACCCTCCCTGCCTTCAACTAAAAGACTGTCTCCTGTGAGCACCGGACTTGCTCAACTAAAAGACTCCAGCACAGAACCCGGATTCAGGCTGCTCTGCGGTTCTGCACCCGACACCCACGGCACGAGTTTGAGTGGCCCAACACCATGAGGAGGTCTCCCCAGTGATCCTGACCTGGGATCTGGTGATCCCCGATCTACCTCAAGCTTCAGACAGACGCCTGCCGCCTCAACCTGTACCATAAGAAGTGTCTTTGTGCAATATAACTTATGCTCTGATAAAGCACTGAAATAATTTATAGAACTTTTGTGTTTATTTTTTAGGAAAGCTGGCCGTACTGTAAAAAAGAGGTGATCCATACACTTTTAAGGTGTGCCAGTGTCCTAGGTAAGGAGAAGAGGAAGCCTGTGAGGGGAAAGAGCAAAACAAGCGGCTAGCAACCACAGTGCCTTGAGACCCTCAGGGGTGATTTACATTGCTCTATAAATGACTGATTGATTGAGGATGGGTCAGGAAGTGCAGTGGTGGAGGAGGCAGTGCTCGCACCCCAGGGAGCACTGTGACGGCAGATGGTCCTGCCTAACCCTAAAAGTTGGGACTTAGAAAGATTTTTGCCAGAAAGTGCCAGAACAACCAGCAGAAGACTGGGGACTACCCACTAGTCAAACGCCCACGGTGCATGATTGGTCGGCCTGACTTTGCGTTAGATTCTGCTACGCTATTCTCTGCAGCAGCAAATCCTGTTCAGCAGGACCTTTCAGTATCCAGCTTCATGGAGACCTCCTCAGCTACAGCCTGCAGCATTGTCCTGCTGGAGGTTTTAAATTTTCCAAACGTTGACTAAGTCTAAAACAAAAAAGCTTCACTGGTTCGACGACAACAGGCTCCCCATTGACAACGACCACCTGCTCGGCCTGGAAATCTGGCTTCTCCTGCGCAGAGCGTTTTACCGCCATCATCAATGGCTTCACCAAGGCTTTGTCCAGCACTCTCCGGCGACACCAACTGCTACTTGGTCAATGACTACTGCCTTGCTGCACTCTACCTTCTCCTGGACCTTTGTACTGAATTTCTTTTAATTCTGAAGGTAAGCTGAAACCGGGTCCAATCCACCTCGTGTATCCGTGCCACGCTTTATCAGGGTCGGTCTTTACCTCCGACTTTGCCCCGGTCTTGTGTCACCTGATGCCTGCAGTTGTGGCTTTGATCTTTTAGGCACTATTTTTAACGTAAAACTTAAAAATATGTGTAATTCTGGTTCCACTGATTGGATTTAAAATATATTTGATGTCACTTTATTTATAAATGTTTACTGTGTTTTACTAAATTGGTGTGGGATTTTGCTTGTGTTGTGTTTTCACTATATTACTGTTTCAATACTTGTTAAATACTTAACACTGTGTCTTAAGTTAAGCCTGACTGCTTTTGTGCCAAGCTACCAGAGGGTTAAGCACAGGTTAAATTAGTGACTTTTGGGGTTCACTGTGACCAGGACTGTGGCTTTTGCTTGAGACGGTTTTACATCCTCCTCAGCCCAATTTCTTACACTCACATTTTCTTTTCTTTCAGGGATTGCCAGTTTACGTTGCTACAACTGCATAGATGTTAATGATGGAGGATGTACAAACCGCATTAGGATAGAGGAGTGTACCTTGCCGCGGAACGTCTGTATGCAAGCCGTCACTATTGTAGTCATAGGTAGATTAAATGCAACAATTTTCGTGTTCACTCTACCAGTAGTGACTCGCATATGCTTTCACGGCTGATAAGTTTTCTACTGTCTTTTCATAACTTTGTGAAATAATGCACTTAATACTGGGAACTGTGTATGACCAAATTCTTTAAATGTTGCTAAAGTACCGTCTAGTTTTTTAGTGCCTGTATGCCACAATAACACTGTTAAAAATATTTTGGAGTCAAATTATCGTGTTAAAAATATTGAAGGGCAAAATATCGAGAAGGTAAGTGAAAACAGATAAGCATGGATTTACTATTTTTACTCTCAATCTAAGTATCACAAAGATATTTTATATCTATCTATCTATATACACGGAGCACTCGCACTTTATAGCAGTATTGAAAAATATTTATTGACTATACAGATCGCTTAACATAAAGAATACATGCTATCATTAGTGGTTCCTTCATTGGCAGTATTTAAAATACCTGCACTTCATAACAAAAATGAACTATATCAAATATACAGATTGTTCAATGTACTAAGTATACGCTATCAACATTGATTGTTTAATAGATGATATTTTAAGCACTTGAACTTTATAATAGGATTGTCCTATATATTTAAATATGCAGAATATTCAGTGTTCTGTGTATAAGCTATTAGGATTGGTTTGAGCAGAAAATATGACGATCAAATGAAGTGAACCATCAGGAGATTTTTACTCTAAACGTTATTCTTTGTATCATATGTACGTCATGAATATTGGGTCTACAATTGACGATACTCAAAGTACTTGCACTTTATATAAAGTTTGTCACATATATTTAATATGCAGATTATCGAATACATCATGTACATACAATTAATATCATCTGGGGCATAAATAATGTTGATCAAATGATATAATCTAGGAAGGTAATTTTGTAAATATTGTTCTTCATATTGGAATGACTGAACTTTGTTTGCCAATTTAATCCATTTGTACCTCGGCAATCATATCAATTTGCGATCGATAACATGTATCAAGAGTCTGTTGTCTATATCTATAAGTATTGCATCACTGTTTTTGGCACTAGTGGCTGGTGCTCACAATTTAAATGATGAAAATGTGGCACCGCGTGTCATGTGATCCAAACCGCGTTCCTGCGGTCGAAACGCGTCATGTCAGGCATTGACCTGAATTAGACTGTGAGCCGTGATTTTGGAATAAAGCACTTCTTTTTATAACAACTTACGTCTGGTGGTCCGTACCTGGAAGGTCCCATTGGGAGAGCGGTGGGCCAGGATTGTGTTTGCTTATATATATATATATATATATATATATATATATATATAGATATATACATCTACCCTAAACCCTAAAACATTACCCCCAGCACGACTCCCTACACTTCCCAAACACCACTGCACTACCCTAAAACACGACCCCCTACACTACACAAACACCACTGCACTACCCTAAACCCTAAAACACTACCCCCAGCACAACCCCTACACTACCACAGCACCCCTGCACTACCCTAAACCACTACCCCCCCGCACGACCCCCTAAACTACACAAACACCACTGCACTACCCTAAAACACTACCACCAGCACGACCCCCTACACTACACAAACACCACTGCACTACCCTAAACCACTACCCCCAGCACGACCCCCTACACTACCCAAACACCACTGCACTACCCTAAACCCTAAATCACTACCCCCAGCACGACCCCCTAAACTACACAAACACCACTGCACTACCCTAAATCCACCCCCAGCACGACCCCCTACACTACGCAAACACCACTGCACTACCCTAAACCCTAAAACACTACCCCCAGCACGACCCCCTACTCTACCCAAACACCATTGCACTACCCTGAACCCTAAATCTACCCCCAGCATGACCCCCTACACTACACAAACACCACTGCACTACCCTAAGCCCTAAAACACTACCCCCAGCACGACCCCTTACACTACCCAAACACCACTGCACTACCCTAAGCCCTAAAACACTACCCCCAGCACGACCCCTTACACTACCCAAACACCACTGCACTACCCTAAACCCTAAAACTACCCCAGCACGACCCCCTACATTACACAAACACCACTGCACTACCCTAAACCCTAAAACACGACCCCCTACATTACACAAACTCCACTGCACTACCCTAAACCCTAAAACATGACCCCCGGCATGACCCCCTACACTACCCAAACACCACTGCACTAACCTAAACTCTAAAACACTACCCCCAGCACGACCCCCTACACTACCCAAACACCACTGCACTACCTTAAACCCTAAGACACTACCCCCAGCACGACCCCCTACACTACCCAAACACCACTGCACTACCCTAAACCCTAAAACACTACCCCAGCACGACCCCTACACTACACAAACACCACTGCACTACCCTAAACCCTAAATCTACCCCAGCATGACCCCTACACTACCCAAACACCACTGCACTATCCTAAACCCTAAAACACTACCCCAGCACGACCCCCTACACTACACAAACACCACTGCACTACCCTAAACCATAAAACACTACCCCAGCACGACCCCTACACTACCCAAACACCACTGCACTATCCTAAACCCTAAAACACTACACCCAGCACGACCCCCTACACTACCCAAACACCACTGCACTACCCTAAACCCTAAAACACTATCCCCAACACGACCCCCTACACTACCCAAACACCACTGCACTACCCTAAAACACTACCCCCAGCACGACCCCCTACACTACCCAAACATCACTGCACTACCATAAACCCTAAAACAAGACCCCCTACACAAACACCACTGCACTACCCTAAACCCTAAAACACTACCTCCTACACTACACAAACACCACTGCACTACCCTAAAACACTACCCCCAGCACGACCCCCTACACTACCCAAACACCACTGCACTACCCACTTCAGGCACGTTATAGTTAGAAATTAGCATTTAAAAAACCATAGAAATTCACTGAAAAAACCATAGGTTTCAGGAAGGTTATAGTTAGTTGGACATTTCACTCGTACAAAACCATAGAAATTCCGGCGTTATAGTTAGTTCAGCTAACTATAACTCGCACCCCCGCAATGCACTGCTGATGACGTCACATATTACATCATTCATGACATGGTCAGTGACATCACTGATGACATCACTGATGACATGTCAAATGACATCACTGATGACATCATCCAGTGACTGTGTTTCTGTAAAGTTTAAATTTGTTTTATATATATATGCTAAGCTGTATTGAAGAATGAGTGGGTGTATAAGTGTCTGTATGGTGGATTTAGTAGGTACGTGACTGACTGTATAAGTGAGTGATTAAATATGTCTTACTGAATGCATGGGTTAGTGACTAAACTGTGTGAAAGTCTGTATCAGTCTGTCTGTTGTTGTGTAACCTGCTGCATGGGTTGGTGAGTAGCTGCATGAGTGTCTATATGAGTTATTGATTGCTTGCCTGAGTATTTGTATGGCTGCCTGAGTGTGTGTGTGGGTGGGTGGGAGATGTGTGAGTAGTTGATTCACTGGGTGTATGGGTTCAAGAGTGCATGTGGAATCAGCTGTATGGGTGGGTGAGTGTGTGTATGAGTGTGTTGGTGAGTGAATGGATGTCTCAGTGGTACATGTGCAAGTAACTACATATGTAGTTTTCAGTGAATTTCTATGGTTTTTTAAATGCTAATTTCTAACTAACGTGCCTGAAACCTATGGTTTTTTCAGTGAATATATATATATATATAGATATATTTGTATACACTGAAAAAAAGAAAGGTTACAGGGATGTTATAGTTGAGCTCAGATTTCTCTCGTACAAAACCATTTAAATTTAGCATTCATAGCTAACTGTAACTTACACCCCCGCAATGCACTGCTTATGACCTCACATGTTACATCACTCATGACCTGGTCAGTGACATCACTGATGACATCTCACATGACATCACTGATGACAACATCCATTAAAGGTTTGAGTGTTAAATATGTATAGTAAGCTACTACATAACTTAAATCAGTATACTCTGTGTACTAGTAATGTGTGATACTATTTCTAACATTTTGGGCCTGATTCACAGAACTAACTTACGTCAAAAACGTAAAGTTAGTACTTTTTGGTATTCACAGAATACACTTACTCATTTTGGTATTCACAGAAGTTAGTAGACCTAACTTTAGGACTCCTAAATGCCTTCTGTGAATACCGAAAGTCTTAAAGTTAGGATTTTTCTCAGTTTAGGAGTAGTAAAGTTAGGACTCCTAACTTTAGGACTCCTAAATAAATGCCTTCTGTGAATACCGAAAGTCTTAAAGTTAGGATTTTTCTCAGTTTAGGAGTAGTAAAGTTAGTAGTCCTAACTTTAGGACTCCTAAATGCCTTCTGTGAATATCGAAAGTCTTAAAGTTAGGATTTTTCTCAGTTTAGGAGTAGTAAAGTTAGGACTCCTAACTTTAGGACTCCTAACTTTAGGACTCCTAAATGCCTTCTGAACAAGGGGGCATGGTGGGAGTAGTACTGCAGGCTTCCCACTCCCAAACAGCCCTCCCAGGGAAGATGGCTACCTACCTGTTAGTTTGTTTGTAGTGAGACAATGGCTTCCCAATGCTTCTGGGTGTGGAGTGCTCCATCTTGCTCAGGGGTGGGACAGGGGGCATGTTGGGAGTTGTTGTGCAGGCCTCCCACCCCCAAAAAGCCCTCCCTGGGAAGATGGCTACCTACCTGTTAGTTTGAAGTGGACAGTGCAATGACTGACACATGCATCTGGGTGGGAGGGAGGGCTCCATCTTGATGTGCTGGGGAGCAAGGGGGCATGGTGGGAGTAGTACTGCAGGCCTCCCACACCCAAACAGCCCTCCCAGGGAAGATGGCTACCTAGCTGTTAGTTTGAAGTGGACAGTGCAATGACTGACACATGCATCTGGGTGGGAGGGAGTGCTCCATCTTGATGTGCTGGGGAGCAAGGGGGCATGGTGGGAGTAGTACTGCAAGCCTCCCACCCCCAAACAGCCCTCCCAGGGAAGATGGCTACCTAGCTGTTAGTTTGAAGTGGACAGTGCAATGACTGACACATGCATCTGGGTGGGAGGGAGTGCTCCATCTTGATGTGCTGGGGAACAAGGGGGCATGGTGGGAGTAGTACTGCAGGCCTCCCCCCGCCCCCCTCCAAAGAGCCCTCCCAGGGAAGATGGCTACCTACCTGTTAGTTTGAATTGGACAGTGCAATGACTGACACATGCATCTGGGTGGGAGGGAGTGCTCCATCTTGATGTGCTGGGGAACAAGGGGGCATGGTGGGAGTAGTACTGCAGGTCTCCCACCCCTAAACAGCCCTCCCAGGGAAGATGGCTACCTACCTGTTAGTTTGTTTGTAGTGAGACAATGGCTTCCCAATGCTTCTGGGTGTGGAGTGCTCCATCTGCTCAGGGGTGGGACAGGGGGCATGGTGGGAGTTGTAGTGCTATTTGCCTGGGCACATACAGCCCTGTAAATGCTGGCTACCTTTTGGGGTGATTCAGATGTAGTGGATGTTACATCTGTGGGACATGTGTTGGATATTGTGGTGCATATGGATATACTTGTGCCTCTGAGATGTAGCTTTGTAGTTGTGCTTGACAGTACATTGCTGTGTAATGGTCTACATTTGTTTGTACTTACCAGCCTCCACTCCCCCGGGTATTCCTGTGAGACTCCCTGGATGCAGTATGGCAAGCACCTTCTCCTCCCATGCAGTGAATGTTCTTGGTGGAATGGGAGGGCCACCGCCAGTCCTCTGAGCCAGCTCATGGTTCTTGCTCCTCTTCTTTTTGACAACACTCTTCAGGTCATGCCACCGCCTCATGATTTCCTGTCTGTTGCGTGGGATGGTCCCTACTGCATTGACCTTGTCTACTATCCTTGCCCACATTTGATTTCTTCTGGCTAATGGTGTCTGTTGGACCAGGTTACCAAACAGTTGTGGTTCAACTCTGACTATCTCATCTACCATGATTGTCAACTCACTATCTGTGAATTTTGGCATTTTCTGTGGTGCCATGGTGTGTGGTGTGCTGAGGGGTTTGAGGTGCAGGTGTGTAAGTGGTGGGGTTGGGGGTGATGCGTATGGTGTGTGATGTGCAGAGGGGTTAGAGGTGCAGGTGTGTAAGTGGTGGTGGTGGTGCTGTGTGTGGTGTGAGTAGTGATGGTGTGCAGATTTGCCTCTACTTTGTGCTCTGGTGTTGGGCCCTTCAGTTGTGGAGTATTGCAAAGGATTGTGGTCAGGGAAGGGGCTGGTTTTATACCCAGCTATGTGGGTGTGTCCAAATGGGGTATTGCTGTCAGGTGTGTTGTGTGGGTTGTCCTGGGATTTGGATTTTTGTAGTTGCCATGTGGTTTAATTTAATTTAATTTACAATTTATAAAGCGCCCGAATCACCCCATCAGGGTATCTCTGCGCTTGAACTGCTGTAGGACTCCAAGGGGATGCTAGGTTAGTTTAAAGTAGCTTTTAACCACTTTCGAAACTTTAAATAGTCCGTACAAAGTCGTAAGTGAGTGGGGAGTTGGTTCCAGTACCGTGGGGCCAGGTGGTAGAAAGCTTTGCCCCCAACGCGTGCCCTTTTGAAGCGGGGGACCTGGAGCAGAGCTTTAGATTCCGAACGAAGGGGTCTGGAGGGCTTGTACCTGACCAGTTTGTCTTGTAAATAACTGGGGCCTAGATTGTTTAAGGATTTATAAACCATGCAACAAATCTTAAATTTGGTCATCTTACGCACAGGGAGCCAGTGCAGTTTTTGGAGGAGGGGGAGAGACTCAGTTCTGGGGGGAGCATTGGTCACCAAGCGGGCTGCTGTGTTCTGGACTACTTGCAGTTTGCTCAAGGAGCTTTCATTAGCTGCAACCATTAGAGCATTGCAGTAGTCCAGGCGACTCAATACCAATGCCTGAACCAAGGTCTTCCGGGTGGGCAGAGGTAGAAAGGGGATGACTCTCCTAAGAAGACTGAGACTGTGAAAACAGGCTCCCGCTGTTGTGGAAATATGTTCCCCCAATGTGAGTTTCTGGTCTATTTTAACACCCAAGTTTTTTACGACCAGCTTTGGATGAGGGGCAGGGCCTAGGACCTCCGGCCACCAGTTAGGGGACCAACTAATTGTTGCTTCTCCAAATAGCATTATTTCAGATTTTCCTGCGTTTAGTTGGAGGAAATTATCCTTCATCCAGTCCGCAATTGATTTCATGCCCTCCGCAAAGGTGGTTTGAATATTGGAGCTATTTTTGTCGAAGGAAAAGAAAAGTTGGGTGTCGTCAGCGTAGGATATGGGACAGAAACCCAGCTTTCTCATGAGCTTCGCCAGAGGGGCAACATAAATATTAAAAAGAGTAGGGCTCAGGCAGGAGCCCTGTGGTACTCCCTTGGACACCTTGGTGGTCTGTGATCGGAAAGGGCCAAGGTGAATGGTTTGGGTTCTTTCGGACAGAAAGCTATCCATCCATTTCAAGGCGATCCCTTTAAGGCCTATATCCTCTAGTCTCTCCAGTAGAGTCTGGTGGGAGATAGTATCGAACGCTGCGGACAGGTCCAGCAGCACCAAAAGTACTGACTGACCACTGTCTAGCAGCGCTCTGATGTTATCTATGACTTCCACCAGCGCGGTCTCCGTACTGTGTCTGGGTCGGAATCCAGATTGAGTGGCATCCAGACGGTTTGAGGATTCAATGAATTCAGACAAGTGCTTGTTGATGTGTTTTTCAAGGAGTTTGCCTTGGAGAGGGAGCAGAGAGATGGGACGGTAGTTGGAAACATCCTCCATGGGGATTTTGGGGTTTTTCCTGATGGGGAAAATTTGAGCGGCTTTCCATTCTGGTGGGAGAATGCCTTCCTTCATGGAACTATTTAAAATTGAACAGATAGGTTCTGCCAATTCCTTAGATAGGATTGCGGCTATTCTGGCGGGGATACGGTCAAGTGGTGACCCTGATTTTACAGATTTAAGGAAAGCCTCTGTCTCCTCAGGAGTAAGTGTTGGGTAGTGCTCCAGAGTGGTGCCATTAGAGATGGCTGGTGGGGGGATCACCTTGTGCCTATCTGTGCGCCTTTAGCTACGGTGATTTTGTCGTAGATTATATCAATTTTCTGGGTTAAGTGGCTAGCTATATTGTCACACAGGGCTTGAGATGGGGCCGCCTCGATATCGCAAGCCTTGGGATTCGTAAAAGTTTTTAAGATCTGATAGTGTTCTCGAAGTGTTACCTTCTCGTTCAAGTTGTGAGGCAATGTGTGTTTTGCGGGCGTTTATCAAGTTTTTGTGGTACACGGACAGAGCTTGCTTGAATCTGTCTATGTCTAATGGGTCGGGTGATTGGCGCCATATTCGTTCCAATTTTTTACATTGTCTTTTTTCGGTCCGGAGGGAGACCGAGTACCATGCTGCCTGCTGGCGTTTGTTAATGGTAGGGCATTGTTTCAGAGGGACAAGGTGATCTAAAGTGGCTAGCAAGCTGGTATTGAAGGAGGCTAAACGCTTCACTACCCTGTCAGATTCCTGGTTACGTGGTAAGATAAAAGTATCTTGAAACTGGGTGGCCGTTATTTTATGCCACTGTCTATAGCTACTTTTAATGAGTGGTTTGGGAGCAGTGTGTTCTTTGGGACCGCTAATACAGAATTCAATCATTGAGTGGTCTGTCCAAGTCAAGGGGCATGTTGCCCCGCAGGTAATGTTGGAGGAGTTAGTTAAGACTAGATCTAGCGTATGTCCTGCTAGATGTGTGGGTTCATGATTTATTCTATTAAGATTAAGTGAGGACAAATCTGCCAAAAGTGCGACCGCCTCTGGATTGGTGGAGTTTTCGCTGTGTACGTTAAAATCGCCGAGGAGTACAAAGTTTCTGGCTGAGATAACGTGTGGGGATATGAGTTCCATAAGTTGTGGACTGAAGTTAGAGAGTTGTCCCGGGGCGATAAACTAGGGCTCCTTTCCAGCTGGATCGTGAATGTAAATCAATTCTAAATACTAGTGTCTCCTGTAAGTCATTGCTGATTTGGTCAAGAATGGAGATTTTAATGGGATCTCCATAAACAATGGCTATGCCCCCTTTCCTGAGTGGTCTGTCAAGTTTTTGTATATGATATCCTTCTGGAAGGGCCACCGCTATTGCGGGATTAGAACTAGTATTGGTCCAGGTTTCTGTCAGAAATCCTAGGTGAGACCGAGTGGAGGAGAGTAGATCCCATATGTTTATGGCGTGTTTTGGCAACGATCTAACATTAGCCAGGAAGCAATTCCAGCCGTCGGTGGTATGGGTGGCCGGAAGAGGTCTGTGTAGTTCATGCTTTGGAATCTACAAAATCTACATGAAAAAGGTCCGGCTATTTCTGTGGCTATAGGACATATGGTGTTCCCAGTGTGACTACTACTACTACTGGCATACTTATTATTAATCTTTACCAGCTCCTGACTAGTGAAGGTGCGGCGAGCATCTACACTATAAGTGGAATTAATAAGCTTTGGGACTGAACAGGCAGAAGTTCCTTCTCCTGGCGACGTACAGGCGCGGACGGGCGCAGACGGGCTTGCCTTAGGCGCGCCAGCGGCGCGTCCGCTGCGCGTCCGCCAAGGCATGAGGTTTTATAGAGAGGTGAGCAGCTAGACTGCTAACCTCCTACTGGTGTCCGGAAGTTTCCGGAAGTGAACTGCTCTGTTCACTTCCGGTGGGTGTCTCCTCCCTCCACTCAATTGGAACAATCCGTGGTGTACCGGGGAGGGACACAGGAACAACAGGTAGGTTTGTGCGACAAAATTGCAAATGATAAAAGCACATTAAACCATTTTAAAATGGTGCACAAATAACAAAAATAAAACTTCAGAGCCCTTTCCCGGGCACTTACTAACTAAAACCTCGCGTGCTATGCGCAATTTAAGTAGAGAATAGCAGGAAACAGCGTGCTATTAAAATGAAGTAGCCCTTTCCCAGGCGCTCCACTATCTGTTACCAATCGAAATAAAACAGAGTCACCATGGAGCCTTAAGCGCGTCCGCTGCGCGTCGGCCAAGGCATGTGGTTTTATAGAGAGGTGAGCAGCTAGACTGCTATCCTCCTACTGGTGTCCAGAAGTTTCCGGAAGTGAACTGCTCTGTTCACTTCCGGTGGGTGTCTCCTCCCTCCACTCAATCGGAACAATCCGTGGTGGACCGGGGAGGGAAACAAGAACAACAGGTAGGTTTGTGCGACAAAATTGCAAATGACAAAAGCACATTAAACCATTTTAAAATGGTGCACAAATAACAAAAATAAAACTTCAGAGCCCTTTCCCGGGCGCTCACTAACTAAAACCTCGCGTGCTATGCGCAATTTAAGTAGAGAATAGCAGGAAACAGCGTGCTATTAAAATGAAGGAGCCCTTTCCCAGGCGCTCCACTATCTGTTACCAATCGAATTAAAACCGAGTCACCATGGAGCCTTAAGCGCGTGGTTGTGTCATTGGGGTGTGTTGTGTGTTTTTGGGTGCATGGCTAGTTTGCTGTGAGCACTTTGTGACCTTGTTGTGATTTTTTTCTGTCGACTGCCATATTTGTCACGGAGCGTCCGCAGCGGTGGCTATGCTGCAGTTCTTCCGGCGGCTCTCCCATTCATCACTGTTGCCATTTTCGGCGGTTGGATTCAGCAGAACGTACCGCGGTCACATCGGGGATATCCTAATGTTCCGTGCGGTGTCTCCGCTGTCGTGGCAGCGGTTTGATTTGTTTCCTCCGAGAATGCGACCGCCGCGGACGGGTTTTCGCCTTCTCCGCCCGCTACGAGCGTTTTTTTGGTGGCTCTTACCGCTGCGTCGTTTTTTTTTTTTTTGCGGGACATCCTAATCTGGCCGCCGGCTTTGCCGTGGTACCTGCGGGTGGTTGTTTTCCGCTACCATGGCCATCGTAATAGTGGAGTGGGAATAGTAAATTATATATGTTTAGTGACCAGCACCTTCCCTGAGTTACTATAGTTTGGAGTGGGAATAGTAAATTATATGTTTAGTGTCCAGCACCTTCCCTGACTTTTTCTAGTTTGGAAAGGGAATAGTAAATTACATATGTTTAGTGTCCAGCAACTTCCCTGAGTTAATGTAATTTGGACTGGGAATAGTAAATTAAATAGGTTTAGTGCCCAACACCTTCCCTGAGTTAATTCAGTTTGAAGTGGGAATAGTAAATTATATATGTTTAGTGTCCAGCACCTTCCCTGACTTTTTGTAGTTTGGAGTGGGAATAGTAAATTAAATAGGTTTAGTGTGCAGCACCTTCCCTGAGTTAATAAAGTTTGGAGTGGGAATAGTAAATTATATATGTTTAGTGTCCAGCAGTTTCCCTGAGTTGGTATAGTGTAGAGTGGGAATAGTAAAAAATTAGTTCTTTATTTTGGAGTAAGGTTAATGATAAAAATGTATGTTTAAGTGGTAATAGTTTTTATATATGTGTATTAAAAAAATAAATCTGTCTGGCAATTAATTTAAGATAAACATTTTATTGTAAATACAGAAAAAATATAATATAGGAATTAAATGCAAAACAATATTTATATTTTATTTGTCATTATTTTCATTCAAAGGTCAAGCAAAGAAATATTATGCATTTTTTTTATTAACATTGTTTGATATATATATTATCATACAGAGAAATAATAATAATTTTTTTTATTTTTGGATACATTGCATATTTAGTACATATTTAAACATAAGCATATAATATTTAAGTAAAGTCGGCATGTAACATTTTTATGTTTTTATAATGGAGAACCTGGTAAATATGCAAATTCTTTACAAATAAAAAATGTAGTTGTCCACTGGTTTTTATAAAAAAATGTAATACATATTTTTTAGGTAACAGTTATGGAGTATTTATTTACATTGTAAATATGCATTACATAATTACATATAGGGGCCGATTCCGATCTCGCTGGGAGAAGGCTCCGTCTGACTTGGATCCGGAGGGCTTTCCGACCGACTCGTGCTCCGGGGCTCCGAGCTCCTGAGTACGATGCGAACAAGCGCTGACGGACACGGGTCGCTCGGAGCCCCATTGAAGTCAATGGTGGCCTGTTGTACGACATGTACATAGGCTCCCATTGACGAAAAAGGTACGTTGCGCACAAGGGCGCCCCCTGTAGTGGGGACGCGTCTGTGCCACCAGCACCGTACATGCATGAGTAGGGGGGACCCTTGGCTTCCCCCCTGTGATCGACTCGTACGGCTACAGGTGTAGGGTGGTCCGGCGCGGACCCCCGAAGTCCGCTTCCCGGAGCGTTTACGTGTCGGAGGCTCCGACTCGATCCGGCTGTCCGAATCGTGCATCGTACTGGCTCGGTCGGAAATCGCCTCCATTGCATGGCACGGTTTGCTTACGGCCGAGTCGAATGGAGCGGTTCGGGTCCGGAAACGATTCGGTCGGCGATTTCGCGTTTCCCGCATCGTACTTGCTCGCTCGTGCAGCTGGACGAATCGGTCGGGAAACACGCGTACGGCTCGTACTTTTTCCGTCCGGATCCTGTTCGGAGCCCTTGCGAGCGAGATCGGAATCGGCCCCATAGTGTACATTTTTAATAACATATACTTTTCTACAATTTTTTCATTGTATAACTTTTTTATATTTTTTGCATATTTTCTAATAAATAATATTATATTTTGTATAATATTATTTAAATTGTAAATACAAATAAAATTATCAAGGTAAGAAAGCATTTTGAAAAAGAAAAATATTTTTAACATTAATACATTTTTTCACAATTTTAACAAGCAGTACAATTTTTTGTAACACATTGGTAATTTTAATGTATAATAATAAATATTATTTATTTTTTAATTTGACCTATTATAATTTAACATTTTTAAACAGCAAAGAAAAAACATTTTGTACATTAGTAATATTAAATAGTATTTTTTAAACTTTTTTGTTACATTTCTAATGTATATTGAGTTTAATGTAAAAAAGTATTTTTATTATTTCAATTAGGTAGCCATTTTCTAAACTAAGTTGTATTTTGTAGGCTATCAGTGTTGTTTTAAGTCATTTCTGAGGGGAGAAGCTCGTGGTTTGAAGCTGCGTCGCATCGGTTAAGGTAGGTTTAATTTAATTACTTTTAGGCTTAATTTAGGTGTAGGGCGAAAGTAGATAGGTAGTCTATAGTGTATGTAATGTTTGTAGTTTGTATTTTTTGTGAGGTTTCGTTTGTAGGTTTGCGCATGCAAAATGCAGTTAGTGCGTTGATAGGTAGGTGTTAGGGTATGTTCTCTATGTTTAATATTGTTTAGAGTATGGTGTTATTAGTATGTTTATGTGTGTTTTTTAATGATTTTATTGTATATTTGTGCGGGAGAGATTGTGTTTTTTTTCCCACAGGTTTTTGTTTTTTGGAAGTTGCCGTTGGGAGAAGTTTGCTTTTTTTTTAAGGAACTGTGTATTAGTTTCTAGTAAACTAATAATTATTTTACAGTTCCTTTATTTTGCGGGTTTTCCTGCGTCGTTTCTTTTTTTAATTACATTTTTCGGGTTTTTAACCCCTTTGTTGCGCCCGTCGGCCAACAGCCGTCGCGAGCACTACCGCCGTAGTGCTGCGCACGTCCGTTGGCCGACGCGGCCCCGGCCACTTAATGGAACGCCCCGCAAGGTGTTAATGGATTCAAGTCTATGGATATGTTGCCGGCGGATTATATTTTACACAGTTGTATTTTTAAATTTTTTGGGGGACTTTTAACTAAGTTTTGGGATTTCTACACGTTTGGATTTATTTATGGCAGTTTGGATTCAATTCTTCAGCAACAAACAAGTAAGTTGTTTTAAATTATTTACAATGGAAGGGAAATGTAATTTTTGAAATTGTTATTGATGTTTTTAAATATATAAAATATATTTATGTCAATTATTTAAAAAAATAATAATATTGCCATAATATTTATATTTTAGATGTTTGTAAATAAATGTTTATTTAAGATTTCATTTCACAATTACCATTTTTCTATGTTTTTGTATTATTGTTTTAAAGTAGGGATTTAGCTATTGTTTCTAGATATTCTAGCCCTTTAGTGTTTGGGTAGAGTCTTACTTTGTATTGTATAGTGCTCAAACATTGTTTTAGTTTGTTTAGTTAGTTTTGGACCTAGTTGTGTTACAGACGGTTCCAGTCTTAGTTGTTGGTAGCTTTGTTCTTTTTGGATTGATTGTAGTAATTTATGTAGGGTTGGTTGGGTTTGGCCTGTTGTGGCTTGGAAAGCATTATGCCATCCTTCGACAGCGTTATTAGTTTTTGCTTCTTTGTTTAGGGTACTGTTATATACATTCCACCATGGAATGTGGTATTTGGGCTGTGTCCAGATCTGTGTAGCCTTCCCACCCAGGTATCTTCGAAATAAGTGAGTAGGGTACTTAGTTTATGTTCATTTGTTTGGTATTAGGGGCTTTCTATTAATAGATTATAGTGTTCTGCTACATCAGTTATTGGGAAGTATGCTAGTGCTATTAGCTTTTTAATTACATAAGCAAAATTGCTATTAGTTGCATATTCTACGCTAAGGGGGTCATTAGGATGGTGGTCCCGCACACCGGATTAGGATGCGTCCCTCACCATGGCGGACGGATCCTGCAGTTCAACATTGCGGCGGGTGCTGATGACAGCAGCACCCGCCGCGATGCGAAAATGCCAGGTGTTGCATTTCACAGCACTACGTGGCAGGCACCACACAGTGCCTGCCATGTAGTGCTGTGAAATGTAGCAGTGCACCCACACCTCCCCCCAACAAAAGGGGGGCCAGCAACGGGCCCCCGTTACAAATCTCCGCCGCCATGGAAATACTGTCTGCAGCCAGCAACCTAATTTGGTGGACGGTGCCTGCTAGGCACCGCCACCATTTAGGACTCATTGGGCCGTCCGCGGGCAATCGTACCGATTGCCTGCGGCGGTTCAGTAGCGGACGGTCTTTGCGTCCGCCACTGTCCGTGTCTGGATTCCCACGCCATCGTAATGTGGCGGGGGCAAAATCCACTTTGGATGGCGGACGGATCGCCACCGCACGGCTGGCGGTGGCGGTCCTTCCGCCATCCTAATAACCCCCTAAAGGGGTCACTAGGATGGCGGACAGACTGTAGTCCATCCGCCATCCTGGGGTAAACCGGGACCATCTGCCATGTATGCGGCGGTCCCGCACACCGGATTAGGATGCGTCCGCCACCATGGCGGACGGATCCTGCAGTTCAACATTGCGGCGGGTGCTGATGACAGCAGCACCCGCCGCGATGCGAAAATGCCGGTTGTTGCATTTCACAGCACTACTCGGCAGGCACCACACGGTGCCTGCCACATGGTGCTGTGAAACGTACCAGTGCACCCACACCTCCCCCCAACAAAAGGGGGGCCCACAACGGGCCCCCGTTACAAATCTCCGCCAGCCTTTCAATGGCGGAATCTCCGCCATGGAAATGCTGTCTGCAGCCAGCATCCTAATTTGGTGGACGGTGCCTGCTAGGCACCGCCGCCATTTAGGACTCATTGGGCCTCGTAATGTGGCGGGGGCAAAATCCACTTTGGATGGCGGACGGATCGCCACCGCACGGCTGGCGGTGGCGGTCCTTCCGCCATCCTAATAACCCCCTAAGTGTAGATTTTTGAAGGCGTCTCAATATGCATTGATTAAAGTGGTAATAGCAACCTTGTATTGCTGTGTGAGGGTAGTTTTCAGGATGGCTTGTATCATAGACTGTTCAAAATCTATGATACTTTTTGGGGGATAGTAATTATTAGTTTCTTGCTTTACTTTTGTTAAGAGTTCTACATAGGTAGTGGTTTGTTTGTTTGGTAACAGGGCATATATAAAGGGGATGTTGGTATTGTGATACAGTCCATGGATTGTGTATAATTGGTAAAATGGTTTGGGACATATTTTAAATGTTCCGTCCATCATCCATGTCTCACAATTCTGTAGTTTAAGTAAGTTTGTGGGAGTTGCATATATTATAATCCTTTTGTCGTTCGATTTATTGTCATAAAGTAGAAATTGCTCTTCATTATGAGTTACAGTGAGTTCAGGTGGTATTTGGATTTCACTGAAAGTTTTGGGGGTAGGTGAGGTGGTAGCAGTTGATTTTTTTGTTCTAGCTATTAGCCTTTTTAACGTTGAGACCGAGGGTAATTGGCCAGTTACATGTTCTGGAACTCTGGGGAGTACGTCTTTTAGTATTTCAGTAGTAGGTTTTTGAGAGCTAGTGCTAGCTTCTTTCAGAGTCTCTAAAGTGTCTCTCACTTCTATTTCAGCTATGTTAGGGAGGTGGTTATGTTCCTTAACATTTAATACAGTAGTTTCTTTTGTTGTAGCCCTCCCATAACATGCATTTGAATAATATTTGCTGCATTTCCAATTAATTTTGTCTGTTGGTTTTTCTTGGGTGTAGACATATCCCATAGAGCATAATAAGCATTTTCCTTTCTGGGTCATTATGAATTTTACACCTTCAGTCATTCTGATGTTTCAAATGCTATGAGAAATGTATATAAAAATATTAAATGTATTGTAATTGTTTTTATTGTAATATAGATTTATATATACAAAATTTTACTTACATGTTTGAATATGTTAAACTTTTTTTGACGCTGGGGTGTTTCTATTGGTGCTTGGCCTTAGTGTTTCTTTTTATTTCCTGCAGGAAAAAAAATAATTTTAATAAATGAGTTTAACAGCATTTTCTGTATTTTGGGGTTTGTGTGGTTAGTGAGCGTTTTGGGTTGGGATTTTTAGTTGTTTTAAAAGTTTAATTTAGATTTATACTTTTTTGGCAAGGTGGTTTTTTGATGTTTGTAGTTAGTTGAATGTCTTTTGGAGTTTCTGTAGAGGAGATATAATTTAAAAAATATATACATTAATTATTTAATTATTGTAAAAAGTGCTTTACGATTATTTTATTCAGTTGTAACATTAAATAGATATTTTACTTACTTTGTGAAGTTGAAATCAGAGCTTTCAATGAGGAAGTCCAATGTTGCAGAAGCTATCCAGCAGAGATTCCCCTTATTCTTCGTTTTGTTGTTGGAGCATAAAATAATGTTAAATTTTCTTTAGTTTATATAGTGTTTGTTTAATTGTGCTTTCAATATTATTGGTTTATTTAAGTTGTAGGTGTTTTTCATTGGTTGGTACTAATGTTTTCAATTAATTTGGCAGTTGTTTCCTTATATGGGAAACGCTAATTAATGTTCAGTTAAACTTTTTTATTCTTACTTTATTTAAAAGTATAATAATATATTATTTGTAATTTAAATGAATGTATAATAAAAATTATTTATTTTATATATTGTGTTCGTAAGGAGTAATTAATTTGGTGAATTTAATTATGTTAAAGGTATTTTTTGGATTATAATTTATTTAACTTTAATTTTAGTTATTTAATATGTTGTGTGTTTGTGATATATTTTTTTTATATATATATTGTGTTATTAAAAATATTTTTAAGGTGACGATATTTTGTTTTTGCCGATAATTGTGTGGTCTAAATTTTTGTTATCGATATTTGTGTCATTTTGTATGTTTATTTAATGTTTTCGATATTAGTTATAACAATATTTTTATATCGATATTAGTGATATTGATAAATGTTTGACAATATTTTTGTGGCGATAATTGTGTATTTATTTAAAAGTATAGTATATCGATATTTATGTTGTCGATATGTGTGTTGATAATTTTGTAGGTCGATATTGTGAGTGTCAATGTCATGTCAGTGATCCAAGCAGGGCCACAAGCCTGTAGTTTGCTGGATTGAAGCGATCACCTTTTTTATAGATAGGAAAGAGTATAGAACCTCTCCAAGAACATGGCGTTGTTGCGGTGATAAAAGCATGATTAAAGAGGGGAGTTAAAATTGATGCCCAAAAATCTTGTGCCGATTTATATACTGGAGCGGAATCCCATACAGTCCTGGTGCCCCATTCTTCCTAATTTTGTTGATAGTCACTATTACTGCACCTTCGGTGATTGAAATGCCTTGAGAGGTGCCAGGGGCTAGTTCCGAACAGCACGTTGAGGTGAACACCTCCTCAAGTGAATCGGTTGAGTACAATTGTTTAACAAAACTTCTCCTGACTTGTTCAGCAACACCATTCTCCTTTGTCATTCCTGGGCTGTCTAGCCAGTTTACGTGCCTTCACAGACTGGAGTGATTCTTCTCCTTTAATAGAGAAAAGACTGTAGACCCCCCGGGGTGCGGGGGGTCTACAGACCCCCCGGACCCTGGCCTCAGTAAAGTGACTCCATCGCCGACTTCGTCAGCACGCACGCCATGGCCTCCACAGACTACATCCTCCTCGGAGACCTGAACTTCCACCTCGAGAACACCAACGACACCAACTCCACCACCCTGATCGACAACCTCGCCAACCTCGGACTCAGACAGCTCGTCACAACGCCCACCCACTCCGCCGGCCACACGCTCGACCCCATCTTCTCCGCAAGCTCCCACGTCTCTTTCAGTCACACCACCGAACTCCACTGGACCGACCATTGCTGCATCCACTTCACCTTCCGGAAACCCAACACGCACCACCACACTCAACAGGTCCCCCGCCGCAGCTGGAGCAAAGTCACCGATGTCCAGCTTAACACCACCCTCGCCCGGAGCCCACCCGCCGACCCTACCGACACCGACGCCCGTGACCTCAGGCGATGGATCTACGACTGCACCAACACTCTCGCTCTGATCAAGAAACCCTCCAACAGACACACCAACAAGAAAGCCAGCTGGTTCACCGCGGACCTCCAGGCCTCCAAGCAAACCTGCCGGAAACTAGAGAAGAAATGGCACCGCGAACAGACACCGGACAGCCATGAGGCCCACAAGAACGCCATCCGCAGACACCATCACCTCATCAGAACCGCCAAGAGGGCCACCTTCAAGGACCGCCTCGACAACAACGCACACAACAGCAAAGAGCTCTTCAACATCGTGAAGGAACTCTCCAACCCCAGCTCCAACGCCAACGACATCCCACCATCGCAAGACCTGTGCGACTCCCTTGCCACCTTCTTCCACCGCAAGATCGCAGACATCCATGACCGCTTTAACAACCTGACCGCCTTGACAGCCAACAACACCTCGGACCCCCCGGCCACCATCCGCATCGACCCCATGCTAACCTGGACCAACGTGAACGACGACGACACCATCAAAATCATGAACACCATCCACTCCGGCTCTCCGTCAGACCCGTGCCCGCACCACATCTTCAACAAAGCTAGCGCCACCATCGCACCCCATCTCCACAAAGTCATCAACATCTCCTTCGAGACTGCGACCTTCCCGAAGAGCTGGAAACACGCAGAGATCAACGTCTTACTCAAGAAACCCAAGGTGGATCCGAAAGACCTCAAGAACTTCCGGCCCATCTCCCTGCTCCCGTTCCCGGCGAAGGTCATCGAGAAGATCGTCAACAGACAACTGACCTGCTACCTCGAGGAGAACAACATCCTGGACCCATCCCAGTCCTGGTTTCGCAGCAACCACAGTACCGAAACTGCCCTCATCGCCGCCACTGATGACATCAGGACCCTGCTGGACAACGGTGAAACCACGGCCCTCATCCTCCTGGACCTCTCAGCCGCCTTCGACACGGTCTGCCACCGCACCCTACGCACACGCCTCCACAACACAGGGATCCGAGACAAGGCTCTGGGATGGACCACCTCCTTCCTCTCCGGCAGAACCCAGAGCGTCCGCCTCCCCCCATTCCGTTCCGAAGCCTCCGAGATCACCTGCGGCGTGCCCCAAGGATCATCCCTCAGCCCGACACTGTTCAACATCTACATGGCACTGCTCGCCCACGTCGCCCGACTGCACGACCTCAGCATCATCTCCTACGCCGACGACACCCAGCTGATTCTCTCCCTCACCAAGGACCCCCTCACCGCCAAAGCCAACCTCCACGAAGGAATGAAGGCCGTCGCTGAGTGGATGAAGAAGAGCCGACTGAAGCTGAACTCGGACAAGACAGAGGTCCTCATCCTCGGCTTCACCCCGTCAGCCTGATTGACTGAAGGTATTTGTAGAGCGCACTACTGCCGAGGCGTCTTGGCGCTAGGTGATATGCCAAAAACAGTAGCTGACAAGGTTCAGGGTTGGGAAAAGAGCCAGGTTTTTTTTTCCTTCCTGAAGGCAGATCTGTTTGGCAGAAATCTCAGGTGTGTGCGCAATGAGTTCCAGAGTTTGGATGCTAAAAAGGAAAAGCGTTTACCTCCACACCTTGCTCTCTTTATCTTTGGGAGTTGTACCAGACCAAGGGAGGCTGATCTTAAAGATCGTGATGGTACATATTGGGAAAACAAGGATTGCACCACCAAACAGGGCTTTGTGCACCAGGCATAGAGTCTTAAAATCAACACGTCGCCGCACTGGGAGCCAGTGAAGTTGTTTTATACTGGTCGATGTAGGGTGATGTTTGGGTAGTTTGAGCAGAACTCTAGCTGCCGCGTTCTGAATTGACTGTAGTTTGGAGAATTGAGCAGCACCTGCTCCTAGATAAAGAGCATTACAATAGTCAATTCTGGATAGAATCGTGGCTACTACCACTGTTTTCCTCAGGGAAAGCGGAATAAATGGGAGAATCTTCCTCAGGCCTTTTAGCATAAAGAAGCAAGCTGATGAGACTTGGTTGATCTGGGGAGCCCAGGAGAGGTCTTTGTCTACCATAAGACCGAGGTTCCTGGCTTTATTGACCGGAGCCGGACAGGTACCGGCTGCAGTTGGCCACCATAATTGGTTCCAGACCGAGATTTTCTGGCCAAACTCTATCACCTCGGTTTTATCTACGTTCAGCTTTAAGAAATTGGCGTTCATCCAGGTCATCAGGGCGGAGATACATTTGCAGAATTGGGCTGCCATAGCATCCACTGACTGTGTTACCGACACTATAAGCTGCGTGTCATCAGCGTATGACACCAGCGTAAAGCCGTAACTTTTTATTAGTCTAGCCAGAGGGGCTACATATATATTAAAGAGCGTAGGAGATAAGGCCGAGCCTTGTGGGACTCCGCCGGGGAGTGAATTCCTCGGACCGATATCCATCCCAAAGAATCACTTGTTCCCTAGACGATAGAAAGGAAGAGAGGAGGGCAAGAGCTATACCACTGATACCTACATCCTGTAGCCTTTGTATTAATACCGCGTGGTTCACGGTATCGAAGGCTGCTGTTAGATCTAGCAGGACCAATGCAGCCCTTCCTCCACCATCCATCACCTTACGTATTTCCTCTACTGCCATAATCAAGGCTGTCTCAGTAGAATGTAATGATCTAAAGCCATGTTGAGTAGTGTCCAGGATGTTATTGGTCTCTAGATATGATGTTAGTTCTGAGTTCATAGCCTTCTCGAGGACTTTTGCAGGTAGAGGCAGACAAGAGATAGGACGGTAGTTTTTCTCGTCTAGGGGATCCAGCTTAGGTTTTTTTTAGGAGAGGGCGAATACAGGCTTTTTTCCAAATAGTTGGGAATACTCCTGAGGCTATACTTTGGTTTAATATGGGGGATAGTGGGAACCAGATTTGATTTTTACCAACAGGTCAGCCACTTTCTCCTCTCCCAGCAGTGGGAAATGTGATAGGCCGCAATAAGAGACCTTGTCCTCAGGCTGGGCTGAGTCATTACTCTCTATATCCTTAGCCGATTTTAGGAGGTGATTATATACAGATTGGACCTTGCTTTGAAAAAAGCCTGCCATCTTGTCTACAAACTTTTGATCTGGTGTGAACGTAGTGTCCCGCGGACACTTTAATAATGCAGAGACCGTTTGAAACAGTTCTTTTGGTGAATTTGTGGCCTCTTGGATTTTGGTGGTGAAGTAGGCTGTTTTAGCCTGTATAATTGCCGTTTTGTATTCTTCTAGGGCAGCACAATAGGCTTTCCTTTGTACAATGCTGTATTGAGATCTCCAGATAAGTTCTTTTTGCCTGCACTTAATTTTAGCTAGTTTGAGATCTGCAGAGTACCAGGGGGACAAGGCCTTATTTCGTCGAGAGCGCATCGTCACTTCTGGTGCAACAATATTAGCTGCTTTATTAAGCCAGTTATGAAAGACTGTGGCAGCTTGATTAGGATCAGTAGGAATTGAAGGCCTTTCACTTAGTGCTGACATTAAATAATTTTTGCTGACTGACTTCCAGGCACGATATTTAACGGTCGAATGTCTATTCCTACGACCACCATTTAAATTTGCTGGCGTAATGGTGAAATGCACCGCAAAGTGGTCGGACCTTGGTAAAGGACAGACAGTCTTAACTTGTATAAGCGAGTTATTGGTGAAGATACCATCTAGTGTATGTCCTGCTAGATGTGTGGGCTCACAGACAATTTGGTTTAATCCAAAACTAGCTAGTTTATCTAGTAAACTGAAGGTGTCCGGATTGTTGTTGACTTCCAAATGGAAATTAAAGTCACCTAGTATGGTAAACAATTCGGTGTCTAGGCATGACTCGAGATATGTCTGGAGGGAGGTCGAGAAGGATGATCTGGGGCCAGGGGGTCTGTAAATTAACAGACCTGGAAGTACTTCTAGATTGTTAAGTTTTATACTGAAAGACATTGCTTCGGCGTCTAAGGTAGATTCCAGGTTAAATCTAACCGTGTACTGAGATCGATGGATTATCGCAATTCCACCACCCTTCACCCCCAATCTGTCAGAGTTAGCGACGACATAGCCGGCTGGAATTGCCAGGTGCCAGTCTGGATCACTATCTTCATTTGCCCAGGTTTCTGTGAGAAAAACAAGGTCCGGATCCTCTACGTGGATCAAACACTCCAAGTCAAGTTTGTGTTTCACCATTGACCTGGTGTTAAGTAAAATACACCTAGTAGGTCGAGGGTTCTTGTTTGTAGAGGCAGAGGTCTGAGCGACTGCAAGAGTGCCATTATTGTCACGCAGTGGGTTAATGGTGTTTATGTTGGTCAGCCCATATTCATCAGTATTTATAGTCATAGGATTGAAGGTTGTGTTTGGGCCCACCCAGCCACAAATGTTGCAACGTAGGGGTGTTGGTGGAGTTAAGTCTAACTGCAGTTTGTGGGACACACATTTTCCAGGGTTGAGACATAAAAGTTGGCTGTGCGAATAAATGTATCTTGTGAAACAGGCAGGAGTTCTGGCGCTGGTCGCGTTCCGGGCGCAGACGGGCTTGCCTTTGGCGCGCCTTCTGCGTGCCGGCGGCGCGCCCGCTGCGTGGTCGTTGCATCCGGGTTTATGTAGGAGGTAGGAGTGCTAAGGGGAGCCAACAACTAGCGCGCTAACCTTCGTGCGGGTCCGCTCTTACATACGGGCACCGCGTTAGCGTTAAGTTGTAGTATCAGGCAGTTGCAGGTATAAAGTGCAAGAAATTGTTACCACAAATAAAACGAGTTTAAAATTAGTTAAAAGAAGTAGTGCAAATTCAATTTTAAAATAGCAGGAGAGCACGAACCCACCACACCCTGTCAGCGCTTTGTGAGAACACTATCACCGCTGCGTGGTCGTTGCATCCGGGTTTATGTAGGAAGTAGGAGTGCTAAGGGAGCCAACAACTAGCGCGCTAACCTTCGTGCGGGTCCGCTCTTACATACGGGCACCACGTTAGCGTTAAGTTGTAGTATCAGGCTGTTGCAGGTATAAAGTGCAAGAAATTGTTACCACAAATAAAACAAGTTTAAAATTAGTTAAAAGAAGTAAAAAGAAGCCTGGGACGACTCCTGGTGGCCAACCACACTGGGAGCAGCACCGACACCCACCGACCACGCACGCAACCTGGGGGTCATCCTCGACTCGACACTCCATGACCAAGCAGGTCAACGCCGTCTCGTCCTCCTGCTTCAACACCCTACGCATGCTCCGCAAGATCTACAGGTGGATCCCCACCGAAACAAGAACGGTCACCCAGGCCCTCGTCAGCAGCAGGCTGGACTACGGAAACGCCCTCTACGCGGGAGCCTCGGCCAAACTCCTGAAACGACTGCAACGCATACAGAACGCCTCTGCACGCCTCATCCTCGACATCCCTCACCACAGCCACATCTCACCCCACCTGCGAGACCTGCACTGGCTCCCCATCAACAAGAGGATCACCTTCAAGCTCCTCACCCACGCACACAAAGCACTCCACAACACCGGACCGGCATACCTCAACAGACGACTCACCTTCTACACACCGAACCGCCAGCTCCGCTCCGCCGACCTCGCCCTCGCCATTGTCCCCCACATCCGAAGAGCGACCACCGGCGGAAGATCGTTCTCCTACCTCGCCGCCAAGACCTGGAACACCCTTCCCATCCTCCTACGGCAGACCCAGGACCTACTAACCTTAAGGAGGCTACTCAAGACCTGGCTGTTCGAGCAGTAGCAGCACCTCCTCCCCACCCCCCCCTCCCAGCGCCTTGAGACCCTCACGGGTGAGTAGTGCGCTAATGTTCTGATTGATTGAGCCACTCTATTTTGATGTGCTCCCTTTTATGCTCCAATAATTTCTTTTGGTAAGCTGACCTTTGAACGGCGATAATATAGCCATCAGTTAATTTGCCATCTTTTTTTCTTAGCGTCCAGGGCCCTGTGAAGACCATGTTTGCATTTGACTAAATCCTTGGCGCGACGAGTATAGAGTGCCAATGCGGGGCTATTGCACTGTACTTTACATCATGCATTCCCCAACTCCTGTTGAAGGTCCACAATAAGCACTTCCCAATAACCTATTGCTGAAGTTGAGGTGGATGGCTTGGAACTCAACTTTCTCTTCTCCACCCAGGCTAACATGTTTGTCTCCTAGTTTAGCTGACCATTTGATTCTTCAGAGAACCATAAACCGATCTTCCCCTGTTATTTCCCCGATCACTGATGATGAGTTAGCTGTCGGGGTAGCTAATTGAAAGGTGGCACGCAGGGGCCAAATGATCACTTTTGCCCCTGTCTTCAATTTCAAAATCTTCAAGAATGGTTGCGATCATATCGCTGACTAAGATGTAGTCAATTGTGGACGTATTCCTAAAAGTAAATTTTGGCTGCCAATTACGGACGGTCCGAGAATCCCAGGCATAACAACAGGTATGGCAGTCAGTCCGTCTCAATCCAGTCACCTTTATCCCAGCATGTAGGTAAGTTGGACACCAAATGTAATAGTAAGAGGCTCAATCAATGTTTGCCAGCTCAAGCGAGAAGAGTTAGTAGAATGAACCGCCACTGACATATGGGCCACTTTATTCTACCTACAGGACTGCACCAAGCGGGCAATCCTACTCCTTTCTCAGGCACTGTCATTGGGAGTTAATCTCTGGGAAGTCATTATCCAGAATCAATAGACTCTGTTGATAACCCAGAGTGTAAAGAATTTTGTTTCTCATGTATTGTTGCATCACTGGAACTATAAAGCAAACACGAGGAGATGATGGACGGAGCGCTGAAACTTTTCAGTCACTCACCCCCAGTCACAGATCTGCGTTGAATCCATTATAGTTCTTTAGCTCACTTTGCCACCCCAGTTCAGACCCAGCTATATGCAAATCAGTCCTGACTGTGTACCTCATGGGAACAGTCCAGCCCGAACTGCCAAGCCAGGCCCACACTGGACCGGAAACAAGCATCCTGGGACCGGTTTCGGGGTAACACCCCTCATCAGCCAGGCTAGATTGAATCCAGTGGCAAAGTGAGCAAGGGACCCACAACTGGGCATACCCTGCCAACTTAAGGCAAACAAAGCAAACACAAGTAGATGATGGACGGAGCGCTGAACTTTTCAGACACACACTGGAGCTATAGGCATGTTCATACGAAACTACCTTAGGTTTTGCATGTTCTACATAGAAGCTGGTTGGGCTAGAACCACTGACTGAGTTTGGACTGAAATCATGTTTCACTGCATCTGGGTAACAAAATCATTCTTAGTACAATTTGGCTTCTGCTTACAATCCCTCTTCCAATGGCCACTCCTCCTACAAAATGGACAAGCAGTATTCTTCTTCAACAGATCAATATTTACATCAGTTCCCAAATTATTCACCACTCCTCTGCCACAACCTTCTATTTGTGCCATCTCATTTCAATACTCAAAACCTGCATTGGGTACACTCCATTCATTCCAGTATTATTAAAACCTGCATTAAACCCATCATCTGGTTTCTGCAGTTTTTCTGTAATTGTTCCATTTAGGCAACCATACATTATTCATTATGTTTTTCTGCTTCACGTCAAATCAATATATCTACTGTATTTCAGAATCTCATCAATATTCTTAGTGTGCCAACACATTACACTGCTGAATATGCGTACTAATCTCGAGACGCAAACCCATGACAAAAGCAGATATGAAATCATTTGCATCATTTTCTCAGGATCCTTGACTCCACTATGTTTCTTAAAAATGTCATAAGTCTCTCATTAGAAGCATGCAGTGACTCATTCAGTTCTTGTACAGTTCTCAAAATCTTTGTCCAATTATTATCTTTCTCTGGCACTTTCTTTTTCAAGTGCTCTAAAACTGCTGTAAACATTTTAGCCACTATTCGAGCTGATGTATTAGTACCTACAACTCTAGCTGGTTCCTCAGTTGGATAGGCAACAGCAACCTTACACTCTAGCCACAAATCATGGGGTACCACAATCTCAAATAAGCGGGTTCAAATATGTCCAAAGCATTTTTGAAATTGTCAACTATCTATGAACTTCCTGCTACCATTTCTCTGGATCCTCATGCGATTTTGAAACATTTTTCGCAAAGGCAAAAATATCACCTCTCATCCAGGGCACATGCACAACATTCCATCCATGCACTTCTCTTAATAGGAATTCTGAAACTGTCTCCAACCCAGAATCACTAACTAAACCTTTCGCTTTCTTTCCTGTTTCCATAGCTTTCTTTTTAGTTGCAACTTTCTTTTCCCATCTCTCTCTTTATACTTCTCAAAATCCCTCCAGTCTTTTATCTTTTCAGCTAGATCTTTAATATGGTTACTCCATTCCATGGTGGGCATCAGGAATGTAGCTTCATTGTCATGCCCTTTGCCTGCCTTGAGAAGAAGTGATACGACTCTCAGGGAATATGGGTTTCATGTGAATAGAAAGATGGTCTGAAGCAAACATGAATAGACATTCAGTATAAGAGGGAGACTGAGCAAAGAAGAGACATAATAGAGGGAAAATGCCCAGACTGAGGTTCAAAACACTCTTTACTACCACAACCTCACCTGAGGTGCATCACCCTTCTAGCCTTTGTCTCACCTTTGTCTGATCCCTCTTTTCTTCCCTTTTCTCTTTATTCGGTACAAGCAAAAAAACTTGCATAGCATAGAAAAACTGCCAATGAGTGACAGATAGAACAAGAACAACTGTGGTCATATTATGGATGACATGAAGGGGAAAAGTAGGACACCGTAATGTCTAATCCTGCCAAATTTCAACTAAATCTGTTCAGTTCAGCTGTTTTTACACTACGTGAGACACAAATGTCCATGGAAAATGCATTGGTGGAGAAACAAGTTTTTGGTCCCTCATTTATCTTTGCACCCATTTGACCTCAGCCACAAATGTAGAAGGAAGAATAGGTCTCCAAACTTTTGTGGAGATTCATCAAACGGCTGCAAAGTTATTAATAGTGAAATGGTGAAAATCCAATGAATTCCTATCTTTGGTAACCCTAACTATAACTACAGAGTAGCTACCGCCTCTCTGTAATAATATAGTTAGAAATATATATCTATATATATTATTACCCCCTGGCGGTCCCCAGTAGGTAGTTATAGTTAGGACCTAGTTTCCATAGGAAAAGCATTTTTTGTTTTGCTAATAACATTGGCACTGTTTGATGGAACTTCACGAAATTTTCAAAACCAGTGTGCCAGTCACTACAGCTGCTGTCTGGAAAGGTTTGTGGTGATTCGTCAAGCGGGGGCTGAGAAAAAGGTGGGGTCCCAAAACGCGTTTTCCCCATGCAACCTCTTAGGGATTTTAGAGTTGACTACAGCTCGGACCACTGAACGGAATTACACCACATGTGGCAGAAGGCTAGCTCTTGGTCCAGAAAGATCTCTTTTTGTAATTTGGTGTAAATCTATTCAGTAGTTTTGAAGTTATTAAAGATAAACAATTTATGTCTATCTAGACACGCAGATCTTCCGCCGATCCTCCATGGATTCATGTGGATTATCAGATATATGCTCTAACAGCAATGCTGTGATTGGCTTGCCTCAACCTGAGAAGAAAGCTGTGGCCATCATTTTGTTCATTGGGACTTGGTTCCAAGCAGGGCATTTGTTTTAAACTGATAGAAGGGGCAGGGTAGAGGTACCCTGACACCATGGGACTGATGGAGGGGTACACAGATCCTCCTCCGGAATTGATATTGCTGGGGTATCTATTCTAAGGTAAGGAATCTATAACTAATAGTCTCTTTCGGATGAACAAGTTACTAACCTTCGGTAATGATGTATCTGTAAGAGATATATATTAGTTATAGATTCCTTACTGCCCCACCCATCCTCCACGCTCTGCAAACTGACTTCTCCCTAGAGGGCCGTAGTGTGGCGCACCAGTGGTCAGTGTATTTCATGGCACTGCGCTTCTGGCATGGAAAGTCGTGTCAGAACTGACGTCAGCCCGCAGGGGTGGTGTCAAAGTAAGCACTGCAACGTCATCCCGGCGACCACGACGCCGACGACGGACACGGAGTCGACCGACGCCAATTACTGACGTGCAGGGGTATTGCTGAAGAAAAAATTCTCCGGATCCAGTCTGACGCCTGGGGGTAATTCTAAGGTAAGGAATCCATAACTAATATACGTCTCTTACAGATACATCGTTACAGAAGGTAAGTAACTTGTTTTCCAAGAAGAAGCCACCGTTTTGTGCAAGAACTCTAACCAACTGGAGTACTTTCTACTGGCTAATTAGTAAGTACTACCCAGTTGGGTAAATGTGTAGTGCATCTCCTACACTATAGCTGTGTAAAGAACGCAGAGGAAATGTCTCTAGTGGCCTTGTGGGTTTCTAACTTTGCCAATGTGATTGTTGCTTGAGCGTCTTCAACAGATAACTTTACAAGGCAGAACTGCAGAGAAAACACACTTGGATGATTTGTACTTTACAGAAGTAAGTGCTTCTTTGTTTGGTGGAGATGCAATTGTATTCCTAGGCAGCAAGACCCTGTCTCCAAAATGGGTGGGAAAAGCGCTGGGGGGTCCTTTTAGTAAGCTGGCCATCATCCTGAGAAAAGTGCGGAAAGCCACTGCATACCGCTATTGTATATGGGGTGGGACCAAACGGGCAGGGGTTTCTAGGCAAGTTTACACACTCCTAGTTTTTAAAAGTTTAGAACATGATCTCAAGTCTCAGCAGCAGATGGCAAGAAAGAGTCTCCTCATCACAGACACTACGTGAGACTGCGCTTGAGAAAAGCAAGGATGCAAACACCTCCATCACGGATTACAGCTAACTTTTCATTGTGGAAATGCAGAGAAATCACACTTGGATGATTTGTACTTTATAGAAGGAAGTGCTTTTAGGGAGGGGGGACACGCAGTCCCCCTCCTCAGGCCGATTTCGGCCCTGAGGATCCCATCCCCCGGGGCCTGGCCATGCACCCAGTGTGCAGTTGGGACAACGGGGGGACGGGGGAAGCCTCAAGGCCCCGGTGATCCCGGCCGGCTCCCCGCCTCCTATGGGAGCTGGCATTGCGGTGACAGACAGGGGGCAGCTGGAAGGCAGCTCCCAGTCTGTCAGAGCAAATGTTTTCATCTGTTTGCGTGCATGTATTCCCACCAAGCAAAAGCAAACAGCTTCCTCCTGAGGGTGGCCACCTTGGGAGGTAGCAGGAGCCGGCCCTGGGGGGGTTGTGGTCCCCAGGGCCATACATGGTTCCAAGAGGGGGGCAGCGCTCCCCTCCATTGTAGAAGTTAGGCCCGGTGAGGTGATGGTCCCGGGGGTCGGCGACGGACCCCCTGCATTAATTTATTTCAGTCCCTGGGGATGCGGTGGGCATTGTAGTTCACCCCTTATTTTTTAATAAATTGCCCTGAGGAGGTGGTGGTCTCCGGGGCTGCGGGGGGCCACTTGGCCCCGCATTAATTTTATGGTTAGCCCCGGGGAGGTGGTGGTCCCTGGAGCTGCGGGGGAGGGGCGTACCGCCTCCCCAGCATTTATTTAGATTTGCCCTGGTGAGTTGGCGGTCCTTTATGCAGGCACCCCTTGCATAAACTAAAAGCACTGCTCCAGGTAGGTAGCAGTCCCCAGGGCTTTTATAAGCCAGAGGAGGGGGGCCTGTGTGCCCCCTCCTATTTTTATGTCATACCCCCAGGACCTGGCCCACCCGAGGGGCATTTAAAAGCAAGTGCAGTAGCCTGCACATGTTTTTTTATTTTTCCCTCAGATGTGTGAATATCACGATTCTCCAGTATTAAATCTTTCATAGATTCAAATGCATGAATCTTCCCCTTCGTCAGGGTGGGAGTCCCACGGTACTTAGATAAGCAGTACTATAGAAGTACATTAGAAACCTTTAAGAAAGAAAGGAAATTTTAAAACCAATCTGCATCATTATGTTAAATCCAAACTTTGACCAATCAGAGACAAGCCCCAGACCCCATCTCCGCTGTAGAGCCACAATACCTCAGATTTCTAACCGCATGTTAGACGGAAACGAATGGGAGGCTGCAGGTTTGCAGTATTAGCACCCAGTTTCTCCAACACTCTTCCTTTGGACATAAGAACTTGTACTGAATTCACAAGGTTCCGTAGGCTTCTTAAGACTTGGCTATTCACCCAAGCGTACAACTAGTTCTTCAGACAATTGAATACAGGGGGCCCCAACAATTCCTTAAGTTTAGCGCCAAGAAACCGACTGGTGTACTTGCGCTTTATAAGAAATTTTAACATAACATTACATGTCGTGTGTAAGGGAGTCTTCCTGAGCTCTGCTCAGTTTGTAAGTTAGTGAACTTTTGACCCTGCTGAATTCAGCTTAATGTATTGATTTATATCTTTTCTACCTTTCAAAGATGTTGGAGGGATCTAAGAAAAGGCTTTTTAGACCTTGCAGGTCTTGTGGGAAGGCAAGACTATTCTCTGAGGAACCCCACAAGGACTGTCTTTGCTGCCTATATCCAAAGCATACTGCCAAGGATTGTAAATATTGCAGAACCTTTTCGGCCAAAACTCTAAAGGACAGAGAGGCCAAGTTATTATTATGGCTTCAGAAGAAGTCCAGATCTGACTCTGGATCTGATGTGGAGGAAAGTCCTAGTCACTCCACATCTAAGAGAAAACATAAAAATTAGAGCTCCACCTCATTAAAGGCAGAATAAAAAAAGATAAAGGCTGAAAAACTATCTACTTCTGAAAAAGCAGCCCTTAAACAGCCATCCAAAGGTTCTTACCAGAAGAAATCCTCCTCTTCTTCTGCATCTGTGCCTGTCTCACCTCAGAAGCAGGCCTCGTCGACGAGGACAGTGACGACGATCACCTTGTCGACGGCTTCGTCGAAGGCATCGACGACAGCAACTGCGTCGACGGCCACGTCTACGACTCCGATGATGGCGACTCCGTCGGCGACGACGTCTACAGCCTCGTCGACGGTCACTCCGTCGACGACCGTGTTCAAGTCGCCTATGAGGATACCGGTGTCGACGATGATTACCTTTAAACAACTTTCTTTGTCGACAGCGTCGCCGATGAAGCATAAAAAGGACATTCAAATGCATCAGTTGGTCCAGAAGTCTCCAGGCCTGACATCTCTAAGCAAGGCATCACCTCTACCCCCATCTCATTTTCTCGATACGGATGAATCAGGAGGCGAGAGCTTGTTTGGTCCAGCCAACAGCCCGTTGCAGCATAAGGTTAAATGTCAGGACACTGATAATGAGGATCCTATCCAGGATACATCAGAGTACATGGAAAGGGACTATTCTTCATGGCTCGTCATCAACCACAATGGTATGACTCTCTTCAGGAGCATTATCCATATGAAGCATATGAGGAACATCAGTATGTAAGAGGTGATGCCGTGTCGGTGCAAACTTCTCTAGTCACCGACCTTAGGCACATTCTTCATGATCACTGTTCCCTGTAAGGTGCACCTCAAGCGTGCAGTGCTGTGTGTGAAGCGAGCACACACAGCACATCCTGCGAGAGCGTTTGTGCTGCAGCTTTTAAAAGGCAAGTGGCACGAAAAACGGGCATTTCCTGGCCGCGGAGGAAGGTGATGAAAAGACCATTGTGAAAAGGACATGAGGGAGCAGCAGGTGAGTGTCCCTCTTGCGCAGCCTGTGGGGTGAAGTAGGGCACGCATTCACCAGCAAGTGGTTCCTGCACTTGCATTTATTTGGTTACTAAAGTGGGGCAGATTGTGTGCTTTTGTTTAAGTATTCATGTTAATCACAGCACCTGTCACGAGCTGTGATTAACATGAATACTTTCACAAAAGCACAGTCTGTCCCGCAGCCGCGCTTTAGTAACCAAAGAAATGCAGAGTCTAAAAACATGGCGTGTGCTTTCAGAATCACCTGAAAGCACACACCGGGTTTGTATACTTGCTGCTTTTATTTTCTTAATAAAGCGCAGCTGTGGGGTGATTATGTTCATTTGTTAAAGTTTTCATGTTCATTGCAGCTCAGGACGGCTGCTGCAATGAATATGAAAACTTAAACAAAGGTACACAAACACCCTGCAGCTGGGCTCTGTTAAGAAAATAAAAATGCAGAAAGTCTACAAACATGTTGTGTGCTTTGAGGATCACCTGAAAGCACGGCAGCGTGGTGATTGTGTGCATTTGTTATAGAAGCCGGAGGCTTCCATGTCGGGCCTTGCGATTTTCCCCCACCCCCTCACCACAACCCCACGCAAAGGTAAATTATACCATTACACTTGTGCATTTTGGGAGAACAGGCAATGTTTATTTATCAGCACACTATTAACTATAACATGACATAGACTGATATAAACTTTGGATATTGTGATCGTCTTCATCAAATTATTATGTAGAAAATTTGCAGAATTTTTAACTCATATTTACAATGAGGACAGTTAGACAGGTAGCGACTTCCTGAGATCCCGTGGTATATCCAAATCCAGCCCAAGGGACCGATGGTCTGCCCCCCAGGGAGAACCACACAGGTGTAACACACCTGTATCTTTGAGGGGTGGTCCTCAACCATCCGATCTTTGTCTGTGACCCAAAGGAGGCCACCCCTCCAACACCAGGCTATCGGTGGGGATCGTAGGGTGTAAACCAGAGGCAGCAGCCCCATGCCCTAAATCGTCAAACGGTGGGCCCATGCCCCAGGCAGGTGTAACCATTCTCCCTGGGATTCAGCTCACGGTTTCTCTTCAGTGCTGCCCTGGGGAGTGCGTTGGAGGACCCCGCTGCTGTTGTACAGCTCTCTTAGTGTTCCCCCAACCGCCACAAGGGTGTCGAAGGCCACCCGGTCCTTCGCGCTCCCCACCAGAGAACAAGTCCAGGACAAAAGCCCAAATTCCAGCTATGAACAAGTCAGTGCCCAAATCAGACAGGTGAACGCCATCCTGGAGGAACATGTGACTTCCTCCGAGTAGTTTATTAGGTATATTCAAAAGTCAACCTCGCCCCAGGCACAACTTGGCCATCTCCGCGTTCAAGCACCTGACAGAAACATTCAATGCCCTGGACCTTACTCCTGGTCCCCACTTACGCCGCGGGATCATATGCGACCAGGCTATCCATGTTTCCGGAAAAGTCTTTCCCAACCAGGCAAATTCAGACAGCAGAGTTATCTGACAGCCCTGCGCCCCATCTCCACCATTTTGTTACCCCCCACATGCAAGATAACCAGATCAGGAGACTGTAGTCCTCCATGGCACTTGGAGTCCTCCACTAATTGGCGAATCTGTGATATTCGAAGTCCCCCAAAACCAATCCAATGGAATGAGATTCTTCCCAAGCTCGCCGGCTTTGACTTACGGTGCTGCTGCAAACGGTAAGCGGCCCTTCTCACGAATGAGTGCCCCAGCACCCATACGACCTTGGATGACATGCTACTAGAATGAAAAAGAACAGAAATGAGACATAGAAAAGGACACTTAGGGCAAAATCATGATCCCACATTCAAAGTAGATCAGGGCGCACGTAACGTTGCAAACAGGATGAGGGCCTGCGACCAATATGTTTGACCTCGTCCACGGGAAGGTCTGCCCCTGCTGCAAAAGTCGCAGCCCCAATCCTAATGGAGTGTGATGAATCGCCATAAGGGTCAATACCCAAGCTGTGAATGGCCTTCCTAAATATAGCTGTGAACTTGGACAAACAATCCCCATTGGTGTGCACAAACAATGCCGCCAATTGGGCCCTTGCGTAAGAAACCACCCGGCCCTGTGATCTTAAAAGCTGCAGGAAGCCATATGTAGCTTCTAGTGAAAAGTAGTCCCTGATCCCTTGCTGACCTACAAAAGATCTATAAGACTTAAAGCACTTCTGGTAAGATTTCCGTGTGCGTTCGCTCAGCGAAGCCCCTACTAATTGAGCTAAGGCAGGACTCCAATCCTTCCCAGAGATGTCAGGAATACTGTCATCTGATCCGCCGCTTGAGGGTAAAAAGATAAAGCATCAGCTGCCTGATTATGGACCCCGGAATATGTGTGGCTTTAATATCACATTCAACTTTAAGCAAACCAAAACCAGATGCTTCAGGAGTCTAAGTATCTGTCTACCTGACGCTGCCTATTTGTTAATCGCTTCCACTACAGCCATGTTATCTGACCAGAAAACCACAGATCTATTCCAGAAGGAGTCAGACCAAACGGTGAGTGCCACGACAATGGGAAAAAGTTCCAGAAAGGCAATGTTCCTGGTCAGCCCCTGTTCAAGCCATTTCATCGGCCAATCAGCCCTGCACCATTGGTAACCACGGATGGCCCCAAAGCCAATGCTGCCGGCTGCATCTGTGAACAGGCCTAGAGTCTCTCTGGTGACTGGCGGTGCTGGCCGTACCACTGCCCCATTAAAGACCTAGAGAAATGTCCTCCAGATCCTCAAGTCCTCCTTTACTTCTGCCCGTAGCCTTGTGTGATGGCGTCTCTCAGTTAGCCCGGTCATGGCCCTTGCTCTGGATCTGGAAAACGGGGAGCCCATCGGTATTATGCGTAAAGCGAAGTTTAGTTGCCCAACCAGCACCTGCAGCTGAGGCAACTTTACCTTTTTTGCTTTGAGCGTAGCGTCTATGGCTTGAATAAAGGCTTGCACTTTGTCAGATAGTAACCTGTACTCCCCTGCCACTGTGTCAATTTCGGTACCCAAGAAGAACAAGCACGTAGCAGGGCCTATTGTCTCGCCATTGGCTGGTGGAACCCCTACCCCCTTAAACAAGGAGATCAGTTATCTTAATGCCCAACCGCATACTCAAGATGCTGGGGGACCCATGACAAGGAAGTCATCCAAGTAATGGAGAATCTCTCTATGGCCTGTCCTGTATGTAAACAACCACTGCAGCATAGAGCTAAATTGCTCAAAGTAGCTACAGGATACAGTGCAACCCATAGGCATGCATTTATCAAAATAGTATTGCCCTCCGAGTTTGAAACCGAGCAGGTGATAGTCATCCGGATGGACTGGCAATAATCGAAAGGCTGACTCGATGTCGGTTTTAGCTACATAAGCCCCAGGTCCCAAAGCACGAAGTTTGATCAATGTTGAATCAAAAGAAGAGTATGTCATAGAACCGAGAGCAGGGTCAATTGCATCATTGACGTAGCCACCCTTGGGTGCTGACAGGTTGTGAAACACGCTGAAATGACCAGGATTTTTCCTTGGAACCACCCCCAACGGGGAACAAACGTAGTTAGGGAATGTCGGAGCTTGAAAGGGCGCCACAGTTCGACCTAACGAGCTTTCTTTTTTCAACTCCAGCACAACCACCCCATAATAAGTGCGGGCTGATAACAAGTTAGAGCAATGAAATGGGACACGGCCAAGGTTGGGATCCTAAAACCATGCGTGAAACCATGATACAGCAATTGCGCAGCCTTCCTGTTAAGATACAAGTTAAAGCAAACACAAGGAGATGATGGACGGAGCGCTGAAACTTTTCAGACACTCACCCCCAGTCACAGATCTGGGTTGAATCCATCATCATTCTTTAGCTCACTTCGCCACCTCAGTTCAGACCCAGCTATATGCAAATCAGTCTTGACCCTGTGCCTCATGGGAACAGTCCAGCCTGAAATGCCAAGCCAGGTCTTCCCTGAACCGGAAACAAGCATCCTGGGACCGGTTTCTTGGTAACACCCTTCATCAGCCAGGCTAGCTTGAATCCCGTGGCAAAGTGAGTAAGGGACCCACGTCTGGGCATACACTGCCAACTTAGCGCGAACAAAGCAAACACAAGGAGATGATGGACGGAGCGCTGAAACTTTTCAGACACTCGCCCCCAGTCACAGATCTGGGTTGAATCCATCATCATTCTTTAGCTCAGTTCGCCACCTCAGTTCAGACACAGCTATATGCAAATCAGTCTTGACCCTGTGCCTCATTGGAACAGTCCAGCCCGAACTGCCAAGCCAGGTCTTCCCTGAACCAGAAACAAGCATCTTGGGACCGGTTTCTGGGTAACACCCTGCATCAGCCAGGCTAGCTTGAATCCAGTGGCAAAGTGAGCAAGGGACCCACGTCTGGACATTTCAGCACTCCGTCCATCATCTCCTCGTGTTTGCTTTGTTCGCCCTAAGTTGGCAGGGTATGCCCAGACTTGGGTCCCTTGCTCTTTTTGCCACTGGATTCAAGCTAGTGTGGCTAGTGAAGGGTTTTACCTAGAAACCGGTCCCAGGATGCTTGTTTCCGGTTCAGAGAAAACCTGGCTTGGCAGTTCGGGCTGGACTGTTCCCATGAGACACAGGGTCAAGACTGATTTGCATATAGCTGGGTCTGAACTGAGGTGGCAAATTGAGCTAAAGAATGATGATGGATTCAACCCAGATTTGTGACTGGGGGTGAGTGTCTGAAAAGATTTGGCGCTCCGTCCATCATCTCCTTGTGTGAGGATACAAGTTAAGCCAGTATAACAGTTGCTCTACAACTGTAGGTGTGTAACCAATTCATGTCATGGCCTGTATATCCAAATTGCAAACCTGCCTTAAGACCCTTCATGTAGTGCTGTATGCGTGGAAATGCACCATCTTTACACTTTTTTAAGCAAACATTTGCAGTGATATTTGCATTGATATTTGACACTGCACCCACATGCGTGGGTGGTTACTGGTGCACATAGCCTTGGCTGCAGCACACATAGATCTTACACTACCGCACACAGAGGAAAAACATTTGAGGGAACATTGTTCATGATTACTATAAATGTTTTCCATACTCTCAGGCCCCAGTTCCGCTCACGCCGGTAGGGCCTTGCATACAGGTTTAATCGCCACTACTAGTGACTCCTCTGCCACCTCCAATACAGGAGGAAAGACCAGGCTCTCGTAGTATTGTAATAAGGGACGACTACATTGAAAGCGATGCTGATGATCAGCCAGAGGAGGGAGAGTTCATTCAGGATCCAGGCATGATCGGTCAGGAATGGGACGACTACACTGCTCCATCTTCACCGTTGCCATTTCCCCCTCCAGCGAGTTCTCCACCAGGGGATATTGGAGATTTCCATGAGTTGTTGGAAAGAGCTTCCAAAAGGTTTGATTTACCACTGTCCGTAACCGACAACATTGGCAGGCGCTTTGCCACTATTGCGGCTACTTCCATTAAGGCCTCTAAATCCTTAGCGATTCTAGGGCGTTATGACTGCCAGATGTGATTAGATCTTGCACCGCTTCTGGAACATCTACCTAAAGACAAGAAAAAGGAGGCAAAAGACATTCTGCAGGAAGGTGCCCGAGCATCTTCTGAAGTTATTGACACGGTAATGGATCAGTCTTCCATCGCATTCAGGCAGATGGCAGGTGCTGCTGTTCTCCGTAGGCAGTGCTGGTTGAAGGCTACGTCTTTTGCACCTGAGATCCAATCGAAAATCCTTGACATGCCCTTCGATGGAGAGAATCTTTTTGGCAAGCACGTGGATGAGGCGCTACAGGGCATCGAAACGGATATGGAGACAGCACGTTCCATAGGTACACTGCAACAAAGGCGTTATCAGTCCTTTCGTGGAGGAAGGGGACAGGGTCAGTTTCAGCAGAGGCCGTCCTTTCAGTCGTACAGGTTTCAGCCCTATTCCCAACAGTGTTCTCATGTAAGAGTTAACAAGAACACATGATGGTATTTAAATTTACCTGACTTTGTAATGGCATACCCGTGAGCAAGACCAAAACGCATAGGGGCATAGTGTATTTGATTCTTACAAGTATATGAAATAAATATAAGGATTCCAGAGTGCCCGTAAGTGCGACCCGTCTTTACTATGGTAAATTGGTTTGGATTGTGATAGCGAGGCTCTGCTGTAAGAGGATAACGCACCGCCCGAGAGCGCCGATAATCCCAGCAAAGCCGAGCCAACAAGAGAGACGTTAACAGTTGGGAGAGGCGACCGCCGGCATATAGAGGATTACAACCGCTTTCCCGCAAGAAGACCGAACGGCAAGAACGTGATAGCCAACAACCGGAGGGTCATGGACATTGCGTGAAAGCCTATTAGGTGAGTGCGGGTTAAATTCTGTCGAAATAGACACGAGGAACAGTGTTGCCGCTTGCCGTTTTTTTTTTTTTTGACTGCTTGTATACGAGTATAAAAATGAGAAATGATAAACAACGTGGATATAATCTAATGACAAAATTTAGCAGGAATATAAAAATGGGCACATAACAGACAAAGTGATTTCTTTATAAATTGAGAACAATCAAATATTCACGATGGATGCTAGAGAAGCAAAACGGAAGCCATCATAGTTACTGTCTTTGACCAAGAAAATCTCACTTCCCCCGGGGGGAGTAATACCAAAACTACAAAAAGAGGCACTGACATCAAAAGTAAACTTAAATTATGTAAATTATGGAAATAACTATCAAAAAAGGAAATCAACAAATGATGGGAAGTCCTTTCCCTTAAGAAATATCTGGAAGTGAAAAGAGTACCTAGAGGTCTGAGAATCACCCTGATACCAAGTCATCGAGATACAAGTAATGAACTCCTTCATGAATAGGGCGAGAATATTCTAAATTCCTCACTTGGATTAATTGCAATTTTAGTAAAAAAACACCGAGATCTCACTACAAAATATTCAAACACAACTCAAGGAATTGGAAAAGGAGTTGGAACAACTAGAACTAACAAATGAATTACAAAAAAATTCAAAGTAGAATTGGAAAAACAATTTGAGAGCCATGAAAAGGTAGTAAAGGTACTCCAACAAACTAAATTTCGGAGAGATAAAGACTACAACAACGAAGTACAAATATTTACATATGCAAGAAAATGTACTAGCTTAATACAAGAAAACCTAGATAGTGTACCAAACACATCAGAAAGTCATTCCTCATTAACCGATACTGATTTGAGCAAAGGAGAACTAGAAACTATAGGTGCAAGGACCAAATGTACTTTTTTAGGTGAAATGAGGCTAGCCCTGCAACAACGACAATGGGAGAAAACTGCTGGGCCCCCGATTCACACCACCAGGGGAAGGGGATGGAGTTGAGGACGAGGAAACAAATGAGAAGAGGCAAAAGAAGGAATCGAAAGAGAGAAACTAGGAGCCACAACCAGGAGCATGAAATAGAAGAAACCATAGATTTTGAACAACAAGGATTGAACGTAATCAATCTGTCAAACTATCATATGGAGGAATCAGAGATTTCGCTGCTGAAATGAGGGCTCAATTTCTGTCCTACGAGCGATATGGACCTTGCACAAACGAGGATAGACCTATATAAATATCCTAGAAAAATCAAATTAGCTAAAATATTTGCCGAAAAACTGAAAATGAAGGATTATAGACAGAAAATTGATGAACCAACTATCGATCTACTAGTAGAGGATACAGCAGGATTACAAACATTGATTGATTTAAGAGGAAGGAGGAAACTCTGAGACCCCATATCATACCGATGACTGTCCACAATTAGGGGCAGGATTGAGTGGGAAAAAACCCAAATCACATTAGTATCCACAATTCGAACCAGGCAATAAAGTAGATACTTTTCATTAGGCAGTGATACAAGATCTGTACAAATTAACAAAAAGAAAATGCATTATTAACTTATGTTCACAAGAACAAAAGTCGCTTAAAAAAATCTAACAGGATTAAACAGTTGAAATCAAAATTGCTGTCAAAGGCGGAAACATAATCATTATGGAGAAAGCAGAGTTTATAAGGGAAGCACATTCATAATTGAGGAATCAGGAATACTATGAAAATCTTGTAGTAAACCTAACATTACAATAGAAAAATGAATTGGAGGATAAGCTAAAAATTTGGAAACAGATGAATCTATTGGATGATGATAAATGTAAATTCTTAACAACAAATCTACCAGTGACAGCGACAATATATTTCTTACCAAAAATACTCAAACACCCAACCAAACTACCAGGAAGACCAATAATATCAGCTAAAGGTGCAATGTTAGAACCCATTGCAAATTACATTGATTTCTTTCTCGCACCTTATGTTCAAGATCTAAGTTCTTACCTTAGAGACACGACTGATCTACTACGACATTTACAGGAAATTTCTTGGTCATCATCTTTCAAACTAATCACAATGGACGTAACAGCATTATATACTAGTATTGAGAACGATATCGGCCTGAGAGCATGTAAATACTTTCTTAATAAAAGGAACAAACAATTCTCTAGTCATAATGCAATGCTGTTAGAAATGATCAAACTATGTCTAACACAGAATGTTTTTTTATTAGAGAAAGAAATCTACAAGCAAGTCAAAGGAACTGCGATGGGTTTCTCATTTAGTCCAAACTATGCATGTCTAACTTGTGGGCTGGTAGGAACACCAAATTGCATGGCCACCAGAAAATGACCTACATGTGGAAAAGATCATCATGTGGCTACGATACATAGATGATCTGTTTATTATTTGGGACGGCACTGAGGAGGAATTCTCAAAATACTTCATGATACTCAACTCCACTAAAGCACATTTGAAATTTACATATGACATCAGTGCATCAAAAGTAACTTTCTTAGATTCAGAAATATATATTGAACAAAATAAAATTCAAACTACTCTACACAGAAATAAAGACTGCAACCAATGCAATATTACATGCTGACAGCTTTCTGATCCATAGCATCCCATATGGTGAATTTTTAATGATTCGCAGAATATGTTCCCAGGAGGAGAAATGGACAAACACATCAAAGAAACCACATGTCGGTTTGAGAGAAGAGGTTACAATCAAAATGTAATTAGAGCTAGTGTAACCAAAATGAAACAAAAATCCAGAACTGACATGCTAAAGAATAAGGAGCAAAATGAAAAGACCAATGAACAAACTAATGTGATACGCTTGATCACAACCTTCTCAACAGAGACAAAAGAAATTCGGAAAATACTGAGAAAACATTAGAATATTTTACAACAAAATCCAACAATAGCCAAAGTAATGGGCAAACATCCAAACATAACTTTCAGACATGCTAAAAATCTTAAGGACATTAATGCACAGCCATTTTCGAAAGCCGACTAAAACAACTTAATTAAAACAATCTGGTTTTGTTAAATGCAACAAATGCAAAGTATGCCAAATTGCTGTTAACAAACAGCAACTTACTGTGGCATCAAAGAAAAAATGGAGAATCAAAAAAAATAATTACATGCAAAAGCCAGTTTGTGGTCTATGTAATTGATTGCCCATGCAACCTTAAATTTGTGGGCAGTACCATTTGCGAACTGAAGAAAAGAATTTTAGAACATGTCAGTGCAACTGTAAATAAAGATCGTGGAAATGCTATTGCAAAACATATGGAATCAAACCATGAAAGCAATTGGAAGCAACTGAGATTCTACACAATAGAAATGATTGAACAAAATGAAAGAGGTGGTGACAGAATACGAAAACTAAGACAAAGTGAATCCCAACACATATTGAACCTACGAACCCTAAGACCATTTGCTTTGAATCAGGACGAAGAAATGTATATACATCTTTAAAAAACAAGACTTGATTAAGCTTCTCTATAAAGGATTTTAGACTGCTGGAAAATAATTTTATAGATAGCACTTTTTCATTCACTTGTGCACACTCTCACCATTGGCCCACTAGAGGGCAGGATTGTTTAATCGGGGAAAAGCAACTGTTGATAATGTTTAAAATAATTTTTAGAAACATCCAGTCACTGGATGATGTCATCAGTGATGTGATTTGAGATGTCATCAGTGATGTCATGAGGTATGTCACTGACCATGTTGTGAGTGATGTAATGTGTGATGTTATCAGCAGTGCATTGCAGGTGCGCGAGTTATAGTTGGCTCAGCTAACTATGACAGCTCAATATCTGTGGTTTTGAATGAGTGAAATGTCCGCCTAACTATAACGTCCCTGTCGTTTTTTCAGTGAATTTCTAAGGTTTTTTAAAAATGCTAATTTCTAACTATAACGTCACTGAAACCTGTGTTTTTTTCATTGAATTTCTAAGGTTTTTTTAAATGCTAATTTCTAACTAAACCTTCGTAGGTAAGACGTGCAGAAAGAGGAAGAAAGGTGCAGAAAGAGGCAAGAGGGTGCAGAAAGAGGGAAGAGAAGTGCAGAAAAAGGCAGGAGAGGTGCAGAAAGTGGAAGAAAGGTACAGAAAGAGGAAGAATGACGCAGAAAGAGGCAAGAGAAGTGCAGAAAGAAGCAAGAGAACTGCAGAAAGAGGAATAAAGGCGCAGAAAGAAGCAATAGGTGCAGAAAGAGGCAAGAGAGGTGCAGAAAGAGGGAGAAAGGTACAAAAAGAGGGAAGAGAGGTGCAGAAAGAGGGAGGAAGAAAGGCACAGAAAGAAGCAAGAGAGGTGCAGAAAAAGGCAAGAGAGGTGCAGAAAGAGGCAAGAGATGCAGAAAGAGGCAAGAGATGCAGGAAGAGGCAAGAGATGCAGAAAGAGGCAAGAGATGCAGAAAGAGGCAAGAGAAGCCGAGCACCAGCAGCAACCACCTGAAGTGCTTACTGCTCAACACCCGCTCCGTCCACAGACACGCCGTGGAACTTTGGAACCTGCTCGACTCCACATCACCAGACGTCGCTTTCCTCACGGAAACATGGATGAACGCCTCCTCAGCGCCCGACATCGCCATCGCCATCCCGGACGGATACAAGATCACCCGAAGGGACCGCGCAAACCAGACAGGAGGAGGCATCGCCATCGTCCACAAGAACACCATCCGCATCACGACCAACTCCGACGACACCTTCACAGCCGGCGAACACCTGCACTTCCAGATACACACCGACCCCAAGACCACCCTCAGAGGCACCCTCATCTACAGACCCCCAGGACCACGCACACAATTCAGCGAAGACATCGCCGACCTCATCAGCCCGCACGCCCTCCCCTCGGCTGACTACATCCTCCTTGGGGACCTCAACTTCCACCTAGAGAACAACAACGATCGGAACACCACCACCCTGCTGGACAACCTCGCCAACCTCGGACTCAAGCAACTGGTGACCACCCCCACACACCTCGCCGGCCACACGCTTGACCCCGTCTTCTCCTCCAGCAAGGACATCTCCTTCAGCCACACCACCGGACTTCACTGGACAGACCACAGCTGCGTCCACTTCAGCTTCAGCAGGATCACCACGCACCACCACCCGCAACAGTTTCCGCGCAGAAGCTGGAACAAGATCACCACCGACCAACTCACCACATCCCTGAGCCAGAACCCTCCCGCCAGCTCAACGAACCCCAACCAAGCCGCCAGCAACCTCACAAGATGGATCACCAACTGCGCAGACGACCTCGCCCCATTGAAGACCCCCCAGTCAGACCCGGCAACAAGAAAGCATCCTGGTTCACCGACGAACTCAAGATATCCAAGAAGAACTGCCGGGCCCTCGAGAAAGCATGGCGCAGAGACCCGACTGCAGACAACATGACCACCCTCAAGCACGCCACCCGAAAACACCACCAGCTGATCCACACCACCAAGAAAACCGCATTCAAGGAACGACTGGACAACAACGCCCACAACAGCAAGGAACTCTTCATCATCGTCAAAGAACTCTCGAACCCCAGCGCCGGAAACAACGACATCACTCCCTCGCAAGACCTCTGCAACTCGCTCGCCTCGTTCTTCCACAGCAAGATCGCAGACATACACTACAGTTTCAGCACACAGCCGACGTACCCTACGACCGTTCCAACGCCCCCACCTCCACCCTCCGAGCCTGGACCCCTATCAACACCGAAGACACTATCCGCACGATGAACTCCATCCACTCCGGATCACCAACCGACCCCTGCCCTCACCACGTCTTCAACAAGGCCGACGCCGTCATCGCACCCCACCTCCGGGACATCATCAACACCTCCTTCGCCACCGCCACCTTCCCAGAGAGCTGGAAGCACGCCGAACTCAGCGCCCTACTGAAGAAACCGTCAGCAGACCCCACCGACCTCAAAAACTACCGCCCCATCTCGCTCCTTCCTTTTCCTGCCAAAGTCATCGAGAAGACCGTCAACAGACAACTGGCCGCCTTCCTCGAGACGAATGGATCCTCGACCACTCGCAGTCCGGCTTCCGGGCCAACCACAGCACCGAGACCGCCCTCATCGCAGCTACCGACGACATCCGAGCCCTGCTCGACAACGGGGAAACAGCGGCCCTCATCCTTCTGGACCTCTCCGCAGCGTTCGACACAGTCTGCCACCGCACCCTAGTGCAACGCCTGAACAACGGCGGAATCCAAGAGAAGGCACTGGAGTGGATCATCTCCTTCCTCGCCGGAAGAACCCAGAGAGTCCGCCTCCCCCCATTCAGTTCCGAGGCCACCGAAGTCATCTGCGGCGTACCACAAGGATCATCACTCAGCCCCACCCTCTTCAACGTCTACATGAGCCTCCTCGCAGCCATCGCACGCCAACACAACCTCAACATCATCTCCTACGCCGACGACACCCAGCTGATCCTCTCCCTCACCAACGACCCCACAACCGCCAGAACCAACCTACATGAAGGGATGAAGGACGTAGCCGAGTGGATGAGGAACAGCCGCCTGAAACTGAACTCAGATAAAACGGAAGTCCTCATCCTAGGATCATCACCCTCCGCCTGGGACGACTCCTGGTGGCCCCCTGCCCTGGGCAACGCACCCAAACCAACGGACCACGCACGCAACCTGGGCTTCATCCTGGACTCCTCCCTCTCAATGACCCGACAAATCAACGCCGTCTCCTCGTCTTGCTTCAACATCCTACGCATGCTGCGCAAGATCTTCCGGTGGATCCCCACCGAAACCAGGAAGACGGTCACCCAGGCCCTCGTCACCAGCCGACTGGACTACGGCAACTCCCTCTACGCCGGAACCACAGCCAAACTTCAAAAAGACTCCAACGCATCCAGAACGCCTCAGCTCGACTCATCCTGGACATCCCCCGACACAGCCACATCGCCGGACACCTGAGAGACCTGCACTGGCTCCCCGTCAGCAAGAGAATCACGTTCCGACTCCTCACCCACGCACACAAAGCTCTCCACAACCAAGGCCCCAGATACCTCAACGACCGTCTGACCTTCTACACTCCCACCCGCCAGCTACGATCGACCAACCACGCCCTCGCCGCCGTCCCCCGCATCCGAAGAGCCACAACGGGAGGAAGATCCTTCTCCTACCTGGCTGCCAAGACGTGGAACTCCCTACCCATCCACCTCCGCCTTACCCAAGACCACCTCTCCTTCAGGAAGCAACTCAAGACCTGGCTGTTCGAACAGTAGCGGACCCCCCTCCCCCAAGCGCCTTGAGACCCTCCGGGTGAGTAGCGCGCTATACAAATGCTTGATTGATTGATTGATGCAGAAAGAGGCAAGCGATGCAGAAAGAGGCAAGAGAAGTGCAGAAATAAGCACGAGAGGTGCAGAAAGAGGCAAGGAGGGTGCAGAAAGAAGAAATGTACAGAAAGAGGCAACTGAGGTGCAGAAAGAGGAAGAAAGGTGCAGAAAGAGGGAGAAAGGTGCAGAAAGAGGGAGAAAGGTGCAGAAAGAGCATGAAAGGTGCAGAAAGAGGCAAGAGAAGTGCAGAAAGAGGCAAGAGAAGTACAGAAAGAAGCAAGAGAACTGCAGACAGAGGAATAAAGGCGCAGAAAGAAGCATCTGATAGACATCTAGCCACAGATTCCTTAACTTAGAATATCCCCGCAGGCGTCAGAGTGGATCCGGAAAATCTTTTCCCCAGCAGTACCTCTGCGCGCCGGGAGGCGGCGTCGATCGGCTCAGTCCTGACGTCGTCCACGGAAGTGACGTCAATGGAGCCATATAAGTCCCCCCCCCCCAGCGTGCTGACATTAGTTTTCTTCTTTTCCGCGTCCCAATGCGGAACCGGGAGAAGCTGTTCCTCTGGCCTGTTTGTTTTCAGGCGTTCCCGACGCCTATTCGCATCCGGAACAGTGTGCAATGCCTGCGGGCTTCAAGTTGTGTGCGTCGTGTTCGCGGCAGATGTCAGCGATGGATCCACACGAGATCTGCATGTTGTGCTTGGGCGAGCACCACGACTCCGCTGAGTGCGACGCCTGCCAGCAGCTGAAGCCAGAGTCCCTGCGGGAGGAACGGATGAAATTAATGTCCGCCCGGTTGTCCCAGTCCCGGTTGGAATCCTCGCGGCATCGGCCTCCGACTCCAGCGGAAGGATCCAAATGGCGCAGTTATTCTTCCCACGCTGAGGTTCCTGTTCGGGACAGGTCCCGGAGTCGTTCCAGTGGACGTCGCTCGCCTGCCTCAGGTAAGCACCAGAAGAAGTCACGGAGGTCGTCGACCTCGCACAAGCGTGATGTCGGGGCCCGCTGCTCCCGGTTTTCACCGGACACGGGCCTTCAAGGGTTGGCCCCGCCTACCCACCGTTTCCTGGTGCTGGGGCGACTTGGACCCAGATGGAGGCCTATTCCAGGGTCACCCCCACTCCCTGGCGCGCCTTCGGACCCCAAAGTGGGGGTAGGGACTCAGGTCGGGTGTTCTCCGGCGGGTTCGCCCTCAGCGACGACCGAGTGCCTTGACTCTGGTTCCGGAGTAGCTGCGACGTCTGGACACCGCCCAGAGGGACATCCCACTATGACGTCTAGCCCTCCTGGTGTGTCTTCGCACAGCCCTGTAGGGCTCCCGGCGTCGTCGAAGGCTGTGGCTGCAGTGCGCAGCTTGATTCCGGGTCGACGGGAGGTCCAGTCGACACCGGTCCGATGCCGGGCGGACAAGTCCTATTCAGGGGTCGTCGGCGTCGCCCCGATGCTGTGTCGACGTCGGTCGACGCCGGTTCCGTTCCCGACTATGACATCTGGCCCACCTGATGCGTCTTCGCACAGCCCTATGGGGGTCCCTGCGTTGTCGCTGGATGTGGCTGCGGCGAGGAGCTCGACTTTGAGTCCACGTCATTCCTTCCCGCAGACTCCTGCCATGGTGGAGGTTGATTCGACGCCTGTCTGACGCCGGGCGGAGGAGTCCTCTTTGGGGGTCGTTAATGTCACTCCGATGCCGGATCCGTCCCCGGATGTCCCTCTGCTAGTGGAGGATGTCACCCCAGTGGGTTCTCCACCCCCAGGGTTTTTTCAATGCTCCACGAAGCAGCGGCCAATCACTATGTGGGGCCTCTGTCTTTGGGTGGACGGCTTAGCCTGCAGCCGTCCCCAACGGATGACTTACTGTCTCCACCTCGTATTGCCACGAAGGCTGGCGCGGAGTTTGCAAGGGCGGTCTGCAGAGCTGCGGATATCTTGCAAATGCAGCCGCCCTCTGTCTCCCTGGCTTCGGATCCTTTGTTGGATCTTCTCCACCAGGGCATGGTGGGCGTGGAGCCTTTATTGCCTTTTGGCGGGTCGCTGTATGATGTCCTTCTGGGGACTTGGGCCAGACCCTCATCGGGGATCCTGTGGGTCGTGCTATTGCACACCGCCATCGCCCGGCTCCAGATGACCCTGCCTGTTTGTCCCTCCATCCTAGGGCTCAAGGACTTGTGGTCCAGACAGCTCCCTTCCTCTCCTCCTCCGTTGCTTCCTCCCACTCGGGAATATAGGTGGTTGGAGGCGTGTGGCCGCAATGTCTTTGCATCCGCCAGCTCAGGCCTTCGGTCCCTGAACACTGGGGGCCCGATTCACAGAACTAACTTAAGACAAAATCCTAAACTTACTACCATTTTGGTATTCACAGAAGGCACTTACTCATTTTGGTATTCACAGAAGGCACTTACTCATTTCGGTATTCACAGAAGTTAGGAGTCCTAACTTTAGGACTCCTAAATGCCTTCTGTGAATACCGAAAGTCTTAAAGTTAGGATTTTTCTCAGTTTAGGAGTAGTAAAGTTAGGACTCCTAACTTTAGGACTCCTAAATGTCTTCTGTGAATACCGAAAGTCTTAGTTAGGATTTTCTCAGTTTAGGAGTAGTAAAGTTAGGAGTCCTAACTTTACTACTCCTAAACTGAGAAAATCCAAACTTTAAGACTTTCGGTATTCACAGAAGGCATTTAGGAGTCCTAAAGTTAGGACTCCTAACTTCTGTGAATACCGAAATGAGTAAGTGCCTTCTGTGAATACCAAAATGAGTAAGTGCCTTCTGTGAATACCAAAATGGTAGTAAGTTTAGGATTTTGTCTTAAGTTAGTTCTGTGAATCGGGCCCGACATGCGTGTTTGCTCGGGCTGCTTTTGCCCTTTGGGACTCGGTTGAACAGCTTCTTCCTTCTTTGCCGGAGGATCCTCGTGCTGACCTGGCCCGGCATATTCGGGATGGCAGCGACATGGTGCAGTTTTCCGTCCGGTCGGCCATGGACACCACAGACTTTGTGGGTCGCGCTATGGCCAGGTCAGTTGCTCTGCGTCGCCATGCGTGGCTACGCGATGGCAGTTGTCCCGAGAATGTTCGGGAGAGACTCAGGGATCTGCCCTTTGATGCGGTCCATCTGTTTGATGAGCATGCCGACTCGGCAGCCCGGCGCCTCCTATCTAGTTTTCAATGACTGCCAGATTTTTTGTCCTCTTGGTGGACTTGTGTTTTCATAAGCAGTGTTGCTACTGCGTTTCTGATTTCCGGCTCCGGGTTCAAGACGTATCTCCCAGACGGGTTATATGGTTTTTTTCTTTTAAAGGATTTACAGCTGGGCTAGCTGTTTTTATGGTTCTTTTTGACCTCTGCCTATGAGCTTGTCTCAAGGGTGTCCCTTGCTTTTTATAGGGATTTGACGTACCCTATGTGGGGTATTTGTTCGCTATTGTGTAGCTGCCCTACCTTGCCAGGGAGTTTCGGAGGCTCCCGTGGAGTTCTCTTTGTTCTTTTCTGTCCCTCTGGGGATTATTCTTGTGGGTTATGCTGTAGGCATCTCCCCTTGTTCCATGCTTTCTGCTGGGGTGGGACACCTGCTCTGTTGCGACCCACGGACTGGCGTGGTCCCCTCCTGCAGCTTCTGTATTGCTGTTTACGGTTGTTCCGTTGCACTCTCCTGCGTCGGTGGACGCAGTCTGCTCCGGTGTCTGGTGGGGTTCTGCTGTCTCTGGCTTGCCCCTGGGGACCCTCCTGCCTTGCATTTGGCACATCTTTCCGCCTACATCCTTCCCCTGCCACTGTTGGATGTCTTGGGTGTGGGTGCGCGTCCCCGTGGGCACTTTGTCTGTTCTGCTCCAGATTGGCTTTTTCTGTGCTCGGGGCGGCCACCACTGGTGGGTCTCCACTGTGTGTGTGCATGCTTTCACGGGGGACCCGTGGGTTCCTTGAGCCACTGTCTTGGCTGTGTTCCTGCGGCTCAGGTGTTTCTCCTCCTGATCTCTGCTGCATGTTACTGACGACTTCTTCCTTAGTGTGGTGGTCAGTATTCCCACCTGTATCGCGGTGGCTCAGTCCTTCCTTCCCGATCGGGGGTTGGGATCGCCCTCCTTTGTGGGTGGACTTGTATGTCCTGCTTCTTTTCACATCGGTGCCGCTGGTACCCCTTAGGCGACTTCCTATTTTCTAGGGTTACTCTTCGAGTTTCCCCTTGGATTATCACTTTCATGACTTTTTCCTCTGTCTCTATGTGCTCTTTCTATGTCATGAGGTGTACGCATGCGTGAGGGTGAGCGTGCGGGGTTTTTCCCTACTGTTTTTTCTGGGAATTGTCCCAGATCCCTCTCTATTTCTCTCCCCTTCTCCCTCATGGGAGAAGGCTTTGGGTGTATGTCCGGCTTGCCGGTGATCCTTGGTCATTGGCTCGGTGGGTACGGTTGGCCGGTTGACTACTTGTTTATGCGCCCGTCTTTCTCTGTCGGCGCGCATATGCTGTGGCCGTTACGTGCCATTGGGATTGTACACTTGTGTGGTGGGTTCTCACGGTACACAAGGCCTGCTTACGGGTATTCTTACAATACACTTCTATGTATCTTCTGGTAGTCATAGTTTGTATGTCTCGGCATGGTGGCGTCTGCCTCTGCCTTGTCATGTTTTGGCACCCGCTGTTGTGCTGCTCCATGTGTTTGTTCTGACTCTATCATACTGTTTAGTCCCTTTTATGGGACTTTGTCTCTTGGCGGATCCTGGGATCCTGTATTCCGTTTCACTTCTTTTTGCTGAAGTTTATGGCATTCTGCCATTGTGCACTGCCCTTTATGGTTCTGTGCATTCGTTTTGTCTCTCTGACGAATTGTGGTACCTTGCTTCCCTTGCTCATGCTTCCACACTGTGCTTCATGGGTCTGGTGTCAGCTACGCTGGCATTGCTGTCCCCACCTTGTTCTGGTCAACAGTATTGACGGATTACTTCTCTTGGGAACTTGGTGGCTTTCAGTCGCAGACCCTCCTCCAATGGGGTATAGCTTTGGTATCTATTCTAAGTTAAGGAATCTGCGGCTAGATGTCTCTATCAGATTAACGAGTTACTTACCTTCGGTAACGATGTATCTGGTAGAGACACAGTCTAGCCGCAGATTCCATAACGCCAACCCATCCTCCTCATTCTGCGAGGCCCTTCCAGGTGGAGTTCTGCCCACTTGCTTCCTTACAGGTAGCCTGGGTCTTCTTGAAGGGTACTCTACTTCACCTGCCTCTGGAGTAGGGTGTGTCATTCTGTTCTGGCACATTGGCTCTCCACCCATCCTCGTTTTGGGTGGCTAGATTACGTGCTTTTCAATGTTCTTCTGCCCTGGTTTTCTGGCATGGAGATTCTCATGTTCTTCCACCCTCCCTCCGCCCTCGTCTGTTTCCCCCCATTTCCTTGGGGTCTCCTTGTCTCTGCTGCAGTCAATTGGGTTGAGGTTCTATTTGACTATGCTACAGTTCATAGGTCATTGTGGGGAGAGTGGTGAACGTGCTCTCTTTTGGCCACTCGCCTTGAGTCATGTTGTTCCAGTCTGGTTGTCCTTTATGGTTACGTCCTGTGGTTACAGACTGTCTTTCTTACAGTTCCATCCTGTGCTTGCGAATTGTCCTTCGTTTGTCATGCCATTCATTTCCAATACCGTTGCCTCTTAGGGAGGGCGGGACTCTTCGCTTGGGCGGGACTGTTTCTAGAGGCTGGTGCTTTGCTCGCTCCCTTCTGTCTCTTCAAGTGTTGAGAACTCTTTCGACATGGTCCCTTCATGTGTTGAGTACTATTTTCACATGGTGAGGTTTCTCATCATTCTATGATTTCTTGTCATGGTTGTTTCACAGATTTTTGGTCTTTTTTGGCACACTGTTCCTATACTCTCACAGTTTTTGTAGTGGCTCCGCGTTGTGGCGCGGAATAGTTTCACGAAAGCAAACTGACGTCAGCACGCCGGGGGGTGGGGGGCCTTATATGGCTCCATTGATGTCACTTCCGTGGACGACATCAGGACGGAACCGGGCGCCGCCGCCCCCCGGCGCGCAGAGGTACTGCTGGGGAAAAAGATTTTCCGGATCCAGTCTGACGCCTGGGGGGATATTCTAAGTTAAGGAATCTGCGGCTAGACTGTGTCTCTACCAGATACATTGTTACCAAAGGCAAGTAACTCATTCAATAGGTGCAGAAAGAGGCAAGAGAGGTGCAGAAAGAGGGAGAAAGGTACAAAAAGAGGCAAGAGAGGTGCAGAAAGAGGAAGAAAGGCACAGAAAGAAGCAAGAGAAGTGCAGAAAGAGGCAAGAGAGGTGCAGAAAGAGGCAAGAGAGGTGCAGAAAGAGGCAAGAGAGGTGCAGAAAGAGGCAAGAGAGATGCAGAAAGAGGCAAGAGAGATGCAGAAAGAGGCAAGAGATGCAGAAAGAGGCAAGAGAGGTGCAGAAAGAGGCAAGAGAGATGCAGAAAGAGGCAAGACGGGTGCAGAAAGAGGCAAGACGGGTGCAGAAAGAGGCAAGACGGGTGCAGAAAGAGGCAAGAGAGGTGCAGAAAGAGGCAAGAGAGGTACATAAAGAGGATGAAAGGCGCAGAAAAAGGAATAAAGGTGCAGAAAGAAGCAAGAGAAGTGCAGAAAGAAGCAAGAGAAGTGCAGAAAGAGGCAAGAGGGGTGCAGAAAGAAGAAGACAGGCACAGAAAGAAGCAAGAGAGGTGTAGAAAGAGGCAAGAGGTGTAGAAAAAGGCAAGAGAGGTGCAGAAAGAGGCAAGAGAGGTGCAGAAAGAGGCAAGAGAGGTGCAGAAAGAGGCAAGAGAGATGCAGAAAGAGGCAAGAGAGATGCAGAAAGAGGCAAGTGAGGTGCAGAAAGAGGCAAGTGAGGTGCAGAAAGAGGCAAGTGAGGTGCAGAAAGGCAAGAGGTGCAGAAAGGCAAGAGGTGCAGAAAGGCAAGAGGTGCAGAAAGGCAAGAGGTGCAGAAAGAGGCAAGAGGTGCAGAAAGAGGCAAGAGGTGCAGAAAGAGGCAAGAGAGGTACGTAAAGAGGATGAAAGGTACAGAAAAAGGAATAAAGGTGCAGAAAGAAGCAAGAGAAGTGCAGAAAGAAGCAAGAGAGGTGCAGAAAGAGGCAAGAGAGGTGCAGAAAGAAGAGAGTGAGGTGCAGAAAGAAGAAGAAAGGCGCAGAAAGAGGAAGAAAGGTGCAGAAAATGGCAAGAAAAGTGCAGAAAGAAGCAAGAGGCTTGCAGAGAGTAGAAATAGAGGTGCAGAAAGAAGCAAGATAGGTGCAGAAAGAAGAGAGGTGCAGAAAGAAGGAAGAGAAGTGCAGGAAGAAGGAAGAGAGGTGCAAACAGAAGCAAGAGAAGTGCAGAACAAAGGCAACAGAGGTGCAGAAAGAGGCAAGAGAAGTGCAGAAAGAAGCAAGAGAACAGCAGAAAGAAGAAAAAAGGTGCAGAAAGAGGGAGGGATGCAGAAAGAAGCAAGAGAAGTGCTGAAAAAAGCAAGAGAGGTGCAGAAAGAAGAGTTAGGTGCAGAAAGAAGCTAGAGAGGTACAGAAAGAGGAAGAAAGGTGCAGAAAGAGTCAAGAAAAGTACAGAAAGAGGCAAGAGAGGTGCAGAAAGAGAATCAGGAGAAGTGCAAAGTACTATTCCCACTCTAGTGGGTGCAACAGTAGAGAAAGTGTTGGATTGCGGAGGGATAAGATTTACTATTCCCACTCCACCTGCAGACGCACGTACAAACATTTAATTCTTACACTCCGGATGAAATACCAGACGAATACTGTCCATAGGAGGACATTGAAGTTCCGCTCAGTTACCAGGAGAAAATAAAGTGGTTTAAAGGTGCCCTCCCACACACCACAGAAAAAGTGATACTCGGTCCGCTCAGCAGAGACGGAGCGACTTGACTGGTCCTAGCAGCTTATACACTGCATCCAGAAATTGACACATTGCCAATAGCAGATCTACGTCCACTTCACAAAGAAATAATAAAACTTTACAGAAATCTGACAGTTCGTTATGAGAACACTCACACTTCAACTTACAAGGGTTACACCAGCAGGTCAACCACAAGGAACTGCAACTAAAATTACCCCACAAACACTGAACTCAGTTATGGGAAAAATGCCCACTAAACGTGATCAAATGCCATTCTGGATAGCACAGAAAATTACGCAATTAGAGGCAGTGTTTTCACACATAGGCCCACAAGAAAAACACAGAATATTGACAATATACTTGCCAATGGGGATAGCTCCCCTGATAGAGGATTGTACCGCTTGGGGTACAGTCTTCGCTGCCATCTATACAATAACTCATGGTATCCCTTCCATAGCAGTGATACCAGAAGTATTAAGACAAATACAAAATGAGTATGGAGCAGAACCTGCTGGGAACTTGGGGATGAAATTACTAGGCAATTTTTCCCAGGTATCCATGATTATGTTAGCAAACATAAAAGGGGAGGCAGCAGCGGTGGCTATACGGCAACGCTTGAGGGAATGCACTCCTGCACAACAGGAGCAAGAATTACCAAATATTATCAAGGATACATACGCCGAATTAGGTAGAGATAATTTGGGAGCTAGAGCTACAAAACCAAAAGTAATGGGTAGTCCTGAAAAGGACAATACGGAGCAAGCACCTGATTCTTCAAAGAAGAAATGGGATAATAAAAAACAAAAGAATAGAGGGAATAGATCACAATCAAGGGGTGGGTCTCCTCAGCAGGAGCCCTCCAAAAGGAGGTATAACTTCAGAAATCGAGATAATATTAAAAAACCTGACAGGTATCAGAATACTGATACACGTTCATCTAGTTCCTTTCAGGGTTCGTCAAAAAACCCTGAGAGGTAAGGACGGTCAGAACACAGATCAGAAGAGCAAACAAAGTCAAGAGACACGCATCGCATTTCAGACTTTAACATCAAAAAATGAGATAAACCAAAATCAAAACCTCAATTTAATAAGAAGAAAGTAGCAGGACTTAAAATAAGAAATGCCCAGGCTACTGAGGACTCAGCTTCTGAACGGGGAATGGGCTCTGACGATGCTAGACAGCGCAGCAGAAGTAACAATAGCTTGCCAGAACATGAAGGAATTTCTGGTGACAGCTGTGTTGAATGAACATATCACGGTGAAAACACCTAATACTAGGGTAAGTGTCCCACACCAGTTATACGAAATACCACTCCACATGGAGGGGGACATACCTAGGAAAGTAAAAGTTCTCTTTTGGGAGAACCTGACTTTTGGATACAACATTCTTTTAGCAGAAAGAAATTGGCCGCCTGAGTTTGTTATGGATTGCCCAAAAGAGAAACATTAATTTTTACCAGACTTCTCTGGCAAGAGTGGGCGGTAGCACTTTCTCCTGCATTATAACGCAATCATGTAGGGTGGGATGCTGAGTCATCTCACCATGTAATCCCAGTACAAACTACTCCAACTCTGGAGAGACAGTACCCAATACTACATGACGCGAAAAAACAAGTCAGGGAGATCCTAAATCAACTTGAATACTAAGGTGTAATAGAAAATTGCACCTCCTCCATGAACAATCCCTTGTTCCCCGCGGCAAAACGTGACAATTCATATAATTTAGTTTTAGACTGCAGGCATTTGAAGTCATGCACAAAGACATTTGCAGTACAGAATGCACACAGTGCCGCATGAATGCATAAGTGTGCGGAAAAAATACGAAACAACACTAGATACCTTGAATCGATTCTTCTGCCAGAATAGAGTGCCTGAAAGCAGATATTTGACAGCATTTTCAGCCTTAGGCTCCCAGCGTCAATTCTATTGACTGCCCGATGGATGTAAGAATAGCCCCGGGTTGTTTTCAGCAAGGGTAGCAGAGTTACTTCAAAATTTTGATGAGGAGGCATTGTCCTATGTAGATGATATCTATCTGACGGACGATGAATGACTGCATTATTGTATCATTTGACCATAGTGAACCACATCATTCTGGGGAATGCCTCTGAGGGCTACAAATTTAACATTAAAAAATCAAAAATTGCACACCTCAATGTCCTATTTTTGGGATATGAGCTGTTAAGTGAAGGTAAAAGCCTTGCAGGTAACTTTTTGGAAAATGTGCTCTGCTCCAACCTCTAAAGACTCTGAAAAACTTACAATCCATTTTAGGATTCCTAAATTTTGGCAGATACATTTTAGATTACACAGAAAAAGTAAAACGTTTCTACGATTAAATAAGACCTGATTTTTCAGTTCACCATTGGACACAGGAATACACAGAAATACTACGTTCCCTACAAGCTTACATGATAGCTTCCAAAGACTTACACACACGTGTAAATACGACAAATTGGTTGATCCGTGAGGTCGTGGATCAATCTGAATACACATACATAACCTTCATTGAAGGTGGTGTTGCAGCGATTCTGCCCAAAAACAGAACTATGCGCAGGATTATAGGACCTTGGTATATAGGGACTGAGTCATCATACCACCTTAGTACCCATGAGCCCAAGACCGACTAGCTATAGTGTCTCGCTTGCTCTCCTACTCACTCACAGAAAAACAAATGATTATACACCCCAGAACACAACACTCCCAGATGTCTCGGGAATCGCAGTAACAAGACACACCCTTTCGCTCACTCTCTTGTACTTGTCCACAATAAGATCTGACAGAGACACAAAACAGTTTAAAATATTTATTTTAACTAACGTGTCCTAACACGCAGTATACGTGCCACAACAAGCAGGAAAATGCTTAATACAAATACAGTTACCTAGAAGGGTAAACCCAATGGACATACCACTAGGGATTTGGACCCTTTTGTGTTGTTTTGCTCTCGTTCGCCTCACTGGAGCCTACGCTCCCATCTGCTTCACGCCCAGGCCCATGAAGGCCTTCTCAGGGTACCAACGCTTACCCCCCTTTCTCACTACCACTGTCCTGAGGAAGACCCCGGCGTAAGGGACTCACTTACCTACAATCCTATAGGGGTCGAAGCGTCGACATCTGATACACCAGCCAGTTACAACAACAGCGATGAATCACTGTGTTTTTTGTTATTTGATCATGGATATTGGAATTATGGATACTGTGTGAATAACTTGGCTTATTTGTGAGCCTTCTTGTCGTGTAAATAATATACTGTATGAATCACACTTCCGTATAATCACTCCCTTCATCCTCACCCTTATCACAACACCCCTACCTTCCCTCTCCCCTCCTGGGGCACTGTTTTTTAACACTGTGTTAACAAATGTATGAATCATTTTGAGTCCAGTGTGATTAAATAACACTGTACACTAATTACAATACGTCTTTTTTACTCTTTTTTGATAAAGTATTGTTTCTTTCCATGTATATGAAACTATCCACTGGGATCTTTGTTCCTATGTACTAATACGCTCAGTAATCCCTCCAAACCAAACTGGATTCACAAGAGGCACTGGCACTACGGTCAATCTTATGGCTCTTTCTTGCTTGATTGATCAGATAGTCTAGCACCAGACCATTCTAAATGGGATTTATAGACTACAAATCAGCTTTCGATAAGGTAAACAGGGCCAAGCTATGGCAGAAGCTCTCCTTACTGAACATACCTAATGGACTACTAAGAGCAGTACAGCTACTGCATCAGGACACATGGGTCAGGATCAAAATTGGTGACGGCTCCAGACTGTCTCGACCAATTTTAACAACGCAAGGTCTCAAACAAGGATGCGTCTTGGCCCCTACACTTTTTAATTTATTTTTATCGGATTTTCCGGAAGCCCTAAACGCAGTCAACTCGCACGCTCCTAAATTAGGCAGCCTACAGCTGTCAAACCTATTATATGCCGACGACGTGGTCCTCCTAAGTAATACAAAGATAGGTCTACAAAGGCTCATGGATGCTACTGCCGCATACTCAAACAAGAACGAGCTTCAGATAAACAATAAGAAAACCAAAATCTTGGCGGTTCGTCCGGGAAGGCCCAAGAAGTTGGCATGGGTCTTAAACTCGGAAAGCATCAAGGAAACTAACTGCCAAAAGTACTTAGGAGTCCTCTTCAATAACAACGGAAGATGCAAAAGCCATTTGGGAGAGCAAAAAAAGAAAGGAACAGCGCTAGCATTTGCACTCAGTTCTATCCACAGGAAATTATTCGGTCCAACATTCGCTCCAACACTTCAGGTGGCACTGGCAAAAATCATCCCAACTTTGTCGTACGGAAGCGAGGTGCTAAAAGGACTGGACAGCGGCCAACTAGACAAAATCATCGCAAAAATCTTTAGAACAGTCTTCCAGCTACCACCAAATACGTCCCCGGCACAAATCAGGGTGGAATTGTGGATCTGCAAACAATCACTGGGCAGAATGATGACTTTTCTAGTGAGCTGCCATAAACTGAGGATGTCAAAGGAAGGTAGCCTAGCGCAACATCTTTGGGCCAACCTGAACACAAAACGATGGCTAGCGGGGCATGGCTACTTGACAAGCTGGTTAAAAACCTTAGGCCTGAGCGATGTATGGGACCTACACGTCAGCCAAAACGAGTTCAAAAGGCTAGCAAAAATAAGCGCAAAAAAGCTCTCCTCTATGGAAGACAAGGCAAGTCTTGCAAGAAGAAGCCACGGTTGGATGACCCTTATATCATATGATCAGTTGACACCTCAGAGCTATTTAACTTCACCATTCAGTGCACGCACTAAACTCTGCTTTTTAAAATTAAGATTAGGGGCGATCCCCTTGTCCTGCCACCTTCCCAAATGGAAAAGAGAACATGCCCAGGAACCATGTCAGCTTTGTGGCCATCATAGGGAAGACATAATTCATGTTTTATGCCTGTGTCCAAGCCTCTTGAAGGAAAGAAGGTCCCTTCTACGGAGGGGCTGGAACAATAAGGAGGTCAGATCGTGTAGAGCTGCAGTATTGGCATGTTTTGATCCACGGAACACAAATTTAAACTGTGCACTGGTAAGGTTTATGGACCACGCAGCAAAAAAACTGGGGGAGGGGATAAGTCGACCGCCACCTCAGGCAGCGACACAGACTTCAGGATCTCTACAATAGCAGGACAAGCTTCCTTGCGGGCATTTAGACACACGAAAATCTGTTGTAAAGCTCTATACAAAATTGCTACCAAAAAAGGGACTGGCGTATAGGCTGGCTAAATCTTGGACTTAATATAATCTCACGACCACAAATGCCCCCAAGGGATCGACATCACTAGCATTTGTGGGCAACGTACCTACAAGAGAGCTCGGACATGTGGGGGGCCGGGCGCTTTTTTTTTTTTTTTTTTTACAGGAATCGGGGTTCAATTTTATAAAAACTTAACAAGTGTTTCATTTAATCTTTTATTTTTTGTGCTTGCAAAAGTTTTTTAAATCATGCAATAAAGATAGATAGATATATATATATATATATATCTAATACAAATACAATCAGCTTAGCAGCTAGTCCATAAATCATGAAGGGAGATGTCATCATGAAAAGACAATAGAGCCTAACCTCCTCCCCTTGCTAAGAAGTAGTATTATTATATATTAGAAGATCTCTGGGCTTTGTCAGCAGACTCCATTAAATGTAAATGTAAATCCGTATTTGTAAAGCGCGAACTACTCACCCTTACGGGTCTCAAGGCGCTGGGGGCCGTCGTGAAAATTAAGTGAGCTATTGCTCAGAGTCACATGGTGCTGAGCTGCCGCCGGGGATCGAACCGTGAGCCCTCTGCTCCGAAGTCAGCTGCCCTGGCCGCTGCGCCACACCTCCCCATACCTCAGCCTATAGATGGTAGATCTACATTATAGGTGATGTCTCGCTTTTCTCCCTGGAATGGTCCCTCTCCAGTGTGGGCTACCTATTCGTGTATTCTAATAAAACCAAAGTACTTTGTCCAAGCAACAGCTGCCTCGGTATGTTTTGTCTAAGGACTAAGGCCTGGCCAGAACAAAATAACAAGGGACATTGTTGTTCGACCTTGCTCACAATTTTCAGTCAAAATCCCAGGAACCTGCAGAGAGTGAACACAGTGACGAGGTCTCATGTGAAAATAGCCATAGAAGTTATTGCAAAAATAAAGTTGTGTAGTACCGTGCACAAAGCAGCAGGCAAGCTGCAGCGTGCTCATGCTAACTTAGAGAAAACGACAATGTCCCCACGCGCCATAGGACACCCTCCCCTTGGACAGGTCGTTAGCACTGGGCTGAAACAAAAATCTGAACTAAGCAGAAGCAAAGCTTCTCAGCGGTATCCAAATTAGCACATTTGTGGACCCCTCACAAAAAAAAATCTTTTTCCTTTTTCTTTTTCAAATTTGAAAAAATAGCCAACTGGGTACCCAAAAACATATCCTTCACAGTGAATCTTCAGAGCCAAAAATGTCACGGGAAAAGCGGAATGCTATAAACTCCAGTATGTTGTCTGAACCTTCCATTTCAAAAAGGTATGCCATCCAATTAAGTAAGTCGAACGAGCAGACATGCTCCTCATATCCAGAGGCCATTAGAAGCATATCAGGGCAACCTGCGTTAACTTCGATGAAACTCCAATCCAAGAGGCGCTGTGCACGAGCACAGATACTCAAATCTGCCGTTGGTCCAAGTAGAGGATCGCACACCAGGCGCCTACCCATGGAACATTCCTGGTCATGGGCCTTCAACTGACCCATTAACAGTTCATAATCCAGGGCAGCGTGTGTTGTATTGGAGAGGCAGACATCCAGGGCCCATTGAAAAGGGCACCGTAGGCAGTGGAACACAGGTTGCACGCAGGCAAAGTAGGCATAACGGAAGGTCAGCCAATAGTCGATGTTAAGAGCCTTTAATGGCATTGAACCAAAAAGCTGGTGCATCCGATTACGGTACAGATGCAACTGGACCGGGTTTGGCAGCTCCACAGATCGAGCAGCCATTGCGGAGCAACAGTAGTAGTACAAGTATGGCACAAATCAGCAGGAGCACTAGTGGAAACCCTCTGAAGGCGCTGGAAAAATTAGAATGAATAAAAGCTGGGATTACTCCAAAATTAGTCTGAAAGGAGGTGACAAGTCCGGATCCCACAAGTTTAAAAAAGTGGGCAAGACCCTCTGTATCAGACGCATTATTAAATATTTGGTGAATTAATTCTCCAAAATGGAGTGGAAGATTTGTGTTTAACAATGACTGAATCTCACTTGCGGTTCTTGCCACCTGCAATTCGAAGGTCTCACGAGCTGATGTGAGAGCCACTTCTTGTTGAAACAATAGCGCTTTGAGTCTGCTTAGCTTATTGAAAGTTAAAAGTTGGAATGGAAGTCAAAAGCAAACTATCTACAATCCCATGCAGGGTTGGAAACAGGGCATTGCTGCAACATGTAACACGTTGTGAAACTGTTACTATATACGGGTGCCTGCCCGTAAGCCGCAGCAGTCGTGGTTATTTAGAATAAGATAACTGCCATTAGAAAGCAAAGTCAGTGCGGGAATAATAGCAGGGACCGGGGTCCCTTTTAAAAAGCAAGCCAAATTAGGGGCCAAAACTTTGCAGGCACTGTGAAGTTTTACTTGTGTACAGACTTAGGAGTGTCCTACTGTAGAATTGCAATCCTACCCTGTAAGGAAAACCTCCTTATCTGCGCGTTGACACCGAAATGTGAAAGGCAATGACCATAATTCATGAAAATAGCTACTCCAGAGGGGCTCATATTTACCAACCAGATAGTGTTTCATGCAGGCCGTAAACTGGAAGAGGCAAAGAGATAACCCCATGTATTAACCACACAGCTGAATCAGTTTCTGCCACAAAAATTGTAACTGTTCTAGTTGTTTAATATGTAACACCGTGTATGTTGCTTTTTTCATCGACATCAATTTCTTCTTATCCGTCAAATCAAATGGCAAAAACAGTGTAGAAGCATTCAGGCAATCCCATGGTACTTTCCCACTTTTGAGTGTTTGCAAGGTCCAACCAAATTGCATTACAGAACGTAACTGATTTTGACCATGGTACAAAACAGACACTTCATTTTGAACAATGTCAATGACCGATGATACAATATCATCTAAAGTATATGTACGAGAAGACAGCGTATTAATGCTGTTATCGACTATTGCAAGAACTTTTTCTAAATTTTCTTGGCCAATTTGGCAGCCAGACCGCAGCTTCCATCTGCGATAGCTTCCAAAATTCATTATAAGCTGCATAAACAAAACATTTCACTAGAGGAGACCTTGGACCCAAAAGAAAATCAGCAAGATCGATGTCACCTGATAAAAGGGAAAGATGCCGTTTCACAGATGACAATGTGGAATATTCCAACCACTTGACATAATTTACCTACAGAATATGTGGTAACAGTATGGGAATGTTGAAAACGAGGATCGGGTCTACTTTGTGTAAACCCTTTTGTGGTATTCAAAAAGCGCAATTGACAAGTATGTGAGCTTGTAGGCCACAATAACCAACCGAAGGGGTCATTATTGGAAGAGTTTATAGTACCGTTCTGAAACATGACTGTTAAATCATCAATCCAGTAATTCGTATGTAAATGCCTTGTGTCATAGGCAGCCAAGAGTGGAATAGAGGGAGCATTTAAATTTTTAGCAGTGGCCAAACCAAAACAAGTAGTCTGCTGTACCATCTCATTTAAAAATATGAGCTGGGACGGTATTTGACGCGCGATGCAATGATTCAGTGCCTTGTACTTGCCAATCTTTTGGTAAATCAACCATTTCCTTTCAGTAATCATAACCTTTCATGGACAAACAGTTATGAAGGACAAGGAGTAGACTAATTTAGTATGGGTCAGCATAAATTTGGTTCGGCGGGTATCTTCAGTTTACAAAAATAGCACACAGGGTCAGAAAGATTGTAACCCGTAAAATACATAAATTTACTCCGTCGGGTCTTTGAGCTCCCCTGTAACGGGGTTGGGCAATGTTCCCACTGGTTATAATTAAAATATGGTATCTGAGTATTGGTTTTGTGTAAAAGATTATGACCATAATGTTGGTAACAGAATAAATCAGCCTAATTTGCCGAATTCAAATACAAATCCTCAGTGTCAAAAGCAGTATAATCTTTTTAATCTGAAAACAATTAATAAACAGCGTTAACATCCCAGTCATCTGATTGTATTCCAAGCAAAACCACATCTCCTAAAGAAACGCGGAACACGTATGGAATGTTCAAAGTCTCGGTCGGGCCATGGATATCGAATGGTACTTTGTCCCAAACTATACCATCAATAATTGGGAATGCTGAAATATTAACCAGGGCTTGATCTCTTTTCATTTTATGAGATGAAGTGTGAGGGGCCAGTGCTCCGCTTACCAAGTTCACTGCAGAGCGTTCAGGTAAGTAATGGCCATTAATCAACAGGAAAAACACAGTTACGAACCCAATCCACATGAAGATGAACACCATCGTCAGCACCATCCAGACGTATGTCCAGGGCGGGACCAGGTAAGTCTTTTTGAACCAGGAGATGAAAAGACTGATACGTGTAGGGGGCTCGGCCACAGACGAGGACAACAAAGATGTATCAGAAGATAATCTATTACGGTCCATATAGTAACCCCTGGACCACAGCTGAAACAACGTGGGTTGTTCTTCATTAGAAGGTGAATGAATTGTACTTTCAGGAATGTCAGTTATAGCTTCAACTGGAGGAGAAGCATACTCATACCACAGTTGTAGATGTAGAGGGTAAAACAGACAACAAATCAATTGAAGATTCCATCTCCCCCTCCATTTGTTGGTGACAAGTCAAGGAAACAGAAGCCATCGGATTCAGTGAAATATCCCGGCGGGGAATGCTTGTAGGCATACTATTCAGTATCGGTTATATGGTGTAGTTTGACATGCTCGATTGAAATGTAACGATTCTCCTTACGACCAGGTAGTGGAGGCAGAATCACAGTACGGGTGCCCTTTAAACCAAGGACTCTGACTGGTGCACGGTAAGATGGACCAAATTCTTTTTTGTTCTCCACTTTCTCTCTGACCAGATCTCCAAATTTAGGAAGCCAGCCAGAAATCGGAATCGGCACCGCTGCATCCGTGGAAGAGGGCAAATGGGTTTTCGCTTGTGTATCACAAGCCTTCTGTAGATCCTGTAACATAGCACAGTGGTTATATACGTGCAGCCGCCACAACATCTAGATCATCAAGGTCTGGCACAAACATTTTAATGCCAAAGAGCATTTCGTATGGGGTCCGCCCACCCAGAGATCTTCTAGGGAGATTATTAAGTGCAAGTTGAACTCCATATAGATGAGTCAACCAGCCCCGACCAGTAACTAATACTCTCACTGTTAAAGATTGCTTTAAGTCACGTTCATCCGCTCCACAACAGAATTGCCCTCAGGCCGATATGGAGACTAGAATTGCACCTGCACCCCCAGAGACTTCATTGCATCCCGGTAAGCCTTAGAGGCAAATGCAGGACCTTGGTCAGAATGGAAGGTGCCACAGGCAAAAGTCCCTACAAAGATACGCAAATCTTTTATAACAGTTTGAGCGTCAGTACTACGTTGCGGCCAAACCAAAAGGAATCTCGTGCATGAATCCACTGCAACCATGATATACTTAAAAGCATTATCAGATGTTAAAGGACCACAGTGATCAAGATAAATACAACCAAACGGTTGATTAGAAATGTACAGTTGAGGGTGGGGTGGATGTGAAACAGTTGAAGGCTTAATCTGTTGACAAATGTCACACGAAAGAACATATTTGCATACCTGTTGGTACAAACCGCGCCACCAAAAACGTTGCTGTAAAAGGGAAATAGTCACTGTCACTCCGGCATGTGCAGAAGCAACGCCTTCATGTGCAGCCACTATTAAAGAAAGTCTGCCGTCCTCGTTGGGAATCTGCCAATCCCCAACGGATTGAATAGTCACAAATGGAATTTGATCATTCGACAAGTGGTATGTATAACGTAAAGGGAAACCTTGGGGAAACTCTGTTCCCTCCTTCGTCGCAGCTATAGTCGTTAAAATATCATCATCAATTTTGTCATAGACCTAGTGACTGCTGCTACTGCAGATTTGGCTGCCTCATCAGCCAGCGAATTACCAACAGCGTGTGCTCCCACACGTTGATGTCCCAGTGTATGGATAACATGTGTGAGTGGCAACCGTGCCTTAAGAGCGGCCACTCGGACCCAAAGCGTTTAATGCTTAATTGCGCTGCCTTTAGAATCACGAAAATCATTTTGTGTCCAGAAGAACAAGTTGTCATTGAAGAATTGTACACAGTAAAATGAATCGCACACTACAAGTGTAGGAACGTCTGGGTCAGCAAATTCAAAAGCCAAAACCAAAGCATGTAGCTCTGCCAATTGGGCCGTGCAATCCCCAAGAGATTGTGTGTGCACCAAGGAGGATGTGAAATCACCATCAACCATCGTACCTGCCACTATCGTGCAGGCTGCAGAATAAGTTTGTTTAGAACCAATGGCTGGCTGCGCAGACCCATCAGTGTAAATAATGCATTTGTACTGATCAAGAGGGAGTAATGACAAAGGAGGAGGATGAACATGTTCATATTGTAAAAACTCCTGTGTCTGCAAAGAAGGGTCAGAGATTAAGTGGACATCAGCCGACGTCAAAGAAGTAGCCCAATGTATCCAACATGGATGCAAGGCTTTGGAATTGCGGATACTAGCCTTCGTAACTGCTTCTAAAGCAGGTACTGGCAAAACCATGAAAATGCGCTTATCCTGAGCCAGAGAGCGTTCTTTGAGAATCGCCATCTGAGGCATACTTTGCAGTCAAAGCGGCAACTTTTCTGAAATGAGGCACGATATTGAGGTGGTGCCTCCTGTTTGACTTTTATATCAAATTGGCGTTGCGGGCCACGTCTAGCCTGCGTAGACTCACCTTGTTTGCGATCCTGACGCCCTCCTCCCCCGAATTGTTAATCTGATGTTTCATGAAAGGAACGAGAAGAACGAGGATCAGGAACCTGGAACCTCTCGGGTGTCTTAATTTTTGAGCGGTCATGCAAATCATAACTACATTCAGAAGCGCCAGGTGGAGGCGAACCTGCACGTGAACCAGGCTTCTGTTGTTGCTGCCGCTGGATCTTGTTCCATGCCTTTTTAGGAAAGACTGAAGGACCCTCCTTATCAGGAGGGGGCTTAACTTGTGGCTGAGTAAATGGTCGGATTCCCAAACTATTGCGACCCAAAGATGTTTACACATCCTCAATAATAATCGGCAACTGTCGCTGCCGATCTGCGTCCGCCACCAGGCATTGACGTACTTGCAAGCAAACTGCCTCACCTTTAATATTGGCCAGAATCATATCGGAGACAATAGAGAACATTCCCACTACTTCCTCAGCCCCGTGCTCATCCTGGGCCTTCTTCAGAACGCTCAGTAGAACGCTCATGGAGGGGGTGCCAAGCACAGTGTATACACTGAAGCAAACACCGTCCCCCATGTGATGCAGTCAGCCAAAGCAGGAATTAGACTACTAGGCATACTCATGGTAAGGATCCTGTGTTTCTCTACAGGAGTCAGGCGGGGGAAAACCGCCTCAAACTGCTCAAATGTTTGTGCAAGCCAAAACGTCAAGTCGTCATGGTTTTGAGGACGTTTGCCCATCACCGAGTTAATCATAACGGGACTAATCACAAGTCCATCGCCATGTCCTGGTGGCGGAAGAGCAGCTCCAGCCAGAGCTGTTCGAAGTGCACAAGACATAAACTGTATGACTCGTCTATGAAGATGAACCAATTGTGTGTACAATATACGTAGCTCTGCGACATTAACATTCATTGGATGTTGTGTAAAAACCAGCCAAAACAGGCCAAGTGGCCCCATCGATAGACAAGGGGCCCATTCGAACAAAAGAAACAGGGTGAGGAAGGGCGCCTTTAAACTAAATGGTATGCTCCCAGGATGTCAACGGGACTTCAATTAATGCATAAGGACGATACGCTACTGGAGGAGCAGCAGGCATATAATCCATGAAACAAATGATCATTTCCATCTACCGAGGGAAATGTAACCCAAGAATAAAAAACTTCAAAGCGGTATGCTGGATCAGCCTCAACCACGAAAATGTTTGCCCCTGCATTGGGGACTCCGTGTTGAGTCAAAAAAGCTGTAACCGCAGCGCGGTTAGAAGCCGCAATTGCGACAGCTTGTGCCATGTTTATAAAGAAAGTAACTAACAAAACAGCAGCGCAAAACCGGGTCAAAAAATCTTTTAAAATTCAAGCTTGAAAAACCTATAGAAATAGTGATACCCTACAAATACAGGAGGATATGCCCCCCCCCCCACCACGGACAATTCCGAGAACCGGTGAGAGGGTATTGTGGACAAGCGCTACTCAGAGGTCCTGTGAATAAGTACCAGACCACACGTTGGTAGCGCCATGTTGCAGGGATTCTGCCCAAAAACAGAACTATGCGCAGGATTATAGGACCTTGGTGAATAGGGACTGAGTCATCCTACCTCCTTAGTACCCATGAGCGCAGGACCGACTAGCTATAGTGTCTCACTTGCTCTCCTACTCACTCACAGAGAAACAAATGATTAGACACCCCAGAACACAACACTCCCAGATCTCTCAGGAATCGCAGTAACAGGACACACCCTTTCGCTCACACTCTTGTACTTGTCCACAATAAGATCTGACAGAGACACGAAACAGTTTAAAATATTTATTTTAACTAACATGCGGTATACGTGCCACAACAAGCAGGAAAATGCGTAATACAAATACAGTCAGCATAGCAGCCAGTCCATAAATCATGAAGGGAGATGTCATCATGAAAAGATAATAGAGCCTAACCTCCCTCCCCTTGCTAAGAAGTAGTATTATTATGTATTAGAAGATCTCCGGGCTTTGTCAGCAGACCCCATACCTCAGCCTATAGATAGTAGATCTACATCATAGGTGCTGTCTCGCTCTTCTCCCTGGAAAGGTCCCTCTCCCAGTGTGTGCTACCTGTTCATGTATTCTAATAAAACCAAAGTACTTTGTCCAAACAGCTGCATCACTATGTTTTGTCTAAGGGCTAAGGCCTGGCCAGAACAAAATAACAAAGGGCATTGTTGTTTTACCTTGCTCACAATGTTCAGTCAAAATCCCAGGAACCTGCAGAGAGTGAACACAGCGACGTGTTTTCATGTGAAAATAGCCATAGAAGTTATTGTAAAAAAAAACGTTGTGTAGTACTGTGCGCAAAGCAGCAGGCAAGCTGTAGCGTGCTCATGCTAACTTAGAGAAAACGACAATGTCCCCACGGGCCATGTGACACCGAAACTGTACCCATTGCATACAAATCACATTTGTATACAAACACTGAGATGCGTTTCGCATCCACTGAAATTTTTTTAACAGCGCGAGAAAGAGCACTCGCTTAGGGGAAACGAATAATTGCCATAACTCCAGTACCAACCTTAGGGTTTGGAACGCTAGCTTTTGTAACAGCCTCTAAGGCACTGCATCCACGATGGATACAATGGGCTAATTCTGTCACTGCAACAGATGTAGACTACAAATTTGACTCTACATTGAAAACACAGGCATTTCTGCAGGACGAACATGAATATCCTCTACTAAATCAAATAATGCCTCTAGATCAGTCTGAATATGTTATTTACACTGACGGATCTGCTCAGCCTGCCGTAGGAAGTAAACAACAATACAGCGCAGCTTGTGCAATTGTAAAGGGTCATATACGGGACGGCAAATTCCGTCCTAGCAATACGCAGACGCAGTCTCTAGGAGATTGCAGGGCTCAGCTGGCAGAACTAAAAGCCCTAGTACTGGCACTAAAAAATATGGTTCGGGAATTTCCCACACTTACTGTGTGCGATTCATTTAATTGTGTCCAGTCGTATAATGAATATCTCCAATACTGGGGTCAAAATGGTTTTAAAGACTCAAAAGGTTGCACAATAAAGCATAAGTTGCTTTGGGAACAAGTGGCAACGCTGAAAAAAGGCTCGCCGCGGGCTCACGTGATCCATACGCTGAGTCATCAACATGTCAGCATGCACGTTGAAGGGAATTCATTGGCTGATGAAGCCGCCAAGGCGACAGTGCGAACTGCTGCTGTAGCTGGAATCACTCGTTCTCGCACGAGAATAGACGGACAGATAATGGTAGCTGTCATCGCTTTGTGGAAAAACAGCAAGGCCTTGCCAAAAGGTTTTCCACTCAAGTACTCCTACAAGTTAGATGCGCAAAACATTCCGTATACTAAAATTCCAGGAGTGGGGGATAGAGTAATACCAAACATGAATCGCAGATTAGGTTTAATTCTAGTTGCACACGAGGGTCTGGATTCAGCACATGCAGGGATTACTGCAACTGTTTCACTATTGATAGCCAGGTTTAACGAAACAGACAAAAGCATTCATCCTTAAGTGCGACATCTGTCAGCAGATGAAGGGTTCAACCATAGCACGCCCACCACAAACACCGCTACTGATTTCAGACAGACCTCTCGCTTGTGTCTATTTAGACCACTGCGGCCCCCTACAATCTGACGGGGCTTACAAGTATATCTTGGTGGCAGTGGATTCATGCTCTAGATCCTGTGGGTTTGGCCCCAGTGCTCGGCTGACGCCTGAACTGTTATAAAGGATTTGCGAGTCTTTATAGGGACATACACAATTGGCACATTACATTCTGACCGTGGTCCCCCGTTTAGCTCTCTGGCTTACAAGGAAACCATGGGAAGTTTGGGTGTGCATTGCGGTACTCATCTCCGTATTATCCAGAGGGAAATCGATTGTGTAGAGAAAAAACCAGGACTTAAAGCAATACTTAACAGCAAGGGTATTAGGCTTGGGTGGTAGTTGGGCCAATGACCTATATGGGATCCAGAGGGCACTTAATAACATGCCAAGAAGTTCTCTAGGAGGCCGTACTCCATATGAGGTCCTATTTGGGACAAGAATGTGGGTTCCTGACCTCGATTGTGGCAGCACAGTGGCGGATGAAAAAGGATTTGTCATAAAATATTGTTTGGCTGTTTTACAGGAACTCAATGAATTCCAGGCACCACCACTGGGGAAGTTAAATTAGTAACGGCAAGACCTGCCTGGGTCCCAAAAGTCGGGGATCTGGTCAGAGAAGTGATTGTGGACAAGAAAGAATTTGGGCCATCTTACAGAATGCCTGTACCTGTCCTGGCTGTCGAAGGAACAAGAACAGTACTTCTTCCGCCTCTTGCCGGCAAAAAAGAAAAAAGAGATTCATCTCCATTGATCTGATCAAACCACACTATGGGTGGGGGGTGCTAGAGGGCACACGGCAAGATGGCTGCGCCGTAGTTCAGCTCTGCCGGCCGAGTGAACAATCTGCACATTATCCTGCAATTGCCGCAATATCGAGCCCCGAAAGTAGGAAAACCAACATCGCCACTGTGTAGTGCCGCTGTACTGCAGAGAAAAAAAAACTGGAGAAAAAGCAGACAAAACGAAGAACCGCTCCCACCCCAAAGCGACGAACTGGGACTGCGAATATGGCGCCCTCCGCGAGAGGCTAAAAACATCGGGTAGGCAGCGCCTGCAATATCACGTGGTGGCAGCGACCCCGAGGTGGGGACAATAGAAGGGCCGCCGAAGACCGTGGTAACCTTTCTGCGGTAAAGAAAGGGGAGAGAGAAAAAAAAAGATATCCGGACAAAGCCACAGGGAGAAAAGAGGCAGCAGAGCTCTTAGGCGGGCTGGCGTAGCGAGACAGCCAAGGGACAGCTGAGCGGAGCGAGCGAGGAGCGCTGCACTGCCAAGGAAACAAGACAGTGCATCAGGCCCAGCGGTGAGAACCAGTAGTACTGTGGCGGCCCAACACTGGGAACACGCCCGAGACATAGCCGGCGAGCAACACCTTACGGTGCTATCTGCAAGGCGGTGAGTCGTAGCCACGACAAGCCAGGTGAGGCGGGCAGGGAGAGCAGACCCGAAGGAGGCGAGGCGAGGAAGATCAAGGCCTGTAAACACACCCGGCCTGTACATGTGGCCCTAAGAGGGGAAAGAGGAACGTCGTGCATACATAATTAAAACGACACTGCTGCAGAGCCAAGTAGCGTTACAAAGCACCGAGTTAAAACCACAGACCTCGACACACTGGTAGTGATAAGAACACTGCATAGGAGTAGGCCTAGCTACACGCCTACTACACAAGACAGCTGAAGATTTCCTGCACATATAATTGCCGTATGAACGATGGGGAAAACAGACAAAAATCAAACATGCCTCACTTATGAGATGAGGAAGCCGGGCAAGTCCCAGCAGCGGGCAATGTCGGATTCAGAACATGACATGCCAGTGGAAGGGGCCACCTCACTTGAATCCACTTTAATCGCCATGCAGAGCAGCCTGCAGTCTATAAATCGCAAAATAGATGCTCTGAATCTACGGATGGACCACATGTCCGCAAAATTGGACAAACAGGACGCCAGATTGGGGGAAGCCGAAAAAAGGATCTCTGAGGTGGAAGACAACTTGCAGGCCATCTCATCCAAGTGTCTCGACATGGAGAAGGTATTGGCCGTCATCCAGGCTAAGAATGAGAACTTAGAGCGAGGTCGAAACGCAATAACCTCAGAATCATGGGTCTGCCCGAATCAACAATCATTGTGCCTTCTTGGGATTTGCCTACTGTTTTGCGGGGTCTGCAGTTGCCCCCTTTTGAGCCATTGTTGGAAGCGGACTTGTTGTGGTTGTCCGCTAAGGTGGTTTTTTTGCTGGCCATCACCTCTGCTAGTCGGTTGGGTGAGTTGGGTGCCTTGCTCATTTCTTTCCCTTATTTACAGTTCCTGCAGGATCGGGTTGTTTTGCGACTTGATCCGGCTTTTCTGCCTAAGGTTTCTTCCAAATTCCATTTTCAGCAGGAGGTGGTGCTTCCTGATTTGCCTACGGAGGGGGATTCCCTTGTTCCCTCTAATTTGGATTTTCGCAGGGCTCTTCAGATTTACATGCAGCGTTCGCTGGGGTTTCGGCTTTCTCCTGCCCTGTTTGTCTCCTGTGGGGGTGTGGCTAAAGAGAAGAAGGTTTCCACTTCCACGATCAGTCGATGGGTGCGTTTGGCGGTCTGCCAGTCCTATAAGTCTGTGGATCTGCCTCCTCTGTCTCAGGTGCAGGGTCGTTCGACACGTTCTGTGTCCGCTTCCTGGGCTGAGGCGGCGGGAGTCTCTATCCAGAAGATTTGTAGAGCGGCAGTCTCATCACATGTTTGTTCTGCATTATTGACTTGATGTTTTGCATGCATCTGTTGACAGTTTTGCTGTTGGCGTTCTGAACGCTGCTGTTCGTTGATCATTTATTTGATTAAAAGTTTTGTACTTTTGCATGGATCCCTGGTGTCCTGCGTTTTTCTTCTTGGTTCTCTGCTTGTGAGTTCCTCACTGTGTAAGGACTGGGACGAGGAGGACCCATGAGGGGGTAATGTCTTGTTACTTACCGGTAATCTTCATTACCCTGATTAGGGTCCTCCCAGTCCTCTTCCCTCCCTCCCTCCCTCCCGCTGTGTTTGTGTCTGGGACTTGTTGATAACCGGCATGGCGGTGGGTGGGAGGGGTTTATGTGACCTTCAGCCTTTGGTTTTCTAGCGTTTTGATTGGCTGGGTGGAGGCAGGAGCAAAATGGAGCTCTACATAGAGGACATATTCAAAGATATTTTTGGACCCGAGAATTTGTCGGAGGTACTGATCGTGGAAGGGTCACATAGATCGCTGGCGGTGCGCCCGGTTCCAGGGGCCCCGCCACGGCCGATCATTGCAAGACTGCTCAATTATTGGGACCGCACTGCCATGTTGCTCATGGCGAGAGAGAAGCAAAACATCAACTATAAAGGCAATGATCTCTCGTTCTACCCAGACTTCACCACAGTCCAGGCAGCCCGGCGAGAATTACAACCAGTAAAGAAGCAGCTGATAGCAGCTAATGTCCCCTATGCAATGCTGTATCCTGCTCGGTTTCAGATTGAAGTGGACGGGAAGACGAAGCTGTTCAACACCCCGAAATCTGCCAAGGAGTTTGCCAGGTCGCTAAAAAGGAGCAGACGAGAGCAAGTCGACAGAACCAACGAAGAGGAGCAATGAATGGGTCATGCTGATGAACGCTTACAGACTGATCATCTAGGCACATATGGGAACACTCTTGCACTTAATACATGATACGCTAAAGTGTAAGGACACGGAGGGAATAAGAGGATATGGCATCGAACAGGAAACTTGATGCAGGTAACGCCATATGCAATGGCAAAACACACAAGGTAAGGAGTCGCCCAAAGCGATAACATTGCACCAGAAGATGGCTATGGCACTGATCTCAGACGGGACAGAATTCCGTTGTGATTGTGATATTGTATAAATGGCAATGTGCCCACACTTGGCCACCTCCCTCTTCATCGGGAGGGTATCAGTGCACTAGTGCCCCCACATGGGAATATCCCAAGACTCTCTATGGGGATTTGTTTCTGGTTTAGACAAGTTAGGGCTATTTGGGGATGCCTTTAGCAAGTTGGGTATGCTGAAGTGGGCAGGGTAGGGGATAATGGGGGTGTGTTAAGTTGCGAATGTAGTGTAGACAATATCTACAACAGAATAGTGGACCGCATGTACGGAATGATGCAATTCTGGGGCCACACAAGAAACGAAATCACAGGAAATGGCACACTCAGGCGCTTTAACTAAACTCATCACCTGGAATGTGAGGGGCCCCAACAATCCTAAGAAAATATGTCATCTCCTAGCATGTCTGGACAGTTACAATATACACATAGCGTTTCTGCAGGAGACCCACCTCACAAAATACGCGGACCATAAGGTTGGAAAAGATGGGCTGTAGTCAGGGCAGCTTCGTCATACTCTGCATACTCAAGAGGGGTATTGATATTAGTACGCAGGGGCACACCATTTACATAGACACACACTGAGGCAGACGACCATGGTTGATTGATCCTACTACCGGGGAAACATTCTATAATGATGTCTGGAGGCGAATAGACCACCTCTCGGCACAAATGCTGATCTGGGGTGAAGATCTAAATGTACATTTGGACCCACAGCTGGATTGATCGGCCTCTACAATAGCTCATAATAAACAGGCAGCTAAAATAATAAGGGAAATGATTGAGGCTGAGGAACTGGTGGATGTGTGGAGAAGCCGCAACCCAACTGTTCGGGAGGGAACCCATGTGTCAACAGCACATGGCTCCTGGTCCAGGATCGATTACTGGCTGGTCTCTAGGGAGGTGAGCGTCTGGACGAAAGGGGTCCAACACCTGGCTAAAATATTGTCAGATCATGCCCCGGTGATACTGGAGCTAGAGATTCCTGCATGCAACAGGCCACCATTCCAATGGAGACTGCAACCCTCTGCGCTGTTAGATCAGGTATTTCGCAGCGCTGTGGGCACATCCATCACAATTTTCTTTTCAGAAAATGAAGGCTCGGTGGAGGGGGCAGGGACGCTATGGGAGGCCTTCATGGTCACTATACGTGGGGAATGCATGGGGGTCCAAGCAGGAATTTTGAAGGTACTACGCAATAGTCTAAAGGGAGTGGAAGACAAGATACACACGCTAGAGGGAACATATGAACAAAAGCCCATACAGGCCCTGCTGGCCCAAATGAGGGAGCTGATCTCTGAACATGCTGATTTGACAGAACAGGAGATACGCCATAGATCAAGAAGGGGGTGAGCCAGAGCATATGGGGAAGGCGGCAGGTCACTTACAAGCAAACTGGCAGAGCCTAGAGAACAAGCACACATAGTTGAGATGGTGGATCACGCATCCGTCACACACTACACCACGCCAGAGATCCTAAAATTCTTTACTGAGTTTTATTCCAGACTGTACAGGCGTAGGTAGACAGTGGCGGAGAGTGAAATACCCCAATATTTTGAGGATATCGCTCTGGGCTGGCTGTCACCGGGACAAAGGGAATACCTAGTCCAACCCTGGACAGTTGATGATGTAACGGAGGCTATAATGTCATTACCCAATAGCAAGGCGGCAGGAATCAATAGCCTGCCAGGGGAATTTTATAAGACCTATGTTGACAGCCTGGCCCGAAACTAGAGGTTTACACAGAGGCATTTGAGAGGGGTGTTCTGCCGCCCACCTTGAGGGAAGCATTAATAGTGACACTATTGAAACCTGATGGAGAGGTCAATAGATGGTAATCGTACAGACCACTGTCAATAATAAACATAGATACCTAAATACTAACCAAAATAATAGCAAACAGATTGCAACCCCTAGTACCGAATCTGATTCTCCCGGATCAGTCGGGGTTCGTACCCTAAAGATCCACCTCACACAATCTACGCACCCTGTGTGCAGTACTGCACCAACTGAATCCAGAGATGAAGGCTGCAGCGGTGCTACTGGATGCAGCTAAGGCATTCGATTCAGTGCAGTGGGGAAACATGTTCACGGTGCTGCAGCTCATGGGGATGCCACAAGCTTTTTTAAAATGGGTGCGACTGCTCTACACGCTCCCAGTGGCAGAGTCTGCATTAACAAAACAGTATCCGACACTATACATATATACAGAGGAACCAGACAGGGGTGCCCCCTCTCCTGCATGCTGTTCTCGCTGGCCCTTGAGCCCCTAGATTGCAAGATTAGGCAGAGAGACGCCCAGGCTGCACTGGGCTTCCAACAAAGACAGTTAGCTATATCATTATATGCTGACAACATGCTGTTATATGTAAGGGACCCTGAGACAAACTTGGAGTCCCTGCTATGGGAATATGTACGCTTTGATGGATACTCCGGCCTCCCAATTAATTGGGACAAATCCCTTGTATTCCCCCTAACGCCATGCACCACCAGTCACAAACTGGAATTCCCGCTGGCTTGGACGATAGACCCAGTGAGATACCTAGGTATATGGGTGCACAACGACCCAGAGGTAGTGATTAGCATGAACTACTGGCGGGCTATAGTCAAATTAACAGATCAGGTGACAGATGGCCACAACTCCCTCTTTCCCTAGCGGATAGAATAGCGGTTGCAAAAATGTAAATTCTCCCCAAATTCCTGTACCTCTTTGTGAACATCCCAATCGTACTTAACAAAACAATATTTCAAACACTCAAAGCGTGCTTAATAAATCTGGTGTGGGCGGGCAAACAACCGAGATGCAGCTGGGACCTCCTAACCCATCCATATGAAAGGGGAGGTTTCGAAGCCCCGGACCTACGCCTTTACTATCTATGTGCACAAGTGCAATTTGCACATTATTGGCATTTCCCTCAGCGCTATTTCCCACAGTTAGCGGTGGAAGCTGATGCCGCTCATCCCAACCTGATGACCACCATGGTACTCCGCAACAGATCAGATATCAGCAAGAAGGATATAAACACTATTGCTTGCACCTCCAGAGCCTGGAGAGACTTGGGTGCTCGGGCATGAAGGACACTCTTATATGCACCAACATGCCCATTGCGGCACATCCTAGCATATCCGTGGTCCGAGAGCAGGGGGGCTGGCAATCCTCGCTGCTGCAGGCATTACTACACTGGGGGATCTGTACAGCAATGGTCAGTTTCTCACGCTAGAGGCCTTTTCCGCGGGGCAAACATACACGGCAGTGCTAGGGTTCACATACACTAGGCTGCATATGGCAGTCAGAGCATTATACCCTGAGAACTGGCGCCTCTCAAAGCGCTACAGGTGGTATTAACCACCACAGGCCGTAAAGGCCTAATAATCAAGCTGTATAATGTCTCTCAAAAGGAAAACGAAGTGACTAGCTTGGTGGCTCTGGACAGGTGGAATAATAGGATAGCCACACCACTGGCCTGGGAGGAATGGGAGGCTTGTTGCATGTGAAGTGGACACCTCAGGGCAAACTGTAATCTCCGTATAATACATTTTAAATTCCTACACCAAATGTACTTTACACCTGCTAAATTACAGAAATTTGGGCCAAGACCGGATTCACGATGCGGGCGCTGTGGGAAAAATATGGCTGATGTGGCCTGTGAATGCAAACCTCTATATGCTTTTTGGGTTAAAGTAACGGCGAGCTTAACGCAAATGTGCTGGAAACTGTGAATTCTACTCCGAACATCTGTCTGCTGGGTTTAACCAATTTGCTAAAACCCTGCAATAGGAGACTAGTGGCTGTCTCAACATTACTGGCAAAGCGGCTTGTGGTGAAGCATTGGGGAGGGAGGACAGCCCCCACGGTGGCACAGTGGTTTAAGGAGCTAGTATATTGTAGGGACCAATTGAACACGTATGCGGAAGAACTACCAATTGCCTCCAGACCCAAAGAATTCTGGGCGCCAATGATTGTATACTTGCTTGACCACCCGCAGCAGGTATGAAGGCCCGTGCAGTGTACTGGCTAGAGATCACTCATTCAGGAGCTGTGTGAAAATTTAGATGTGTCCTCTAGACTATACGTGCTCACTTGGAGATTCAATAACATAAATTGTGATATTATTGTACTGTACTGCAGAAGTTGACTGTTTTAGCTTGTTCACTGTGCTTCGTTTTTTTTTTCTTTTTTTCCGATTGATATGCAGTAAATATGCTTGTAATATTGCTGGGTACGAAATGTACTGCATAAAATTGTATGCAACAAAACCGATAAAAGGATAAAAAAAAAACGCACCATGTGGCAGATACTGAATAGCAGGCCGCGTGGGCTCCTGGGTAGCCGTCGATCTCCTCTCGCTACCATACAGGAAGTTCAGACAGAAAGACTAATAACATTTGAAGATTCCACTCTACGAAGTAGCAGAGTTGCCAACAATGGAATGGAACTCGTGCCTATTGAAATTAAACTACAAAAGTCAAATGAAACACAGAACTTAATTCGGCCTAATACCGACATCTATGTGAATATGCCTCAAAATGAGTCATCTGCCAGTTAAACAAAACCTGCTGAGCTACCTAAGATAGATCAAACTGCATCTGGCTATTTCATCGATTTTGATACCTTCTCTCTTGATCCCAGTGAACCTGAGTCACCGCCATCTCCAGTTTCCCGCAAAAACAACTTCAGGATTTCTACCTTTGGGTGAAAAAGACTTACTTAGTATGACCATGGTTACAGCTTTGGATAGCAATTGGTCTACTGTTCCTAGTCCTCTGGATAGGTTTAGTGACTGTCTTTTCCCTTGCTACTGAATGGACATTATCTTCGAGAACGCTCCGCAGTATCACATGTGAACCTGGTACTGAAACCACATACATCATTTCACCATGAACAGAGAGACCTGTCCTTTGTGAACATTACAGGAGTTCCAGTTCCTGAAGGAATAGTTTGGGATAGGGTTTCATATGATGTATTTGGTCCCACTAAACTTTTGAAAATACCACATGGATTTAAAATTTCTTTAAATGATATCATCACCTCAAGTACATTCTCTGACAATTGGGCTTTTGAAACTGTAAATGGTATGCTGTCTGATTTAGAACAATGTGCTGCATTCTCCGAAAAAGAAATGTATGATGATATATCTGATTTTGACACCATGTACTGTTAACAACATTATGGTCATCATTTTCTGCATAAGGCAAGTACACCACGTAATGTTTTCACATGCCACCAATGGGAACATTGCCCAACACCACCAAGGTAAATTTACACAATTTGCACAAAGATTTGCTTATTTTTCTGGGTTTAACACATCAGATCCATGCTCATATTATTATAAGCGTGCACCTATATTGGCGAAGAAAAATATGCTTACTAACCCAAAACAGATATACTCTGCATCCTTTATTTCCCAACTGTCTAAACAGGGTTTCGACTTATGGAAAGACAATATAGACACAAAATCAGTCTCAGGGACTAAGGAATGGCATTTTCAGGGAACTGAGGCATTATTTAGAGCATGCCTCATACCACAGCAGATTATCTTCCTGAACAACACTGTGCAACAGACTTCCTGTCTCGGATTAGACAAGATTAAGGACTTGAACAACCTCGTATTCCCTTGCTTTCACACTTTCAGGGATGGCAAAACTATACAGAAAATGGTAAGGGTGCACTGGACTACAATTCAACAGATCACAATTAGAAGGGATGGTTAGTTTGGCCTATCTATTAACAAATCTGTAAATGACAGATCTGAGAACCTAACCAAAGGGAGGGGCTTCCGCTAAATGTGCGAAACAGCGCCCCGAATCTAAGAAGAGAATATTCTCTTCTTGAGTCCCCTCACTCACCAAGGGTTGCCCCCAGGGGACATGCATCATCATTGGGGCCATCCCAGACATCTACTGTGAGAAGTTGGCCTGGTATATGCTGTCCACTAATTAAAGTGGGCACCTTGCACCAGTCCAAACGACCCTTATTGATAATTAGGTTAAAGACAACCTTTATTGAAAGCTATCCTAGTGGTAGCTATGGAGAGCAGCCTTCAGGCTAAGTCTTGATGGAATGTGAAGCAGCTTGTTTTACCAGATCATAACCTCCTGAATGACCAAATGAAAGGAGAACCACACAAGGAATATATAAAATATATGTATTTATTACTAAACACTCTCTACTAACCTCTTTATGAGATTAGAGAACAAAGCACACAATATTAAATCACTAGAACGACAGTAAATAGCACAATACACAGTGGGCTCCAGGGGGAGACCAAACCATATACTAAGAAAGTGGTATAAGAACCACGACTTGACTAGACACAGTGCCTAGAGCACATAGAATCGCTGGGACCCCAAGGAACCACCCAAAGTAGTGACACGGGACTCACGGAGGACGGGTGCAGTGTGAGAACACAGTCGCGAGCTCCGTACAACTCTATGGGAAAGTCGCGGTTGGAAATTTAACGATTAAGGGCACTTTGGAGCGGACTTTAAGCAAACCCAGCTAAACATAGAAGGTTCTATGGCCAGCACCCTTGAGAGTATCGAGGTACCCGTGTTACCTATCCCAGAGGAGCCGGGTGCATAGGGGTCAAGTGATGTCGGAAACCTTCGTCGTTTTCAATGGCGTGTTGCGAAAAAGTGCTGCTGCCGGGAAGATGAAAAGTGTCCGGTGTGATCCAAGCCTGGATCGGAGATGAGAAGAACTTGAAAGCATAGGGGACAGAGTCTGGGTCACTTCACAGTGACCAGGGGCACGATAGACGAATGCCCACCGATGTCGGGTGTTTTAGGTGCGTAGAGGTGAAGCTTGACTCTGCAGCCACGGGGACCAGGAGACGTCTACGACAACCAAAGTCTGGAGGTGAGCTGTCCCACGAAGGATGTCGAGTGCTGGAGGGTCAGTGTCCGGATTGAACACCAGCAAGCCTTGGCAACTGCACCCCACGCAGTCAGAGGAAAGATGCTTCTACGAGGACCAGCAAGGTCCTCGGGACTCTCCAAGCTATGGAGAGTCAGGGCACATCTGGAGCAACCAGGGAAGCCCACGGAAAGTCAAAGTTACCTTCACAGGGACCCATAGGCCAACGGACCAGGGATTGCGAAGGGACCTCGAGCTGAATCACCAAATGCCAGCCCACGGAACAATCGTGGAGTGTAGGCCGGAAATCTTCGGTGGAATTACTGCTCGGGGTCAGGACTACAAGTAGCCCAAAGCACAGCCTCAGGGGTCGCCAAAAAGCATATGCTGCTGCAAATGTACACGGTGCCCAGGGATTCGGGTTGCACGGTCACCACGAGGGATACGGGCCTCAGAATTGCTGAGAGCACAGATTGACCTCAGAGACCATGGGAACCCACCTCTTGTATTGCAGAAATCTTCGGAGTCCTTCAGGAGCTTCATAGATGCAAACCGGTCAGATGCGTTTAGGTGCCTGCTCAGCAGGGGAGTAACTCCTTTACTCCAAGGGAGATTCTTCAGTCATCCAGCGTTGTGCAGATCGTCGAAGTACTTGGTTTCTGTAGCAGAGTTTAGTCCAGGTAAAATCTAAAGTCCTGTAGTCAGGGTTCCTACTTTATACCCAAGGAAGGGGTGGGACAAACTCTGGGGACCCACCTATGGGAGGGTCAGGACAGAGGGGTGGCTACACCCATGTCCTTTGTCCAGTTTCACGCCAGAGCAGGAGCAAATGGCTCCTGCAACCGGTTTGAGCTGGACTATGCACAGGGACACCAAATGTGCCCCCAGTGCAGACATCAAAGCACTCTGAGAGTGCACCCACCCAGCCCCAATACACTAAAGCCTGTCTGGGAGGTGGTCACACCTCCCTGTGACAGGAAACCTATTATCAAGCCTTCTCCTGCCGGAGTTTCGTCCAGCAGCAGGAGGGCAGACTCGTGTCTGTGGCTGGCAGCATCAATTTTGTGATGCCAGGGTCAAGAAAGCTGGTACCGGGTGTACCGGTGTTGTCATATTTCTCCCTCTAGGAGGGTGGGATCATACCTCCCACACCAGTTACTGGTGTCGAGGTATGATTCCAAGGTGTTTCACACCAAACACGACATGTTTCCATGCAGCCGTTTTAAAGTTAGCATTTACCGCTAGGTTATAATGCACTTAAGTATATATGGTTGGCTGCGTCACAGACAACCCCGGAAAAGAGGTTCCGAAGGCTGCAGAGGGGCTCTGCTCATGCATGGGCACCCTCTCACATAAAACCCAGCACCCTGCCTTCAGGATTGATAAGGCGTGCCATAGGGGTGACTGATAGGTTTATATGTGCAGTGATTAGGATAGATATAGTGAACCTATATCTAAGTAAGGGGTGCATGCACCACCTTACACAGGCTGCTGTAGCAGACCTGTGGTGTCATTTTAAATGGTCTCTCAGAGGTGGCATAATACATGCTGCGGCCCCTGGGAGGCCTCTGGGGTACCTTGCCCTGGGTATATAGTATACCATATACTAGGGACTTATAAGGGTACCCCAGAATCCAATCTGGAGTGTACCTAAAGTACATGCAATCAATTTAGAGGAGAAAGCAGCTAGACTGGGGTCCTGAATAGCAGGATCCCAGTCGGACTAAGTCGAAAACAGTGAAACATCAGCAAAAAGTGGGGTAACTATAAGAAGCAGATCCTACTCTCCTACACAGCCCCCCCCCCCCAAACGTCAGGACATTAAACTAACCTTGACCAGTTGAGTCTTCATGTTCTAAGTGGAGATATCTGGAGAGTCCATCTGCATTGGCATGGTTACTCCCAGGTCTATGTTCCACTGTATAGTCCATCCCCTGTAGGGAAATGGACCACCGCAAAGGTTTGGGGTTTTCACCCTTCATCTGTTTTAGCCATAAGAGGGGCTTATGGTCTGTCTGGACAATGAAGTGAGTGCCAAACAAGTATGGCCTCAGCTTCTTCAGAGCCCAAACCACAGCAAAGGCTTCCCTCCCAATAGCTGACCAACGTTTCTCTCTGGGGGTCAGCCTTCTGCTAATAAAAGCTACTGGCTGATCCTGACCTTCATCATTCAATTGTGATAACACAGCCCCTACCCCCAACTCAGATGCATCTGTTTGGACAATGAATTGTTTGGAATAGTCAGGACTTTGCAGAATGGGAGCAGTGCACATGGCCTGCTTCAGGTCATCAAATGCCTTTTGACAGCTAACTGTCCACTGAACTTTCTTTGGCATTCTCTTGGAAGTTAAGACATTAAAAGGGGTCACTATGGATCCATATCCTTTGACAAACCTCCTATAGTACCCAGTCAAGCCCAAGAAAGCTCTGACCTGAGTCTGGGTGGTTGGAGCAACCCAGTCCATGATGGTCTGAATTTTGCTCTGTAATGGTTGAACCTGGCCTCCACCCACAAGGTGGCCGAGGTACACAACCTGACTCTGCCCTATCTGGCACTTGGTGGCCTTGATAGTGAGGCCTGCTTTCTACAGGGCCTCCAAAACATTTCTCAGGTGGACCAGGTGATCCTCCCAGGAGGAGCTAAAGACAGCAATATCATCTAGATAAGCTGCACTATAGGCTTCCAGGCCTGTAAGGACTTTATTCACCAACCTTTGAAAAGTGGCAGGTGCATTCTTCAGACCAAAGGGCATCGCCACAAATTGGTAATGCCCACTAGAGGTTGAGAATGCTGTTTTGGCTTTTGCATCTTCAGCTAATCTGATTTGCCAGTAGCCAGCTGTTAGGTCAAATGTGCTCAGAAACTTGGCTGAGGCCAAAGTATCTATAAGCATCAGTCCCAGTGACTGCATTGAGACCCCTGTAGTCAACACAGAACCTCATCTCTCTCTTACCACCCTGGGTGTGAGGTTTTGGTACCAAGACTATTGGACTAGCCCAAGGGCTATCTGAGGGTTCAATAACTCCCAAATCCAACATCTTCTGGACTTCAGTCCTGATGCAGTCCCTGACATGGTCAGGTTGCCTGTAAATCTTATTTTTGACAGGCAGACTGTCACCTGTGTCCACTTCATGAGTGCACCAGGTAGTCTGACTTGGAGTCAGTGAAAACATATGTCTAAACTGATTAAGAACTTTTCTGCAATCAGTTTGCTGCTGGACAGTGAGGCTGCCTGCCAAGGCTACACCATCCACTGAACCATCATCAGGGTTCTGTGAGAGCAGGTCAGGGAGTGGATCACTCTCTTCCTCCTGTCCCTCATCAGTAGCCATGAGCAAGCCCATGTCTGCCCTGTCAACATATGGTTCGAGCCTGTTGACATGGAGCACCCTATGGGGGCTCCTGGGAGTTCCAAGGTCCACCAGGTAGGTAACCTCTCCCTTTTGCTCAATGATTGTATGAGGGCCACTCCACTTGTCTTGGAGGGCTGCTGGGGCCACAGGCACCAACACCCATACTTTCTGTCCTGGCTGATAAACAGTCAACACAGCCTTTTGGTCATGCCAGGCCTTTTGCAATTCCTGGCTAGCCTCAAGGTTTTTAGTTGCCTTCTTCATGTACTCAGCCATCCTGGAGCGGAGACCAAGTACATAGTCCACAATATCCTGTTTAGGGGGTTTGAGAGGTAACTCCCATCCCTCCTTCACTAGACACAATGGACCCCTAACTGGATGTCCAAACAGAAGTTCAAAAGGGCTGTAACCAACCCCCTTCTGAGGAACCTCTCTGTAGGCAAAGAGAAGGCAGGGCAAAAGTATGTCCCATCTGCGCCTAAGATTTTCTGGGAGACCTTTAATCATGCCCTTCAGGGTTTTGTTGAACCTTTCAACTAACCCATTGCATTGTGGGTGATAAGGGGTGGTAAATTTGTAATTTACTCCACACTCCTTCCACATAGCAGTCAAGTAACCAGACAAAGTTTGCTTCTCGGTCTGATACTACCTCCTTAGGAAAACCCACCCTGGAAAAGATTCCCAGGAGGGCCCTGGCCACCGCAGGAGCTGTGGTAGTTTTAAGGGGAATTGCCTCTGGATACCTAGTGGCATGGTCCACCACCACCAATATAAATCTGTGCCCAGATGCAGTTTGAGGATCCATGGGACCAACAATGTCAATCCCAACCCTCTCAGAGGGAACCCCCACCACAGGTAGTGGTATCAGGGGGGCCTTTGTAGTACCACCTGCCTTACCACTGGCTTGACAGGTGACACAGGAGCGACAAAACTCCTTGGTGTCTTCAGACATGTGAGGCCAATGAAAGTGAGGGACAATTCTGTCCCAAGTCTTGTTTTGGCCTAGGTGACCTGCTAATGGGATGTCATGTGCTAGTGTCAATAGGAAGCCCCTAAACTTCAGAGGTATAACCAACCTCCTGGTAGCACCAGACTTGGGGTCTCTACTCTCTGAGTAAAGGAGTCCATCATCCCAGTAGATCCTATGGGACCCACTAGCACTGCCAGCAGCCTCAGCAGCAGCTTGCTTGCTGTCTGAGGGGTTCAAGAGAGGGACAGCTCAGCTGCTCCTGGCTCAGATCTGCCCTGGAAGGCCCCCTGTCCCCAATAACTCAACCTGATCAGGTTCAAGCTCATCTGGAACAGTTCCTTCTTCAGGACTTAGATCAGCTCCCTCAAGAGACTGGTCTGGATTCTGAGGCGGGGGGAAGACACTGCCTTACCCTTACTGCTCCTTCTCTTGGAAGGCACCTGGTCCTTTTTTCCAGGATCCAGGGCCTGTTCAGTGTTGGACATTTTTGCCTGTGACCTGGTCATAGCAAACACATCTGCAGGGAAACCCAACATTTCTGCATGAGTCCTGAGTTCCACTTCAGCCCAAGCTGAAGTTTCTGAATCATTGTCCAACAAGCATTCAACAGGGAGGTCTGCACTTACCACAACCTTCTTAGGGCCAGTTACCCCTCCCCAGGTGAAATTAACAACTGCCAAGGAATGGTCTGTCCTGACATTGCTAGCATTGGTCACTTGGTACATTCACCAAGTATGATTTGCTCAGGAGCCACAAGATCTTTTGTCACCATTGTGACACTTGCTCCTGCGTCCCTGAATGCCAAGGCCTCTTTCCATTTATCAAAGGCTGCTGTCTGTATTTGCCCAGATTACTGGGGCTTACAAATAAGGAGGCCATATCCATGCCTCCCTCACAGATCAACATAGCCTGAGTTGGAACTCTGACTAGGCCAGAGTCCATCTCAGATCCCAGGGTTAACCCTACTACACCCTTAGTTGGAGCACCACCACTTGGAGCTGAACTAGGGGGAACAGTTGCCTTAGGGGCAGTGGTGGTTGGAGTGGAGTCCTTGGACTTGGTACAATCACTTGTCCAATGGGTCTTCTGCTTACAGATTTGACACCATGGCTTCTTCTTACCTTTACCCTTGTTTGATTGTGACTCCCCACCAGATGCACATTTTTGGGGCCCTTGAGAAGACTTCTGGTCTTTACCCTTCTCCCCACCCTTATCAAAGTTTTTAGAATCTTGCTTCTTGGAGTCACCACCTTGGTTCTGAACCTTCTGCCTCACCCTGGTTCTGACCCATTTGTCTGCCTTCTGGCCCAATTCTTGGGGAGAGGTCAGATCAGAGTCCACCAGGTACTGATGCAACAGCTGATTTTGACAATTATTAAGGATCTGCTCCCTCATAATTAAATTGTACAATCCTTTAAAATCACACACTTTACTGCCAAGTAACCAGCCTTCCAGAGCCTTAGTAGCACAATCTACAAAGTCAACCCAGTCCTAAGTCTGTGCCTTTTGGGTGTCTCTGAACTTACTCCTGTATTGTTCAGTGGTTAAGCCAAACCCATCAATCAGAGCACTCTTCAGGACTTTGTAATTATCAGCATCCTCTTCTCTTAGAGTGAGGAGCTTGTCTCTACCTTTGTCTGCAAAGGAGAGCCACAAGATTGCTGCCCACTGCTCCTGAGGGACCCTCTGTACCTTACAGGCCCTCTCCAGTGCAGTTATCCATTTGTGGATGTCATCCCCACTCTGGTAGGGAGGGACAATCTTGTTCAGGTTCCTATGGTCATGAGTATGTTCTCTACCTCTAGGGACACTGTTGCTGTCACCATGGGGCTCTAGCCCCAACTTCTGAGAAGCTCTCTGAAGCTCCAGGGATTCCCTATCTAAGGCCAATTGTTCTCTCTTGAGAGCTTAGCTCTCTCAAACTCAAGCAGTTGGCACTTCTTCTCATAAGAGGACTCCCTTTTATGAGAAGCAGAGCTCCCTACAGAAGTACCAGAATGATTAGATTCCTGAGAAGGAGATCTTGATCTTCTTGGTAAAGGGTTAACCCTTCCAGGTGGGGTAAAAAGAGGGCCACTGAGTCCTTCTCCTTCACCTCCAGGAAGAATTGGATTGTCCAGGTTAGAATCATTTTGATCCTCCTGGCCAGCATCAGAGTCCAGGTCATAGAAGTTTTCACTTCCTGGCCTTTCCTCTTCTGCTGTCCCACCCAACTTGCCTGCCTCATCAGACCCTGGGGTCTTTCTGAGGTCATCTAAAATCAAACTCTCTATGAGACGTTGAATGTTTGGGTTTTTCCCTGTCTTCAGTTTCCTAGATGTACACATGGTTCTCAATTCTTGGAATGAGAGATGGTCATACTTAGTTGGCAAGGAGCCACTGGCTTCAGGCCTAGAAGACATGCTAGAGTTATGTGGTGTAGGCACCTACCTAACCTAGTGGGAATAGAGACTCTCTTGAGTTGGAGAAAGGGTGTGCTAGACCCTTGGCTACCCAACTCCAAGTTCAGTAGAACTTTATTCTAGTCTTGATTTACATGTACCTAAGTACCTTTAGTGGTTTTCAGTTAGTCACTCAATAAGATTAACTGATAAAACAATAGCAAGCTTGAATCCAACCGCTGCACACCAATGTGAGAAGTTGGCCTGGTATATGCTGTCCACTAATTAAAGTGGGCACCTTGCACCAGTCCAAACGACCATTATTGATGATTAGGTTAAAGACAACCTTTATTGAAAGCTATCCTAGTGGTAGCTATGGAGAGCAGCCGTCAGGCTAAGTCTTGAAGGAATGTGAAGCAGCTTGTTTTACCAGATCATAACCTCCTGAATGACCAAATGAAAGGAGAACCACACAAGGAATATATAAAATATATATATTTATTACTAAACACGCTCTACTAACCTCTTTATGAGATTAGAGAACAAAGCACACAATATTAAATCACTAGAACGACAGTAAATAGCACAATACACAGTGGGCTCCGAGGGGAGACCAAACCATATACTAAGAAAGTGGTATAAGAACCACGACTTGACTAGACACAGTGCCTAGAGCACGTAGAATCGTTGGACCCCAAGGAACCACCCAAAGTAGTGACACAGGGGACCCACGGAGGACGGGTGCAGTGTGAGAACACAGACGCGAGCTCCGTACAACTCTATGGGAAAGTCGCGATTGGAAATTTAAAGATTAAGGACACTTTGGAGCGGACTTTAAGCAAACCCAGCTAAACATAGAAGGTTCTAAGGCCAGCACCCTTGAGAGTGCCGAGGTACCCGTGTTACCTATCCCAGAGGAGCCGGGTGCATAGGGGTCAAGTGATGTCATAAACCTTCGTCGTTTTCAATGGCGTGTTGCGTAAAAGTGCTGCTGCCGGGAAGATGAAAAGTGTCCGGTGTGATCCAAGCCTGGATCGGAGATGAGAAGAACCTGAAAGCAGAGGGGACAGAGTCTGGGTCACTTCACAGTGACCAGGGGCACGATAAACGAATGCCCACCGATGTCGGGTGTTTCAGGTGCGTAGAGGTGAAGCTTGACTCTGCAGTGACGGGGACCAGGAGACGTCTACGACGACCAAAGTCCGGAGGTGAGCTGTCCCACGAAGGATGTCGAGTGCTGGGGGGTCAGTGTCTGGATTGAACACCAACAAGCCTTGGCAACTGCAACCCACGCGGTCAGAGGAAAGATGCTTCCGCGAATACCAGCAAGGTCCTAGGTACTCTCCAAGCTATGGAGAGTCAGGGCACGTCTGGAGCAACCAGGGAAGCCCAAGGAAAGTCAAAGTTACCTTCACAGGGACCCACAGGCCAACGGACCAGGGATCGCGAAGGGACCTCGAGCTGAATCGCCAAATGCCAGCCCACGGAACACTCGTGGAGTGTAGGCCGGAAATCTTCGGTGGAATTACTGCTCGGGGTCAGGACTACAAGTAGCCCAAAGCACAGCCTCAGGGGTCACCAAAAAGTATATGCTGCTGGAAATGTACACGGTTCCCAGGGGTTCGGGTTGCACGGTCACCACGAGGGATACGGGCCTCAGAATTGCTGAGAGCGCAGATCGACCTCAGAGACCACGGGAACCCACCTCCTGTATTGCAGAAATCTTCGGAGTCCTTCAGGAGCTTCGTAGATGCAAACCGGTCAGATGCGTTTAGGTGCCTGCTCAGCAGGGGAGTAACTCCTTTACTCCAAGGGAGATTCTTCAGTCATCCAGCGTTGTGCAGATCGTCGAAGTACTTGGTTTCTGTAGCAGAGTTTAGTCCAGGTAAAATCTAAAGTCCTGTAGTCAGGGTTCCTACTTTATACCCAAGGAAGGGGTGGGACAACTCTGGGGGACACACCTATGGGAGGGTCAGGACAGAGCGGTGGCTACACCCATGTCCTTTGTCCAGCTTTGCGCCAGAGCAGGAGCAAATGGCTCCTGCAACCGGTTTGAGCTGGACTATGCACAGGGACACCAAATGTGCCCCCAGTACAGACATCAAAGCACTCTGAGAGTGCACCCACCCAGCCCCAATACACTAAAGCCTGTCTGGGAGGTGGTCACACCTCCCTGTGACAGGAAACCTATTGTCAAGCCTTGCCCTGCCGGAGTTTCGTCCAGCAGCAGGAGGGCAGACTCGTGTCTGTCAGAATTCCAAAAAGTGTGTCAGGACAAATTGTGAAAGTACTCGTCCGATCACGGAAAAAATTCCAATGGTCGATTAATCATATGCAGTGTTTTATATATAATTTTTGAAGTAAAAACTCCCGATCAGGAGAGTAGCAAAAGGTGACAGCCAACACGTGTTTCGCCCCTATACATGGCCATCCGGCCTGGGGCTTCCTCAGGGCGTTAATTTTATATAGGACACAAAACGTCCAAGTATGTCTGGTTCTCTGTCATATAATCTCGAAAGTAATGGCGAAATGCCTCGGAGCAGTCTATCCCAGCAGTCGGCGTCAGACTGCGCCGGATGGCCATGTATAGGGGCGAAAGACGTGTTGGCTGTCACCTTTTGCTACTCTCCTGAGAGGGAGTTTTTACTTCAAAAATTATATATAAAACACTGCATATGATTAATCGACTATTGGAATTTTTTCCGTGATCGGACGAGTACTTTCACAATTTGTCCTGACACACTTTTTGGAATTCTCTTATCTCAAGTGGGATGGGGGTCACCCACTGTCAAGGACAAATACCCCATGCATTTTATACTCAATAATACGGCCAGTAAGGGATTGGGACCACTTTGCACCCCCTTCCTGCCCTGAAGCAGACTCGTGTCTGTGGCTGGCAGCATCCATTTTGTGATGCCAGGGTCAAGAAAGCTGGGTGTGCCGGTGTTGTCATATTTCTCCCTCTAGGAGGTTGGGATCATACCTCCCACACCAGTTACTGGTGTGGAGGTATGATTCCAAGGTGTTTGACACCAAACACAACATGTTTCCATGCAGCCGTTTTAAAGTTAGCATTTACCGCTAGGTTATAATGCACTTAAGTATATATGTTTGGCTGCATCACAGACAACCCCGGAAAAGAGGTTCCGAGGGCTGCAGAGGGGCTCTGCTCATGCATGGGCACCCTCTCACATAAAACCCAGCACCCTGCCTTCAGGATTGATAAGGCCTGTCATAGGGGTGACTGATAGGTTTATATGTGCAGTGATTAGGATAGATATAGTGAACCTATATCTAAGTAAGGGGTGCATGCATCACCTTACACAGGCTGCTGTAGCAGACCTGTGGTGTCATTTTAAATGGTCTCTCAGGGGTGGCATAATACATGCTGCAGCCCCTGGAAGGCCTCTGGGGTACCTATGCCCTGGGTATATAGTATACCATATACTAGGGACTTAGAAGGGTACCCCAGAATCCAATCTGAAGTGTACCTAAAGTACATGCAATCAATTTAGAGGAGAAAGCAGCTAGACTGGGGTCCTGAATAGCAGGATCCCAGTCGGACTAAGTCGAAAACAGTGAAACATCAGCAAAAAGTGGGGGTAACTATAAGAAGCAGATCCTACTCTCCTACATCTACTGTCTGGGGCGTGCTGCAACTTGCGGAACTACATGGGAGCACTTTTTGTGAATAAATGTGTAGTGTAGTGTTGGGGAAAGTGGTGATGGTGATGTTAAAAATACCTAGCTAGTGAGCGATTAATTTATTCCTGCTCCTAGTTGGTATGGATAAAAAGAGGTTAATAGTAGGGCGGAAGTGTAACTGTTATGTGTATACTATCCCTAGTATTTGGTCGACATGTTTCGAGGTGTCCCCTAAACCTCTTCTTCAGGACCACATGGGCACCAGCCCCATGCGTACCACATCGTGAGAAAAACAATCCTATACTAAAGAAATAATATAATAAAATAAAGAATAGGTGCACACCTAATGTGTGAGCACCAAAATTAAATACATACGGTTGAAATCAAACTCGTAGTATCTGTTCAAGGAGATAAAGTGACAAAAGAGATTAGTACATATTGCCTGCCCACCTCTCACGTGGGCAGGTCCAAACCATATGCAGTGCTTAAATCAATGCGTTCCTCTATAGTTTGTGTTGGTGCCCTTAGTAGTCAAAATTATTGAATTAGTGCTTGTATCCAATGTGACACCTTGGAACACATCGGACTACTCCATTGTGAGAAAGCATGGTTAATCGTTAAACACATTAGTAAAAAGAGAAAGAAACACTCGTGAGCAAACATTACAAGACAAAACAAACATATAAACATACTGTTCACAATTTGTGAGAACATACTTCTGTTTTGGCAACGCTGTGCCTCATGGACTGCCAGGGTGAAGGGGCTTGTAGTAACCCTAGAAGAATGTATATAAAGTATTTGAGTCAAAAGAAAGGGCCATGGGTAAAAACGAAATACTGGTTAGTTATTTCCCATAGCGTGGCCTGGAGGAAAAACGAGCGTTTTTCAGGGATCCTGGGTTCCTGTTAGGGAAGAAAAGATCTTAATTGGCTCAGCACTCCTCCGTCAATGACACCTACTCGTACCCAGGCAGACCGCATATTAGCGTGTCTTCAGTCCGATGTTGTTTAAATACTGGCAGGAAAGCCCAGTCATGCTCATATGCGAGTAAAGACTAGACCGCGGTTGTAAGAAAATGGCCGCCTAGTTTCGGAACTTTGTCCGCGCCATTTTGGGAGGATCATTTTCAGAGTTGGAATTTTTTTTAATTAAATTAGTGGCATTGTAAAACTGGGGGATGAGTACATAATAATTTATCAGTATTTTTTGAGGTGATTACCGCAACTGAAAAAAGACTACGAAAAAAGAGAGAATGAAAAAAGACTATGAACCAAGGTTAATGGCCATTTCATTATTGGCAAAGTTCGAGCGCCATACTATTGGATGTAGATACCTGAATTGGTCCACCTCCAATAATTTAGTTGAAACGGTATCAATTGGGGTGTAGTTAGTATGGTGTCAACCTGAGAGGAGAAAATACTCTAAAGCCTATGTTCGATCGCGAGGCAGTAGGATTTTGACTTGCTTTTGTGTGGATGTGGATGTGGATGCGGTCGTTCATTAATTACAAGTTCCTTGCATCATGCCAGTGGAGTTCCAAAAGCAATGTGAGGTCTCACATGGGAGTCTGTTCGTGGGAACTTTTCTTGGAGGTGATTTGAGTACCGGATGGTCCTCTCATCTGTGATGTAAACAAAACAGTCCCGAAGTGGTATTGGGATTATTATATCTGTATCTCCAATGTACCCAAGGTGTAGTTCATCTTGTGAACTGTCCCCATGGGATATTATCATTCAGACCCGTCGTATCTGTGTGCAATTTGAACACCCATCTTTGTTCTTTTTCCAGCAGCTTCTGTTCTAAATTGTCACAGTGTGTCATGTGTTCTAACACTACCCATCGCGTGTCATTTGGGGTGTGTTTTTTTTCCTTAAAGTGCGCCGTCATCCACGTGCTTGCCCTGTGGCACCTGATGTTGCTACGGTGCTCACATATTCTCGTGCTGACCTTTCTAGTAGTAATGCCTACATAGTGTATGTTACAGCTACATATGATCATGTATATCACCCCTGAGCTGTTGCATGTGGTGAACTTTCTTAATTCCCAAGTTGTTCCTGTGTTGAAAGTCACCTTCTTCGTGGTAGCAGTTAGGTGGCACACACTGCAGTTGCCACATGGGTGATGGCCTGTTGGTAACGTACTGATTACCTGTTGGTTGTTCTTGAGTTGGAATTTTGAGTGAGTGTGTACTAGGATGTCCCTGAGGTTCTTGCCTCTTCTATGTGAGAACATGGGTAGTGGGATATTTAGTTTCCCACTGTTGAGGATGCTCCAGTGCTTTCTTACTATCTTAGAGATTTTGTCCGATGCTATGTTAAATGTTGTTAAACAGATGGGTCTTTTGTCTTTTTCTCTGTCCTCTTTTTCATATGTTTCCAGAAGAGCGTCCCTATGATTATTGGCTGCTCTTTTCTTTGCTTTATTGATGGTCTTAGCAGGGTATTTTCTCTTCCGGAGTTTTTCGGCTAGGTCTTTTGCCTGTATTTCATAATCCCTTATTTCTGAGCAATTTCTCCTGAGCCTTAGAAATTTGCCAAAAGGGAGGTTTTCTTTCAGGTGGCGAGGGTGAAAACTGTCAAAAAGTAGTAGGCAATTCTTGGCAGTGGGTTTAAAGTGAGTGGTAGTCTTAAGAGTCCCTTCTGCCGCATAGATGTTGAGATCTAGAAACACCAATTCTGATCTGCTCATGGTGTGTGTGAATTTTAGGAATGGGTCCTGTAGATTGAGCCATTGGAGGAACTAGTTTGCTTCAGTTTCGTTGCCTTTCCATACCATAAGTACATTGTCAATGTACCTCTTCCATTCCAGTATTTTTTCTCGGTGCGGGTTGTTGTCTGACAAAATCTTATGTTCTTCTAAGTGGTGAACATACAATCCCGCCACACTTGGAGCAAAGGTACTCCCCATGCTGGTCCCATGTCGTTGTTGGAACAGGATGTCCTCAAAACGGAAAAAATTCTCAGTCAAAGCCCATTTACAGCAATCAAGAACTATATGTTGTGGTGTGTGGTAGGGCCATTCTGCTCCATATATGGTTTCCTCTAGGATATCTAGGGTTTCTTTGTGTGGTAAGTTCGTGTATAGGCTCTCTACATCTAAAACAATGAGGACATTGTGTGCAGGGTCAAAGTTGAGATCCTTGAGTTGCTCTCTCACAATGGAGTAGTCCGATGTGTTCCAAGGTGTCACATTGGATACAAGCACTAATTCAATAATTTTGACTACTAAGGGCACCAACACAAACTATAGAGGAACGCATTGATTTAAGCACTGCATATGGTTTGGACCTGCCCACGTGAGAGGTGGGCAGGCAATATGTACTAATCTCTTTTGTCACTTTATCTCCTTGAACACATTAGGTGTGCACCTGTTCTTTATTTTATTTTATTATATTATTTCTTTAGTATAGGATTGTTTTTCTCACGGAGTGGTACGCATGGGGCTGGTCCCCATGTGGTCCTGAAGAAGAGGTTTAGGGGACACCTCGAAACATGTCGACCAAATACTAGGGATAGTATACACATAACAGTTACACTTCCTCCCTACTATTAACCCCTTTTTATCCATACCAACTAGGAGCAGGAATAAATTAATCGCTCACTAGCTAGGTATTTTTAACATCACCATCACCACTCCCCCCAACACTACACTACAAATTTTTTCACAAAAAGTGCTCCCGCGTAGTTCCGCAAGTTGCAGCACGCCCCAGACAGTAGATGTCCGGGATGACCCCAATGATGAAGCATGTCACCTAGGGGCAACCCTTGGTGAGTGAGGGGACTCAAGAAGAGAATTTTCTCTTCTTAGATTCGGGGCGTTGTTTCGCACATTTAGCGGAAGCCCCTCCCTTTGGTTAGGTTCTCAGATCTGTCATTTACAGATTCGTTAATAACTACACACAGTCTGGAGGATGAACCTAACTTCTACCTCCATCTCCCCCCATTTTTGTTTATAGTTTGGCCTATCAACACAAATAAGAGTCAGTCAAGATTCAAGGGTACCGCTGAAGGGTTAAGTACACACAGGCCCGACTTACGCTATGTACAATGAGAACATCCGGGGGTGGTGACATCCTACAGTGTTGGGAAGTTATGCCTAGATTGGCTGAGAACCTCAACACTGTCCCAGGTGAAACAACACTTGTCCTTACTCTCAGATGACATGGATCTTAGGGCTTTTTTGCTAGGTCCCAGAAAGTAACGTCGTAAATGCTTCTTATACGCGATTTACGACAAAGTTTGGAAAATTTCTCAAGAGAAAGCTGCGGAGAGGTTGCGTGAATTTGATAGGGTTAAGCTGGAAAAGGCTTTGGCAGTGGTTGACAATGGAATGACCACACTAACATCCAGGATTTATTCACTGGACAACATTGTGTGTTCTGCTCTAGATAAAATGGAACAGGATCTGTCCATACTACAACATGGGCAATCTCAGTTACGATCAATTCTATTATTAAGTTGGATGCGACAATTCTTGCACTCTGATCATGTGCCCTGGACAAATATATATTAACAGTACGTCTCTGTTTTCTGCTTATAATCTAACAAAGACAGACAGCAATGGCACAAAGTGATGCAAAATATACAATGCTGCACATTGAAAAATTGGACCAATTACCTTTCACCGTGGCAGAATCACCATCCACTGAATGGTTGATTCATGGCCATATACCATTGCCAGTAACAACTTTCCAATTCAAATATTGCCTAGAAAAACACCAGTTAGGCAGATATGAAGCAATGGGTAAGAACCTCATCCATGAATCTTGGGCATTACCGTATAGATTTAGATGCAGGAATGGGGGCACAGAAGTGTTTCTCAGTTGTACAGACTGCAAGACTCCATTAAGTGGGTCTCTAATGTGCCAGGATATTATGCTTCACGGGGCCTGTAATGGTTCAGTTGCAAACGTATCCTGTCATTTAAAGGAATCCCCAGCTGCCGTGGTTAATCCAGTTTTCAGGCTGCTCTCGAATGGGAGTTACTTATTGTTGAATGATCAAGGTTGTTGTGGGATGCTTCCAGGCATCACATATCTAGTCACAGTAAGTTCCAGGGTTACTTGTTGTATGCAAGTATTGTTTCCACCAACCCACACAGTCAGGGAGACGATGTTATGGCCTTCGTTGAATGTTTCCTTTATACAGTTTGATTCTCTGAGCCGACTGAAAGCCATGCTCTTACAGAAGGATGTACCCTTAACCTCAGCCCAAGAGACTTTTGTTGTTCAGGTTGCAAGGTCCTCAGCTGAGATACAAGCACTGGTACGGATAAATTGCCCGTTCTATTTCGGAGAAATGGTACAACGTATCTTTAACATGTCTGATACGAAGGGGATAGTACACCTATTTAAGACCATACGTTCGGGACTGTTAAACACCTTTCAGACAGTCTTCGGAGTGATTCCAGCCTTTATACTCTCCGTATTGGGAAGCATTTTTGGAGGGCTTCTGATAATCCTGCTACTGGTAGTGGGTATCCTGATTTTAATTTTTCTGCTACGCAATGGACGTCCCAGTCACCAAGGAAATGGAAAAATTGCATTTGGAGTGACGTTACCGTGACCGCATGGTACTCCAACTTGGCACACCTCGACTTTGGCAGCTAAGAGAGTCATGGCTCCTATCATTCCGACCAGTCTGGATTGACTGTGTTTTGCCTGTCCTCCGCTGCTTGTTCTGTGGACAAGAATGCGTGTTGGACCTCTGTATAACATGTCCATCTGTTGCGCCTCTGGACGTGGATGTATTGCTGGACCCGTTAAAGGCCCACAATTTACAGTGTTCTCAGCGTATTGCTATGTTGATGTCGGTATTCTTGGAGCCACCACGGGATGCTTCAGCTCCTGTTGGATTGGATACAGGCTCCATTGCAGGCATACAGGCTTTGGATGTTTTGAATGCTTCATCAGCATCGGCTGTGGGAACTGAAGAAGATTACCTTTGCTCGATTGACCTGATCTGTGAGGTGTTACAGGGACCGTCGTCTGTGAAGGCAAGCAGCAGTGATGTTGCGTCTCCCTCACAAGATACATAAACATTTGGCTTTCCGTGTGCTGGGAACAATTCGGCCTCTTTTCCAAAACAACCAAAAATTGAAATTTTAAAGAATTCTTTTTTCATTTCTCGCTCTTACTGAGCACAATGGCTTTCAGGAGTGCTCAGTTGCTTAAACTATATATGCACATATTTTAAAGGACTTATAGAGCTTTTTAACATATATAACGGACTTATAACGTTAAGCATTTTTAATATTTTTAGAAGTTTTTATTCTGAACTTTTTAACAATGTTTTTGTAGTATTTCATCCTGTCGGATGAGGAGTGGGTGTTATGAGTCGCAATGTACCCCAATATAAGCTTGGGTAGTCGCCTAACCTTTTACCTACATTTACCCTGCCATTGTACTACATAACGGTTTTTAGTGCTGACCTTTTACCTTGTTAGGTGCTGCTTAAATGTCATGTGGTTTTCACCCAAAACTAGCCTCATTTATTATGCATGAGGGTTCTCAGAATCTCAGCAGGACTACCATCTCTGCTTAATAACTGTGTATAAGGTTCATCACCATTGACATCCTCTGCTGACATGACACAGCAAGGTACAACCCCTGAGGGTACCTTTTTGGGTATATAAGCACCATATCTTTGCTGGGGCAGGCAGAGGAGAAAAGATTTCCATGCTTACACGAGACGCTAAAGACCCTGCACGCAGACACTCCAGCACGCAGTGGTCTGACATCCTTTTCGGGGTGTCCATCTCAAGACCAAGACGGGTTCCTTCGCTCTCTCTCAACAGGTAATTGGGTTGGCTCTATCCTAGGGGGATTCTTGGCTATACACCTACATACATGCTAGGTACACTTAGGTACATTAGTTAGGGTTAGCATCGGAGGAGTATGCATTATTACTGTCATGTATTCATATGCCAGCATATATTCATTGTTTTAGCATTATGGTAGAACTCTACCATCTATTTACTCTGTTGGTGCTTAAACCAGTATACATCTGTTTGTGTCATATGGTTGTTGCAGCACACGTATTTTACACTAGAATGACGCTGGTTCAATAAATGCTTATTGAAAACGTCCCCATCATTTACTCTGTGTATTTCTCTGAGACAAAGCTAGCACGAGTCACTGAGCAAAAAGTACTATACTGTTTCCACGATCCCTGTGGGGTCAGGGTTGTCATATTTGATAGTCTGGAATCAGTCTGGACACCGATCCCACAGTTTATGTTGTCTAAACGCGCAGATCCTATACTATATAGATTTATAGGAACTACACAACAAAGTGATAGAGCTAAACTCTTACAAGAAATCAAGCGACTAGAAGATCTACTATCACAGGACTCTGAAAAGGAAGCAGCAGAGACTTTGCGGCAACAGATGAATACACGTCTAGTGAAGTATGAAGAAAGCATCAGACCGCGCAAGCATAGTAAGTTTGCAAGGGACCAACATGATTATCAGTCAACACATGTCTTAACTTTCGTAATAAAGATTGATCTTCCAAGAAAAGTAGTGCAAGAGGCAAGCAATTGTACCTCCCCTACCACATTCAGGCAAACATCGGAATCTGAGGTGGAAACAGATCAATTGGAAACTGAAGGAGTAAATATATCGATGGCAATAACCACTGGAGGAGTGGTAAATTCTCCCAGGGAATATCAAATCATCCAGGAATCGTGGCGCAAGTTTCCCCAGAAATCAAGATCCCCAGAACAAGAGGGAGAAAGACTAGAAGACGTTCCAAAAGGAGCCAAGCAATCAGAACAACAGAGGATGACCAGAAGCAAGAGAGGAGCATATCGGAAGTGACAACAGAGGATCTCACAATAGTAAATCTGTTGGATCGGACATTATCGTCTGCAGAAACTGAAGTGCTATGCAAAGGACTCACATTCTGTCCAACAACAGGATGGGATTATAGGCAAACTCGACATTTATCAATTTATTAGGAAACTGGAATTGAAAAAGATGTTTCAAGGCACCGCCAAGGAAAAGGAGCTTAGTCCTGGTGGCATTCAGGAACCTACAGACATTCTAATGGGCAATGACTTGGAAGTGTTGAGAATCTTACATAAATTGCAGGGTTTTCCACCAATAATAACAGAGGATGCAGCCAATAGCAATTTACAACTATTAGAAAAAGCTGAAATAGCTCAGAGAAGTGAAAAAAGTAAATTAAAGATGAAGGCGAGATTTATTCCATATGCCTGCCTTTGATTTGATTGACAGCTTCCACGAAGTTGTTATTAAAGACCTGAATAAGTTGAGGGGGGGTGGAATGGATAGAAAAAAGAAAAAACAATATAACGTATCCAGAACACAGTGGCAGGCAATTAAGTCTCTATAGGAAGACCAGTCGATTGTCGTGAAGCCATCCGACAAAGGAGGAAATATAGTCTTGCAGGACAAGACCAAATACCAGCAAGAGGAATTATGACAGCTAAACAATACACGGTGCCATCAGTCGATTACCAGAAGGGAATACAGCGAAAGAATTCAAGCATTCTATAGGCTGATTACAGAGTGGAGAGACAGAGGGACACTTGACTATGAATACCTGTTTTTAAAAGTTGATCATCCAGTAGTCCCAACGTTTTACCAAATTCCTGAAATTCATATAAGGACAATCAGAAATCACCAGGACACCCGATAGTGCCCTCAAAGGGAAGCCTATTAGAGAAAGCTTCTGTTTTCGTCGATACAGTTCTCAATCCTTTTGTAAAAAGTCTGAGTTAATTTATTAAAGATACCACAGACTTTATGAGGACTATACAAAATATTGTATTGGAGGAGAATTTCCTCCTACTTGTAACCCTTGATATCACAAGCCTCTATACATGCATAAAGCACCAGCAAGATCTAGATTCAGTGAAGATGTTTCTAAAAGAAAGGCCTTTGAAATGTCAAGAACATACTGAGGTGATTGTACAACTTATATCTTTTTGCCTCAATAACATCTTTTTGTTCGCAGGTGAGTTGTAGCTACAGAAACAGGGAACTGCATTGGGCATGTGCTTTGCCCCCAGTTATGCAAATCTTTTCGTAGGCTGGTGGGAGAAGCACGTGGGTTGGGCAGAAACAAATGACCAGTGGGTGAATAAGGTGGCTTTATAGGACCGATATATTGATGATGTTTTTATATTATGGCAAGGGTCGCAGATGGAAGCAGAGGAGTATATAACTTCTTTGAATAATAATAATTGTAATCTGCAATTCACAGGTAATATTAGCAGCACAGAAGTGGCATTTTTGAATTTGTTGGTATATATTGAAAACAAACAACTTAACACAAAGTTATATCATAAATCCACTGTGGGGAAATCAGTATTGCATGGTATCAGTCATCATCCTCGCAGTCTAGTCAAAAGTATCCTGTATGGAGAATTACTCTGCCTAAAACATAACTGCACTACCCCAGAAAATTAAAAACTGGCAGAAAAGGAGGCAGTTTAAAGATTTGAAAGAAGAGGGTAAGGGAAGCCTCTTTGAAAGCACGTAAGCAGGACATACACCAGTTATTGGCGCAATAAACAAGTAAACAAAAGGATGACCCTGTAACCCGACTGCTTTTAAATTTCTCTGCAGATTCAGGAGAAATTAGAAGTATAATTCAAAAACACTGGAGTATTCTTCGATCAAATACAATCATTGGCCCCTCCCCTCAGAACCCAGTGTGACTTATAGATAGAGTACTTCTTTGAAGGACCTTTTGGTCCACAGTCACTCTATAGGTAAAACAATACAGAGACCGAAAGTGACTGGCTTTTTCCCATGCACGAGATGTAAAGTTTGCAGGAAAAGCGGCAAAGTAAAAGATTACCCAGTACCAGGAATTGAAGCCAGAAAACCCATCACAAAGTTGCTTAACTGCAATACCAACTTTGTAGTTTATTGTCTGGTATGTCCGTGTAACCTGCTGTATGTGGGAAGCACGGTACATCAGGCAAAGGAAAAAATCGGGCAATTACAAATAAAGACAGCAACTATCCAGCGACGAGACATTTTTCCTCTAGCCACCAAAGCAACAGTAATCTCCTGAGCTTTTACTGTATTGATCAGGTACCTATAGTCGAGAGAGGGGGAGGGGGGCAGAGTGTGAGCCCTGAGAGAACTTGAATCAAGGTACGTCATTGAGATGAGGACCTGCACACCTTACGATCTCAACAGTGAAGAAGAGTTGTGGATACATATAGGCTAAACATTGATTGAATGCCTGCTGAATAATGTTGGGAGGGGATACTCCCTATTTTTTAGGTCGAGCCTAGAGTCTGCGCGCAAGCGCTGCTCTAGGGAAGATCTGGGATAGTTCAGTACGTGAGGGAAGCCCCGCCCACTGCCCCGCCCATTTTTTCATTGGCGTGAGTCTCTCTCCTTCGTAAATGCTGTCTTATGATTCATTATGAGGCTGGTTAGTCCCTCCTTATGACGGCCAAGTTGTCATTTGTCACCTCCCATGGCTACTGGCCCCTTTACTGCGAGTGTTACACGGTACGTGGACTGTGAGCACTACTTTGTTGCCCCTTTCTCCCCCCCGGCCGGCACTCCAGTCATCCATGCCTTCTTCCCCCCCCACCCTCCCTCCCGTTGTCCGTGCCCTCCCCCCCACCCTCCCTCCCGTTGTCCGTGATGCATTAGGTCTTGCGTAAATGCGAGTCCTGTTGCATTGCAAATGCTTGTTTAGAGTGGAGCGGACTGGGCTGCCTGTAGTTCTTTGTTTGTAGTGTTTTTAGTGCCCCCTGGAGACTTCAGGCAGATCCACGTTTCAGAACAGAGATCAAAGGGCGGTGTTGACAAGTAGCATTTCAGGGCGTGAAAACCATACAAGCCTTGCGCTTCAAGGGTGTGCGGGGTAAGGATCTGAGGCACACACTGGTGCCTCTTGGAAGCCGGCCTAGCTTTCAATGAGTATGGCATCACAGACTGGCGGATTATTAGGACTTCTAAAACTACAAAACAGAAAAAATAGTCAGGGGGAACTGAAGCGATTTCCCAAGAATCAGAGGACGTTGACCCGACGCCGAGACACGAACCTGGTTCCCCGCTCGACAGCTCAGCTCGTAACGCTGCAACCTTTCCTTTCACTGTCACTCTTGTAGGATAAACTGTATATATGTTTAAAGTAGGAGCGTGGGCGGCCCGATATATCCCGCTGCGAGGGTGGTCCGAAATCGCCTTTACTGAAGTAAGGAGATTGGGTAGCTCCAAAGGTCACGTGGGGCCCAGAGAATAGAGGCCACCTATGCAGGAAACTCTAGATGCATTGCCAAGCAGTTTGGTGTCTTGTGTCACCACTTGCCGCTGCCGCACGCGCTCACATCGCCCAAAACCCCTTGAAGAACATAACAACATGTTTAAATATAACATAGATAAACTCCTGTGTATGATCATTTTTAAATGTCGGAGTTCGTCGTGTGCTATACTCTCATAATTTAAAGTTATGGTTTCACTGGCGACGAACGTGCCCAATGGTAGGCACCCCCCACACCTAGGGGCGGGGTGCCATTAGTGTCATTTCGGATGGGAGCAGCCTGGGGAACTTCCGGGTAAGAGGGTGGGAGGGGGCACCCCCAAAAAGCGCGAGAGGTCACTTTGATGCGTCACTAAGGTGCGCAGGCGACCCCTCCCAGGGAAAGAGATAAAAGGGGGGGACACGAGGGGGAAGCCCTCTTTGTCCTCTCGCCACGGGTGCCCAGCGGATTGGAGCCGCCATCAAGTTACGAGCGCACACCTAGGTGAGAGGGCCTCTCTGCGTAGGATTAATCTGAGTGAAAAGGTTAGTATGATGCCCGTAGGCGGTCGCCTTAGATAATGAAAAGAATAAGCGATTTCAATGTAGCATGGGGTGCTGGGGTATCGGGTGCCGTGAGGCGCTTGGGCGATCGTTTTGGCATGGTGCGGTGCGCTGGCTTAGCTCGCTTATCTGAGTATATTCCAGAAGGCAAAATTGGGGAAACTGGCCGGGAGCGTCGGGCTCAGCTCCGTTGGCGGGTAACAGTGTGTGGCCAGCAGTGGGGGGTGAACGAGAAAAAATGCAGCCCCGGTGAATTTGAATGGAGGGACGGGGAGATTAGCTATCCGCGTTGGCCTGCGGTAATGTGATGCCGATGGTGTGGGTTTGATCCCTGGTCGGAGCGGTAAATTTTGAGAAACCGGAGCGTCGTTTGCATTAAGGCCCGCGGGGAGGGGAATGCGCGCGATATTTATTAACCAGCAATACAAGGGGTCGAACCGGGAGCATCGACGCAACATGGCCCGCATATATGAGTGCGTGGTCGGCGTTTAGAGGCAAGCGCTGTTATGGACATGCAAGCGCACAATATTTAAAGGGGAACAGCGGGGGTGTCAGGGAGCACGGGCGCATCGCATCAGAAACGGGCTAAGTAATACTGCAAATTAAACATGACTGCAAATTAAACATGCCTCCTTTGGTCAGCGTTTTCCCGCATTGGCAGGTAGGATAAACAAAGGGCAAAGGCTGGTCTTGCACGCTCTGCCTATATAAAATAAAGTGCATGTGGAGTTGGGGGCTCTAGCCGGCAGTGCATGGGCAGGGGGGGGCGCAGTTGGCAGGCATGCCCCCTAGAAGGGGGGGGCATAATGCATGACGTGGCATGTTAGAAGGCATGGCAACCCCCGGGGCACTCGGCTAGTGAGCAGGCTGAGTATCCCTGGGGGGGGGGGGTGGTTTAGATGCAGGGGCAGATCGCATGGGGATAAGACGGCGAAGGACCCCGGGGCACTAGGGTTGTGAGTATTCCCGGTGCCCCGGCCAATCAAGCTGCAAGGCGAGCATGAGGGAGCGCAAGGTGGGGCGGCGCGAGTCACAAAGCCCATCAAGAGGGCGAAGGGAAAGAGGCATTGGCCAATGTGTAACTCTCTTTTGCTTTCTCTAGTTGGGCAGGATTCCACCAAAGCGGGCACGGGGTGGCAAGGAGGCCCCAGCTATACCGGAGGAATTTCGGTCGTTGTCGGCATTATGGGAGGTCGCAAAGAAAGGCGGTATCGATTGGGCACTGCGAACATTGGCGCAAGGGGCCGGAGCGAGCCCACAGCAGGAGCCCCCGGTCTCTAAACGCACAAGGCGGACGACCGAACGTTTCAGGGACGCACAGCAAGACAAGCTCGAACGAGTCGCGGAATCGCAGGCGAGCACCTCAGGTGAGGCGATGGCGGCGAGCCAGCCCCCGTTGAACACATACAGTAATCAGGCTTCTGGCGCAGCTGCGCAGAAGGGTCAAATGAATGTAGGGTCGCCCACAGAGTGTGGCTATCCCCATAATATCAACGCCAGCAGCGGCAAGTACACCGCATACCGCGGCAGCACAGGGAGGGTAGCGACGGCCACGCCACCTATCACGCAGGCGCCCGCTCCAGTAGTAGCGCATCAAGGCAGCGGGGTGGCTCAAGTGTGGGTCCAGTCGGGAGGGGTGGCACAATCTCCCGTAGTGGTCGCCGCGACATCACAAGGGCCAATCAATAATACCGGATTACCAGGGTCGGGGACAGTTCCAACAGCGCCGCTGGTACCGATGCAGACCCCTCTGTCACAGAGCCCGGTGCTGTATGGTTCGGTGTCGCTCGCAGTAGCCCCATCGGCAGGTATTACATGGCATGTGCCGGCAGAAACTAGAGAAAAGATTTTCAGGGGGGAATTCATAGATGTATTTGATCTTATCAATGCGGGAGTGGTTCCGGGGAAGAACAGGGCAGGCAAAGAGGGTGAATGTAAGCAAAAAAAAGTTTGGGTGGAATGGTCAATCAAGAATTGGGTCACTGGATTTTCTATTTATGCAGCAATCATGGTGGAGCGTTTCCCAGCACTGGCGGCCCAGTTGATAAGCTACATGTCAATGATTCACGGGGCAGCTTCAGAATTCCAGGGCACGGCCTGGCTGCAGTATGACTATAAATTTAGACAAATGAAGGCAGTAAGGCCAGAAGTGGCATGGGATCAGAGGGAGATCAAATGTGGCATGCTGAATTTTACTCTGCAGCACCAGTTAGCAAGACCACTCATTCCTTTCGTGGGAACAAAGGGGCAAGTGATAAAAAACAAGCTTGCTGGCAGTTTAACAAGAATGAATGCAGTAGGGGGGCGGCATGCAAGTTCAGGCATATATGTTCCTTTTGTGGAATGCAAGGCCACCCAGAGACCAAGTGTTACAAGAAAGTTGGGAAGCCCAAGGAACAGCATACCCCTGCACACACACAGGTCAGGGGCCGCCCTGCCCAGTCTTCATAAGAAACCACCCACTCCAATATGGCTGCATGTCCTGGCCCACTTGCTCATTAGATACGAGTGGAGGCAGGAGGCTCAGTTATTATATCAAGGTTTCAAATGTGGTTTCCATATTCCTTCTAGTGCACCGCCATCGACAGTTCCCCCACGCAATCAGCGCTCAGTTTTGCAAAATCCGGAGGTGGCTAGGGAAAATATCATGAAGGAAGTAGCGCTGGGGAGGATGGCTGGGCCTTTTCAGCAATCACCAAGGCAAGACTTAGTGTGTTCACCACTGGTTCTGGTGCCAAAGAAAGAGGCAGGGAAATACCGCCTGATTCATAACCTATCTAGTCCACCGGGGTTATCAGTCAATGACAGATTGGATCCAGAACTATGTGCAGTGCGTTACACCACCTTTGACACTGCTATTCAGAAACTACAGAGACTAGGTGAGGGCGCCCTGATGGCTAAATCTGACATAGAAGCTGCGTTTTGCCTCCTGCTGATGCACCCAAACCTAATTCACGCCCTCTCTACACCCTCAAGGAAGTTCTTCCACTATAGTAAATTCTGTACTCCATGCCTATAGAAGTGCCTTCCCAGTGTGTTCTGAGTGACTGCCACTTATTGCAGTATTATACCTGTATTTGTATTTTGTATCTTATGTATCATGCACATTTGTCACTTTTTCCTCTTGTAACGTATCATTTGCTACCTCTTTTTGTATCTTGTTTGTTTTTGTTATTTGCACAATTGTCACTTTTTCCTCATATAATGTAATGCTTGCTTTTGTATTATGCTCACTTGTAATTTTCTCCTCATGTAACGTTACTGTTCCTATTGTGAAGCGCTCTGACACCTTCGGGTAAAGTCTGCGCTATATAAAAACGCATAAAATAAAAATAAAATAAAAAATAAAAACCCAGACGGCACTAGGTTACTAGGTTTTACGTTTGAGGGGAGCTTTTTCATGGCCCTCTGTATGCCAATGGGGTGTTCCATTGCGTGTGCGGTGTTTGAAACATTCAGTCGTTTCTTGGAATGGGCGGTTCAGGACCTGGTGGCATCACGAGATGTGGTGCACTATCTAGATGATTTCCTTTTTCTGGGTCCACCGGGCTCGCCAGCTTGCGGGAAGGCCCTGCTGGGCTTCCAGCGGTTAGCAGAAGCATTGGGGGTACCTCTGGCGGAAGGAAAAAACCGAAGGCCCAGCGACTTGCTTAACCTTCTTAGGCATTGAAATAGACACTAGAGCTGGAGTATTCAGACTCCCTCAAGAGAAAGTAAGAGCCTTTGCAGCATCCATAGAGGAATGCCTAGCGGCACGCAAGGTTACGTTGCACCAGTTACAGGTCTTGGTGGGGCAGCTGAACTTTGCGCTCCGGGTGATACCCATGGGCAGGGCATTTTCTAGGAATATCGCCAGGGCAATGTCCGGCTTAAGGGAAAAACACCACCACACTAGGCTGTCTACAGAGGTGAAAGAAGACTTAGGCACGTGGAAGGAATTTTTGGTAAGGTTCAATGGGTCAGTGATATGGCAGCAACCAATGCAAGCGAACGCGGAGTTAGAGCTTTACACAGACGCAGCGGGCAGCGTGGGGTTCGGGGCAGTGTTGGGCCCAAAGTGGTGCATGAAGCACTGGCCGGCAGAATGGGTCAAGACGGGGTTGACTCGCAACATCACATTCTTAGAACTATTCCCTATCATTGTGGCACTACATCTTTGGGGCACCTTCCTTGAAAATAAGCGCATCGTGTTTTGGTCTGACAGTATGTCTGCAGTGATGGCAGTGAACAATCAGAGGGCAAATTGCCCATTGGCGCTCCGCCTGCTTAAAGAACTGGTTTGTGGTTGCCTCAAGCGCAATGTATACTTTATTGCCAAGCATGTGCCAGGGGTGGACAACACAGTAGCTGATGCCCTGTCTCGTTTTAAGTTAACAGAATTCAGAGCTCGATGGCCGCAAGCGGAGAAGCAGATGACGAATTTCCCGGAAAAGCTATGGAAGCTTGTTGCCCCATTGTCCCCGACTTGATAACGGCTTTATTGGGCCCAAGACTAAGAGTATGTATGAGAGGGCATGGCAGGTATACTTAGCAGTCTTAAAGGGAGCAGGGAGTACAGCGAAATTTACACCATGAGGGGTGCTCCTATTCATAGTACAACAGAGAGAGAAGGGAAAGTCACTGTCCCTGGTTAGAAAGCAGTTGTCAGCAATTGCCTTCTTTGCAGGATTGGAAGGGGTGGCGGACCCTACCAAGGACCCTAGAGTCAGACGGGTGGTGAAGGGTTGGGAACGGTTAGCCCCGGGGGTGAAAGACAACAGGAGACCCATAGACGCCAGTAGGCTGTCAAGGATTTTGGAGGTGCTACTGCAAGTATGCAGGTCTCTTTACGAAACACAGCTACTGAGACTAGCGTACTCCTTAGCGTTTTTCGGGGCTTTCTGAATATCCGAGCTCATACCAGCCTCAAAGGGGGATAAAGAGGGGGGAATTAGCATGGCAGATGTGATAATTTCAGAGGACATGTTGCAAGTTAGAGTGAGGAGGTCAAAGACAGACCCTTTAGGGAAAGGAGTTTGGGTCCAGCTCAGGGCAGTACATGGGGCCGTGTACTGTCCCGTGACTCTGATGCAGAACTTCATGCGAATATGGCCAAGGGAGGGAGATGTTAGGCTGTTATTACATACAGACAGAACCCCTCTTACAAAATTTCAGTTCACCCGAATATGCAAGCGTTCCCTGGTATTGCTGGGGGAAGAAACGGCCCTTTTTACCTCTCATTCGTTTCGCATTGGGGCTGCCACGATAGCAGCCACAGTAGGCCTCTCTTCGGAAACCATCAAGAGGGTAGGCAGATGGAAGTCATCCTGTTTTGAGCAGTATGTGAGACCACAGCTAGCTTAACAGCTACTGGGTCACAGCGGCGAATGTGGTGTCCCTCACCTAATGAACCCCCTTTTCTTTCTATTTTCTTTAACTTTCATACAGTGGTCTTGAGGCGTCGGACGCAGGTATGCTGGTGTGGCCATTCTTTTATACGCAGAGCAGGGCAATTTTTCAGCGACTCCAGGGAGGAAAGAGCGCAGAGGGAAAAGGGGATCGATCACCACTGGATAGGGCATGCCTATCCCGGATGTGCTGGTGATTCATTCAGGGGGCAATGACATGATCCCAGCGGGCCGGAGGGGGGTGAAGGATGCAATCTTCTTTACGTTCTCAAGGGTGAGGAAGGCTCTGCCGGGCACATCTATTTTTTGGTCGGAGGTGATTCCACGGCAGGTCTGGGCTAACAATGCACCTGCAAGCGCAGTAAACAGGTCCGTGAAAAAATTGAATCAGGCTGTGGCAGGGTCACCCATACTTTGCATCAGGCATAACCTGATGCAGGCCTCAAAGTCAGAATTGTATTTGGTGGATGGGGTGCATCTGTCCAACGCAGGGTTGGAATTGTTCATCCAAACCATTTTGGGGGCCATGGCATTAGAGCAGGAAGGTCAAGCAGCATTTGGGGGAGGGCGAGAGCGCCAGTAAGCTCCTCGTCCTGTGGCGGGGTCCCGGGCAAGAGAAATGGCGGGGACTCTATTTTGGCGGGGACTGGCTGATCCTGGAACATGGCGGGCAGTCAATGGGGCTCCGGGCTGGCGGGAGAGGGGGCTGACCTGCTGGTGGTCCTGGACTCTCCGGCCCTACCAGAGATGCCGGCGTTTTAGTAAGAACTTTGTGAGAGATGGTGCGCAAGAAAGGCGCAAAGCAGTGATCTGGTGGCCGCGTCTAGGGGGTAGACGAAGGGTAGTTATCCTAAATGGGAGCAGTGAAAATTGGTTATGGCCTGCTGGCACAACACGCAACAAGTGTGGCTCTGGAGTTCCAGAAATGTAAATACAATCTCAACCTGTGGCTCAAATGTATATTTTGCAAGCTTATTGCTTTTATCAATGTGTGTGGTTTTTGGTTTCAATAAAAGTTGGTCAAGTGTTGACAGTGCATCAACAAATAAAGATTGCGGTATCTAAAAAGTTAATAAAGACTACGCAGTGAAGACCAAACACTTGCCTGGTGTGTTTTTGGGGGGAAAGAGTAAGTGAGTGGGGATATTGGGTCTAATATGGCAGGGGCGAATCGCACGTGATATGCCCACTATTAAAAGGCACCACAACATTTAGCCCGAACACCTCAATAGTGCTGAATTGAAGAGTAGAAGATGAGTGGGAGGCAGAATGCCTGTCCCGGCGGGTACAGTACACTCCTATGGTACAGCTGCACTCAGAGTGTCAGAAACAATGTCCTACCTGTCTGCGTGCTTCAGACCCCATGATGGCACGCTTGTGTGGGTGTCTGCAGGCGAAGACCCAGTGCAGACCATACAGCATAGCCAGGTCTTAAAGAACAGACAGCTTGTGTTTTCTCGCAGTCACAGGACCCTGCTCTCTCTTGCCGGCGCCTATTCTATTCCGCCCCCCACCCCCCTGCCCAATTGTCCCACCTGAGCTCTCTAGGCTCCGATCACTAGGTTGCTTGTCGAATTCCAGCACCTGATTTCAGCCAGGGATTAAACTTTCCCTGGGACACGGAGAGCCGAAGCAACAGAAATGCGCAGCACTACGCGATGCAACTTTTGCTCTCCCAGTACCCCGGTATTGTCTGTTCTCTTGAAGTCCTGATCTCCATTTGGGTGGAGTATGTGGTGGGGGAGTGGTAAGGTCAAACTGTTACATCTTACACTGACAAATGCTTAGGAGCCCCCGCCCACATAGCGATCGAAGCTGCTGTGTCTGGCGCAGCATAATAATATGAATGTGAATACCCAGCCCCTATGTGCATATTGCAGGAACATATAGCGCCAGGTACGCTGCTCCAGCATGTTCCTGTACAGGACTCACTGTGTACCATAGCATAAACTCACGCTCCGGGAACCGGAGCAGCAGCGTAAATGACGCATCAGCAACAACCTTATCAAACCTATAAGAACACAGCACATTCCCAGCAGCGGCAATCCACCTGCATCCTCCTCCACAACACAGACAGCAGTGAACCACACCAAACACCCCGGATCTCTACCCAGCTAGACCCATAGCAGTACAGGGCAACCACTACATACACAACAGCATCTTCTTTGGCACCTCCCTTCACAGCAGCAAAGGGGATAACCGCACAGGCATCTTTAGACAACATACAGACATTAGCATATTACATATGTAAGTGCACGTCCTTATTCGAGGAGTGCTTCGGACCAGAGCGAATACTGCAAAACCCAGAATCTTTCAGCACACGGAGAGTAATACACTTCTCTATCGGTCCCCTCCAGGTCACCCTCCCCACCTTCCTTCAGAGCAGGGGCACTCCATGTCATCTTTTCTTCTTTCATTTGTCTCTGCCCCGCCATTTTACCCCACAAGCCGCTTTCCATTTCTGCCATCCCCTTCTCAAGCTGCAACTCCATCAGTCCCAAATTATTCACCATGTACACATTATAATCATGGGAGGCCGGAGAAGATTCTGTTCATCCATTTGGTTTGAATATAAAATATCTCAGGACTAAATCTAAATAAAAGGGTTTTGAGAATCTCAGGATAACATTTAAATAACAGTTTTTATGTGAATCTCAGGACTAAATTTAAATAAAAGCTTTTTGAAAATCTTTGGAATAAATGTAATTAGAACATTTGTATGTTGAGATGTCCAGAACAGACAATAAAGTAGCAGAGGGGCAATAATGGCTGTTTAGCCCTTGACAGCAGGCAAGCATCTGGACCTCCTTTTCTTCAGGATAAATAGGTCAGGGTCACTTGCGTCTGTAACTTGCGTGGACTGGCAAGCAGGCAGTTGTTCCCTGGGTCTGCCACGAGCAGGTACATGGAGGCTGTTCTCCCGGCTCCCTCACAACAAATCTCCAGCTGTATTTGTTCCCATAAACTTCAACAAACACATTTATCAACCTTTCGAAAGCGTCTAAAAAATCACAATAATAATAATACAACATCTAGCAACAAGAATCCACTTGGTGATGTATATGTGCACAAGAAAAATGTAACATTGATGGTTATTTTAATTATGTTGCAGTTACTTAAATTATTCCTCAATTTTTCAACACGTTTACATAAGTTACTTTTCAAGTTACACTTCAGACACCCCCTTATAATGTTATATAACTATAAACCTTTGTCATCGATAATCAACCCCTACTATAGGTGTAACTCAGAATTGTCCCCAATGTATGCATAGTCATTCACATATAGACTACTGTTAAAAGGTTATTGTGGACTGAACTCGGACCTTCTGGGCAGACCCAGCCATTCTTGCAAATGTTTGCTGTCCCTTGGCCACTGTTTCATGGCCGTGTTTACCAGAGGCGCAACTAGAGTGAAATTATGGGGGTGGGGGTACTTCTTCCAGCAATCGGCAGAGTGAAGATGCAGGGGCTCTAAGAAGGGTGAAAGAACAACAAAGCCTCGTTAACAAGTAAATGGTCTTTTAAAGACCTGTGAAGTACTCAGGTGTGGCTCTGTGTGTGCCCGGGAAGCTGTCTCTGCCTGGGCTGACACACACGACGGGGTGGGGGGGCTGAAGCCCTGTGAGCCCAATGGGCGTTGCACGCCTGGTGTTTACTATGTTTGTTCTGTTGGCATTCGTTCTTATCTCCATTAGTTCCTGGGGGGTTACTGGAGAATAGCTTTGGTGTGTCCATCACTAACAGAAATCAAAAGGGGTGAGCCTAGTCCGTCTCTGACCTTCTCAGTCCTCTTTGGAAACCCTCACCTTCTTCTCAGCTGTTCGAAAAGGATTGCAGAAATCTAGACTTTTACCTCTCACCTGCAGCCACAAGCCATTGTCCAGAGAAGGTCACACATATGTTAGATGTGTTAAAATTATCGTTAGAAACTAATTGGTTTGGGATATATCAGAGTTTGAACTCCCTGAGTAAAGAAACCTCCACCAGTCCAGTCTTCAACTGGCCACTGGCCCCTCCAGTGCCCTTTGTGGGCGCCCCCAGGTCTCATCGGTGTCCAGTCACCAGAAACTGCAAACATCAGTTTTATGACAGGTAATGCAAGTTACATTTTGCTTCCCCAGTGGCCCTCTTCTTGGCTGCAACATAATGCCTAACAGTAAATATTTCACATGCCCCATTAATGCATTGCACCTGCATCATTGTACTGTAGTTCGCTGCCTATTGCGAGTGTCGTTGCATTTATTGCATACCACATTGTGCAAAGACTGCAGTGGTACAGCCTGATAATTCAACCCCTCATCAGAGGTGCTAAGCATCCGATGGTATTTTGTCAGCCGTGACCCCTTCAAGAGCTGAAATAAATTGGTGCGTTTCTTCAGAGGTTTGGCATTATTCTGTTTGAGTGATTAATTAGATAAGTTGTATTGCTATACATAGCTTAATGGCAAATTTTCACTGATTATGTAGACGAGGGGTAACCAGCATAGGTCCAGGAGGACCTGAGCCATTCGAAATTTCTGGATCTTCAAACCAATTCTTACATAAAAATGTTCCATTGGGGTTCACCGTAGATGCAGATGTAGCATAGGTGGAAATTCTAAAAATGTGGCATGAATCCGGACTTCATGGGCATATATTGGCCCCCTGATTTAAATATTTCATCACATTCTTTACTCCTATACTTATACTTTTTGCATTTGTAGAAACCAGTGAGTTGGTGTGCTGCATTTCCCATTTTCATGGTCATTCAACTTAACCGCTTCGGTGCTCATGACGAGACCAGCTCGTCATGAGTCACAGTGGAGCTGTGCTCATGGCGAGATGGTCTTGTCATAACGGCTGCGCGCCGCCCACGCGGGATTAATTCCCCGCCTGTGCGGGAGAATTAATCAGTGGGCGGGGTCGTGACGAGACCAGCTCGTCATGAGCACAGCTCCACCGTGACTCATGACGAGCTGGTCTCGTCCACGAGCACCATGGCGCCGCGCTCGCCCCCGCACCCGTGGGGGAATTACCCCCGCAGGGAAGGGGTTAAAGAGTGTGGGTTAACCCTTCAATGACTGTCTTCTGTTTTTCAAGAGCCTACTGACCGGGAATTAACTATTTCCATTGATTTTAAGGAGAAGTCCAGCGTATTTACTTTATGCAATGCAATAGGCATTTCTACAAGAAATAAAAAGCTAACAGTATACCCTGTTTGACATGATTGTCAGTGAGTTTCCATAAGGGATATTACAAACTGACATATTTCTCCCTGTATGATTATTGTTTAAAGTCTTCAACCGTTTAAACCTAGATATTTATTTTTAACACCCTAAGACACAGATCTGAAGCTGAGCTCCTACCTATTTGTTTTTTGCAACACCACAAAGGCAAAATTATCCACACAGTTCCACGCCACACAATTCAACTCCACACATTTTCAATCTGCGCCACATAATATGACACCAAACCACATAATTCAACACAACAAAATTACACAACACACACATCCAATCCATACCACAGAATTCCACATCACGCCACAAATTTCAACAGCGCAGCACATAATTAAACTCCACTACATACCACTCTACAAAATACCGTTCCAAATAATTGCACTCCATAATACACACAATCCCGTTACACATGATCCCAGTACACTGAATGCCACATAATTACTATTCACATAATTCCACTGCACACCTTCCCACATAATTCCACTACACAAAATGACTCCACACCACACTATTCCATGCCACACTATTCCACAACTAACAATTCCAATCCAACCCACATAATTCCACTACAGACCACATACATACACTCATAACATGTGAATAAAAAAAAATTATCCAATAACTCTAACTCAAGCAAATGCTAGACCAATTTGCATTGAAAATGCTTGTTTGGAAGAGCTTTCTCTCTCTTTCTTTCTCTCTTTCCCCCTCATTTTCTTATCTTCCAACTTTTCTTCTTTTTACTGCTAACATTTTTTTTTCTTTTTGGCTTTTCATCCTCCGATTCTTTTTTTATATTCAGAGTAAATGATTAGGAATTAGTAATTGCGCTTAGACTATATTTATATACTATTCATTTCAGGATAGGTTTAATCGTAAGGCACATAGGACCAGATGTACAACCATTGGCTTTTGCGACTCGCAAATTGCGAAAAATTGCGAGTCACAATTTGCGAGTCGCAAAAGCCAATGTACAACAGTGTCACACTGTTAGCGATTCCCATTGGGGTCGCTAAATGCGAGGCTCATGAATATTAATGAGACACCTGCAATTTGCAACCCCATTGGGAATGGCTGGCCCTCCCAGGGATGGTGGCTTGATGGGCTCAGCAGACCTCCATGTCTGGGACTGCTTTTCAATAAAGCAGTTTTTTTTTAAATGCAGCCTATTTTCCTTAAAGAAAAACGGGATGCATAAAAAAAAAATGAAATGTTTTAGTTTCATTTTTTAAGGGCAGGTAGTGGTCCCTGGGACCACTGCCTGCCCTTGAAAAATATTTTTAGAGCCAGTCACAAAGAGAAGTGTCCCCTGGGGGCCCCTTTCCATTTGCGACTCCATTGCCACCCTCTTGAAGAGGGCGTTAAATTGCGAGTGTTGCGGTCGCAAAACATTCATACATGGCTTGTGAGTCGCTATTAGGAAGGGAACGCCCCTTCCTAATTGCGAATCGCAAAACACTATTTTGCGAGTCGCAATTTTTGCGAGTCGCAAACTAGTGTTAGTACATTGGCCATGTGGGTTTTTGCATGCGCAAACGGGTCGCAAACCCGTTTGCGCATGCAAAAACTGGTCGTACATCTGGCCCATAGTCACTTTCTGTATCAATATTGAGCACAGTCACTTTATTCAAGACTTCCACTAACGTGGGAAACTGCAGGAGTACACTTAATGAAGACATCTATCAACTGTGTTATAGATTAAATAAGAAGCTTTGGTAATCTGATATTGTTGTAATATTGCAAAACATATAAGCATTTTATTGGTAACGAAAGAAGGGCACTTATGCACTTTATAATGGAATCATCTGTAGTGTAAAATTATGTCGGATAAGGAGAATGTGATTATGTTAGGTGTTGTGTATGCAATGGTCTCGTACAAAGCCCATGCAGGTCGCAATTATGGTGGTAAAAAGCCCGAGAATAATTGGTAGAGGAAGTGACTGGTAATAAATAAGGAGATATGACAATTTGATATTGTAACAGTATTGCAAAGCATACAAGCACTTTATCATAAATCAAGGAAGAACACTCATACACTTTATAATTTATTTATTTGCGGTGCAAAATGATGTTGTGTTAGGGAAATGAGACTACAGTAGATAAGTGTAAATGCAACGGAATGATACAGAGCCCATACAGGGCACAATTATGGTGGGTGATAGCCCAGGAATAATTGGTTACTAGAAGCGACTGCAGAGATGGATAAAAAGTTAAAAATGACCTATCTGAGGGGGAAATATAGATTTGAGGAATGGCAAGGGAAATGTTCTCTGTGTAATGCCCATACAGGCGCCATTATCAATGTTATAGCAAGATATGCGGCTCATTGTGAGACGTGTAAACAAAAATGATGAGAAGTATCATTATGCGTAGTGTGGTAAAGAATGATTATTTGCTGGTTTGCGAGACGTAAATGGTAGTACTAATATGCTGTATATAACTCAGTCATGGTAATAAAGACTAACCTAAAATGGCAGCACCGAAATATGCCTATGCTGTTCTCACAGTTGAGTTAACTTTCCTGCGTACATTGTGGAACTTGTAGAGTGCCTCGGTGCAATTCATGCCCTTCAGTGGCTGTGCTTCGGTTCCATCTCACCTGTGAGGCCCCACTGGAGGGAAATACAAGTATTCAGCGTGTGGAGGGAAATGCCTGGGTCTGCTGGTGCTCCGTTCTGCCGAGGCCTGTGAACAAGGGCCAGGAGGCCCGAAACGAAGACAAATGCCCGTGTTTTTTGAATAAAGAACTCGGAAGAGTTAATTGCTGTGGAGTGCGTCTTCTTTGAGGACAAGTTTGGGAAATATATATATATATATATATATATATATATATATACACACACACACACACACACACACACACACACACAGATACATACAGAACAGAAGGGGTGGTGATTGTGTTAAGGATTTAAGGGTACTTGAAATGTGCTATATTGTGAGCCTAAAGGGCAAAACTCCAAATGGGCTAAACTGTATGCCTGCCTCTAATATGATTAATTATTACTATATGGCGATATGATATGCCAGGTATACCCACAGGGCCTTGATCCTCTGCCAATTGTGTTACTTAATTTCAGTCTATTATAGAGTTTGTTTTATGGCAATGTGAAATTTGAGTTTGCGAACACGGATTGTTGCCCAGAGAGGAGAAATGGCTGCAGTGATTTGTCACTATAAATGCACAACCAACATGCACATGGTATTTTCCGCTGGACAGCTTAGGTTGATGAATTTTCTGCAGTTGGGATCTGCACAAGTGATCATTCATTTGATGCAATTTGAATGGTAGGGTACAGTCGATATAGAGATAGAAAGGTATGGGGGCATGGCTATGTGAGCATACGAGAAGTGACGTTCTGAATAGCATTGAAAAGCAAAGTGGCTGATAGAGTCCAAACACATGTGAAATATATTAGCGCTTTTTAATATCTGCCGAGCATAGCAGTTTCAGTAACGATGTCCGCTCGGACATAATTAATTATGGGTGTTGCCACATATAGAGTTGAGCAATAACTTTCCCTTCCTGCTCCAGATTTACCTGAGCGTACAGCCGGTCTTTTGAATTCAGTGTTAACTGCGGTCTGCACGTGAGATGAATCATATAGTGTGATATAAAATGATGGGCCATCTCGACATGGAGCTACTATTACAAGGTGGCGTGGCTTTGTTAACAGATTGCAAAATTAATTTTTATTGGAGAGCAGTGTACGCTCACATGGGCAGACTATTTCCAAAGGTTTGAGGAAATGTATTAGCACTTTTTGTTATATCTGCGAAGTTTAGTACATATACATTGTAGGTGCCATTGTCCACTGGGACTTAATCATGAATGCAACATTGCCACATGTGTAAGTTGAGTAATAATTCCCTGCCCACATTCGATGTGCACATTAGATGTGATGTATTTATGAAGGAATTACATTATATATTAGAATTTCCTTTTGTGAGAGTATACTTGAAATACTTTTGAAATGTGCATGTTGACCAACCATGTTAAATGCCAAAGGGCTTCTCCCTGGCGCGAAATCCTGCCAGTCTAGTCTTTATTTCCATGATGATGTAATGAGTGAAATACTTGCCGAGATTGCGCGCATGTCATGTGATCAAGGCCGCACTAGACGGTTGAAATGCGTAATGGCGAACGTGGTGGTGGACAAATGAATAAATGCAACTAAATCGGATCTGGTGCCTTCATTGATCCTTTCTTGACAAGCATGGGGTATGCCCGATGTGATATATGTATATATGTACACGCCATCTTATAGAGAAAAGTGCGAAAACCATACCGTATTAGTGAAATAAATAAGTCTCTCCCCTCACATCTATTATAAGTACAAGCAACGTAATTGGTTGCCGCTTTTAGCATACCATGTGCAACACATTGATCAGAAAACGCATTGAGGAAAGGGAGAGGAGAATGCTTGGAAGATGTGCCGTCCTGTCTGGCAAGTGTAGAGGTACGGCCTACCATATACTATGTGCTGGGGGGGGAGGGGTTTCACGGGACGCAAAATAACGGAGACCACACCAGTATGATAGTGTCGGGAGATGACCCACGTGCGGGTCCTCCCCTTTTATTAAACCCCGCAGGCCACTCCTGGCCTGCGGATGACGTGGGTACAACATCGGGCTTTCGCCAGGAACACAGGACCGCTAACTGTTACATCCCTCCCCAACTTGGATCTTCAAAATCCAGTCCAGAAAAACCCACTAGCACTTTGGTTGTGCCATGATAAGTCTGTAATGTGTTTAGCATGCAAAGTCCAGAAGATGCTGGTTGGGCCGGGGATTGGGTCGCAAACCATAGCGGTGTTGTTGACCCCTGATGGAGGGTCTACATGGTGATAGTGACGGTGGTGGCGAGCCAGGAGGCAGAGGCCCTGATGAGACAGAGTCGGGGATATTGATCGCTTCATCTGCTCGGCAGGGGCTATCTCTGTCTGGATCCTGCAGGTCTCGAGGGTCTGACTACGATTGTACCGGCGGGACCTCTTTAAATCAGGAGATGTTGCGGGAGATTTCCTCACTGCCTTTCTGGGCTGTCACCATGGTGCCATTACTGGAGACGACTGACCATAACCCTGGTTCATGGGCGGTTCGGGATTTTCCTCCCGGTCGGCGATCTTTGAGAAGAACTGTGGCACCTGGTCGGAGTGACCGGGATATGGCGTGGCGTCGGATGCTTGCTCTGCGATTTTGCCGTTCACGCCTCGCCTGGGTTTCTTGCACGTCGTGTGGCGGGGGTGTCCACCCTGGACACGTGGGGATTAGGTCTCTCTGCGCCCCTCTGAACATGAGTGCCCAGGGGCTCTGTAGCGTAGTGCAGTGTGGAGTGCTCCTATATTCCCTAAGGAAGTCGTGTAGGCGCCGCTCTGGGTCTGCTTGTTCCACATTGGCAATGCAAAGCATTTTGTTTAGTGTCCTCATGAATTGCTCCACGTCCCCGTTAGCTTGGGGCCATTGGGGCGTGACGCGGCGGTGGCGGATCCCTCGTTGAAGAAAAGTGGCAAAGTCAGACCCTTGAAAAGGTGGCCCATTATCGCTTCGGATTTCAGTGGGGAACCCAAATGTGGCAAACACTTTATCCAGGACGGGTGCCACCTGTGCGAATGCGGTCGACATGACTGGTTCCACTATGGGATATTTTGAGAATGCGTCTATAAGGACGAGCGTATGCTTCCCTCCCGAGAAACTCCCGAAGTCTATGCTGACTTTCAACCATGGGACGGTGCAAGCTTCTTCAGTGATGACCGGGATCGGTCGCTCAAGTGCACTTGTCATTTGGCAGGCTGGGCAGCAGCGTACAAGATCTTCCACCATCGTTTCGAGTTCTGGGAACCAGACCTTTTCTCTCATTCTTGCTTTCATTTTCGTCACTCCTTGGTGACCCCCATGTGTTAGTTGGGTTGCTCGTTGCCTCAGAGCTTGTGGGATTATCAGCCTCGGGCCTCGGAGGAGTATTCCGTCTGACGTAGCGCTCATATTTTCGTCAACTCTCCACGGTCCTCGGGTGCCGACGTGTTGGTTTGCTGGAGGTATGATTTCTGCCATCCCCTTCTCAAGCTGCAACTCCATCAGTCCCAAATTATTCACCATGTACACATTATAATCATGGGAGGCCGGAGAAGATTCTGTTCATCCATTTGGTTTGAATATAAAATATCTCAGGACTAAATCTAAATAAAAGGGTTTTGAGAATCTCAGGATAACATTTAAATAACAGTTTTTATGTGAATCTCAGGACTAAATTTAAATAAAAGCTTTTTGAAAATCTTTGGAATAAATGTAATTAGAACATTTGTATGTTGAGATGTCCAGAACAGACAATAAAGTAGCAGAGGGGCAATAATGGCTGTTTAGCCCTTGACAGCAGGCAAGCATCTGGACCTCCTTTTCTTCAGGATAAATAGGTCAGGGTCACTTGCGTCTGTAACTTGCGTGGACTGGCAAGCAGGCAGTTGTTCCCTGGGTCTGCCACGAGCAGGTACATGGAGGCTGTTCTCCCGGCTCCCTCACAACAAATCTCCAGCTGTATTTGTTCCCATAAACTTCAACAAACACATTTATCAACCTTTCGAAAGCGTCTAAAAAATCACAATAATAATAATACAACATCTAGCAACAAGAATCCACTTGGTGATGTATATGTGCACAAGAAAAATGTAACATTGATGGTTATTTTAATTATGTTGCAGTTACTTAAATTATTCCTCAATTTTTCAACACGTTTACATAAGTTACTTTTCAAGTTACACTTCAGACACCCCCTTATAATGTTATATAACTATAAACCTTTGTCATCGATAATCAACCCCTACTATAGGTGTAACTCAGAATTGTCCCCAATGTATGCATAGTCATTCACATATAGACTACTGTTAAAAGGTTATTGTGGACTGAACTCGGACCTTCTGGGCAGACCCAGCCATTCTTGCAAATGTTTGCTGTCCCTTGGCCACTGTTTCATGGCCGTGTTTACCAGAGGCGCAACTAGAGTGAAATTATGGGGGTGGGGGTACTTCTTCCAGCAATCGGCAGAGTGAAGATGCAGGGGCTCTAAGAAGGGGTGAAAGAACAACAAAGCCTCGTTAACAAGTAAATGGTCTTTTAAAGACCTGTGAAGTACTCAGGTGTGGCTCTGTGTGTGCCCGGGAAGCTGTCTCTGCCTGGGCTGACACACACGACGGGGTGGGGGGGGGGGGGGGCTGAAGCCCTGTGAGCCCAATGGGCGTTGCACGCCTGGTGTTTACTATGTTTGTTCTGTTGGCATTCGTTCTTATCTCCATTAGTTCCTGGGGGGTTACTGGAGAATAGCTTTGGTGTGTGCATCACTAACAGAAATCAAAAGGGGTGAGCCTAGTCCGTCTCTGACCTTCTCAGTCCTCTTTGGAAACCCTCACCTTCTTCTCAGCTGTTCGAAAAGGATTGCAGAAATCTAGACTTTTACCTCTCACCTGCAGCCACAAGCCATTGTCCAGAGAAGGTCACACATATGTTAGATGTGTTAAAATTATCGTTAGAAACTAATTGGTTTGGGATATATCAGAGTTTGAACTCCCTGAGTAAAGAAACCTCCACCAGTCCAGTCTTCAACTGGCCACTGGCCCCTCCAGTGCCCTTTGTGGGCGCCCCCAGGTCTCATCGGTGTCCAGTCACCAGAAACTGCAAACATCAGTTTTATGACAGGTAATGCAAGTTACATTTTGCTTCCCCAGTGGCCCTCTTCTTGGCTGCAACATAATGCCTAACAGTAAATATTTCACATGCCCCATTAATGCATTGCACCTGCATCATTGTACTGTAGTTCGCTGCCTATTGCGAGTGTCGTTGCATTTATTGCATACCACATTGTGCAAAGACTGCAGTGGTACAGCCTGATAATTTAACCCCTCATCAGAGGTGCTAAGCATCCGATGGTATTTTGTCAGCCGTGACCCCTTCAAGAGCTGAAATAAATTGGTGCGTTTCTTCAGAGGTTTGGCATTATTCTGTTTGAGTGATTAATTAGATAAGTTGTATTGCTATACATAGCTTAATGGCAAATTTTCACTGATTATGTAGACGAGGGGTAACCAGCATAGGTCCAGGAGGACCTGAGCCATTCGAAATTTCTGGATCTTCAAACCAATTCTTACATAAAAATGTTCCATTGGGGTTCACCGTAGATGCAGATGTAGCATAGGTGGAAATTCTAAAAATGTGGCATGAATCCGGACTTCATGGGCATATATTGGCCCCCTGATTTAAATATTTCATCACATTCTTTACTCCTATACTTATACTTTTTGCATTTGTAGAAACCAGTGAGTTGGTGTGCTGCATTTCCCATTTTCATGGTCATTCAACTTAACCGCTTCGGTGCTCATGACGAGACCAGCTCGTCATGAGTCACAGTGGAGCTGTGCTCATGACGAGATGGTCTTGTCATAACGGCTGCGCGCCGCCCACGCGGGATTAATTCCCCGCCTGTGCGGGAGAATTAATCAGTGGGCGGGGTCGTGACGAGACCAGCTCGTCATGAGCACAGCTCCACCGTGACTCATGACGAGCTGGTCTCGTCACGAGCACCACGGCGCCGCGCTCGCCCCCCCGCGGGGGAATTACCCCCGCAGGGAAGGGGTTAAAGAGTGTGGGTTAACCCTTCAATGACTGTCTTCTGTTTTTCAAGAGCCTACTGACCGGGAATTAACTATTTCCATTGATTTTAAGGAGAAGTCCAGCGTATTTACTTTATGCAATGCAATAGGCATTTCTACAAGAAATAAAAAGCTAACAGTATACCCTGTTTGACATGATTGTCAGTGAGTTTCCATAAGGGATATTACAAACTGACACATTTCTCCCTGTATGATTATTGTTTAAAGTCTTCAACCGTTTAAACCTAGATATTTATTTTTAACACCCTAAGACACAGATCTGAAGCTGAGCTCCTACCTATTTGTTTTTTGCAACACCACAAAGGCAAAATTATCCACACAGTTCCACGCCACACAATTCAACTCCACACATTTTCAATCTGCGCCACATAATATGACACCAAACCACATAATTCAACACAACAAAATTACACAACACACACATCCAATCCATACCACAGAATTCCACATCACGCCACAAATTTCAACAGCGCAGCACATAATTAAACTCCACTACATACCACTCTACAAAATACCGTTCCAAATAATTGCACTCCATAATACACACAATCCCGTTACACATGATCCCAGTACACTGAATGCCACATAATTACTATTCACATAATTCCACTGCACACCTTCCCACATAATTCCACTACACAAAATGACTCCACACCACACTATTCCATGCCACACTATTCCACAACTAACAATTCCAATCCAACCCACATAATTCCACTACAGACCACATACATACACTCATAACATGTGAATAAAAAAAAATTATCCAATAACTCTAACTCAAGCAAATGCTAGACCAATTTGCATTGAAAATGCTTGTTTGGAAGAGCTTTCTCTCTCTTTCTTTCTCTCTTTCCCCCTCATTTTCTTATCTTCCAACTTTTCTTCTTTTTACTGCTAACATTTTTTTTTCTTTTTGGCTTTTCATCCTCCGATTCTTTTTTTATATTCAGAGTAAATGATTAGGAATTAGTAATTGCGCTTAGACTATATTTATATACTATTCATTTCAGGATAGGTTTAATCGTAAGGCACATAGGACCAGATGTACGACCATTGGCTTTTGCGACTCGCAAATTGCGAAAAATTGCGAGTCACAATTTGCGAGTCGCAAAAGCCAATGTACAACAGTGTCACACTGTTAGCGATTCCCATTGGGGTCGCTAAATGCGAGGCTCATGAATATTAATGAGACACCTGCAATTTGCAACCCCATTGGGAATGGCTGGCCCTCCCAGGGATTGTGGCTTGATGGGCTCAGCAGACCTCCATGTCTGGGACTGCTTTTCAATAAAGCAGTTTTTTTTTAAATGCAGCCTATTTTCCTTAAAGAAAAACGGGATGCATAAAAAAAAAATGAAATGTTTTAGTTTCATTTTTTAAGGGCAGGTAGTGGTCCCTGGGACCACTGCCTGCCCTTGAAAAATATTTTTAGAAGCCAGTCACAAAGAGAAGTGTCCCCTGGGGGCCCCTTTCCATTTGCGACTCCATTGCCACCCTCTTGAAGAGGGCGGTAAATTGCGAGTGTTGCGGTCGCAAAACATTCATACATGGCTTGTGAGTCGCTATTAGGAAGGGAACGCCCCTTCCTAATTGCGAATCGCAAAACACTATTTTGCGAGTCGCAATTTTTTGCGAGTCGCAAACTAGTGTTAGTACATTGGCCATGTGGGTTTTTGCATGCGCAAACGGGTCGCAAACCCGTTTGCGCATGCAAAAACTGGTCGTACATCTGGCCCATAGTCACTTTCTGTATCAATATTGAGCACAGTCACTTTATTCAAGACTTCCACTAACGTGGGAAACTGCAGGAGTACACTTAATGAAGACATCTATCAACTGTGTTATAGATTAAATAAGAAGCTTTGGTAATCTGATATTGTTGTAATATTGCAAAACATATAAGCATTTTATTGGTAACGAAAGAAGGGCACTTATGCACTTTATAATGGAATCATCTGTAGTGTAAAATTATGTCGGATAAGGAGAATGTGATTATGTTAGGTGTTGTGTATGCAATGGTCTCGTACAAAGCCCATGCAGGTCGCAATTATGGTGGTAAAAAGCCCGAGAATAATTGGTAGAGGAAGTGACTGGTAATAAATAAGGAGATATGACAATTTGATATTGTAACAGTATTGCAAAGCATACAAGCACTTTATCATAAATCAAGGAAGAACACTCATACACTTTATAATTTATTTATTTGCGGTGCAAAATGATGTTGTGTTAGGGAAATGAGACTACAGTAGATAAGTGTAAATGCAACGGAATGATACAGAGCCCATACAGGGCACAATTATGGTGGGTGATAGCCCAGGAATAATTGGTTACTAGAAGCGACTGCAGAGATGGATAAAAAGTTAAAAATGACCTATCTGAGGGGGAAATATAGATTTGAGGAATGGCAAGGGAAATGTTCTCTGTGTAATGCCCATACAGGCGCCATTATCAATGTTATAGCAAGATATGCGGCTCATTGTGAGACGTGTAAACAAAAATGATGAGAAGTATCATTATGCGTAGCGTGGTAAAGAATGATTATTTGCTGGTTTGCGAGACGTAAATGGTAGTACTAATATGCTGTATATAACTCAGTCATGGTAATAAAGACTAACCTAAAATGGCAGCACCGAAATATGCCTATGCTGTTCTCACAGTTGAGTTAACTTTCCTGCGTACATTGTGGAACTTGTAGAGTGCCTCGGTGCAATTCATGCCCTTCAGTGGCTGTGCTTCGGTTCCATCTCACCTGTGAGGCCCCACTGGAGGGAAATACAAGTATTCAGCGTGTGGAGGGAAATGCCTGGGTCTGCTGGTGCTCCGTTCTGCCGAGGCCTGTGAACAAGGGCCAGGAGGCCCGAAACGAAGACAAATGCCCGTGTTTTTTGAATAAAGAACTCGGAAGAGTTAATTGCTGTGGAGTGCGTCTTCTTTGAGGACAAGTTTGGGAAATATATATATATATATATATATATATATATATATATATATATATATATATATACACACACACACATACAGATACATACAGAACAGAAGGGGTGGTGATTGTGTTAAGGATTTAAGGGTACTTGAAATGTGCTATATTGTGAGCCTAAAGGGCAAAACTCCAAATGGGCTAAACTGTATGCCTGCCTCTAATATGATTAATTATTACTATATGGCGATATGATATGCCAGGTATACCCACAGGGCCTTGATCCTCTGCCAATTGTGTTACTTAATCTCAGTCTATTATAGAGTTTGTTTTATGGCAATGTGAAATTTGAGTTTGCGAACACGGATTGTTGCCCAGAGAGGAGAAATGGCTGCAGTGATTTGTCACTATAAATGCACAACCAACATGCACATGGTATTTTCCGCTGGACAGCTTAGGTTGATGAATTTTCTGCAGTTGGGATCTGCACAAGTGATCATTCATTTGATGCAATTTGAATGGTAGGGTACAGTCGATATAGAGATAGAAAGGTATGGGGGCATGGCTATGTGAGCATACGAGAAGTGACGTTCTGAATAGCATTGAAAAGCAAAGTGGCTGATAGAGTCCAAACACGTGTGAAATATATTAGCGCTTTTTAATATCTGCCGAGCATAGCAGTTTCAGTAACGATGTCCGCTCGGACATAATTAATTATGGGTGTTGCCACATATAGAGTTGAGCAATAACTTTCCCTTCCTGCTCCAGATTTACCTGAGCGTACAGCCGGTCTTTTGAATTCAGTGTTAACTGCGGTCTGCACGTGAGATGAATCATATAGTGTGATATAAAATGATGGGCCATCTCGACATGGAGCTACTATTACAAGGTGGCGTGGCTTTGTTAACAGATTGCAAAATTAATTTTTATTGGAGAGCAGTGTACGCTCACATGGGCAGACTATTTCCAAAGGTTTGAGGAAATGTATTAGCACTTTTTGTTATATCTGCGAAGTTTAGTACATATACATTGTAGGTGCCATTGTCCACTGGGACTTAATCATGAATGCAACATTGCCACATGTGTAAGTTGAGTAATAATTCCCTGCCCACATTCGATGTGCACATTAGATGTGATGTATTTATGAAGGAATTACATTATATATTAGAATTTCCTTTTGTGAGAGTATACTTGAAATACTTTTGAAATGTGCATGTTGACCAACCATGTTAAATGCCAAAGGGCTTCTCCCTGGCGCGAAATCCTGCCAGTCTAGTCTTTATTTCCATGATGATGTAATGAGTGAAATACTTGCCGAGATTGCGCGCATGTCATGTGATCAAGGCCGCACTAGACGGTTGAAATGCGTAATGGCGAACGTGGTGGTGGACAAATGAATAAATGCAACTAAATCGGATCTGGTGCCTTCATTGATCCTTTCTTGACAAGCATGGGGTATGCCCGATGTGATATATGTATATATGTACACGCCATCTTATAGAGAAAAGTGCGAAAACCATACCGTATTAGTGAAATAAATAAGTCTCTCCCCTCACATCTATTATAAGTACAAGCAACGTAATTGGTTGCCGCTTTTAGCATACCATGTGCAACACATTGATCAGAAAACGCATTGAGGAAAGGGAGAGGAGAATGCTTGGAAGATGTGCCGTCCTGTCTGGCAAGTGTAGAGGTACGGCCTACCATATACTATGTGCTGGGGGGGAGGGGTTTCACGGGACGCAAAATAACGGAGACCACACCAGTATGATAGTGTCGGGAGATGACCCACGTGCGGGTCCTCCCCTTTTATTAAACCCCGCAGGCCACGCCTGGCCTGCGGATGACGTGGGTACAACTTCGGGCTTTCGCCAGGAACACAGGACCGCTAACTGTTACATCCCTCCCCAACTTGGATCTTCAAAATCCAGTCCAGAAAAACCCACTAGCACTTTGGTTGTGCCATGATAAGTCTGTAATGTGTTTAGCATGCAAAGTCCAGAAGATGCTGGTTGGGCCGGGGATTGGGTCGCAAACCATAGCGGTGTTGTTGACCCCTGATGGAGGGTCTACATGGTGATAGTGACGGTGGTGGCGAGCCAGGAGGCAGAGGCCCTGATGAGACAGAGTCGGGGATATTGATCGCTTCATCTGCTCGGCAGGGGCTATCTCTGTCTGGATCCTGCAGGTCTCGAGGGTCTGACTACGATTGTACCGGCGGGACCTCTTTAAATCAGGAGATGTTGCGGGAGATTTCCTCACTGCCTTTCTGGGCTGTCACCATGGTGCCATTACTGGAGACGACTGTCCATAACCCTGGTTCATGGGCGGTTCGGGATTTTCCTCCCGGTCGGCGATCTTTGAGAAGAACTGTGGCACCTGGTCGGAGTGACCGGGATATGGCGTGGCGTCGGATGCTTGCTCTGCGATTTTGCCGTTCACGCCTCGCCTGGGTTTCTTGCACGTCGTGTGGCGGGGGTGTCCACCCTGGACACGTGGGGATTAGGTCTCTCTGCGCCCCTCTGAACATGAGTGCCCAGGGGCTCTGTAGCGTAGTGCAGTGTGGAGTGCTCCTATATTCCCTAAGGAAGTCGTGTAGGCGCCGCTCTGGGTCTGCTTGTTCCACATTGGCAATGCAAAGCATTTTGTTTAGTGTCCTCATGAATTGCTCCACGTCCCCGTTAGCTTGGGGCCATTGGGGCGTGACGCGGCGGTGGCGGATCCCTCGTTGAAGAAAAGTGGCAAAGTCAGACCCTTGAAAAGGTGGCCCATTATCGCTTCGGATTTCAGTGGGGAACCCAAATGTGGCAAACACTTTATCCAGGACGGGTGCCACCTGTGCGAATGCGGTCGACATGACTGGTTCCACTATGGGATATTTTGAGAATGCGTCTATAAGGACGAGCGTATGCTTCCCTCCCGAGAAACTCCCGAAGTCTATGCTGACTTTCAACCATGGGACGGTGCAAGCTTCTTCAGTGATGACCGGGATCGGTCGCTCAAGTGCACTTGTCATCTGGCAGGCTGGGCAGCAGCGTACAAGATCTTCCACCATCGTTTCGAGTTCTGGGAACCAGACCTTTTCTCTCATTCTTGCTTTCATTTTCGTCACTCCTTGGTGACCCCCATGTGTTAGTTGGGTTGCTCGTTGCCTCAGAGCTTGTGGGATTATCAGCCTCGGGCCTCGGAGGAGTATTCCGTCTGACGTAGCGCTCATATTTTCGTCAACTCTCCACGGTCCTCGGGTGCCGACGTGTTGGTTTGCTGGAGGTATGATTTCTGCCATCCCCTTCTCAAGCTGCAACTCCATCAGTCCCAAATTATTCACCATGTACACATTATAATCATGGGAGGCCGGAGAAGATTCTGTTCATCCATTTGGTTTGAATATAAAATATCTCAGGACTAAATCTAAATAAAAGGGTTTTGATAATCTCAGGATAACATTTAAATAACAGTTTTTATGTGAATCTCAGGACTAAATTTAAATAAAAGCTTTTTGAAAATCTTTGGAATAAATGTAATTAGAACATTTGTATGTTGAGATGTCCAGAACAGACAATAAAGTAGCAGAGGGGCAATAATGGCTGTTTAGCCCTTGACAGCAGGCAAGCATCTGGACCTCCTTTTCTTCAGGATAAATAGGTCAGGGTCACTTGCGTCTGTAACTTGCGTGGACTGGCAAGCAGGCAGTTGTTCCCTGGGTCTGCCACGAGCAGGTACATGGAGGCTGTTCTCCCGGCTCCCTCACAACAAATCTCCAGCTGTATTTGTTCCCATAAACTTCAACAAACACATTTATCAACCTTTCGAAAGCGTCTAAAAAATCACAATAATAATAATACAACATCTAGCAACAAGAATCCACTTGGTGATGTATATGTGCACAAGAAAAATGTAACATTGATGGTTATTTTAATTATGTTGCAGTTACTTAAATTATTCCTCAATTTTTCAACACGTTTACATAAGTTACTTTTCAAGTTACACTTCAGACACCCCCTTATAATGTTATATAACTATAAACCTTTGTCATCGATAATCAACCCCTACTATAGGTGTAACTCAGAATTGTCCCCAATGTATGCATAGTCATTCACATATAGACTACTGTTAAAAGGTTATTGTGGACTGAACTCGGACCTTCTGGGCAGACCCAGCCATTCTTGCAAATGTTTGCTGTCCCTTGGCCACTGTTTCATGGCCGTGTTTACCAGAGGCGCAACTAGAGTGAAATTATGGGGGTGGGGGTACTTCTTCCAGCAATCGGCAGAGTGAAGATGCAGGGGCTCTAAGAAGGGGTGAAAGAACAACAAAGCCTCGTTAACAAGTAAATGGTCTTTTAAAGACCTGTGAAGTACTCAGGTGTGGCTCTGTGTGTGCCCGGGAAGCTGTCTCTGCCTGGGCTGACACACACGACGGGGTGGGGGGCGGGGGGGGGCTGAAGCCCTGTGAGCCCAATGGGCGTTGCACGCCTGGTGTTTACTATGTTTGTTCTGTTGGCATTCGTTCTTATCTCCATTAGTTCCTGGGGGGTTACTGGAGAATAGCTTTGGTGTGTGCATCACTAACAGAAATCAAAAGGGGTGAGCCTAGTCCGTCTCTGACCTTCTCAGTCCTCTTTGGAAACCCTCACCTTCTTCTCAGCTGTTCGAAAAGGATTGCAGAAATCTAGACTTTTACCTCTCACCTGCAGCCACAAGCCATTGTCCAGAGAAGGTCACACATATGTTAGATGTGTTAAAATTATCGTTAGAAACTAATTGGTTTGGGATATATCAGAGTTTGAACTCCCTGAGTAAAGAAACCTCCACCAGTCCAGTCTTCAACTGGCCACTGGCCCCTCCAGTGCCCTTTGTGGGCGCCCCCAGGTCTCATCGGTGTCCAGTCACCAGAAACTGCAAACATCAGTTTTATGACAGGTAATGCAAGTTACATTTTGCTTCCCCAGTGGCCCTCTTCTTGGCTGCAACATAATGCCTAACAGTAAATATTTCACATGCCCCATTAATGCATTGCACCTGCATCATTGTACTGTAGTTCGCTGCCTATTGCGAGTGTCGTTGCATTTATTGCATACCACTTTGTGCAAAGGCTGCAGTGGTACAGCCTGATAATTTAACCCCTCATCAGAGGTGCTAAGCATCCGATGGTATTTTGTCAGCCGTGACCCCTTCAAGAGCTGAAATAAATTGGTGCGTTTCTTCAGAGGTTTGGCATTATTCTGTTTGAGTGATTAATTAGATAAGTTGTATTGCTATACATAGCTTAATGGCACATTTTCACTGATTATGTAGACGAGGGGTAACCAGCATAGGTCCAGGAGGACCTGAGCCATTCGAAATTTCTGGATCTTCAAACCAATTCTTACATAAAAATGTTCCATTGGGGTTCACCGTAGATGCAGATGTAGCATAGGTGGAAATTCTAAAAATGTGGCATGAATCCGGACTTCATGGGCATATATTGGCCCCCTGATTTAAATATTTCATCACATTCTTTACTCCTATACTTATACTTTTTGCATTTGTAGAAACCAGTGAGTTGGTGTGCTGCATTTCCCATTTTCATGGTCATTCAACTTAACCGCTTCGGTGCTCATGACGAGACCAGCTCGTCATGAGTCACAGTGGAGCTGTGCTCATGACGAGATGGTCTTGTCATAACGGCTGCGCGCCGCCCACGCGGGATTAATTCCCCGCCTGTGCGGGAGAATTAATCAGTGGGCGGGGTCGTGACGAGACCAGCTCGTCATGAGCACAGCTCCACCGTGACTCATGACGAGCTGGTCTCGTCCACGAGCACCACGGCGCCGCGCTCGCCCCCGCACCCGTGGGGGAATTACCCCCGCAGGGAAGGGGTTAAAGAGTGTGGGTTAACCCTTCAATGACTGTCTTCTGTTTTTCAAGAGCCTACTGACCGGGAATTAACTATTTCCATTGATTTTAAGGAGAAGTCCAGCGTATTTACTTTATGCAATGCAATAGGCATTTCTACAAGAAATAAAAAGCTAACAGTATACCCTGTTTGACATGATTGTCAGTGAGTTTCCATAAGGGATATTACAAACTGACACATTTCTCCCTGTATGATTATTGTTTAAAGTCTTCAACCGTTTAAACCTAGATATTTATTTTTAACACCCTAAGACACAGATCTGAAGCTGAGCTCCTACCTATTTGTTTTTTGCAACACCACAAAGGCAAAATTATCCACACAGTTCCACGCCACACAATTCAACTCCACACATTTTCAATCTGCGCCACATAATATGACACCAAACCACATAATTCAACACAACAAAATTACACAACACACACATCCAATCCATACCACAGAATTCCACATCACGCCACAAATTTCAACAGCGCAGCACATAATTAAACTCCACTACATACCACTCTACAAAATACCGTTCCAAATAATTGCACTCCATAATACACACAATCCCGTTACACATGATCCCAGTACACTGAATGCCACATAATTACTATTCACATAATTCCACTGCACACCTTCCCACATAATTCCACTACACAAAATGACTCCACACCACACTATTCCATGCCACACTATTCCACAACTAACAATTCCAATCCAACCCACATAATTCCACTACAGACCACATACATACACTCATAACATGTGAATAAAAAAAAATTATCCAATAACTCTAACTCAAGCAAATGCTAGACCAATTTGCATTGAAAATGCTTGTTTGGAAGAGCTTTCTCTCTCTTTCTTTCTCTCTTTCCCCCTCATTTTCTTATCTTCCAACTTTTCTTCTTTTTACTGCTAACATTTTTTTTTCTTTTTGGCTTTTCATCCTCCGATTCTTTTTTTATATTCAGAGTAAATGATTAGGAATTAGTAATTGCGCTTAGACTATATTTATATACTATTCATTTCAGGATAGGTTTAATCGTAAGGCACATAGGACCAGATGTACGACCATTGGCTTTTGCGACTCGCAAATTGCGAAAAATTGCGAGTCACAATTTGCGAGTCGCAAAAGCCAATGTACAACAGTGTCACACTGTTAGCGATTCCCATTGGGGTCGCTAAATGCGAGGCTCATGAATATTAATGAGACACCTGCAATTTGCAACCCCATTGGGAATGGCTGGCCCTCCCAGGGATTGTGGCTTGATGGGCTCAGCAGACCTCCATGTCTGGGACTGCTTTTCAATAAAGCAGTTTTTTTTAAAATGCAGCCTATTTTCCTTAAAGAAAAACGGGATGCATAAAAAAAAAATGAAATGTTTTAGTTTCATTTTTTAAGGGCAGGTAGTGGTCCCTGGGACCACTGCCTGCCCTTGAAAAATATTTTTAGAGCCAGTCACAAAGAGAAGTGTCCCCTGGGGGCCCCTTTCCATTTGCGACTCCATTGCCACCCTCTTGAAGAGGGCGGTAAATTGCGAGTGTTGCGGTCGCAAAACATTCATACATGGCTTGTGAGTCGCTATTAGGAAGGGAACGCCCCTTCCTAATTGCGAATCGCAAAACACTATTTTGCGAGTCGCAATTTTTGCGAGTCGCAAACTAGTGTTAGTACATTGGCCATGTGGGTTTTTGCATGCGCAAACGGGTCGCAAACCCGTTTGCGCATGCAAAAACTGGTCGTACATCTGGCCCATAGTCACTTTCTGTATCAATATTGAGCACAGTCACTTTATTCAAGACTTCCACTAACGTGGGAAACTGCAGGAGTACACTTAATGAAGACATCTATCAACTGTGTTATAGATTAAATAAGAAGCTTTGGTAATCTGATATTGTTGTAATATTGCAAAACATATAAGCATTTTATTGGTAACGAAAGAAGGGCACTTATGCACTTTATAATGGAATCATCTGTAGTGTAAAATTATGTCGGATAAGGAGAATGTGATTATGTTAGGTGTTGTGTATGCAATGGTCTCGTACAAAGCCCATGCAGGTCGCAATTATGGTGGTAAAAAGCCCGAGAATAATTGGTAGAGGAAGTGACTGGTAATAAATAAGGAGATATGACAATTTGATATTGTAACAGTATTGCAAAGCATACAAGCACTTTATCATAAATCAAGGAAGAACACTCATACACTTTATAATTTATTTATTTGCGGTGCAAAATGATGTTGTGTTAGGGAAATGAGACTACAGTAGATAAGTGTAAATGCAACGGAATGATACAGAGCCCATACAGGGCACAATTATGGTGGGTGATAGCCCAGGAATAATTGGTTACTAGAAGCGACTGCAGAGATGGATAAAAAGTTAAAAATGACCTATCTGAGGGGGAAATATAGATTTGAGGAATGGCAAGGGAAATGTTCTCTGTGTAATGCCCATACAGGCGCCATTATCAATGTTATAGCAAGATATGCGGCTCATTGTGAGACGTGTAAACAAAAATGATGAGAAGTATCATTATGCGTAGCGTGGTAAAGAATGATTATTTGCTGGTTTGCGAGACGTAAATGGTAGTACTAATATGCTGTATATAACTCAGTCATGGTAATAAAGACTAACCTAAAATGGCAGCACCGAAATATGCCTATGCTGTTCTCACAGTTGAGTTAACTTTCCTGCGTACATTGTGGAACTTGTAGAGTGCCTCGGTGCAATTCATGCCCTTCAGTGGCTGTGCTTCGGTTCCATCTCACCTGTGAGGCCCCACTGGAGGGAAATACAAGTATTCAGCGTGTGGAGGGAAATGCCTGGGTCTGCTGGTGCTCCGTTCTGCCGAGGCCTGTGAACAAGGGCCAGGAGGCCCGAAACGAAGACAAATGCCCGTGTTTTTTGAATAAAGAACTCGGAAGAGTTAATTGCTGTGGAGTGCGTCTTCTTTGAGGACAAGTTTGGGAAATATATATATATATATATATATATATATATATATATATATATATATATACACACACACACACACATACAGATACATACAGAACAGAAGGGGTGGTGATTGTGTTAAGGATTTAAGGGTACTTGAAATGTGCTATATTGTGAGCCTAAAGGGCAAAACTCCAAATGGGCTAAACTGTATGCCTGCCTCTAATATGATTAATTATTACTATATGGCGATATGATATGCCAGGTATACCCACAGGGCCTTGATCCTCTGCCAATTGTGTTACTTAATTTCAGTCTATTATAGAGTTTGTTTTATGGCAATGTGAAATTTGAGTTTGCGAACACGGATTGTTGCCCAGAGAGGAGAAATGGCTGCAGTGATTTGTCACTATAAATGCACAACCAACATGCACATGGTATTTTCCGCTGGACAGCTTAGGTTGATGAATTTTCTGCAGTTGGGATCTGCACAAGTGATCATTCATTTGATGCAATTTGAATGGTAGGGTACAGTCGATATAGAGATAGAAAGGTATGGGGGCATGGCTATGTGAGCATACGAGAAGTGACGTTCTGAATAGCATTGAAAAGCAAAGTGGCTGATAGAGTCCAAACACATGTGAAATATATTAGCGCTTTTTAATATCTGCCGAGCATAGCAGTTTCAGTAACGATGTCCGCTCGGACATAATTAATTATGGGTGTTGCCACATATAGAGTTGAGCAATAACTTTCCCTTCCTGCTCCAGATTTACCTGAGCGTACAGCCGGTCTTTTGAATTCAGTGTTAACTGCGGTCTGCACGTGAGATGAATCATATAGTGTGATATAAAATGATGGGCCATCTCGACATGGAGCTACTATTACAAGGTGGCGTGGCTTTGTTAACAGATTGCAAAATTAATTTTTATTGGAGAGCAGTGTACGCTCACATGGGCAGACTATTTCCAAAGGTTTGAGGAAATGTATTAGCACTTTTTGTTATATCTGCGAAGTTTAGTACATATACATTGTAGGTGCCATTGTCCACTGGGACTTAATCATGAATGCAACATTGCCACATGTGTAAGTTGAGTAATAATTCCCTGCCCACATTCGATGTGCACATTAGATGTGATGTATTTATGAAGGAATTACATTATATATTAGAATTTCCTTTTGTGAGAGTATACTTGAAATACTTTTGAAATGTGCATGTTGACCAACCATGTTAAATGCCAAAGGGCTTCTCCCTGGCGCGAAATCCTGCCAGTCTAGTCTTTATTTCCATGATGATGTAATGAGTGAAATACTTGCCGAGATTGCGCGCATGTCATGTGATCAAGGCCGCACTAGACGGTTGAAATGCGTAATGGCGAACGTGGTGGTGGACAAATGAATAAATGCAACTAAATCGGATCTGGTGCCTTCATTGATCCTTTCTTGACAAGCATGGGGTATGCCCGATGTGATATATGTATATATGTACACGCCATCTTATAGAGAAAAGTGCGAAAACCATACCGTATTAGTGAAATAAATAAGTCTCTCCCCTCACATCTATTATAAGTACAAGCAACGTAATTGGTTGCCGCTTTTAGCATACCATGTGCAACACATTGATCAGAAAACGCATTGAGGAAAGGGAGAGGAGAATGCTTGGAAGATGTGCCGTCCTGTCTGGCAAGTGTAGAGGTACGGCCTACCATATACTATGTGCTGGGGGGAGGGGTTTCACGGGACGCAAAATAACGGAGACCACACCAGTATGATAGTGTCGGGAGATGACCCACGTGCGGGTCCTCCCCTTTTATTAAACCCCGCAGGCCACGCCTGGCCTGCGGATGACGTGGGTACAACTTCGGGCTTTCGCCAGGAACACAGGACCGCTAACTGTTACATCCCTCCCCAACTTGGATCTTCAAAATCCAGTCCAGAAAAACCCACTAGCACTTTGGTTGTGCCATGATAAGTCTGTAATGTGTTTAGCATGCAAAGTCCAGAAGATGCTGGTTGGGCCGGGGATTGGGTCGCAAACCATAGCGGTGTTGTTGACCCCTGATGGAGGGTCTACATGGTGATAGTGACGGTGGTGGCGAGCCAGGAGGCAGAGGCCCTGATGAGACAGAGTCGGGGATATTGATCGCTTCATCTGCTCGGCAGGGGCTATCTCTGTCTGGATCCTGCAGGTCTCGAGGGTCTGACTACGATTGTACCGGCGGGACCTCTTTAAATCAGGAGATGTTGCGGGAGATTTCCTCACTGCCTTTCTGGGCTGTCACCATGGTGCCATTACTGGAGACGACTGTCCATAACCCTGGTTCATGGGCGGTTCGGGATTTTCCTCCCGGTCGGCGATCTTTGAGAAGAACTGTGGCACCTGGTCGGAGTGACCGGGATATGGCGTGGCGTCGGATGCTTGCTCTGCGATTTTGCCGTTCACGCCTCGCCTGGGTTTCTTGCACGTCGTGTGGCGGGGGTGTCCACCCTGGACACGTGGGGATTAGGTCTCTCTGCGCCCCTCTGAACATGAGTGCCCAGGGGCTCTGTAGCGTAGTGCAGTGTGGAGTGCTCCTATATTCCCTAAGGAAGTCGTGTAGGCGCCGCTCTGGGTCTGCTTGTTCCACATTGGCAATGCAAAGCATTTTGTTTAGTGTCCTCATGAATTGCTCCACGTCCCCGTTAGCTTGGGGCCATTGGGGCGTGACGCGGCGGTGGCGGATCCCTCGTTGAAGAAAAGTGGCAAAGTCAGACCCTTGAAAAGGTGGCCCATTATCGCTTCGGATTTCAGTGGGGAACCCAAATGTGGCAAACACTTTATCCAGGACGGGTGCCACCTGTGCGAATGCGGTCGACATGACTGGTTCCACTATGGGATATTTTGAGAATGCGTCTATAAGGACGAGCGTATGCTTCCCTCCCGAGAAACTCCCGAAGTCTATGCTGACTTTCAACCATGGGACGGTGCAAGCTTCTTCAGTGATGACCGGGATCGGTCGCTCAAGTGCACTTGTCATCTGGCAGGCTGGGCAGCAGCGTACAAGATCTTCCACCATCGTTTCGAGTTCTGGGAACCAGACCTTTTCTCTCATTCTTGCTTTCATTTTCGTCACTCCTTGGTGACCCCCATGTGTTAGTTGGGTTGCTCGTTGCCTCAGAGCTTGTGGGATTATCAGCCTCGGGCCTCGGAGGAGTATTCCGTCTGACGTAGCGCTCATATTTTCGTCAACTCTCCACGGTCCTCGGGTGCCGACGTGTTGGTTTGCTGGAGGTATGATTTCTGCCATCCCCTTCTCAAGCTGCAACTCCATCAGTCCCAAATTATTCACCATGTACACATTATAATCATGGGAGGCCGGAGAAGATTCTGTTCATCCATTTGGTTTGAATATAAAATATCTCAGGACTAAATCTAAATAAAAGGGTTTTGAGAATCTCAGGATAACATTTAAATAACAGTTTTTATGTGAATCTCAGGACTAAATTTAAATAAAAGCTTTTTGAAAATCTTTGGAATAAATGTAATTAGAACATTTGTATGTTGAGATGTCCAGAACAGACAATAAAGTAGCAGAGGGGCAATAATGGCTGTTTAGCCCTTGACAGCAGGCAAGCATCTGGACCTCCTTTTCTTCAGGATAAATAGGTCAGGGTCACTTGCGTCTGTAACTTGCGTGGACTGGCAAGCAGGCAGTTGTTCCCTGGGTCTGCCACGAGCAGGTACATGGAGGCTGTTCTCCCGGCTCCCTCACAACAAATCTCCAGCTGTATTTGTTCCCATAAACTTCAACAAACACATTTATCAACCTTTCGAAAGCGTCTAAAAAATCACAATAATAATAATACAACATCTAGCAACAAGAATCCACTTGGTGATGTATATGTGCACAAGAAAAATGTAACATTGATGGTTATTTTAATTATGTTGCAGTTACTTAAATTATTCCTCAATTTTTCAACACGTTTACATAAGTTACTTTTCAAGTTACACTTCAGACACCCCCTTATAATGTTATATAACTATAAACCTTTGTCATCGATAATCAACCCCTACTATAGGTGTAACTCAGAATTGTCCCCAATGTATGCATAGTCATTCACATATAGACTACTGTTAAAAGGTTATTGTGGACTGAACTCGGACCTTCTGGGCAGACCCAGCCATTCTTGCAAATGTTTGCTGTCCCTTGGCCACTGTTTCATGGCCGTGTTTACCAGAGGCGCAACTAGAGTGAAATTATGGGGGTGGGGGTACTTCTTCCAGCAATCGGCAGAGTGAAGATGCAGGGGCTCTAAGAAGGGGTGAAAGAACAACAAAGCCTCGTTAACAAGTAAATGGTCTTTTAAAGACCTGTGAAGTACTCAGGTGTGGCTCTGTGTGTGCCCGGGAAGCTGTCTCTGCCTGGGCTGACACACACGACGGGGTGGGGGGCGGGGGGTGGGCTGAAGCCCTGTGAGCCCAATGGGCGTTGCACGCCTGGTGTTTACTATGTTTGTTCTGTTGGCATTCGTTCTTATCTCCATTAGTTCCTGGGGGTTACTGGAGAATAGCTTTGGTGTGTGCATCACTAACAGAAATCAAAAGGGGTGAGCCTAGTCCGTCTCTGACCTTCTCAGTCCTCTTTGGAAACCCTCACCTTCTTCTCAGCTGTTCGAAAAGGATTGCAGAAATCTAGACTTTTACCTCTCACCTGCAGCCACAAGCCATTGTCCAGAGAAGGTCACACATATGTTAGATGTGTTAAAATTATCGTTAGAAACTAATTGGTTTGGGATATATCAGAGTTTGAACTCCCTGAGTAAAGAAACCTCCACCAGTCCAGTCTTCAACTGGCCACTGGCCCCTCCAGTGCCCTTTGTGGGCGCCCCCAGGTCTCATCGGTGTCCAGTCACCAGAAACTGCAAACATCAGTTTTATGACAGGTAATGCAAGTTACATTTTGCTTCCCCAGTGGCCCTCTTCTTGGCTGCAACATAATGCCTAACAGTAAATATTTCACATGCCCCATTAATGCATTGCACCTGCATCATTGTACTGTAGTTCGCTGCCTATTGCGAGTGTCGTTGCATTTATTGCATACCACATTGTGCAAAGACTGCAGTGGTACAGCCTGATAATTTAACCCCTCATCAGAGGTGCTAAGCATCCGATGGTATTTTGTCAGCCGTGACCCCTTCAAGAGCTGAAATAAATTGGTGCGTTTCTTCAGAGGTTTGGCATTATTCTGTTTGAGTGATTAATTAGATAAGTTGTATTGCTATACATAGCTTAATGGCAAATTTTCACTGATTATGTAGACGAGGGGTAACCAGCATAGGTCCAGGAGGACCTGAGCCATTCGAAATTTCTGGATCTTCAAACCAATTCTTACATAAAAATGTTCCATTGGGGTTCACCGTAGATGCAGATGTAGCATAGGTGGAAATTCTAAAAATGTGGCATGAATCCGGACTTCATGGGCATATATTGGCCCCCTGATTTAAATATTTCATCACATTCTTTACTCCTATACTTATACTTTTTGCATTTGTAGAAACCAGTGAGTTGGTGTGCTGCATTTCCCATTTTCATGGTCATTCAACTTAACCGCTTCGGTGCTCATGACGAGACCAGCTCGTCATGAGTCACAGTGGAGCTGTGCTCATGACGAGATGGTCTTGTCATAACGGCTGCGCGCCGCCCACGCGGGATTAATTCCCCGCCTGTGCGGGAGAATTAATCAGTGGGCGGGGTCGTGACGAGACCAGCTCGTCATGAGCACAGCTCCACCGTGACTCATGACGAGCTGGTCTCGTCACGAGCACCACGGCGCCGCGCTCGCCCCCCCGCACCCGTGGGGGAATTACCCCCGCAGGGAAGGGGTTAAAGAGTGTGGGTTAACCCTTCAATGACTGTCTTCTGTTTTTCAAGAGCCTACTGACCGGGAATTAACTATTTCCATTGATTTTAAGGAGAAGTCCAGCGTATTTACTTTATGCAATGCAATAGGCATTTCTACAAGAAATAAAAAGCTAACAGTATACCCTGTTTGACATGATTGTCAGTGAGTTTCCATAAGGGATATTACAAACTGACACATTTCTCCCTGTATGATTATTGTTTAAAGTCTTCAACCGTTTAAACCTAGATATTTATTTTTAACACCCTAAGACACAGATCTGAAGCTGAGCTCCTACCTATTTGTTTTTTGCAACACCACAAAGGCAAAATTATCCACACAGTTCCACGCCACACAATTCAACTCCACACATTTTCAATCTGCGCCACATAATATGACACCAAACCACATAATTCAACACAACAAAATTACACAACACACACATCCAATCCATACCACAGAATTCCACATCACGCCACAAATTTCAACAGCGCAGCACATAATTAAACTCCACTACATACCACTCTACAAAATACCGTTCCAAATAATTGCACTCCATAATACACACAATCCCGTTACACATGATCCCAGTACACTGAATGCCACATAATTACTATTCACATAATTCCACTGCACACCTTCCCACATAATTCCACTACACAAAATGACTCCACACCACACTATTCCATGCCACACTATTCCACAACTAACAATTCCAATCCAACCCACATAATTCCACTACAGACCACATACATACACTCATAACATGTGAATAAAAAAAATTATCCAATAACTCTAACTCAAGCAAATGCTAGACCAATTTGCATTGAAAATGCTTGTTTGGAAGAGCTTTCTCTCTCTTTCTTTCTCTCTTTCCCCCTCATTTTCTTATCTTCCAACTTTTCTTCTTTTTACTGCTAACATTTTTTTTTCTTTTTGGCTTTTCATCCTCCGATTCTTTTTTTATATTCAGAGTAAATGATTAGGAATTAGTAATTGCGCTTAGACTATATTTATATACTATTCATTTCAGGATAGGTTTAATCGTAAGGCACATAGGACCAGATGTACGACCATTGGCTTTTGCGACTCGCAAATTGCGAAAAATTGCGAGTCACAATTTGCGAGTCGCAAAAGCCAATGTACAACAGTGTCACACTGTTAGCGATTCCCATTGGGGTCGCTAAATGCGAGGCTCATGAATATTAATGAGACACCTGCAATTTGCAACCCCATTGGGAATGGCTGGCCCTCCCAGGGATGGTGGCTTGATGGGCTCAGCAGACCTCCATGTCTGGGACTGCTTTTCAATAAAGCAGTTTTTTTAAAATGCAGCCTATTTTCCTTAAAGAAAAACGGGATGCATAAAAAAAAAATGAAATGTTTTAGTTTCATTTTTTAAGGGCAGGTAGTGGTCCCTGGGACCACTGCCTGCCCTTGAAAAATATTTTTAGAGCCAGTCACAAAGAGAAGTGTCCCCTGGGGGCCCCTTTCCATTTGCGACTCCATTGCCACCCTCTTGAAGAGGGCGGTAAATTGCGAGTGTTGCGGTCGCAAAACATTCATACATGGCTTGTGAGTCGCTATTAGGAAGGGAACGCCCCTTCCTAATTGCGAATCGCAAAACACTATTTTGCGAGTCGCAATTTTTTGCGAGTCGCAAACTAGTGTTAGTACATTGGCCATGTGGGTTTTTGCATGCGCAAACGGGTCGCAAACCCGTTTGCGCATGCAAAAACTGGTCGTACATCTGGCCCATAGTCACTTTCTGTATCAATATTGAGCACAGTCACTTTATTCAAGACTTCCACTAACGTGGGAAACTGCAGGAGTACACTTAATGAAGACATCTATCAACTGTGTTATAGATTAAATAAGAAGCTTTGGTAATCTGATATTGTTGTAATATTGCAAAACATATAAGCATTTTATTGGTAACGAAAGAAGGGCACTTATGCACTTTATAATGGAATCATCTGTAGTGTAAAATTATGTCGGATAAGGAGAATGTGATTATGTTAGGTGTTGTGTATGCAATGGTCTCGTACAAAGCCCATGCAGGTCGCAATTATGGTGGTAAAAAGCCCGAGAATAATTGGTAGAGGAAGTGACTGGTAATAAATAAGGAGATATGACAATTTGATATTGTAACAGTATTGCAAAGCATACAAGCACTTTATCATAAATCAAGGAAGAACACTCATACACTTTATAATTTATTTATTTGCGGTGCAAAATGATGTTGTGTTAGGGAAATGAGACTACAGTAGATAAGTGTAAATGCAACGGAATGATACAGAGCCCATACAGGGCACAATTATGGTGGGTGATAGCCCAGGAATAATTGGTTACTAGAAGCGACTGCAGAGATGGATAAAAAGTTAAAAATGACCTATCTGAGGGGGGAAATATAGATTTGAGGAATGGCAAGGGAAATGTTCTCTGTGTAATGCCCATACAGGCGCCATTATCAATGTTATAGCAAGATATGCGGCTCATTGTGAGACGTAAACAAAAATGATGAGAAGTATCATTATGCGTAGCGTGGTAAAGAATGATTATTTGCTGGTTTGCGAGACGTAAATGGTAGTACTAATATGCTGTATATAACTCAGTCATGGTAATAAAGACTAACCTAAAATGGCAGCACCGAAATATGCCTATGCTGTTCTCACAGTTGAGTTAACTTTCCTGCGTACATTGTGGAACTTGTAGAGTGCCTCGGTGCAATTCATGCCCTTCAGTGGCTGTGCTTCGGTTCCATCTCACCTGTGAGGCCCCCGGGAGGGAAATACAAGTATTCAGCGTGTGGAGGGAAATGCCTGGGTCTGCTGGTGCTCCGTTCTGCCGAGGCCTGTGAACAAGGGCCAGGAGGCCCGAAACGAAGACAAATGCCCGTGTTTTTTAATAAAGAACTCGGAAGAGTTAATTGCTGTGGAGTGCGTCTTCTTTGAGGACAAGTTTGGGAAATATATATATATATATATATATATATATATATATATACACACACACTACAGATACATACAGAACAGAAGGGGTGGTGATTGTGTTAAGGATTTAAGGGTACTTGAAATGTGCTATATTGTGAGCCTAAAGGGCAAAACTCCAGATGGGCTAAACTGTATGCCTGCCTCTAATATGATTAATTATTACTATATGGCGATATGATATGCCAGGTATACCCACAGGGCCTTGATCCTCTGCCAATTGTGTTACTTAATTTCAGTCTATTATAGAGTTTGTTTTATGGCAATGTGAAATTTGAGTTTGCGAACACGGATTGTTGCCCAGAGAGGAGAAATGGCTGCAGTGATTTGTCACTATAAATGCACAACCAACATGCACATGGTATTTTCCGCTGGACAGCTTAGGTTGATGAATTTTCTGCAGTTGGGATCTGCACAAGTGATCATTCATTTGATGCAATTTGAATGGTAGGGTACAGTCGATATAGAGATAGAAAGGTATGGGGGCATGGCTATGTGAGCATACGAGAAGTGACGTTCTGAATAGCATTGAAAAGCAAAGTGGCTGATAGAGTCCAAACACATGTGAAATATATTAGCGCTTTTTAATATCTGCCGAGCATAGCAGTTTCAGTAACGATGTCCGCTCGGACATAATTAATTATGGGTGTTGCCACATATAGAGTTGAGCAATAACTTTCCCTTCCTGCTCCAGATTTACCTGAGCGTACAGCCGGTCTTTTGAATTCAGTGTTAACTGCGGTCTGCACGTGAGATGAATCATATAGTGTGATATAAAATGATGGGCCATCTCGACATGGAGCTACTATTACAAGGTGGCGTGGCTTTGTTAACAGATTGCAAAATTAATTTTTATTGGAGAGCAGTGTACGCTCACATGGGCAGACTATTTCCAAAGGTTTGAGGAAATGTATTAGCACTTTTTGTTATATCTGCGAAGTTTAGTACATATACATTGTAGGTGCCATTGTCCACTGGGACTTAATCATGAATGCAACATTGCCACATGTGTAAGTTGAGTAATAATTCCCTGCCCACATTCGATGTGCACATTAGATGTGATGTATTTATGAAGGAATTACATTATATATTAGAATTTCCTTTTGTGAGAGTATACTTGAAATACTTTTGAAATGTGCATGTTGACCAACCATGTTAAATGCCAAAGGGCTTCTCCCTGGCGCGAAATCCTGCCAGTCTAGTCTTTATTTCCATGATGATGTAATGAGTGAAATACTTGCCGAGATTGCGCGCATGTCATGTGATCAAGGCCGCACTAGACGGTTCAAATGCCTAATGGCGAACGTGGTGGTGGACAAATGAATAAACGCAACTGAATCGGATCTGGTGCCTTCATTGATCCTTTCTTGACAAGCATGGGGTATGCCCGATGTGATATATGTATATATGTACACGCCATCTTATAGAGAAAAGTGCGAAAACCATACCGTATTAGTGAAATAAATAAGTCTCTCCCCTCACATCTATTATAAGTACAAGCAACGTAATTGGTTGCCGCTTTTAGCATATCATGTGCAACACATTGATCAGAAAACGCATTGAGGAAAGGGAGAGGAGAATGCTTGGAAGATGTGCCGTCCTGTCTGGCAAGTGTAGAGGTACGGCCTACCATATACTATGTGCTGGGGGGAGGGGTTTCACGGGACGCAAAATAACGGAGACCACACCAGTATGATAGTGTCGGGAGATGACCCACGTGCGGGTCCTCCCCTTTTATTAAACCCCGCAGGCCACGCCTGGCCTGCGGATGACGTGGAGTACAACATCGGGCTTTCGCCAGGAACACAGGACCGCTAACTGTTACATCCCTCCCCAACTTGGATCTTCAAAATCCAGTCCAGAAAAACCCACTAGCACTTTGGTTGTGCCATGATAAGTCTGTAATGTGTTTAGCATGCAAAGTCCAGAAGATGCTGGTTGGGCCGGGGATTGGGTCGCAAACCATAGCGGTGTTGTTGACCCCTGATGGAGGGTCTACATGGTGATAGTGACGGTGGTGGCGAGCCAGGAGGCAGAGGCCCTGATGAGACAGAGTCGGGGATATTGATCGCTTCATCTGCTCGGCAGGGGCTATCTCTGTCTGGATCCTGCAGGTCTCGAGGGTCTGACTACGATTGTACCGGCGGGACCTCTTTAAATCAGGAGATGTTGCGGGAGATTTCCTCACTGCCTTTCTGGGCTGTCACCATGGTGCCATTACTGGAGACGACTGTCCATAACCCTGGTTCATGGGCGGTTCGGGATTTTCCTCCCGGTCGGCGATCTTTGAGAAGAACTGTGGCACCTGGTCGGAGTGACCGGGATATGGCGTGGCGTCGGATGCTTGCTCTGCGATTTTGCCGTTCACGCCTCGCCTGGGTTTCTTGCACGTCGTGTGGCGGGGGTGTCCACCCTGGACACGTGGGGATTAGGTCTCTCTGCGCCCCTCTGAACATGAGTGCCCAGGGGCTCTGTAGCGTAGTGCAGTGTGGAGTGCTCCTATATTCCCTAAGGAAGTCGTGTAGGCGCCGCTCTGGGTCTGCTTGTTCCACATTGGCAATGCAAAGCATTTTGTTTAGTGTCCTCATGAATTGCTCCACGTCCCCGTTAGCTTGGGGCCATTGGGGCGTGACGCGGCGGTGGCGGATCCCTCGTTGAAGAAAAGTGGCAAAGTCAGACCCTTGAAAAGGTGGCCCATTATCGCTTCGGATTTCAGTGGGGAACCCAAATGTGGCAAACACTTTATCCAGGACGGGTGCCACCTGTGCGAATGCGGTCGACATGACTGGTTCCACTATGGGATATTTTGAGAATGCGTCTATAAGGACGAGCGTATGCTTCCCTCCCGAGAAACTCCCGAAGTCTATGCTGACTTTCAACCATGGGACGGTGCAATCTTCTTCAGTGATGACCGGGATCGGTCGCTCAAGTGCACTTGTCATCTGGCAGGCTGGGCAGCAGCGTACAAGATCTTCCACCATCGTTTCGAGTTCTGGGAACCAGACCTTTTCTCTCATTCTTGCTTTCATTTTCGTCACTCCTTGGTGACCCCCATGTGTTAGTTGGGTTGCTCGTTGCCTCAGAGCTTGTGGGATTATCAGCCTCGGGCCTCGGAGGAGTATTCCGTCTGACGTAGCGCTCATATTTTCGTCAACTCTCCACGGTCCTCGGGTGCCGATGTGTTGGTTTGCTGGAGGTATGTCTTCCATGACCCTTCTTGAACTGCTTCCAGAGTCCGGGTGTAAATAGGGTCTTGCTCAGCGGCTTTCTTAATGTCCTCCAGCGTCATCGCCTGGGGGCATGCGGCCACGGAGACCATGTTTATATATTGTTCCACCTCCTCGAGGTTATCCGTTTCCTCCTTTGGGGGCGGGTGTCAGGACAGGAAGCCGGCAGGGTTCCTCGCCCCAGGGCGGTACACTACCCCCATCTGGTAAGGCTGGAGCTGTATGGCCCATCGCTCAATTCGGGGAGGCTGAGGAGTGGCCGATCCTTTGACGAGAGGGACCAGAGGCTGGTGGTCCGTTACCACCGTGAATGGTTGGCCTGACCGGTATAGATGAAAATAGTTACAGGCACATTTTATTGCAAGGGCCTTCCGCTCAATCTGAGCATATCTTGCTTCAGTGGGGGTCAGCGACTTGCTGGCAAATGATAGGGCCGTCCACCGGCCTGGCTCCTGCTCCTCGGCGAGCACAGCTCCCAGCCCCACTGGACTGGCATCCACTAGTAATTCAGTGCGCTTTGCTGGATCAAAATAGGCGAAGGTGGCTTCCCCTAGTAATGCGTCTTTGATGCTCTGGAACGCCTCCTCTTCCCGCGGCCCCCAATTCCACTTGACGTCCACTATTGTGAGGGCCCTCAGTGGTTCTGCGTGGGTTGCGAGATCGAGGATGAACCTCCCACAATAAGTGGCCATGCCAAGAAAACTCCTCACTTGTTAGGATTTGCGCCATAAACATGGCTAATCCTCATACTGTGTATTAGAATTGGCCCAATATATGTAGCATGCTCAGTCTTTATTTCTGGTTTACTATATTTTGGTTTGCTTTATGGAATTGCACAAGTGTGAACTTTCATGCTTTTATTTTTCTTGTATAAACTGGTATGGTATGCTGTAATACTGTTATAACCATTAAGTAGTTCTTGGTATCTGAATCCATTTAGCTTGAAACAATTTGATTCAGCAGAACTAATGACAGTTAACATGTGCCTGTCACACCCGCTTTACAGTTGGCAATTTGCATAGGAAACCATGGATCAGCAGGACTAATGACAGTTAACATGTGCCTGCCACACCCGCTTTAGAGGTGGCAATTTGCATTTCTGTTAAACCATCCCACCCACCTGAAACCTATAAAAGGCTTGAAAGCAGAATGAGACGTGCTTGCGCTCGTCTTCACGATTCCCCACTTACCTGATTTCCTTCGAGTTCCCGCGCCGCAGGCAGTATTCCTCCTCTTCTGTTCCAGTCAGTCCTTGGTGGTTTCCAGGATAACTCCACGACTTCCTCCTTCGTTCCGTCTAGGAAATAACTCCGGCCTGCAACAAAGAAAGAAAAAGCAGCGCTCAGTCAAGTAAGGCATTTCTAATTAACAAAGCTTGCAGTGGAAGCGCGTCAAAGATTAAACAAGTACTTTTCTGTTTTATTCCAAAGGCTGATAATTTACGACTTTTGCGCTCTCAGAGGAAATGCTCCATGGTTCCTTAAATTATCGTTTCGTCGTATTTCAAGAGTGAGACAAATAAGACTTTTTCAAATTAAAGAGAGACAGACTCATTTCCTACTCAGGAATAAGTGGACATTTTCTGCTGAAACTTATATCTGAAAGAGACACGTTAGTGACAGATTCCTTACCTTAGAATATCCCCAGGCGTCAGGCTGGATCCGGAAAGTGTTCTGCGTAGCAGTACTCTTGCGCGTCGGTAGGCGGCGTCGTGCGGCTCCGTGTCCGTCGTCGGGATTGCCGGGATGACGTCGCGGGCAGTACTTAGACGCCGCCCCTGCGCGCTGACGTCAGTTCTTCTTTTTTCCGCGCCAGTAAGCGCAGATCCGGGAAGAGCAGTGCCCTAGTCATTTTTTGACTAAATATTTGGTGATTTTTTCACTGTTTCTTTTCGAGTCATCTCGACTCCAAGGTGTCGGTAGGGATGCCCGGCTTCAAGCCATGCGACGCCTGTGGTCGAATGATGTCGATCACAGACCCGCACTTAGAGTGTCTCTACTGTCTCGGCCGAGACCACGACACGAAGTCGTGTCCTGACTGCCGGGCCTTACACACGAAGGCTTTGCGAGAGCGGTCTCGAAAGCTCCTCGAGGTCCGGCAGTCGGCTCCGCGCCGCACCAAGCCCCGGTCCCGTGAGAGGTCGAGGGGACGGTCGCGGAGTCCTCGCCGGTCGTCGGAGTCCAAGTCTTCGCACTCCTCGGGTAAGTCGAAGCACAAAAAGTCTAAGAAGCATCATCGCTCTAAGACTTCGCCTCGCCGGTCTCGCGACTCGGCTGAGGCCCCTGTCGGCACCGTCCCCGCCCCCGCGGCCCCGGACGTGCCTGTGGAGCCGCCCCCACGGTACCCTTCCTTTCCGGGTTCAGGGGCGACTCCGGCCCAGATACAGGAATTCCTGTCGGCCATGGCCCGCCTCTTCGGGCCTCAAGGTCCCTCCGGTGCGCCTTCGGGCCCCGCGGGCCCTGATGGGGTGCTCCGGCGTCGCCCGTCCCGCCAGCCTTGATCCCGGCTTCGGCCCCGGCCTCGATCCCGGCTCCGGTGGTACCGCAACCCCCATCGACGCCGGTTGACCTAACCACGCCTCCGCCGGCGCCGATGTCCCCGGTGCCGTTCCTGACGCCGTCCGAACTCCGGGCGGCGTCGTTCCCCGGTTCTCTCCGGATCTGGACATGGCGCCGGACCAACGTCGCTCGACGCCGGCTCCGGCGCCGATGAGACCTTGGGTCCCGAATGTCCCTCCTCCTCCTTATTTTGACCCAGAGGAGGACCAGGAGAGCTGGGAGGGGTCGGATGACCCTCTCACACAGCAGTGTGAATATGATCAGGACTGGGCTGAGGAACTTGGGGATGCCAGTGGTCTGGATACCTCCCCTGACATTGGCATGCTGTCTCCTCCTTCCGTGGCAACGAAGGAGGGAGCAAATTTCGCAACGGTGTTGCGTAGAGCAGCTGGAGCCTTACGCCTCCAATTGCCTACAGTGGCTGTCAGGACTAACCTCCTGACGGAAGTGCTTCAGCCGGCGGCTACCTCCTCGGAGCCTTTGCTGCCGTTTAATGAAGCACTTGCTGACATTCTTTTGGGCACCTGGTCCAAGCCCGCCACAGGGGCTCCTGTGGATAGGAACGTGGCCCGACGCCATCGCCCTGCTCCGGGCGACCCCTTGTTTCTCTCTCAACATCCCACCCCCGAGAGCTTGGTTGTCCAAGCCTCTGCCTCCCAAACCGCCTTCCCTACCGCCCCTCCGGATAGGGAATCCAAACGCCTGGATCAATTTGGGGAGAAGGCCTTTTCTTCCTCCAGTGCTGGCTTGCGGTCCGTCAACACCGCTTGCCTTTTGGGCCGATACTCCCACTCTCTGTGGGATTTGGTGGCGCAAGTTTTGCCCCAGTGTCCTGAGGAGGTCCAGACACTGCTTTCCCGCACCATTGCGGAAGGAAGGGATGCGGCAAAGTACACCATCCGTTGTGGCCTTGATACCGCCGACTCGCTGGGCAGATCGCTTGCAACGACGGTGGCGCTGCGTCGCCACGCCTGGCTGAGAACCACTGGTTTCTCGGGTGATGTCCAGAACACACTCATGGACATGCCCTTTGATGGAGTCGGTCTTTTTGGTACCAAAGCAGACCATGCGCTGGAGCGTTTTAAGGACTCATGGGCTACTGCCAAGTCTCTGGGCCTTTCTGCTGTACGCCCTCCGCTACCCTCTGCTTTTCCCCCCTTTCATGGCCACGGAAGAGGCGCCCAGTCACGTCCGCTGCCCAGCCACCGGCCCGCGCAGCAAGCGTCTTCGCGTGGCCGAGGACGTGGCTCCCGCCGTGGCGGGTCAGGCAACCAGCGTGCGTGTCAGGCCACCAACCCCGCCCCGTCCGCAGGCTCCAAGCCCTCCTAGTCCCTCCTTTCAGGTGCACAGCACGCCAGTAGGGGGCAGGGTCCGCCATCACCTTCACCACTGGCGTGCCATCACCTCGGACAGGTGGGTCTTGGACATTGTCCGAAGGGGCTACTCCCTCCCCTTCGAGACCACCCCCCCAGCCATGCCACCTCAATTCCACCGCATGTCAGGGGATCACTTGGTGCTTCTGCAGAAGGAAGTCACGGCCCTCTTGGCCAAGAGGGCCATCGAGCATGTTCCGACCCCAGAAGCAGGACGTGGTTGCTACTCCCACTACTTTCTGGTGCCCAAAAAGGACAAGGAGGACATGCGTCCTATCTTGGACCTCCGGAACGTTAATCGCTTCCTCCGGAAGGAGAAGTTCAAGATGCTCACCCTAGCTCAGGTCTTGACTACCTTCGACCCTGGAGACTGGTTGGTAGCGTTGGACTTGCAGGACGCTTATTTCCACATCCCCGTCCTGCCGGCCCACCGGCGTTACCTACGGTTCACGGTAGGCCTCGAGCATTTTCAGTTCACCGTGCTCCCCTTTGGCCTTACCAGTGCCCCTCGGGTGTTCACAAAAGTGATGGCGGTGGTCGCAGCTCATCTGCGCCGGGCAGGGGTTCCAGTCTTCCCCTACCTCGACGACTGGTTGCTGAAGGCGGGCTCATCCCAGGCAGTCGTCTCCCACCTCCAGACTACGGCCGAACTCCTGCACTCGCTGGGGTTCTCCATCAATGTGCCGAAGTCGCATCTGATTCCTTCTCCACAGCTCCTTTTCATCGGAGCAGTTCTGGACACGACGCAGTTTCAGGCCTATCCTCCCGAACGGTGAGTCCGGGATATTCAGGCTATGATTCCGATCTTTCAGCCTTTATCCTGGGTTTCGGTACGGATGACCCTGAGGCTGCTGGGCCTCATGGCCTCCTGCATCCTGCTGGTCGATCATGCCAGATGGCATATGCGGGCTCTGCAGTGGGACCTGAAGTTCCAGTGGGCGCAGCACCAGGGCAACCTGTCCGATCACGTCCAGATCTCGGAGGGGACTGCAAAACAGTTGCAGTGGTGGCTCTCGAACCGGCAATGGGTCATGGGCAGATCCCTCTCCCTTCCCCAGCCAGAGCACACAGTTGTGACGGACGCGTCCCTTCCGGGATGGGGCGGTCACATGGGAGAGGCGGAGATCAGAGGCCTCTGGTCTCCGGCGGAGTCCCGGCTTCATATCAACCTTCTGGAGCTCCGGGCGATCCGGCTTGCACTAAGGCATTCCTTCCCTCTGTCAAAGGGAAGGTAGTGCAGGTGTTCACAGACACCACCGCCATGTGGTACTGCAACAAACAGGGCGGGGTGGGGTCGTGGACCCTCTGTCAGGAGGCTCTGCGCCTCTGGACGTGGCTGGAACATCAGGGCATATTCCTGATGGTTCAACACCTGGCAGGTTCCCTGAACGCCAGGGCGGACGAACTCAGCCGCAGGTGCATGATGGATCACGAATGGCGTCTTCACTCGGAAGTGGCGCAAGGACTCTTTCTACAGTGGGGAGAGCCTTGGTTAGATCTATTCGCCACCGAAGAGAACGCGCAATGTCGGCAGTTCTGCGCGTTGGAATTTCCAAGGCGGCACTCGCTCGGCGACGCTTTTCGTCACGAGTGGAGTTGCGGTCTGTTGTACGCCTTTCCGCCTATTCCACTTCTACCCAGAGTGTTGAAGAAGATTCGGCGCGACCGGGCCCAAGTCATCCTTGTGGCTCCGGACTGGGCTCGAAGAGTTTGGTATCCCGAGCTACTCAGTATGAGCGTAGATCCCCCGATCCGTCTGCCTCTTCGGGAGGATCTTCTGTCGCAGCAGCAGGGGACGGTCCTCCACCCGAACCTGTCCACTCTCCACCTGCTTGCGTGGAGATTGAGCAGCGGCAGTTGATTCCTTTCGACTTGCCTCCCGAAGTTTGTGATGTGATTCTGGCAGCCAGGCGTCCCTCCACTAAGGTGGTATACGCCTGCAGGTGGAACAAATTTGTGGCATGGTGCACAGCAAAGGCTGTGAATCCCCTTTCTGCCCCTCTTTCTGAGGTTCTTCTGTTCCTTCTTTCTCTGGCCCAACAGGGTTCTGCCCTGGGAACCATCAAGGGCTATCTTTGTGCCATTTCGGCCTTCCTCAGGCTTCCTGATCAGCCCTCCCTTTTCAAGTCCCCTGTTGTTAACAGGTTTCTTAAAGGCATTACACACCTCTTCCCTCCTGTTCCGTTTGTGATGCCTCAGTGGGACTTGAACTTGGTTCTTACCTTTTTAATGTGCGCTCCCTTTGAGCCTCTACATAACTGTCCTCTTCGTCTTCTGACTCTGAAGACAGCCTTTCTGGTGGCCATCACCTTCGCTCGGCGGGTGAGTGAGCTCCAGGCTCTATCATGCAAACCTCCCTTTCTGTCTGTCCATCCAGACAATGTTGTTCTTAGGACGCGTCCGTCCTTCTTGCCAAAGGTGGTTACTGCCTTCCACATTGGGCAGACCATCACTTTGCCCACCTTCTTTCCGCCTCCCATCCTTCCAGAGAGGAAGAGAGGCTCCACCGTCTGGACCCAAAACGTGCGCTTTCCTTTTATATCAACCGCACACAACACTTCCGGGTGGATGACCAGCTCTTTGTTGGCTACGTGGGCGCCAAAAAAGGTCGGGCGGTGCACAAGAGAACCATCTCCCGCTGGGTAACCTTGTGTATCAAAGCCTGCTATTCTTTGGCTAAGAAGGAGCCTCCTGTTGGGCTGCGTGCCCATTCCACCAGGGCAACGGCTGCTACCACGGCTTTAGGCCGCGGTGTTCCGCTGCAGGATATCTGTCAGGCAGCTACGTGGGCCTCGCTGCACACGTTTACCAAGCATTACTGCCTTGACAGTCAGGTCCGGAGGGATGGCTTCTTTGGCCGTTCTGTTCTCCGGGACTACCTTGTCTGATCTTTGTTCGCAGACCCACCACCGGGGTTGGTATTGCTGGGGTATCTATTCTAAGGTAAGGAATCTGTCACTAACGTGTCTCTTTCAGATGCACAAGTTACTAACTTGTGTAACGATATATCTGTAAGAGACAGTAGTTGGTGACAGATTCCTACCGCCCACCCATCCTCCCCGTTCTGCGAACTGATTTCTAGGGTTAAGGACATCCCTTTCAGGGCCCTAGTATTTTTCAGACACCAATGTCAGCTTCTTGCATGGCTCTGCGTTCCTGGCGCGAAAACTCGTGTACAGAACTGACGTCAGCGCGCAGGGGCGGCGTCTAAGTACTGCCCGCGACGTCATCCCGGCAATCCCGACGCGGAGCCGCACGACGCCGCCTACCGATGCGCAAGGCTACTGCTACGCAGAAAACTTTCCGGATCCAGCCTGACGCCTGGGGATATTCTAAGGTAAGGAATCTGTCACTAACTACTGTCTCTTACAGATATATCGTTACACAAGTTAGTAACTTGTGCTTTGTGTTGTATTACTTTTATTTTATGATATTCTTGAAGACAAGAAAAAGGTGTTTTGTTAAGAGCAGCATTATACACGTGTTTAAGAACGTCACTTTAAGCACGTGATGCATCTGATGATAAAAGGGAGACATTATCTCTGCTATATGTTGAGCAGCAAATTAAAGTGAAAGGTATAATCTTTATGTACAACGTAAATCAGGATACTAGTGGATGTATTCAACTAAGTAGGTTAATGAATGTTTATTGATCTTTATTGTTTGTACATAGATATTGTCCCAGAAGAATTACTGTGTTTACGGAGTGGTTAAGGTATACGATCAGCGCCACAGTCGTACCAAGATCCGAGTGTTTTCTTTCTGTTCTTTTTATTTTGTCCCATTTTCCCCTTCCCTGAAGATCTGTTCTTGTTAAGCTGTGTTATACATATGGTTTGACAGGCGTAGATTTTTGGGGGCGTAGAGAACAAGCGTCTCATCTCTCAAATCGAACATCCTGGATTTCAGGTGAGTGGAGACTTGACAGAAGGGCAAGCCTTCACAAAAACTCAAGTTCTTTTTGAGCGATATGGACCCAGAGAACGACCGAATTGATGTTCAAGCCATGGCCCAAGCTTTGATTGAGGACACTAATCAAGATCAAACTGTAGCAGTAATGCTACAGAATCTGCAGTTAGAAATGCAAAGATTAAAAGAAGAAAATACAGAGTTGCGTAATGAGTTAATACGATACAAACCTAGGGAGTCTTCATGGGACAGTCCCTTTCCTAAAGCCTTCAAGACCCCTGCAGAAACTGGTGCTCGATCAAAAACGTCAAACACTTTCCTGGCATCTGATGCAGCATCATCGCCAGTACATGTAACAGTAGCTATTCCTAATGTTGTACCTTTGGCTGCACCGGAACATTTCTTTGGTGATAGTGCTAAGTTTAATGTCTTTATTAGTCAGTGTCAACTGCATTTTATTTGTAAGCCACAAGCTTTCCCTACCGATGCATCCAGAGTGGCCTTTGTGCTGTCTTATTTGGGGGGCACAGCAGCTAATTGGTCTATCCCATACATAGATAGGAATGACCCCATCTTGTATAATTGGCAGTTGTTTAAAGCCACCATGACCAAACTGTTCGCTAAGCACACATATGTTCAGGCTAGCGATAATGAGTTGTTTAATTTAAAACAAGGAAGTAAGGACCTGTTGAGTTATTTGACCACCTTTAACAGGTTGCTGACGGAGACCCAATGGCCAGAGGAAAAACGCACTTCCCTATTCTATAGGGGATTGTGGGATGACTTGAAAGACGCTCTTGCACATATTGTTGAGTTACCAGAAGATTACTCAGACTTCGTACATTTAGTGGTAAAACTAGATCATCGCCTTGGAGAACGAAAAGGGGAAAGATCTAGAATAGATTCTAGATTGATTGTGGTTAAGAATGACAAGAAAGATGCTGAAAGCAAATTACCAGAACCGATGCAGATAGGAGGGATCAAGGGACCATTATCTGCAAAAGAAAAGGACAGGAGGCGTAAATTAAATCTATGCTTATATTGTGGTCGGTTTGGACATTTTGCCAGAGATTGTTCTTTTAAAACAAAAGTACCTAAAAAGGTCAATGCCACAGCTTCCATTAATACAGAGCAGGAAAACTAAAGAGCTCGTCAGGAACAGAGGTCGCCTTGACGAGAGATACAGTTTCACAGATCTCCCAACATTTAGCCAACACAGTAGCTCGTATACCCAGACATTTCATCATTCAGGTGACATTGATTTTAAGTACACAAATCAGACATTCAGTTTCAGTTCTTTTAGACTGGAGCGACAGGAAACTTCCTAGATATCCGATTAGCACAAAAATTGCATATTCCCTCAGTATCTAAGGCACAACCAGAACCAGTTTGTGCTGTTGACGGTTCTGCATTGTCATCTGGATTAATAACCAATCAGACTTGTGCCATCACTATGGTCTGTCAGAATGGTCACACAGAAATAATAAGCTTTGACCTCATAGACACACCCACCTTTGGACCTATTTTAGGTGTACCATGGTTGATGGTGCACAACCCAAAAATTAATTGGGATTTAAGAACAGTGACTTTAGACTCTTTACATTGCCGGTCACATTGTTACCAGGAAGCACACATTGACTCCATGACGGTGTTACATTGCGCCACCACCACAACACCTTCTCCTACTCCTACCCAAGGAATATCAGGAGTTTAAAGAGGTTTTTGACCCTGTAAAAGCTACTACTCTACCCCCACATAGATTATACGATTGTCGTATAGATTTAATCCCAGGAGCTCCTCTTTCAGAGGAAGAAACACAATACCTGCGAAGTTATTTGGATGATCTATTGGCCTTAGGCTTTATCCGACATTCTACGTCCCCCGTCTCTTCGCCACTATTTTTCGTCCCTAAACGGGATGGTGGCTTAAGAGCATGCATAGACTATCGCGGGTTGAATAAAGCCACTATTAAAAATAAGTATCTGTTACCATTGATCCGAGTCTTACTTGACCAGCTGCGTCATTCCACTGTGTACACTAAATTGGACCTTCGAGGGGCTTATCATCCTATACGGGTCAAAGAGCATGATGAGTGGAAAACAGCATTTAGAACCAAGTTTGGTTTATTCGAATACACTGTCAGTCATGCCCTTTGGTCTGTGTAATGCCCCTGCGGCCTTTCAATACTTTATTAATGAGGTCCTAAGCGAGTTTCTTGACATCTGTGTAATAGTGTACATAGATGGCATTCTCATTTATTCAAAGAATAAAGAAGAACATGTGCAGCTCGTAAAGGCGGTGTTGAAAAAATTACAAGAAAACCACCTCTTTGCGAAATTGGAGAAGTGCATATTTAATACTGATACTGTAGAATTTTTAGGGTATTGTTTGTCACCAGCTGGCATAATGATGGATCCAAAGAAAGTGAGTGCCATATTGGATTGGCCAGAACCGACGTCTGTTCAGGAAGTACAAAAAGTGTTGGGATTCGCCAATTTTTATAGGCGTTTTATCCCTCAGTTTGCAGAAACTGTTGTGCCTATCACTAAACTGTTGCAAAAAGGACAGGCTTTTTCTTGGACAGACAAGGCAGCGCAAGCTTTCACCAGATTAAAAGAAAAATTTACTTCAGCACCGTTACTGAGACATCCTGAGCTCCCCTTCTTTGTGGAGGCGGATGCGTCACAGGTTGCAGTGGGAGGAGTTCTCTCCCAGAGGGACTCACAGGATGGGCAATTACATCCTGTAGCGTTCTACTCCAAAAAACGACTTCTTGCTGAGCAGAACTATACAGTGGCTGAGAGAGAGCTACTAGCAATTAAACTAGTCTTTACAGAGTGGGGACATCATTTAATGGGTACTCGATATCCTGTGACCATTTTTAGCGATCACAAGAATTTGCAATTCTTCAGTTCTGTTAAGGCACTTACACCTCGTCAAATGCGATGGTTAAATTTCTTTAGCGCATTTGACTTTGTCATTACTTACAGGCCAGGCTCAAAACAAATCCAATCAGATATTCTGTCATGTTATGGGCATACAGCTGACTTAAGGAAAGAGATGGAAAGCCCTCCTATTATTCCTCCTCACAAAATTGTAGCACCTATTGTACAACAAAGTTTCATGACTTTGATACGAGATGAACACATTAAGTTAAATATACAGGAAAGGTTAGCAAATCCAAAAAACACAATTCAGGACGGGTTATTCTACCATGATAGTCTTTTATTCATACCCACTACCGAATTACAAAATAAAGTGTTAACATGGAATCATGATTCAGCCTTAGCAGGTCATCCCGGATATCAAAAGACCTTAGATAACTGTAAGAAACAATTTTGGTGGTCCTCCTTGTCTAAAGATGTTCAAAACTACGTAGCATCTTGTCCCATTTGTGCCAGAAATAAATCTTTACATAAAGCACCAGCAGGGTTATTACAACCTTTATCTGCTCCCCCAAGCCCGTGGCATTCTATCAGTTTAGATTTTATTACTAATTTACCAGTAGCCAATGGGTACACCACCATCCTTGTGGTTGTAGATTATTTGTCAAAAATGGTACATTTCGTTCCAATGCATAAAATACCAACTGCAGTAGAATTTAGTAACGTTTTTATGACTAATATTGTCCGTTTGCATGGCCTGCCATCTAAGATTATTTCCGATCGTGGCAGTCAGTTCACGTCTAGGTTTTGGAAAGAACTCTGTAAAAACCTAAAAATGGAAATAGCCTTATCTACAGCCTTCCATCCAGAAACGGATGGGCAAACGGAAAGGGCAAATCAGACACTACTTCAGACCTTACGTTGCCTAATGACTGACATTACTAGTGAATGGGACAAGGCCTTGCCATTAGCAAAGTTTATTTATAACAACAGTGTTCATTCTGCAACACATTGTACCCCGTTTTACTTCTTAAATGGATATCATCCCACGGCCTTGCCAATTTCTGTAGAGTCTTCCCTTATACCTGCAGTCACTGATCGTTTGCAAAATTTACTGGACATTCAAGAAAAAGCCAAAACATATTTAAATAACTATAAGACTTTAATGAAAAAACAAGCAGATAAACACAGAAATTCCGCTCCATGTTACAACATTGGAGATAAGGTCTGTTATCCACTAAGAACCTTAATATTGTTGGCCCAAGAAAATTACAGCCACGTTATATTGGACCATTTTCAATAAATAAACTCATAAACCCTGTTACAGTTCAATTGGATTTACCCCCTGAATACCCTGTACACCCCACCTTTCATGTCTCTGTTGCAAATGTACAATCCTGAAACTAGAAAAGAACCCCCACCCATTCCAATTGACGGACATCTAGAATATGAAGTTAGACGTATTCTTGATGTAAAAAGAATTCAAAGTCGGCTCCATTATTTAATAGCCTGGAAAGGTTATTCCGATGCAGAGAATTCATGGGAACCAGCTTCCTTAGTCCATGCCCCCAAATTGGTTCGACAGTTCCATCTACGATGTCCACAAAAACAACGCCCTGTAGGGAGTCCTTTGAGAGGGGCGACTGTTAGGATTTGCGCCATAAACATGGCTAATCCTCATATTGTGTATTAGAATTGACCCAATATATGTAGCATGCTCAGTCTTTATTTCTGGTTTACTATATTTTGGTTTGCTTTATGGAATTGCACAAGTGTGAACTTTCATGCTTTTATTTTTCTTGTGTAAACTGGTATGGTATGCTGTAATACTGTTATAAACATTAAGTAGTTCTTGGTATCTGAATCCATTTAGCTTGAAACAATTTGATTCAGCAGAACTAATGACAGTTAACATGTGCCTGCCACACCCGCTTTACAGTTGGCAATTTGCATAGGAAACCATGGATCAGCAGGACTAATGACAGTTAACATGTGCCTGCCACACCCGCTTTGCAGTTGGCAATTTGCATTTCTGTTAAACCACCCCACCCACCTGAAGCCTATAAAAGGCTTGAAAGCAGAATGAGACGTGCTTGCGCTCGTCTTCACGATTCCCCACTTACCTGATTTCCTTCGAGTTCCCACGCCGCAGGCAGCATTCCTCCTCTTCGGCTCCAGTCAGTCCTTGGTGGTTTCCAGGATAACTCCACGACTTCCTCCTTCGTTCCGTCTAGGAAATAACTCCGGCCTGCAACAAAGAAAGAAAAAGCAGCGCTCAGTCAAGTAAGGCATTTCTAATTAACAAAGCTTGCAGTGGAAGCGCGTCAAAGATTAAACAGGTACTTTTCTGTTTTATTCCAAAGACTGATAATTTACGACTTTTGCGCTCTCAGAGGAAATGCTCCAAGGTTCCTTAAATTATCGTTTCTTCGTATTTCAAGAGTGAGACAAATAAGACTTTTTCAAATTAACGAGAGACAGACTCATTTCCTACTCAGGAATAAGTGGACATTTTCTGCTGAAACTTATTTTGTGTTGTATTACTTTTATTTTATGATATTCTTGAAGACAAGAAAAAGGTGTTTTGTTAAGAGCAGCATTATACACGTGTTTAAGAACGTCACTTTAAGCATGTGATGCATCTGATGATAAAAGGGAGACATTAGCTCTGCTATATGTTGAGCAGCAAATTAAAGTGAAAGGTATAAACTTTATGTACAACGTATATCAGGATACTAGTGGATGTATTCAACTAAGTAGGTTAATGAATGTTTATTGATCTTTATTGTTTGTACATAGATATTGTCCCAGAAGAATTGCTGTGTTTACAGAGTGGTTAAGGTATTGCGATCAGCGCCACAGTCGTGCCAAGATCCGAATCCAGCAGAGTGTTTTCTTTCTGTTCTTTTTTATTTTGCCCCATTTTCCCCTTCCCCTGAAGATCTGTTCTTGTTAAGCTGTGTTATACATACGGTATGACAGGCGTAGATTTTTGGGGGCGTAGAGAACAAGCGTCTCATCTCTCAAATCGAACATCCTGGATTTCAGGTGAGTGGAGACTTGACATCACTTCAGTAGACGTGGTTGGAGCTGGGGCATTCCTGATCGCCTGTGACTTTTTCGGATCCACCTGAATGCCCTCCTGGTCGAACACGTATTTGAAGAATTCTAAGGACGGTTGAAAAAACAGGCACTTTTCCCGGTGGAGTGTCGCTCCATGTTCACTGAGGCGACGCAATGTGCTCCGCAGATGCTTGTGATGGTCAGCGGCAGTCGCCAAGTGGATCAGGATATCGTCGCTGACGTTTATCACCCCTGGTAGGCCGGATAACATCTCGCGGATGGTGTCCTGGAACACCTCTGCGGCTGAGGATATCCCAAAGTTCAGTCGTTTATACCTCCGCAACCCCAGATGGGTACTGAAAGTTGTGATGTAGCGGCTATCTTCCGCTAAGGGCAGTTGGTGATACCCCGCCTTTAGGTCTAATTTAGAAAGCCATCTAGACCCGTTGACATCCGCAATTATGTCATCCATGGTAGGCGTTATGTGGCGCTCCCTTTTTATTGCCCAGTTGGGTAGCCTCATGTCGATGCAGAGACGTATTGCTCCCGGCTGTTTAGGCTTCTCCGCGATGACCATCGGGGACACCCATGGCGTTGGTCCCAAGACTTTCTCGATCCCCCCCTTGCTTCTCAAGCTTTTCAAGTTCATTTTCCACCAAGGGCCTCAGGTGAAATGGGACTCGCTGATGTCGTAGCACCACCGGGGCGCTAGCCTAATCAATGTGTAGTTTTATCGCGTCGCACTTGATGCGTCCCAGCCCTTGGAAGAGTTCGGGGAACTGGTCCAGTATCTCGTCGACTTGGTTCACTTGGACACTTCTGGCGAACGACACCAAACCCAGATCTTCCGCAGTGTGACTGCTGATTAGGGTTTCTGCTTCACGGTCTAAGACATGGATGACGGTTATGACTTCTTGGTCCTCTGATCTGACTGGGACAGATATTTTCCCTCTCAATGGCAGGGGGGGTTTGGCTCCCATAAGCAAATATCTTGGTCCGAGACGGGGTGAACGGCGGTCGAGGTTGGAGGTGCCGGTATTGTTGGAGGCCCATCACATTTACAGACGCCCCTGTGTCGATGATTGCCTTCACCTCCGATCCTGCAATCCTGACCACGCATGTGGGTTGTGGCCTTCTGCGCAGCTTGAGTTCTCGTGTGAACGAGATCAGGTATGTCTCCACTTCATCCTCCTCCGTGGACGAGTCGTCTGGCCCTTGGTACCTTCGGCTGGTTCTCTGTGGGTCTTCCTTCTGTGTGGAGTCTGCAAGGGACAGCTGTCGCACCGTTCGTGAGGGTGGTCTTTGTCCTCCGGTGTCTCGGCCCCGGTTCCGTCTTCTACAGACGGCTGCAAAGTGGTTGGGTATTCCACAGTTCACACACGTTTTGCCTTGTGCAGGGCCATCTTTTGCTGCGTGTGGCTCATGCCCACAGTATCCACACCGGGTCTTGGACATATCAGGCTTTGTCCTCTTGGGTGTATCACCCCGTGTCCGTGCTCAGAGAGCGTCTGCCCGTTCTGTTTTGATGATTTCGGGTTTTCCTTGCGTCTTTGTGAGGGCCTGGTCCATTTCGTTTGCTCTTGCCGCGGATAGATCGTGGGTCCTCGCTAGTATAAGAATGTCTTCCAGGGCGATTTTTGGTTGATGCAAAATGAGGCCTCTTAGCGTCTTGTCTCGGCCCTTGGATGAGCTGGGCCCTTATCTCCTTTGGCTGATCATACTCCGTGCACGTGCTGGCCAACTCGCGCAGACGAGCGTAGAATGCGTCAATCGACTCCCATTCCCGTTGGCATGCCTGGCGCAACTTGAATCGTTCGAAATCGGGATTGAGTTGGGGATCGAAATGGGCATTTAACGCTGCCACCGCAGCCTTGTAGTCTATGGCAATGCCAGTATTGGGCAAGTGTTTGAATAGCTTAAATATAACGATCTCTTTACTGCCCCGTCAGTCTCCCTCGTGGCTACCAAATAGTTGTTCAGATGTTCTATCCAGATCTTCCACCCTGGGGATGCTGTCGCTGGGTCTTCCAGTTCACTGAAAGGTGGTAGCACCCCGGTAAGTGTGTGATGTACTGAGGGTCTTTGTTAGGCCAGTGCTTGGTTATCGTCAGCCATGCTTCTGGTGACTGGTGTCCTTAGTTATGTCCCTCTGCGCTTTTCCCTGCTTGTGTCTTCTTTTCCCCTCTCAGTGAGGTCGTGTGTTCCTTCTCTGGGCCTTCTCCTTGTCTTTGCCCTTGTCATTTCCTTGTTAGTATTTTGTTTGCGTGTGTTCCCTTTTTTTTTCTCCTCTATCTTCAGGCCTGCTGCCCCTTAGTCACTCTTCACTGGTGTGCTGCCTGGTGATACCTTCCTATCCTTGCACTGATTGTCCCAGGGCTGTAGCCTGTCTTGCCCTGCTGGGGTTTGTTCCTTGAGGGGGTTGCCCTCCTTTCACCTCTTGGCCTGCAGCCTCGCGTGACTTCCCTCTTTCATTTTGATGGATTGGCCTTGCGCAAGAAAGCCTGTGCTTGCTCCCCCAGGGGTTCACGTTTGGGGAGCGTGCCGCAGCTGCCTGTGAAATCAGTGCGCTCCTCTTCACGCGCCCACCTGTGCGCAGAGCGCATATTGACTGTGCAGCAGGCAGGGCCGTCGTCGGGTCGCGCGCACCCCAGCGCGGTGACGGGGACGAGCCTGCAGGTGGCGCAGCAGCTTGCGTCTGTGGTGCAGGGCGTTAGGTGGGGGTGCGGAGTTCCGGCTCCTCGTGCCGCTCTTCACCCGCAGCCAGATTCGCCAGTGTGCCGTCCTGTCTGGCAAGTGTAGAAGTACAGCCTACCATATACTATGTGCCGAGGGGGGGTTCACGGGTCACAAAATAACAGAGACCACACCAGTATGATAGTGTCGAGAGATGACTCAGGGGCGGGTCCTCCCCTTTTATTAAACCCCGCCGGCCACGCCGGGCCTGCGGATGACATGGGTACAACATCCGGCTTTCGCTAGGAACACAGGACCGCTAACTGTTACAGAAGAAGCAAAGAATTGGAAGTAGCTAAACACGAGTCACTTTAAGGAAGAGGGAAGGAAAGCAAAAGAGAAAGGAGAACACACATTAAAAATTCTTATACTAGAGTACCGATGTAAAATAACAAATGTGAGACTTGTCATAATGAATAGGAACGTTATTATAATGACTGTATTCTGACACTTAAGGTAATGACAAATGGAGGAATTTGAAATATGTTAGATTCAAAATGAAAAAATAATACATGCTATTGTGCGTTATGGAGGGGAATATGAGCCTTTTTGGGAGAGGAGTTCATGTTCTAGTGTTCGACTGTGCATAAAAAGAGCAAAAGGACATTTAAACAGGTTTGCTCAGTCTCATCATGGTGTAACCTGAGGCCCAGTAGAAGGTGGAAGCCGAAACTCGTCGGCCTGGGAGATAAACTTATTTGTGTATCTTTGCACTTAAAATAAAGGTTACATTTATAAATATGTAAAAAATGAGAAACGAAAAAAATAATAAAAGGGGGAAATTTATGGCGGACGGTATCTGAGGAGTTTGTGTGCTGCCGTATTACAGGTGGTGCATATGCAATGTCATCGTCCTTCACAAATTGTTATAAATATATATACACATTTTTACATAGAAAAATAACCTACTAGCAGTTGCTAGTAGGTAGTTATAGTTGGGACCAAAGTATCCATAGCAAAAGCCTTTTTTGTTTTGCCAACAACTTTGGCGCCGCTTGACGAAATTTTTACAAAACATCCCATTTTTGGTTCAGCTGCTTTGTTGAAAGTTTCGGGGTGATGCGTCAAGTGGGGTCAGAGAAAAAAGGGGGGTCCCAAAACTCGTTTTCCCCCTGTTATGTCTATGGGGATGTAATTTTTTTTTAACACAATTACAGCCTGAACTGCTGAACAGAGTTACACCAAATTTAGCAGAAAGCTAGATGTTAGTCCAGAAATTATGCTTTTTGTGATTTGGTGTAAATCCGTTCAGTAGTTTCCTGAGATATTTCACCTAAAAAATATAGATATCTGGGGCTGCGAGTCCTTGTAGTGGATTTGCGGATCCTATTAAAATTTGATTTGCTGCTCACACTTCAACCAGGAAGTGTTGGCAGCCATCACACGGCTTGAAGCCGAGTCCCACAAATATAGTAAACATTTTTTATAAGGGGGGCAGAGTAGGAATGCCCTGACCACTAGATATGGTGGGGTTCGGGGGTCCCACAGGGATCCCCCAGGGGTTCAAAAGCATTTAAAAAAAAAAAAATGTTGCTGCAGATCCGCAAATCTGCAGCAAAGTAAAAAAAAAAAAAAAGATGGGCGGCTCCCGCCTGTCTTTTTCATTAAGCCCCCAGGTGGGCCAAATCCCGGGAGCATGTTTTATAATAATGTGGGGGGTGCCCATGCGGCACCCCCCCGAAGTCCCAGGGACCACCACCTCCCTGGGACAAACATGTAAACTGACGTGGGGGAGGCCCTTATGTCCTCCCTCGGGGACCGACACCTCTCTGGGGCTTCATCTATAATGAAAGCGGGGGCACATGAACCCCCCACAACAGCCCAAGGGACCGCCACCTCCCCGGGGTTTCAAACTTAAATAATGCAAGGGGGGACTGCACGGACCCCCCTGCAGCCTTGGGAACCAGCACCTTGCCACGGCTTTCACTTGCAAATAATGGGGGTGCGCCACCTCCCCGGGGCTTTAACTTTCTAGAATGGGGGGGCCTGTGCAGACCCCCCCCAGGAATCATTACCTTCCTGGGGCTTTCAGTTTCAATAATGGGGGGGCCTGGGTGGACCTCCCCCAGCTCCAGGGACCGCTACCTTCCTGGGGCAATTACCAGAAAAGTGTGGGGGGGAGGCAATGTGGCCCTTGCAGCCCCAGGGACCGCCACCTCACTAAGGCTCAAATGATATAATGGAGATGGTTGATTGAGATCAAAAATAGCCAAGCACTAGATGAAGCAAAGAAAAAACTAGAGGAGGTAGAAAAAGATATGGCCTCATATAATGATTATTTAATGAAGAGAAAAACAGAAAAACTTAAAAAGGACATAAGATTTGAGAGAGACCATTCAGCATACAATGGACCACCAAGAATAATGACCACCTTCTCAGATACCTCTGACTCCGATGGCGAGGGGTACCCATATAGTAATGACCCAGGGGCTAGTAGAGCCATGCCAGCAGGACCTAGTGGAGAACGGCCTTTTTTAGCCAGGCGAGGGAACCAAAGGAACCAATGGAGAACACGGTATCAACCCAGGTTCAGAGGGAATTACCAACAACATCAAAAATAATATCAACAGGGACCCAATCGCGGGTACTTGGGCCTCCTCCACAAGTGAGGCACCATTTTTATCGGGAGACCTGGGGGTACGCTGGGTGGTAGGAAATTTGTGTGAGCCCGGTGATGCCACACTTTCTCACACAAAAATGTCTGAAAAAAGTGATTTTTTTCAGCTAAAATTGAGGTTTGCAGGGGATTCTGGGTAAGGACACGTTGGGGGATCCACGCAAGCCATACCTCCCTGGAAGCCCCCGGGTGTCTACTTTGCAGAAATGTGTGGGTTTGGTAGGTTTCCCTAGATGGCCGCCGAGCACGGGCCAAAAACCCAGGTGACCCCCCTTGCAAAACCAGGTGGTTTTGAGATAGGCAATTTTGATGTCGCCTCACTACGTTTTGGGCCCTTGCCTGTCGCGGGTACTTGGGCCTCCCACACAAGTGAGGCACCACTTTTATCGGGAGACCTGGGGGAACGCTGGGTGGTAGGAAATTTGTGTGAGGCCAGTGATGCCACACTTTCCCACACAAAAATGTGTGATTTTTTCCAGCTAAAATTGAGGTTTGCAGGGGATTCTGGGTAAGGAAACGTTGGGGGATCAATGCAAGCCATACCTCCCTGGAAGCCCCCGGGTGTCTACTTTTCAGAAATGTGTGTGTTTGGTAGGTTTCCCTAGGTGCCGGCAGAGCTAGGGTTCACAAACTACAGCTAGGCACTTTGCCAAAAAAGGGTCATTTTTCACTGCAAAATTGAGGTGTGACCACGTTGCGTTTTGCGCCGTTTCCTGTCGCGGGCACTAGGCCGATCCACGCAGATTCCAGAACTTTCCACCACAGAAATGTGGGGAAAATGTGTTTTTTTTGTCAATTTTTTAGGTTTGCAAGGGATTCTGGGTAACAGAACCTGGTGGGAGGCAGTCAAGTCACCCCATCCTGGATTCCCCTGGGTGTCTAGTTTTCAAAAATGTATAGGTTTGCTAGGTTTCCCTAGGTGCCGGCAGAGGTAGGGTTCAAAAACTACAGCTAGGCACTTTGCCAAAAAAGGGTCATTTTTCACTGCGAAATTGAGGTGTGACTACGTTGCGTTTTGCGCCGTTTCCTGTCGTGGGCACTAGGCCGACCCACACAAGTGAGGTACCATTTTTCTCGGAAGACTTTGGGGAACGCGGGGTAGGTGGAAATTTGTGGATCCACGCAGATTCCAGAACTTTCCACCACAGAAATGTGGGGAAAATGTGGTTTTTTTGACAATTTTTTAGGTTTGCAAGGGATTCTGGGTAACAGAACCTGGTGGGAGCCAGTCAAGTCACCGCATCCTAGATTCCCCTGCGTGTCTAGTTTTCAAAAATGTATAGGTTTGCTAGGTTTCCCTAGGTGCCGGCAGAGGTAGGGTTCAAAAACTACAGCTAGGCACTTTGCCAAAAAAGGGTCATTTTTCACTGCGAAATTGAGGTGTGACAACGTAGCGTTTTGCGCCGTTTCCTGTCGCGGGCACTAGGCCGACCCACACACGTGAGGTACCATTTTTCTCGGAAGACTTTGGGGAACGCGGGGTGGGTGGAAATTTGTGGATCCACGCAGATTCCAGAACTTTCCACCACAGAAATGTGGGGAAAATGTGTTTCTTTTGATAATTGTTTAGGTTTGCGAGGGATTCTGGGTAACAGAACCTGGTGGGAGGCAGTCAAGTCACCCCATCCTGGATTCCCCTGGGTGTCTAGTTTTCAAAAATGTATAGGTTTGCTAGGTTTCCCTAGGTGCCGGCAGAGCTAGGGTTCAAAAACTACAGTTAGGCACTTTGCCAAAAAAGGGTCATTTTTCACTGCGAAATTGAGGTGTGACCACGTTGCGTTTTGCGCCGTTTACTGTTGCAGGCACTAGGCCGACCCACACAAGTGAGGTACCATTTTTCTCGTAAGACTTTGGGGAACGCGGGTGGGTGGAAATTTGTGGATCCACGCAAATTACAGAACTTTCCACCACAGAAATGTAGGGAAAATGTGGTTTTTTTGACAATTTTTTAGGTTTGCGATGGATTCTGGGTAACAGAACCTGGTGGGAGGCAGTCAAGTCACCCCATCCTGGATTCCCCTGGGTGTCTAGTTTCCAAAAATGTATAGGTTTGCTAGGTTTCCCTAGGTGCCGGCAGAGCTAGTGTTCAAAAACTACAGCTAGACACTTCGCAAAAAAGGGTAAATTTTCATTGTGAAAATGTGGTGTGTTCACGTTGGGTTTTGAGCCATTTCCTGTCGTGGGCACTATGCCTACCCACACAAGTGAGGTACCATTTTTATCGGGAGACTTAGGGTAATTCAGATTTGTAAAGCAACTGTTATTACCTATTGATTTTTGATGCATTTCTGCCTTCCAAATGAAAGACATTGTGTAAAAAAGAAGTCATTTTGAAAAATGACCAATAATTCTCATGCTAGTATGAGTATTCCCAATTTCGAAAATGTGCAAATATGTACTGTTTCTAAACTCTATAATTTGTTGCCATTTCAGAAATACATAGGTGTCTTTCATACCGATTTTTCCATGTATACATTTTCCCACAATAATTGCTATATACCCGGTACATAATAAAAAGCCATTGCAAATTGCTACGCAGTTTTTGACACTGGGTTCGTCTGCTTCTTGGTGAACCTACAAGTCCTATATATCCCCACAACCAGGAAGGTCCAGCGGATGTAATGGTATATTGCTTTCAAAGAGCTGTCATAATTACAAGAAGTTACAGGTGAAAACGTTGACACAAAAGGCTGTTTTTTTCAACTAATTTTCAATTTTTCCTATATTTAACTGTTAGTTTCTATAAAGATACCTTGATGGATCTACACAAAGGATCCCTTGCTGAATTCAGAATTTTGTCTACTTTTCTAAAATGTATAGCTTTCCAGGATCCATTGTTGCTTTCACACCCATTTCTACCATTAACTGGAAGGAGGTTGAAAGCACAAAAAATAGCAAAAATAGGCTATGTCCCAGAAAAATGCCATAACTGTGTAAAAAATGTTGGTTTTCTGACAAAGGTCTGTCATTCCCTAAAAGCTGGGAAAATGGTGATTTCAGCCCCACAAATCCTTTTTTGATAACATTTGCAGGGAAAACCCCAGACGCTTTCATTTGCAGCCCATTTTTCCCATTTTTCCAAAAACAAAACAAACTTTTGCTGTATTTTGGCTAATTTCTGGGACCCCTCCAGGGGAATCCACAAACCCTGGGTACCTTTAGAATCCCCATGATGTTGGAAGAAAAGGACGCAAATTTGGCGTGGATACCTTATGTGGTCAAAAAGTTACAGGGGCCTAAGCGCACACTACCCCAAATAGCCAAAAAAAGGCTTAGCATAGGGGGGGAAATGCCTAGCAGCGAAGGGGTTAAATGCTAATTCCTAACTATACCGTCCCTGTAACCTTTAGTTTTTTCTGTGAATTTCTATGATTTTTTAAGTAGTTGAAGGATAGATTATAGCAAGTGGCTGTTTGGGTGAGTGACTAGGTGTGTGAGTATCTCTATGGATGACTGACTTAGTGTGTGAGTGGCTGTATGGGGATATGAGTGGATATGTCAAAGGCTGTATTAGTGACTGAGTGGGTGTATGAGTGGCTGTATCGGTGAGTGAGTGGATGTTTTTGTAGATCTGTGAATCAGTGGGTGTGTAAGTACTGGTATGGGTCTGTGAATGGGTTTGTGAATGGTTGTGTTGGTGTTAGTGTATGAAAGGTTCTATGGGGTTGTGAGTGGTTGTGTCATTGATTCTGTGGATGTTGTAATCAGTGATGCCATCAGGGATGTCACTGACCATGGCATGAGTGATGTAATATGTGAGGTCATAAGCAGTGCACTGCGGGCGGCGTGAGTTATAGTTAGCTCAGCTAACTATGACTGCTGAATTGACTGGTCTTGTACGAATGAAACCTGAACCTAACTATAACGTCCATGTAACCTTTGGTCTTTAAAATTAATTTTATATATATATATATATATATATATATATATATATATATATATATATATATACACACTGAAAGAAAACATGTTGAAGAAACTTTATAGTTAGGTGAAAATGTCACTTATAATATACAATTTTTAAAACAGAAAAACACTGAAATTCACCAGTTATATTTTATACAAGAGCTTGTAAGATGTTGCAGGGAAACAGCAACAATGCGACTGCTCTGGTTTTCCAGTCTAGTTTATTCTAATTCCAAAACGTTTTTATGGAACCAAAAGAGACATTATTTCATTATCCAGTGTGAAAATGTGTCCTGAATGTCATTTAGTGGTCACAAGAAGTTGCATGTACGCTGTGACTTCTATTCCAAAGGGGCTAATCACAAAGGTAAATCCACACTTGCAAATTTACCACAAGTAAATTTACACTTTTGAGTAACTTTATTACTTTTTGATATTCACCATTTACGAGTGTAAAGTTACTTAAAAGTGTAGACTTACATTACCAACCCCTTGCAAGGGGGTGGAGCCAGTAGCAATGTAAAGCAGGACTATTGATTCTGATGGATACTTCTGCCTCTGGATTCCTCACCTTTTGAATACCCCTTGCGCCAGCAATTCCGCGGAAAATCTTTCCCAGCTCTCCCACGACGACGAGGACGTCACAATAGCACGGCTCCGCTCGCGACTCCGTAAGACGTCATCGGAGCCATAAGAAGATCTCGTCGGCGTGCTGACGTCAGTTCCCTTTTTTCTGCGCCGTCGACGCGTAACGGTTTTCCAGGGACTCTCCATTTTACTACTTTGTTTCATCTTATTGTTGGAAATGGCTACTTCTAGGAAGTCCGGGTTTAAGCCTTGCGGGGAGTGCGGAGGACATATGTCGATTACGGATCCGCATGAGGACTGTCTATGGTGTCTTTCTTCTGACCATGACGTCGAAGAGTGTCGTTCCTGCAGGAAAATGAACCCTAAGGCCCTTAAAGAGCGTGAGGCTAAACTTTTTATGGCCAGAGCCAAGAAGGAGAAGAGAGGTCGTAAGCGGGGGAAGTCTTCTTCGTCACACACTTCAAGATCTAAGAAGCATAAGAAGTCGAAGAAATCCCGGCGCCATTCGTCGAAGTCTAGGGCTTCGAGGCCGACTTCACCTCCTGAGCGACTTCGGAGGAAGGACTTTGTCTCCCCGTCTCCTTCGCCGAGAGCGGAGTCGGAACATTCCCCGGCTCCGATGTCGCCGGCGTCGAAGGGCTCTTCGGCGTCGGGAGGTTCGCCGGCGCCTCAGGAGGTGTCTCCGATTCCTGTGGGGTCGCCTGAGCGGGCGCCGTCTCCACCGGCTCCGCTGGATCCAGCTCGACCTCAGGAGGTCCCCGGGCGAGAAGGTACGGATCATTATCCTGCTTTTCCCTTGCCTGGTGCTGACCCTTCGCAGTTCTTGAACGCGATGTATGGGATGTTTTCAAGGTCCAGTATCCCGTTGGGTGTACCTTCAGGTCCTTTGGCCTACAATTTGGGTGTTCCACACCAGTATGCTCAGGCACCCTTTGTACCCTTTATGCCATCGGCTCCGGCGTGGCATTTCCCGGCGCCGAGGTCGTCGACTCCGGCACCTCGAGCTCCGTCGGATGTGGGGTCGGCGTCGTCTCGGATTCGTGCGACGCCGAAGGATATTCCGGAGGGGCCTTCTGTTCCGTTGCCATCGTCACCGGCGCCGCGCACGGCGCCGCGTACGGCGCCGTCGACTCCGTTTCAGGCTCCACTGACGCCGGTACTGAAGACAAAGCTGCGCTCCAGGAGGGATGCACAGAGGCTGCTGGAGGAGGAGGAGTATATGCAAGAGGAAGGAGAGATTTTGGACTCTCTTGATGACTTTGAGGGCCTGCAGGAGGCCAGTGGGTTAGATACATCTCCAGAATACGATCTTTCATCACCAAAGGCTGGCCTTCCTCTAGAAAATTTGCCTTATCATGTGGTCGTGAGGAAGGCGGCTGATTTGCTGGGTCTTCAGTTACCATCATCTGAGTTGAAGGCCAACATTTTAACTGAGGTCCTCAATACCTCTTCGGTGGTCTCAGAGCCACTGTTACCCTTCATTGATGCCTTGGCTGAGCCAATTTTGGAGGTGTGGCAGAAGCCTTTGTCCGCTCCTGCTGTCTCTAGAACAATTGCACGGAGATATAGGCCAGCTCCTGGGGATCCTGCCTTTCTGTCTACTCATCCGACTCCCGAGAGTTTGGTGGTACAGGCTTCTTGTTCGAAGCAATCTTCGAGTGCTTTCCCTACTACTCCGGGTGATAGAGACTCGAAAAAGATGGAGCAAGCAGCCAAAAGGTATTTTCGTCTGCAAGCATGGCGCTGAAGTCGACTAATGCTACGTGTCTTCTGGGAAGATACGTCCATGCTTTGATGGATTCTGTGAAACAGCTGGCTCCTAAGCTCCCGGAGGATGATAGGGCAGGCTTTATGGAGGTGCTCTCTGACTCGCAAGCAGCTGCTCGCCAGGTGATCCAGTCTGGGATGGACACGGCTGATTCTGTTGCGCGGGTGATGGGCTCTTCTGTGGCAACAAGAAGGCAGGCCTGGTTGAGGTCTTCTGGTTTTTCCCCGGATGTCCAGGCGACTCTGTTGGACTTACCTTTTGATGGCACAAGACTGTTTGGATCAAAGGTTGACTCTGCTTTACAGCCGTTTAAAGACAGTAGGGCCACTGCTAGATCTCTGGGCCTTCAAACACAGCCCAGGGGTTTTGGTTACAAACGCCTTCGTGGATTTGGAAGGGGTTTTTCCTTTCGTGGCCGTCAACAGTATCAACAGGGTCAGCAGCAGCAGCAACAGCAGAACCCTTTATACAAGTCCTACAGGGGTAGGAACAGAAGCCGTTCCAGGGGAGCCTCACGGCAGCAGTCCTCTTCCTCCTCCCCTCACCGTTGGGAAGCAGCTCTAGATCCCCCATCTTAGAGCATGTTGGTCCTGTTGGGGGTCGGGTGTCCCAATTTCTACAGGATTGGAAACTGATCACAACGGATCGTTGGGTTTTGAATCTTGTGGAAAATGGGTACGCCCTTCCTTTCCTAGAGTATCCACCTCCTTACCCTCCTCGCCAAGGTGGTTGTTCAGAAGACCACTTGTTGCTTTTGCAACAGGAGGTTCTTGTCTTGTTACAGAAAGGTGCGATAGAGGTGGTTCCAGAGCAGGAAAGGGGTCAGGGGTGCTAATCCCGCTATTTCCTGATTCCCAAAAAGGACGGATGTTTGAGGCCGATTCTGGACCTCAGGATTTTGAATTTTTACCTCAGGCAGGAGAAATTCAAAATGTTGACTCTGGCTCAGGTTCTTCTTGCGCTGCAACAGGAAGACTGGATGGTGTCCATCGATCTCCAGGATGCGTACTTTCATCTTCCCATCCTGAAGTCGCATCGGAAGTATCTGCGTTTCACGGCAGGGTCGCAACATTACCAGTTTGCGGTTCTACCGTTTGGTCTGACTTCCGCACCGCGAGTCTTTACAAAGGTGATGGCGGTGGTAGCGGCTCATCTCAGAAGATCAGGGGTTCCTGTCTACCCCTACCTGGACGATTGGTTGTTGAAAGCCAAATCTCCGGAGATGGTGTTGCGTCACTTGCAGGTGACAACACGACTGTTGTTCAACTTGGGTTTTTCGATCAACGTGCCCAAATCTCACCTGGTGCCTTCTCAGCGCAGCCTGTTCATAGGGGCAATACTGGACACTACTGTTTGTCGAGCATTCCCGCCTCCACAGAGGATTCTCGACATTCAGGAAAGGATTCCTTTGTTTTACAACGGGGCGGTTGTTCCGGTCCTGAAGGTCCTGCGCCTGCTCGGTCTGTTTGCTTCCTGCATACTGTTGGTCAGTCATGCACGCTGGCACATGAGGGCACTCCAGTGGTGCCTCCGCAAGCAGTGGTTTCAGCACAACAGGGATCTCGGGGAGAAGGTCATAATCTCCAGAGACGCTGCGGTGGAGCTGTCTTGGTGGGGTGTGCAGGGCAACCTGTCTCAAGGGAAGCCCTTTCAACTTCCTCCACCGATGGCCACAGTAATCACGGACGCCTCCACTCTAGGGTGGGGTGCTCATCTGGGGGATCTGGAGATCAAAGGTCTTTGGTCTCCAGAGGAAAGGTTGTTTCACATCAACCTTCTAGAATTGCGGGCGATACGTTTGGCACTAAAGGCTTTCCTTCCTTCCCTTCGCGGTCGGTCAGTTCAGGTCCTGACGGACAACACGACCGCGATGTGGAATATCAACAAACAGGGAGGTGTAGGGTCATTTCGTCTCTGTCGAGAGGCTCTGCGACTCTGGTCCTGGGCTCAGGGCCAGCAGATTTGTGTGTTGGCAAATCATCTAGCGGGAGTGCTAAATGTTCGTGCGGACAGTCTCAGTCGGCATTACTCGGCCGATCACGAGTGGTGGCATCATCCAGAGGTGGTCCATCACGTCTTCCAGATGTGGGGGTCTCCTCGGTTGGACCTATTTGCCACTCACGAGAACGCACACTGCCCGTTGTTCTGCAGTCTCCGATGCAGGGAGCGTTGGGGGACGCGTTTCAGTTGAGTTGGAGCTCTCAGCTCCTTTTTGCGTTTCCTCCCATACCCTTGATTCCTCGGGTTCTGAGGAAGATTTGCCAAGACCGGGCCCAAGTCATCTTGATCGCTCCGGATTGGCCGAGAAGGGTGTGGTACACGGATCTTCTTCACCCTCTTCGCACCCTCCGCTCCGTCTCCCTCTCAGGGCAGACCTCCTCTCGCAGTCGCAGGGGCAGGTTCTTCACCCCCACCTCCAGAGCTTGCACCTTCATGCCTGGAGATTGAACGGGGCAACCTGAGTTCGTTCTCTCTCCCACCTGATGTGGTGGATGTTATTTTATCGTCCAGGCGACACTCCACCAAGTCCATTTACTCTTCCCGTTGGTCTAAGTTTGTTAAATGGTGTGGAGAGAGATCTATTGACCCTTTGAAGGCTCGTTTATCTCATGTTTTGAGTTTTTCACTTTCCTTAGCGCAGCAGGGTTTTGCTGTAGCTACTGTAAAAGGTTACTTATCGGCTTTATCGGCCTTTATTTGTTTGCCGGATCAGCCGTCTTTGTTCAAATCTCCGGTTGTGATGAGATTTATTAAAGGACTTACAAACATGTTTCCTCCCACTCCTTTCATCATGCCTCAGTGGGATTTGAATCTGGTACTCACTTTTCTTATGGGTTCTCCATTTGAGCCCCTTCATAGTTGCCCTTTGAGGCTTCTTACTTTTAAAACGGTTTTCTTAATTGCCATTACCTCGGCTAGGAGGGTAAGTGAGCTTCAGGCTCTTAGCTCTAAGCCTCCTTTTCTGACCATTCATGTAGATAAGTTGGTTCTGAGGACCAGGGCTGCTTTCCTTCCCAAAGTGGTTACCCCTTTTCATTTGGGGCAGTCCATTACCCTTCCTGCCTTTTATCCTCCCCCTCACCCTTCCAAGGAGGAGGAGAGACTTCACCGCTTGGACCCAAAGAGAGCGGTCAGTTTTTATCTGGACAGGACCAGAGAATTGAGACTTGATGACCAACTCTTCGTGGGTTATGTTGGTCGGATGAAGGGTAAAGCTGTGCTCAAGCGGACTCTGTCAAGATGGATTATCCTCTGCATAAAGATCTGCTACGCCCTGGCCAACAAGGAAGCTCCTGAAGGTATCAGAGCTCATTCTACTAGAGCAAAGTCTACTACATCTGCTTTGGCTAGAGGTGTACCAGTGCATGAAATTTGTAAGGCAGCAACTTGGGCCTCCCTCCATACCTTTGCAAAGCATTATTGCCTAGTCTCTGAGGTTAGGAGGGATGGCCATTTTGCTCGTTCTGTTTTGCAAGATTTTTGGTTTAGTCAGGTGGACACCCTCCTCCTGGAGAGGTACGGCTTAGGGATTCTATTCAAAAGGTGAGGAATCCACAGGCAGAAGTATCCATCAGAAGAACAAGTTACTTACCTTCGGTAACGCTTTTTCTGGTGGATACAATATTTGCCTGTGGATTCCTCACTGACCCACCCGCCTCCCCGTTGTCCACCTGTTTCTACCAAAATATGTTGCATTTAATAAGTCTTGATCATGTTGAAGTTTTGATAGTGAGAAATGCTATTTCACTATGTCTTTATTGATTATGTAATGGTGAATTTATATATGTGTATATACTTGGAATGCCATGTTTGCATTTGAAAATGTGTCGGTCCGCCCGTTTGCCTCGGTGGCACGGAAAAAATGGGTGGGACTGACGTCAGCACGCCGACGAGGTCTTCTTATGGCTCCGATGACGTCTTACGGAGTCGCGAGCGGAGCCGTGCTATTGTGACGTCCTCGTCGTCGTGGGAGAGCTGGGAAAGATTTTCCGCGGAATTGCTGGCGCAAGGGGTATTCAAAAGGTGAGGAATCCACAGGCAGATATTGTATCCACCAGAAAAAGCGTTACCGAAGGTAAGTAACTTGTTCGTTACTACTAATAGTGACGTATTAACCATATATGAAGTTCTGCACACTTGACAGAGACCTCTTCAATTGAGGTGGTGTATAGAAAAAATCATAAAGGTGTATTTAACTTAAAAAATAAATAGAAAACATATTTTTATGTTAGATAATGTTAAATATTTCGGGTATTTATTGTACATATGTTATTGTACGTGTGGAACAATATAAAAAAGTTACAGCATTAATAACATAATTTTAAATAAAAACTGTAATAATTGTGAATATATATTAAATGAAAATAAAATTATTTTTCTGAAGTTTAAATTAAAAAAAAAGAAAATCCCACCTAAAGGAAAACATAATGTATATTAATAATTATTAAAAGTAATATGTACAATTAATTAAAAATCAAGTCATTATTTTTTTATAAGTATTGTTACATATTGTTACATTCATTTTTACATTTCCAAAAGTTTAATAGAATATTTCAAAATTAAATAAAATATGTTTTATTTATGCACATTTTTTAATAGTAATTCAAATGCATTTATATGATTAAATATTTAATTTATTTTAACATTAGTTCATAATGGGTTTGAATTTTTAGTCCTTAACTCCATTATTGCGTATGGGAGGTTGTTGCAGTATCCGTTGTTGGCCATGAGTAATGCTGAACTTACTCCAGCTCTGAACTGGAGTACATTTACTACTGTGTTGGGTCCTTTTTGGCTGCAGTAACCATAGAAGGGCAGTTTGTGAATAACAATACACTTGCACTTTTGTGGGTGGGTGTTTGACCCCTTCCAAACCTCTTCATAGCACCCTCTACACCTCGCCCCCCTTTAGTCCTCCCTTAACCCATCCCATTTAGTAATAGATATTCCCCATTTTCAGCCACTCTCTTCTGTCTATCTCACATTCATTACTAATACGTATACTTAAATGTGCGGACATCTTTGCAGTCAGGGTGGAGATCTCCACACAGAAAACACAGAACTATGCACAGGATTATGGGACCTTAGTGTATAAGGACTGGGTCTTCCTACCACCTTAGTACCCACGAACCCAGGACCAACTAGCTATAGTGTCTCACTTGCTCTCCTACTCACTTATGGAGAAACAAATGATTAGACACCCCTGAACACAACACTCCCAGATCTCTCAGGAATCGCGGTAACAAGACACACCCTTTCGCTCGCACTCTTGTACTCGTCCACAATAAGATCTGACAGAGACACAGAATAGTTTAAAATATTTATTTTACCTAACGTGCCCTAACATGCAGTATACGTGCCACAACAAATAGGAAAATGCATAGTACGAATATAGTCAGCATAGCAGCTAGTCCATAAGCCTAACCTCCCTCCCCTTGCTAAGAAGTATTATTATATAATAGAAGATATAAGAGTCCATAAAAGAAAACATAAGAGTACATACTAAAAAGTGCATATTATAAATAGGCCCCCAAGGCTTTGTATCGTACGATTCTCAGAGTTTAGGTTTGCTGCCTCAAGAGTAGCTTCTATCTTAGAGATACCGATGTACACCAAGAACTGATAGTTACATGTTTCACTTCGAGGTTATTTCATTGGTGTGTGTGAGAGAGAGAGATCGCTTTTATGGGTCTTTTTCCCATAACCATTATGTGATGTCACTTACTGTGTTATGGTCGGTATGTAAAAGGGCATCGCACCACCTACTCATTGATTTTTATTTAAAAAAATGTCTATCTGTTCTTATTCTCTAATACATTTGTTGGCCTCTGTTTTGCTGTCCACTCCCTTGAGGTTTATGTTTTTTCTCCCCAACTCTCTTTTATATCAGGAACACAAAATGTGTCAGCAGCAATAAAGGGATGTGACATTGGCGTCATTTCCAACCATGAGTACCAAACAGGCGGAATCATTACCTCCCATAGACGTGTGACAACTTCCACCTGCACCACAGACCTCTGTAACAGAAAAGTGACTGAAGACTTCTTTCAAAAGCCGCCAATCAAACTACCTGGTAATTCTCTTTGTAGTAACGAAATTTCCAACATATTCTCTTTGAAAAGATATGTCTAAGGTACATTTCACAACAGGGTCCCTGTAGGTTAAAAATTGAATACGATAAGATTATAATAACTGGTCTCTTTTATGAAAAGGCCATTAACCGTGGCTCTTAATAGGAATTATGTCAGTGGAGAAGAGTTCAAGAACCGCATCATGGCTTCTCAACACCGGAGATCTACCTCAATGAGAGAGAATTTCACTCAAATGAAAGGTCCAACAGATCAATGCACTACTGTATGGAAGGAACTCATTGACTTAGTCCACTTCTAGAGTGCTACAAGAATCCCCTCACCTTCTGCAATTACATTTATTTATTTAATAAGAATAAAATGTCACTGTAAACCATGGTATACTGGTAGCCTATATCAATATCTTTTAGGGTTTCTTTAACCATTCCATATTTAAAAAATAGATCAAGGCAAGTCCTAAGGCACCCTCATACTTTAAATAAAACCATGTTTGTTAAGCAAATAAACAGAAACTACAATAATTTATTCTAAAATGATCTACTTTAACCAGCGCTTAATTTGTAAAATAATTAGTGCTGGTGCCCAAAGCTCTGTTCAGGAGTTCGCAGTAGGTGTTATTAAATGTCAGCACGCTGAAGAGCAAGGCAGCGTTTCCTGACTCCACCTCAGGCCTCTTTAATCCACTGCCAGACACATATATGTTACATGTCCCTGAAGTCCTGACTATTGGGTTAATCAACTGGACCGTGACAGCGCCTGGATACCCTGACGGGTGGCAAGAAGCGCTCTACAAATCCACTGATTGGTTGATTTATATATGAACATAAATAAGGCATAAAGGATAAAACATTTCTAGACAGTGCAAACAAAAACTTTGAGATATTAAAACACTATAGTCACTGGTACACAAATGGTCCTCTCAAGCAAATCCAATAATAGTTAAAAGAGAAAAAAACAATTCAAATACGACCATACAAGTAGACAATAGAATCGATATAAGCATAGATTTTGAGGAATCAGCCACTACTCCTGTTACTTAAATCCGAAAAATAGGGTAATCATACTTAGTGCAAAAACACAAACAAATAAAGTGCTACAGCTCCCGTCTTATCCATACTTATTCGTCCACAGTTTATCATTCCTGGTTTCTCCCCACCTATGATGGGTAGCAAAACACTATGACCATGTGCAGCCAAGCATACAAATAAAGTGTAATAATGAACGACTTGTGCAAACAAACAATCTAAAGTGCCAGTGCTTGTACCAATCCCTTTCGACGACTACCTCCCATAACCTAATTCAATGGTAAAAAGGCACCACGGCTGTTGGAATCTCCTCAGTGATTATTCCTTTTAGCACATGACTATTCAAGTTGTCTTACCCTAGTCATCTTAGCTTGCTATTGAAGAAACAAGGAGCACCTTGTCGATTTCCACAATTGTAAAATCTGTGATCGTGCACTGAGACTGATAAAAAGATACACTTTTGTTCACTTCTCAAAAATGCACGATTAATACCAGAAACACCAAAAAGAACTCACTATGGATCTGATCTCACCTTTTCCCCAATGTTTTGGCTTATAAACTTAAATATTTGGCCATAAAAAGATTCCAAAACTGGACTAGTATAAAAAATATGATCTCCTTGCACAGGTGTGCTATATCTGAAACATTGATTTAGCTGGCCAAAATGTGGAGGGTATCATACACGTTTCCCCCACTAGTGACTCTACATTAACAAATCAAGTACGCACTAGAAGCCCATCAGCCACACCTACCGCTCAGTGCCCCTCCCCATCACCCACTACTATTCCTGTACTCGAAATTCCAGCAAAAAAGAAAAAGAAGGTTAAACACTTGGAACCTCTGAGGGCCATACGGACTAGATCAAAGAAAAAGACTCAAGACTTGGCCCCAGAAGCCAAAGCTGACAGTTTGCATAGTCCACCTCCTCTGATTGACTCTAACACTTACTCAACTTTCCAATCAGAAGGATTATCCTCGCAAATTATTATGTCATTAATATCATGTATCGAAAGTACTATTGCCAAATTCTTTTTACCAATCATGGCTAGAATTGAAAAACTGGAAGTAAGTGTGGAACTGATGCATAAAACCGTTGTGGATATATTATCTGGGACAGGGGCAATTACGAAATTACACGAAGGGGGGGGTTGATTCTCACAGGGATATAAATCCTGGCGAGGGACCCTCTGGTAGAAATGCAGATGCCCAAATTTGTATCCCACATATAGGAATCACCACGAAGGCTACCAGGGCTGCACCCCTTAAACCGACAGCTACTCTGGCAACAGAGATGAGGGGGCCTACAAATAAGGGGACCCCATTAATCCCCATTTCTAATAATAATGATGAAGAGGGTAGAACTCCCAACCCTCCCTCTGTAGTAAGGGATAGACTAGATTTGCCACCAGACGCTACCCCTTATGTGGTCATTTTGGCTAACGTTCCACCCACAGAGTCCCCCCAGTACGAAACTTGGGAGTCACCAAGGAATAAATCCCTCAACTGGCTTAATTCTAAACTGGGGTTGGGGGGGCATACTTTTTGCTGACCTTAAAATGGCTAGGCGGATAGGCTGGATCGGTAGAGACCCCAAGGCGTTTGCGGGTGACTGTATAGTTCTATCATTTAAATCCCCAAGATTAGTCAATGACATATTATGTAGATTTTAATCCCTGCGTTTAAATGAAGAGCAAATTATGGTTCTCCCGCTTGGCTTTTTTTACAAACCCCCGATGCAATGTAATAGTCAAACGAATGTATTGACCCCACTTTGCCCACTAACCCTAGGCACACAGTACTATTCACCTCAAATTGTTGGAGCAAATTATGCAAATTTCCCCCTATTTTCTATCCCCACTTCGAATAGATTTGATACCCTTTCTAATCTCGCTGGGGTAGACTGACTAAATGATAATTTGTCTACGATTATTTCAATGCAAAGATCTGGCACCCTGTCTTTTGATACAAACTTGCAGCTATGTCCTAGCCCTGGAGATATAACGCCCTTGTCACCTTTTGAGCAAACTAAAGAGCTCTCGAGTGATCCCATGCCTTTAGACCCTACCAATATTAAGACGATTTCCTGGAATGTAGCGGGGCTGCGCAGTAAGCTTAATCTACCAGAGTGGCTAAAACTAATAAGTGAATTCTCTATGGTCTGCTTACAAGAAACATGGGTTATAGATCCTTGTCATCTAAATGGATTTAAAACCTATAACCTGCCGGCTATTCCATCTAGGCATGGTAGAAACAGGGGTGGACTTTGTACGTACGTATCAAATAAATATTCCTCTTTTCCTGTAAAACTTAGGGCTAGTAGTTTCTTTTACCAAATTGTTAGCATTGTCCTTTCGGGACGGCTCATGGTTTGCTTAGTAAACTTTTATAACAATGCTTGCGGTTCTGATATTTTGGCCACATTGTCCTCCCTTGAAAGTGACCTGGATGCCATTCTCCTACGGGGGTATGGGGAGAAAATAATACTCTGGGTGGGGGATTTTAACATTCAATTGTGTAAATTGCCTTCAAAATCCTTTTGTGGGTTGACTTCATCAACAAACGGAGATATCACCCACTTTGCACACTCTGAGTATGGTAGGAAGCTCAACGAGCTCATTTTTAAATATGATCTAGGTTACTGTAATGAGCTTGGTAGATTTCCAACTGAGGTGCACTGTACCTTTGACGGCACTATGGGCAAAAGTGTTATTGACTTTTTGCTCTTCTCAAACCGCTACTCATCTTACATAGACAATTTTACCTTACATGATTGTGCCCTAAGTGATCACTATCCCCAGAGCCTTTCGTTAAATCTAGGATCAGTAAATGAGCGGAGAGATTCTTGCCGTACCTATGCTGCGGAGAATTTAGAACTCACTTGTAACAGATATGGCCTACGCTGGTCGATGGTCAATCCTACTGTATTTTTAGAGAACTTAATCCAGAAACATAAAAGCGCTTTTAATGTATGTCTGGATAACACAAAGGAGGCTATCGATATTACAAAATCCTTCGAACAAATAACTGGCGCCATTAAGGCAGGGTTATCATCACGGCAGAAGGCAGGTTCAGAACACAGGAAGGGATGGTTCGACCAAGCATGTGGCCAGACCCATAAAAAACTTATAGGAGCACTGAAGAAACACCCTAGAAACACGGAGGAGATTCAGTACTGGAGGCGGGAATATAGGCTCATTTTAAAAAAACGTAAGAAAACATTAAAAGAAGATATGTGGCAGAAATTGCACGAGGCTAGCAGTTGTAACGATAGCACGGCATTTTGGCGTGTGGTCAACTCCCCTTTCCTCATGAACTATGATACACCTAAAATTGAGATTGCTGTAACCGAGGAAGAGTGGGTAACACACTTCTCTGCCCTTTATTCATCTAATGCAAATAGTGCACCTTGTCTTCCGATATTAAGTGACGAGGCTGCCATACAGGTGTCTGCCCCCACACCTGACTGGGCCACTCTAAACTTTACTTTGGAAGAAGTTTCACTTGCTATTAGATCTAGTAGGGGAAACAAAGCTCCTGGGCCAAATGGTGTTCCAATCGATTTATTCAAAGCTAATACCGATCTCTGGGCTCCCCTTCTTACTAACGTTTTTAGATCTTACCAATGTACGGGGCTACCTTTGACTTGGGCAGAGTCTCAAATTGTGCCCATATTCAAAAAAGGTGACCGTAACTGCCCATCGCATTACAGACCGATCTCCTTACTCGACTCATTAGTAAAGGTGGTGGGTCGGATAATTTTAGTTAGGTTACAAAGCTGGGCTGACAGCAACAACAGGATCTCTGATTTACAATATGGATTCCGCCAGGGCATTGGCACTACTGAGCAAGCAATTAACTTGAACTTGTTACTGGGCAAGTATATACGCATTAAAGACCGTAATCTGTACACGGTATTCGTTGACTTGTCGTCAGCTTTTGACTGTGTTATCCATGAGAAATTATGGTCAGTGATGAGCACAATGGGTATTGACGGTGCAATTATTGCCCTCTTAAGACAACTGTACTCGAACAGCCATGCTAGGGTACGGTTTGGCATTAAAGGAGACTGTACCCGCCCATTCAGAATAGAAAAAGGGGTTCGTCAGGGGTGTGTGCTTGCCCCTTTTCTATTCAATCTTTACATAAACGATCTGGGTAACACTCTGGCTAGTTCGTGTGCGGATATGCCGCAAGTAAAACAGCGACCAATTCCGGTGTTACTTTACGCGGATGATGCCGTTCTTATGGCACACACTCCTGTAGCTCTGCAACGTCTTCTTGAAAAGTTTACCCTGTTCATGGAAAATCTAGGGCTGCAAATTAACACAAACAAGACATTTGTTATGAAAATGGGTGGGGGGGACGGGGGACGAAATGCCGGAATATACATTTAGGTAAGGAAATTTTACCCAAAACGCAAACATTTTCTTATTTGGGTATTTTATTTGATAGCGAAGGTACATGGAAAAGTGCAATTGAATCCAGAAGATTGCAATTTTTAAGATCGATTACGGCACTTCGCAATTTTGCTAGGAAATTGGGGAACATACAACTTAAAGAAATGCTATCTATCTACAATGCAAAGTGTAGATCTATTGCAATGTATGGCTCGGACATCTGGGGTTATGCTAACGTTGAACCATTACAGACGGTGGAAAATATGTTTTTTAAAAATCTTTTAGCACTTCCCTCGAGTTGCTCAAACTATGTATGTCACACAGAGCTGGGGACTAATTACCTAATAGACGTGGTAAGGACTCAACCACTCTTGCTATGGCACAAAATATGGACCTCGGAACATATGGCCTTGAATCGTGCCATAGTCAAGGACTGCTATGACTCTGAAATGTCCCTAAAGATCCCCTGGCTAAAGTTTATTAAGAATTCTTTGACAGATATGGGCCGTTTGGAATTCTGTGAGCATCCAGAATCCCTGTTAAACATTTCGAGGAAAGGATTAAAAATAGAGTCTCTAAACCATCTGGCGGATCTGCGATTATGCGTGGAATTGGGCAAAACAACTGTGAAACACAACCAAACGGTCCTGACTACTTTCTCCATGCAACCATACCTTTTTAATGTTCTTAACGCACAACATCGATTTGTTTTAACTCGTTTTAGACTAAACATCTTCCACCGCTTGATAAGTTTCCCAAACCCTAATGATTGGTCAAAAGATTTACAACGTTGCCCATGTGATAATGTATCAAACCAATCAACCATGTACATCGCACTTTTGTGTAAATTCTATAAGGATCTGAGAAGTTTTTTTATTGTACCTTTATTGAAATCACTAAATTTTAAACAATGCAGGCCAGCCTTTTTATACTTACAATTGCTCCTCAGTCTGTACATGTGTGTGGTACTTGCAAGATTCTTAGGGCGACCCAAGCAAGAAGGAAAACAATAGTAGCAAAGTGTTGATTTATGATCTCTTGGCTGAAATGTGAACTGCACTATTTCATTCTTTGATACCAATGAATTTTATATGTAGGTATTTGTTTTAAGAAATATTAAGTGCATGTACTCTTTTATGATTCACTTTGTCTGAATCGAATAAAGATATTTTGATTTGAAACATTGATTAGAACATTAGAGACACATTTATGTAGTAATTGGGGCGTATAATACAGCATCCATCTAGCAAAAAAAAAATATCTTGAATTTAGCTACTCTAAAAAGTGGCCAAAAGAGGAAATATCTGTCCACTGATTCGGGGAAATAACACATCACGTTGCAGGGGAGGTGTTACAAAGACATTTTGAAATTATTTCTTCCTGAATATTTCCAGGTGAACAACATTTTTTCTAATACTGACTACTTTGAAAGGTTCAGAAAAGATGGAAGCATCCTTTCTCCGAGCTTTCGGAAGATCAATGGGACCCAATCCCTTTCCTGGAAATTAGGGGTTTTCACACGCTTGTTGCAATCATACCAGTTTTTAAACTTGCTTTGGTGATCAGAAATTCTTCTAGAGATATCATTCCTGTCTACAACACATGCATCCTTTTTTGTTAACCAAGTGGCCGATAGTTAGGTCTTAGCAACTCTGCCCTTGAGAGAAGTGAAAGGGGCAATGCCCGTACCACTATTAGGTGTGGTGTTGTATACTTCATAGGGTGTCCATAAACGGGCTTTCTAGAATCATGACCTTATATAGGCACAATCCAACCTGCCCTTATATAGGCATAAAATCCCAGACCTTATTTAGGCATAAACCATGCATACCAAATACAGGCATGGATTCCGACATCCGTCCACTCTAGCGTCTCAACGAGTCCATGAAAAAACAGACCCTCAGGCTGCGGGAGTTTCCCTTGCCCAGGACTATTGATTTCTTCAAGGACTCATACATTATGCATGAACCTCTATTCCTTAAGGGATTCATTCATGACGTCTTTCGCTACCCAACTCACGTCAATGCTAACATTTTCAGGTATAAATATACCTTCCCAAACCCCTGTAAATCAGAGGAGACCTCGACTTCAGAGGAGCCCGATTCCCGGCCGGACGCACTGAGAAGACGCTGTCTTTCCTGCACGCAGAGAGTCCAGCTTCCAGTGATCTAACTTCCCTTGCGGGGTGTTGGAGTTCGAGTCCGGATAGAGATTCCTACCTCTCTCATTCTTCAGGTATGGAGCAGACTAGAACCTAGAGGGACTCTTGGCATACTAGACTCTTGGCATACTAGACTCTTGGCATACTAGACTCTTGGCATACTAGACTCTTAGTATACTCTAGTCAGGAATACAGCACCTACTTCTACTTCTCCCTACACCTAGGAAAGGTTAGGCACACTGGGTAGAACTAGGCTAAGAAACGCATCGTATGAGTACTCGCATTTTTAGGCTGTGTCATTTTATGTAAATGCATATATGCTGAAAAGATAATGCTAACACAGTATTATTTATTTCTACTGCTCACCTTGTACATTATTTATCTCGCATACTGTCTTGTGATCGTAACAGCACATCTAACTTACAACAGAAACAAGACTGTTCAATAAACCTTTTTATTGAAACGCCCATCTGTTATTTCTGTGTGACTTTGAGAATAACTGAATCAAGCACAACTGAGCTGAGTGAAATAGTTACCTATTGTTTCTACGACTCTGGGACACGTCCTGATTCTGTAAGGGAAACACAGTGGTCATGTTTTGCGGCTGCCAGAAACTAATCCCTTCTTGTTGTCAAGAAGTTTCTAGTGGCCTCTGAGCTAGCTGGCACAAGTAATTAAGTTTAATATACTCGATAGGGACATACCGACCTTAGTCCTATGTCAAACCTATAGGATATATTATTCCAATGCGCAGAGCCTATAAGGGAAATAGGAGCTACACTACATGGCGCCCAACGTTTGGTAAGGCAGTAATTCAACGTTAGATACTGAGTAACTCAGCTGTGCAAATATTCTTTTCTCTCTCAGAGACCCCTACCCATATACTCCAAAAGACGTCTGGAGTGGGCAGGGATAGTATCCGCCACGGCTACATAGGGCAGTACCCTATATATTAGCTGTTTGGTTTGCTCAACGTTGAAGGATACAGTGTTCCACAATATTGTGCACCTTATCTTTGTTTCCTTGAAATTTGTTTTACATATTTTCAAGCAGAAAAATGTCAGGCACTGACAATGACGCGGAAACGGTGTAGCTGCGGCTGATCCAGCCCAACCAGCATTTTTTAACTTCACCGGTTTAAATGAAACCGAGGAGGGTGTCATTGACATCGCTCCAAACTTAAGAAGAGCCATTACTCTAAAACTTATAAAACATGGCCTACCACCGAGAGTAGAGCAGTTTTCGTGATTGAGGCACATGAATCCTTTCAGACAGAGGTATTCTATTCATGGGTAATTCTTCCTGAATCCAATCCAGTAACACACTTGTTTCACTTCTACAAAGAAGATGAACCACCAGAGGAATACATTCCTTTCGAGGATATAGAGATTCCATTAACATACCAGGAGCATCAGCTCTGGTTTAAAGGCGCCCTAAAACATAACAAAAATATAACCAGGCTCGGTCCACTAGGTAGACCAGGAGCAACATGGCCGATTCTAGCCGGCTACACACCTCATCCAGACATCGAAATAATGTCAGACGAGGAAATACTTAATCAACTCACAGAGTTAATAAAAATCTACAGACAATTGGTTCAATATGTCATGCGGACTTTCACAGTCCAACAACCATTAACAATTCCAAATCAAACCCCTCACCAGGGGACCAATCTAAAAATTACACCACAGACTCTATACGCAGTCATGGGTAAAATGCCCACTAAGCGGGAGCAAATTCCGTTTTGGATAGCTCAAAAAATTACTCAAATCGAAGCAGTATTTCCAAATACTAGCCCGCATGAGAAACACAGAATCCTAACCATTAGTTTACCAATGGGGATCACACCACAACTGGAAGACTGCACCACTTGGGGCTCAGTCTTTGCTGCCATCTACACTAAAACACACAGCATTCCGTCAATTGCGGTAATACCAGATGTCCTAAAACAAATTCAAAACGAATACGGGGCAGAGCCTGCTTTAAATTTAGGTATGAAATTACTGAAAAATTTCGACCAGGTCTCAACAATAATATTATCCAATATTAAAGGGGAGGCAGCAGCAGTGGCGATCCGACAAAAATTAAAGGAATTTGATGTTACAGAACATCAAACAGAGCTACCCAGAATTATAGAACAATCATATGCAGAATTAGGCAGAGATAGTTTGGGTGGGAGACCAGCTAAACCAAAACTATCTGAAAGTCCTGAGAAGGACTCAATTAAACAAACTCCTACATCTTCTAAAAAGAAGTGGGAGTCTAATAAACAAAATTCAAATGAGAAAAGATCTCAATGCCGAGGTAGGTCTCCTCAAAAGGAGCCCTCTGAAAGGAGGTACAACCTCAGGAATAGGGATAATTTGAGAAAACCTGATAGGTATCAAGATAATGATACACGTTCCTCTCGTCCCTTTCAGGTCTCATCACAGACTTCGGAAAGAAGAGGACGAACAGAACATAGAGAAGAACGCGTGAAATCGAATGACGACAAGCACGCAACAAAAATTAAAGCTAAACCTCAATTCTCGAAAAAGAAAGTAGCAGGTCTAATAGTAAGACATGCCGAGAATTCTGAGAAGTCAACTCAAGAACGGAGAATGGGCTCAGACAATGCTGGACAGTGCAGCAGAAGTCACAATAGCTTGCCAGAACCTGATGGAACTTCTGGAGATAGTGGACTTGAATGAGTACATTACAGTAGAGACTGTAGACACCAGGGTTACTACTCCACAAAGGTTATATGAAATAACACTCCGGATGGAGGGAGACAAACCTAGACAGGTTAAAGCACTTTTTGGGGAAAAACTATCAAAGGGTTATGACATACTTGTAGCAGAAAAAGACTGGCCACCACAATTTGTCAGGGAGTGCCCACACGGCGAGGACATGATTATGCCTGCCTTCTCCAATCACATTCCAATTCACTTAAAATATACATATGCCAGAAAATGGGCAGTGGCCCAGGCTCCAGCATTATATAAAAATCATGTAGGATGGGATGAAGACTCACCTCACCATAAAATAAATCTGAAACATGAACCAACTGCTCAAAGGCAGCATCCTATTAAGCAAGAAGCTAAAAAAACAGGTCAGGGAGATCTTAGATCAACTTGAATACCAAGGGGTGATTGAAACATGCACCTCCTCCATGAACAATCCTTTGTTTCCTGTCTCCAAACCAGACAATACATATCGTCTAGTTTTGGACTACAGACATTTAAACACTTGTTCTAAAACTTTTGCAGTGCAAAATGCACACAGCACAGCATTAATGAATAACATTGTGCGTAAAAAATACAAAACAACATTAGACATCTCAAACGGTTTCTTTTGTCAAAATATAGCACCTGAAAGTAGGTACTTAACGGCATTCTCCATAATGGGGACCCAGCGTCACTTTTGTCGACTCCCACAAGGGTTCAAGAACAGCCCAGGTTTATTCTCAGCGAGAGTAACGGAGTTACTACAAATTTATGACAACGAGGCCTTGTCCTATGTCGATGACATCTATCTGACAGACGATGACTTGGAAAGACACTTGAACAGGGTGAGCACCATTATACTGGGATTCGCCTCTGAGGGCTACAAGTTCAACTTTAAAAAGTCTCGAATTGCCCATCTCAATGTCCTATTTTTGGGATATGAGCTTTCAAGTGAAGGCAAGAGCTTGGCAGCTAACTTTCTAGAGAAATGTGCGCTGCTCCAACCTCCAAAAACGCTAAAAACTTACAATCCATACTGGGATTCCTAAATTTTGGAAGAACATACATTATAAACTACGCAGAAAGGGTTAAACAAACCTCTCTACGCATTAATGAAACCTGATTTTTTAAACAAAAACTGGACACAAGAACACACAGAAATTTTGCGTTCACTCCAGGCTAACATGTTAGCAACAAATCACTTACAAACACGCGTAAGTCAAAGAAATTTGGTGATTCGAATAATTTCGGGTCAATGTGGATTCACTTACTTAACCTTTAATGAGGGTGAGAAAGTACCAATTGCATACAAATCACATTTGTATACACAAGCGGAAATGCGCTTCAGTTCAACTGAAAAAATTCTGACAGCAGTTCAAACAGCTGTAGCAAACGAAAGAGCCTTAGCCCAAGGGAAACGCATAATTGTCGTTACCCCAGTACCGGCTTTAGAAGCGGTCACAAAAGCAAGCATTCCAAATGCTAAAGCTTTACTTCCGAGATGGATACAGTGGGTTAATTCTCTTGCTGCAACTGATGTTGAATATGTTTTTGATCCAGATTTAAAGACACAGGCATTTCTCCAATATGAAAAAGAATGTCCTCTGCCGACTGAGATTCTGCCTCTCGATCAGTATGAATTTATAATTTACACTGACGGATCCGCACAGCCCGCAACAGGGAGTAAGCAAGCTTACAGTGCAGCGTGTGATCGTTAAAGGTCACATGCGAAATGGCATCTTCAGACCTATGGTCACAAAAACTCAATCACTAGGTGATTGTACAGCTCAGCGAGCTGAACTACAGGCATTCAAACTGGCACTTGAGAGTACGGATCGAGAATTCCTCACACTAATCGTGTGCGATTCCTAATACTGTGTTCAGTCGTATAATGACTATATACGAGCCTGGCTTGAAAATGGTTTCAAAGATGCGAAAGGTGGCACAATAAAGCACAAACTGCTTTGGGAACAAGTAGTTCAGTTGAAAGACGAACTACCAAAGGCTCACGTGATTCACACACTGAGTCATCAGCGTGATGGCGTTCACGTTGCAGGGAATTCATTGGCTGACGAAGCCGCGAAGGGAGCTGTTCAGACGGTTTCCGTAGCTGCGATCACTCGTTCAAAAACAAAAATAGACGGTGAGATAATGTTAGCTGTCAATGCTTCAAGCAAAGGCAGCAGTGCAGCGTTACCAAAAAGTTTCCACTCAAGTACTCTTATGTAATTGATGCGAATAACGTTCCTTTTGCTCGAATCCCTGGAGTGGGGGATAGGGTAATTCCAAACATGGAACAAAGAGCAGCCTTGATTTATGAAACACATTTGGGGAAGGGTCTGTCACATCAAGGGATCTCAAAAACAATTTTGACATTAAAAGAGATGTACTGGTGGCCTGGAATGAATACACACATTCACATCTTCATCAACAACTGCTTAGACTGTAAATTACAGCGAGGGAGTCACCAGACACCGTGCTGTGAATGCGGCAGCCCAGTGCAGACACCACTGTTAGACAGCATTCGGCTATCTAATCGCCAGCGTCCGACTGGACAAAGGCATTCCCGCAAATACTAAATCTAGGTTCCTATGGTTATGGCCTCAGCGCTCGGCTGACGCTCGAACTGTTATAAAAGATTTGCGAGTCTTTATCGGCACATACGCAATAGGCACGCTACATTTTGACCAGGGTCCTGCGTTTAGCTCTAGGGCTTACAAGGAGGCCATGGCCAGTCTGGGCGTTGCATTGCGGTACTCCTCTCCATTCCATCCTGAGGGAAATTCTGTTGTGGAAAGGAAAAACCGGGACATAAAGCGGTCTATAACAGTTAGGGTATTAGGCTCGGGTGACGGGTGGGTCAAACACCTCATTAGCGTTCAGCGCTCACTTAACAATTTGCCAAGAAGTTCTCTAGGGGGGGGTCACTCCATATGAGGTCCTATTTGGGACAAGAATGTGGGTTCCAGACTTAGAACACGTAGGCACAGTGGTGGACATGAAACCATTTGAGATCAAAGATCGTTTGGCTGTTTTACAGGATCTTAACGAATTAAGAACGAAACAAAGCAACGTATCCCTACAGCCAACCACCACTGGGGAAAAATCGGCGGTCCCAGCAAGGCCTGTCTGAATTCCAAAAGTTGGGGATCTAGTCAGAGAAAAAATAGCGGACAAGAAGGAATTTGGACCTTCTTACAGACAACCGGTACCTGTTCTAGCTGTTCAAGGAACAAGGACAGTACTCCTGCCGCCCCTTGCTGGAAGAAAGGAGAAAAGATTTGTGTCAATCGACCTGATCAAACCACAGTATGTGGCCAATACTAAGCAGTAGGCCTCGTGGACTCCGACCTAGTAGCAGACGCACTCCTCTCGCTACTATTCAAGAGGTTCAGACTGAAAGACTGATCACGATCGAGAATTCAGCTGTAACAAATGAAGGACTAAGCAACCAAGCTATGGAACTCATCCCTCTTGACAACCAAATAACAGTTCGTCCAAATACACCTGTCTACACCAATGTGACTCGTGAAGAACTGGTTCCTGTGATTTCAACGAATCCTGATGCAATTCCAACAATTGACAGAACTGCTTCTGGCTATTTCATTGACTTTGATACGTTCTCAGAAGATCCAAGCGAACCTGAAACGACGCCAGCATCATCAAAACTCAAGCAGCAAGTACAAGACTTTATTCACTTTCTGAAAAAGACTTATCTGGTTTCTCCATAGATTGAACTCTGGATTACATCTGGACTTTTTGTTTTCCTGCTCTGGCTAGCTTTGGTAACAACTGTAAGCGTGCTTATAAATGGCAGATACATCCATGTGAACAGTGAAGGAAAAGACGTGAATGTACTTTTGAAACCACATAAATCTTCCCATCATGAAGCAAGAGACTTGTCATCAGTGAACATCACAGCTGTTCCTATACAGGATGGTATAGTGTGGGACAAAACGGATTATGAAATCTTCGGTCCAAGTAAACAATTGAACATTCCACATTTATTTAAAATTTCACTAAGTGATTTAATTACGTCCAGTACCTATTCAGATGATTGGGACTTAGAGACTGTTCAAGATATAATGTTTGATCTAGAAAAATCTGCTGCATTTTCTAAAAATGAATTTTTAGAGGGTTCATCTGGTTACGAAGAATTATATTGTTATAACCACTATGGTCATCATTATTTGCACAAAACTGTATATCCAAGAAATGTGTTTGTTTAACCAATGGGAACATTGTCCTACACCACCACAAGGTAGTTCGAAAACTTTTGCTAGTAAATTTCCATATTTTTCAGGTTATAATACATCTGACCCAGAAACGTTTTACTACAATAATGTAAACAAAACAGGACTGAAAATTATGTTAACAAATACGAAACAGATTTACTCTGAAGCATTTATTGCCCAACTGTCTACACAGGGTTTCGACTTATGGAAAGACACAATTGAGACAAAAACTGTCTGGGGTAGTAAAGATTGGCAAGTACAGGGTATAGAAGCTTTATTTAGAGCCTGTATTATCCCTGAACAAATAATGTTTTTGAATGACACCGTCCAACAAACATCTTGTCTTGGATTAGCCAAGATCAAAGAGATGAAAACACCTTCTGTGCCAACACCTGCCAGTGATAATAATACAAAGGCAGTGGTGACAGTTGACGAAATACTACAACTCAACAGAACTCATCCGAATTGGAAGAAATGGTTGATCTGGCCCACAGACACAAACAACTGTCAGGAAAGGTTCTTGAACAAAACTCAGGGCTTAGCTATTCATAGGCCAGACCCAAGATATGTCCAAAGACAACATCCGGGGGTAGTAACAACATACAATGTAGGTAAATTATGCCTCGATTGGCTGCATAAATCTACACTACAGGATGTGAAGCAACACTTAACCTTACTTAAAGAGGACGCAGATCTTAGGGAATTCTTGCTTGGACCAAGAAAACCGCGTCAAAAACGTTTCATATATGCCGGCATCTATGCTGCTTATAACGAAGCATGGAAAGTGTCACAGATAGAGGCTGCAGAACGAATACGTGAACTTGATCGTATTAATTTAGAGAAAACACTCTCTGTAGTCAACAATGGGTTAACAACTTTGTCCTCCAGAATTTATTCATTGGATGGCATTGTATCCTCTGCTATCGAAATTCTAGAACAAGATTTGGCTATGTTACAACAAGGTCAATCCCAATTACGTTCTATTGTGTTATTGACATGGACGCTGCAATCTTTGCGAGCGGGCTATGTGCCTTGGCGTTTCATCAACACGTCGTCTCGGTTTGCAGAATACAATCTCACTGATAAACAGATCGAATTGGCACAAAGAGGAGCAAGGTATACAGTGCTAAGCATTGAAAAAATGGAAAAACTACCATTTACAGTGGCAGAAAAACCAGCTACAGAATGGGTTATTCATGGCAAAATAACATTACCTGTGACAACTTTTCAGTTTCAGTATTGCCTCAGACAGATGCAAGCAGGCAAATATGAAGGGTTGGGTAAGGAATACATTAAGATATCATGGAATTTACCGTATACACATAGATGTTGGAGTGGGGATCGTGAAGTGTTTCTTAGCGGTACTAACTGTAAACATGCACTGACCGGTTCACTCATTTGTCAGGACATTATTTTACACCGAGCTTGTAATGGTTCTGTGGCAAACTTGTCTTGCCATCAGCACGGTTCACCAGCTGCTGTGATTAATCCAACGTTTGGACAACTTTCGAATGGGAGTTACCTCATGTTGAATGATCAGAGCTGCTGTGGAATGTTGCCAGGCATCCCATATCTAGTAACGGTCAACTCCAGGGTCACTTGCTGTATGCAAGTATTGTTTCCCCCAATAGACACAGTCAGGGAGTCGCCTTTATGGCCTTCGCTGAACGTCTCTTTTATAAGATTTGATACTTTAAGCAGAATGAAAGCCATGCTTTTACAGCAAACAGTGTCTTTGACCTCGGCCAAAGAAACCTATGATCTACAAGTTGCAAGGACTTCGCTTGAGATACAGACTTTAATACGTACAAACTGCCCTATACATTTCGTAGAAATGATATCACGTATCTTTAACATGTCAGATACAACAAGAATTGTACATGTATTTAAGAGCATTTGCACCGGTCTGTTAGCACCGTTCCAGGCAATACTTGGAATCATTCCGAACTTTGCACATTCGGTGTTTGGTGGCATACCATTAATTCTCGCACTTGTTGCCGGAATTGTATTCATCTGTCTGCTATTGCGCTATGGCCAGCCGATTCGCCGAAATCACTCCGAGCGAAATGGAGAAAGCTCTCCTTGAAAGAAAGTGCTGTGAGCGAATAGTACAGCTATTGGGCATGACTCGTCTACGGGACCTTAATACCACGTGGTTCCTGTCATTCCGACCAATCTGGCATGATTGCATCTTACCTGTTCTACGATGCCTGCTAAGCGGTGAAGAATGCGTGTTGGACGCCTGTCTAACATATCCATCAGCTGCGCCAAAGGATGTCGATGCTTTGCTGGACCCGATAACGGCCCATGCTCTTTGTTGTCCCCAGAGGCTTCCAATACTGATGTCAGCATTCATTGAGATCTCACAGTCGCCTCCTGCTGCTGCTGAGGTACGAGAAACAACTCCAGGCACACAGGTAACAACGGACGCGAACATTGCTGCGGCGACCAATGCTGAGAGCGATGCTTCCCATCTTTGTGCGATCAATCTTCTACACGAGGTGTTCCAACTTACACCGGCAGCAATAGATGATGTTTTGTCTATTGAAGTAGATGATCTCATGTTTACACCAGACCCGTAACCTGACTCTGATTCGGCATACTCTGTTCCGGTACAACAGCAACAATTTGGCCTTCATTTTTCAAAACCTTGGAACTTTACCAAATTTGAACTTTTGTCCCATTTTTCGAACAAAAATGGCACTCCAATCTGCTTAAAGTAGAACTAGCCTTATAATACAGACTTGGCAGTACTTCCAGGGACACTTAGTCATCTTGTGTGTCTAAATCAGTTCATTTAAATTTCATGACAGGAAATGACTTTGATTTTGAGCAACCTTATCGATCATTTTCGTCATATGTAAATATTGCTTTTATATTTCGTTCCAAATGCATTAATTTCGTACTTCATGCTGGAATTGAAAAGCACTGCTTAATGATGTACAGCAACCTTTTGCATTTTTAATATGTCTTTTAAAGCTTTTTTAGGATATGTTTTATTATGCGGTACTCCATTTTAATGTTTAGCATTTTAAATGTTTAGCATTTTAGTATTGTTGTATACACAAAAGAGGAGTGGGTGTTGTATACTTCATAGGGTGTCCATAAACGGGCTTTCTAGAATCATGACCTTATCCAACCTGCCCTTATATAGGCATAAAATCCCAGACCTTATTTAGGCATAAACCATGCATACCAAATACAGGCATGGATTCCGACATCCGTCCACCCTAGCGTCTCAACGAGTCCATGAAAAAACAGACCCTCAGGCTGCGGGAGTTTCCCTTGCCCAGGACTATTGATTTCTTCAAGGACTCATACATTATGCATGAACCTCTATTCCTTAAGGGATTCATTCATGACGTCTTTCGCTACCCAACTCACGTCAATGCTAACATTTTCAGGTATAAATATACCTTCCCAAACCCCTGTAAATCAGAGGAGACCTCGACTTCAGAGGAGCCCGATTCCCGGCCGGACGCACTGAGAAGACGCTGTCTTTCCTGCACGCAGAGAGTCCAGCTTCCAGTGATCTAACTTCCCTTGCGGGGTGTTGGAGTTCGAGTCCGGATAGAGATTCCTACCTCTCTCATTCTTCAGGTATGGAGCAGACTAGAACCTAGAGGGACTCTTGGCATACTAGACTCTTGGCATACTAGACTCTTAGTATACTCTAGTCAGGAATACAGCACCTACTTCTACTTCTCCCTACACCTAGGAAAGGTTAGGCACACTGGGTAGAACTAGGCTAAGAAACGCATCGTATGAGTACTCGCATTTTTAGGCTGTGTCATTTTATGTAAATGCATATATGCTGAAAAGATAATGCTAACGCAGTATTATTTATTTCTACTGCTCACCTTGTACATTATTTATCTCGCATACTGTCTTGTGATCGTAACAGCACATCTAACTTACAACAGAAACAAGACTGTTCAATAAACCTTTTTATTGAAACGCCTGTCTGTTATTTCTGTGTGACTTTGAGAATAACTGAATCAAGCACAACTGAGCTGAGTGAAATAGTTATCTATTGTTTCTACGACTCTGGGACACGTCCTGATTCTGTAAGGGAAACACAGTGGTCATGTTTTGCGGCTGCCAGAAACTAATCCCTTCTTGTTGTCAAGAAGTTTCTAGTGGCCTCTGAGCTAGCTGGCACAAGTAATTAAGTTTAATATACTCGATAGGGACATACCGACCTTAGTCCTATGTCAAACCTATAGGATATATTATTCCAATGCGCAGAGCCTATAAGGGAAATAGGAGCTACACTACAGTGGTGTGGTATGCCCATAGCGTTTCCCGCAGTGCAGCAATTGCAGGAGTCTGCTGTGCTTCAGCTCTTTGCAAACACTCCCTTATCATTCGATTCATTCTTTCCACCAAACCATTAGTCGCCAGTGTTACAAAGGAAGAGAAAATGCAGTATCTGTGCAGGAGGTTTCTTTATTGCATCTCTTCACCACCACAGGTTCCAGTCAGCTGGAGTCAGCTGTGGAACCTTCAGGTTCAACAGTCATGGCACATTCCAAAGGCACAAGAAAAAGAGGGGGCGGGGTACAAGGGAGAAGGAATATACCTAGATGGAGATTACAACAGTTATGTTATGTTATAAAATTTCAAAAGCACGCTAAAACTTGTGCAGGTGTCCTGGTGCTAAGAGAACTAAAGATACAAAGATGATCAGCAAGTCCTGTAAAAGCCACGTTTTCAAGACGCTCCTGAACTGCAGAATGCCTTATGTTTTACATAGAATGCAGTTGTGCTGGAACAATTTTTCGAGCGGGGGCTGTCCCCAATGTTACATCACTGAAGTCATAAGGACTGTGAACTTTTCAAGTGTTTCACATAGAATAAAAATAGCAAATTAGTCACGCCCATTCAGCAGGAGAGTGGTAAAGGTGTGGTACGTAGCCAATGGTGCATTTTGGAGCACACTGTTGCAAGTATCTTACTAAAGCATGGTTTGGTAGCACACTGCCATTTACAGACAGCACATTTGTCATTAAAATGGCCACTATCTTTACACTGGCATACATGTCTACTGACAAAACTATATGGAGCACAAATGATAATTTGTGAAAATCGGGTTTCAGCAAATATTTATCAAGTTAAGTGTATTGATTTGTTTAGCTCCTATTAAAATATTTGTTCCCATCACACTTTATAATTTGAAATTAATAATAATATTTGGGCTTTCCAAACCACTGGTGTATTTAGAAATATGTGTACAGTTAATTTACAGTATTTGAATTTTGTTGTGTTCTAAAATAATTGACATCCCACACTAGCCTTTCCTTTCACTTGCAGTATCCCAGCAAGATAAACAGATAGTTCACTTTACAGAAATCTCTAACCTTTCAATCAGAGAAAGAGAAGGAAACACCAATCTCCAGGTTAATAGAATACACAGTTATTTGTCAGCAGACAGAGCCTGACATTTGACCTCTGTCTTTCAACACAAAGCAAATGTGACAAGATAAAAACTAAATTTAAAGGCATCTTTATTGCTCATTTACTTTCCAAATTCCAGCATGGTTAATTTGGGGACCCAGACTTCAAGAGCCCATTGGCAGAATGAGAGGGAGAGAGTTGCAGAGTTTGGCCACTGCCACTGAAAAGGCCTTTCCTCCAGACAGAGCACTCCGAAATCTCGGCATTTTAGCAGAAACACATCTTTAGAACAAAGGGAATGACTGCGGACATTGAAAGTGGGTTTTTTCTCCAATAGAAAGGGCCTTAGTCATGTGTAGCTCTACACACAAGACATAAGGATTTGAATATGATTAGTTTTTCAACCAGAAGACAATGCAAGCTGTCCAGTGTAGAGGAGAAGCTTTGGAAGGTAGTCTATTACAGGTCAGGAGACAGCATTTTGGATCCTTTGAAGTTTTTCATAAGTCCTGATGATATGCCCAGAAATAGCGAGTTGCAATAGTCTAGGCGACTCAAAATGGTCACCTAAATCACCAACCAATTGGCTAATTCGGGAAGGAGTGGTAAACTCTTCCTAAATACCGTAAGGAAATAAAAGTAAGTCAAAGCCAGATAATTGGCCTATTGTCCAGGGATCCAGATGGAAGCTTACATTTTTCACCACCTTTGCTGGACAAGAAGGTGTGGCCAGGGAAGTGGCCAAAAGCCAGACGAAAGTGAACCAGTTAATTGAGACTGGTTAATTCCTGAGGACAGATGTTTTGTCCAAACTGAACTTCAGGGAGTTACATTGAAGCCAAGACGAAACTGTAGGCCCTTCTGCCAGCCCCCCCCTGCTGCTTGGTTGCACGTCTCCCCTTCCGGTTGGCCTGTCCGACTTCCTCTGTGCCCAGAGGCATTGTGAGTTGCTGTTAGCTTTTTTCTTCACAAGTAATTCTGCTCTGTTATTTTGCCCTTAGCCTTGCGCCCGTTTTGTTGTGAGGTTTGTTTTACACATTGAGCCTCACTTGCCGTTCCCGCTTCCCGCAGCCTGCTTTCCACCTCCCCAGCGCCCCTCCCAGGACCTACTTAATGGAGGCAGCAGCACAACCCCATTGAGCAGGTCCTTCTGCCAGCTCCCCCACGCTGCTTGGCCCGTTGGACTTCCTCTGTGCCAAGAGACATTGTAAGTCCAGTGAGAGGGGGGCATAAGCCTTTCCCTGGTTGGCTGAGTCCCCCATCTGCAAGATGGCGGTGACTGAGAGTTGTGCTTCACCTCGCCTCCCCCACCTGAGGGGTGGAGTTGGCAGAGGTGGGCACACCTCTCTTCCTGACTTGTTTTTCCCGACAGTTCTCCCGCCCAAAGTGGGGGTCAGAACCAGTGGGTACCAGTTGCTGAAAGCAGCAAGTGGCCTGGGGAAGCTCGCAAAGGCGGCAAGCCTTTGAAGCTTCCCCTTCGTGGACCCTGCCCATCCTGAGGGAGGAGGCTTGGCACCTCGTCCCAGGATGTGCATTGTTTCAGGCCCCCGAGAGCAGCAGGCTCTCGACCCAGGGGTCCAGAAACATGTCTGGTGGTGGCAGCTGAAAGTAGCCACTCAGCCTGGACACTAGTGGTAGGTTAGTTTTCAGGGGGCATCTCTAAGATGCCCTCTGTGTGCTTTTTTCATTAAATCCCACACTGGCATCAGTGTGGGTTTAATGTGCTGAGAAGTTTGATACCAAACTTCTCAGTTTTCAGTGTAGCCATTATGGTGCTGTGGAGTTTGTAATGTCAAACTCCCAGCACCATATATTCTTAATTGCTGCACTGCACTTACAATGTCTAAGAATGGACTTAGACACCCTCACCACTGGTATAGTGCACCCAGCTAGAGGGGTGACTGGCCTATGCCAGGGCAGTGGGTTGTAGGCATGGCACACATGGATGTGTTCGATGTCGACTCTTCACTTTGTTCTGCACCAAAACACGTAGCCTGCAAAGGCAGTGTGTGAGTGTGAAGGTATAGGACCTCTAAGGGTGGCACAATAAGTGCTGTAGCCCATAGAGGCCTTCTCTGGTCACAGTGCCCTGGGTACCTGTGGTACCATTTACCAGGGGCTGACCTGTGGCCATAGATGCCAATTGGGTTTAGGCTTCAATGCAGTTTTAGGGAAAGAACATAGGCCCTGGGTTAGCAGGAGCCCAGGGCACACTCAGTCAAAACCCATCAGCAATTCAGCATAAAGTGGGGCAACCATGCAGAAAGAAGGCACTTTCTCACAGCATGCACTATTACTGTCACTCCTCCACCTCGTCTGGGAGGGTGGTGGAGATGAAGAATATCAAATCCTATGCAGAACATTGCTGCTATATCTGGGGAACACGTATCTCAGAACCATGTTTCAGTAACAAAAAGAACATCCAACCTGCCTTGAGTCAGTAGCTCATAGACCTCAGTGGGATGTTTAAGCTTTCCTTTTTTCTACCTGACAAGGTACCAGCTTAAAATACTGCATATCCTTGCCTTTCATCCTCTCTTGTGCCTTATTCAACTATAATGGCGACTTAGTGCTGCTGTTCATGAGACCTGTCATCTTCTTGACCTTCCATAATCAATTGTCTGTTTATGAAACACAGGTATTAGAGTTAGGCCATAAATTCATACTACCTAACAATTTATCAGGTCCCAGCCATTCACTGCCGAGGTTGAGCAACTCCTCTCTCACACGGGTTTGAGCATCCCAATCTGGAGAAAGATGGAGAACATGACTGTTGCTGATCCTGGATTGGAGCTTGGATTGGTGCAGGCCGGCATTCCTTCAGCGCGCCAGCAATGCGCGCGTTGAGCGCAGCTGCTTAGCAGTCTTGTTTTTATAGTCCCCTTCTAGCCTACACATTGTTAAAAAACAAGAACACTTACCTAAAATGCCTTGTTCCTCTGACCTTAGGAAAAAATAGTGGCAAGGCGGGCTAGGGTGTACTCCACGTCGGCCTGTGTTACTCACATAGTCGCCTTCAAGATATGTCTCCTGAATTTGCACCCAACCAGAAGACTACTCCTGCACAAAGAACAAGCAGGTTAGGGAAAGGGCTATAGCGTAAAGAGCTGGTCCACTTAGCTGTCAGATGGAATAAAGAGTCGCAACTAACAATAATGTGTTCAACAGATAATAAAATAACACCATTTCTGGTAGTATAGGTTTTTAGAATTTAGGGCCAGATTTACAAAAAGTTAATGCAAATCAGAAAGTAGAGCTGTGCTGGGTTGTTTGAATGCGAGGGAGCAGAACTGCTTCGTATCTTTAAAAAAAATTCTCAGTTCTGTTCTCTCCATCTACTGGCGCACTTTGTGTTGCCTAGGGGCAACGCTGGCACCCTTTGACCATAGCGCAAGGATGCCTGCATTGTGGTCAGGATAGTTTTTGTACAGAATGCAGTACACATGCAAAGAGGAACTAATGAGGAGAAATATAAACGTTTGATCTGTTACTCCATCCTCAAGTCTTTGCAGATATGGGTTTGCATCACAATCGATGGGTGGATGCGTGGGAATGCCCATGCACCAGCCATAGAATGCCTCCCTGATGCAAGGTAATGCAAGGCAGTGCAATGCACTGTGTTAGTTTGTTTAGCAGGCAACATAAATACCCAATTGCATTTCTTGGTAAATACCAAAAAGGATTTTGCATCAGGTCTGCGTTGAAAAAGTAAAAAAAAAAAAAAAACACAAACTCTTTGTAATTCTGGGTCCTACTTCTTAGCATCAATTAATCTATCAATCAGGGGTTTATAGAGTGCACTACTCACCCGTTAGGGTCTCAAGGCGCTGAGGGGGAGGAGAGAGTACGCATCTCCGATGGAGTCATTCGAAGAGCCAGGTCTTGCGGTCTTTCCTGAATTGGTTCAGTGTCGGGCTTTGCCGAAGGTGAAGGGGGAGATCGTTCCAGGTCTTGGCTGTGAAGTAGGAGAAGGACCTTCCACCTGCTCTGTTCCTGTAGAAGCGTGGGACGGTGGCTTGGGAGAGGTCAGCTGAGCGGAGGTTTCTCTTGCCGGCTTTGAAGGAGAGGCAGTTGTTGAGGTATTGTGGGCCGATGTTGTGGAGGGCTGTGTAGGCGTGCGTGAGCAGCTTGAAAGTTATTCTTCTTTCGACAGGGAGCCAGTGGAGGTTGCGGAGGTGTTAGGTGATGTGGTTGTGCCATGGAATATCGAGGATTAGTCTGGCTGCGGCGTTCTGGACGGTCTGGAGTTTGCAGAGGAGTTTTTTGTTGATTCCAACATAGAGGGCGTTGCCGTAGTCCAGTCTGCTGGTGATGAGTTAATGTTAATGTTAAGAATAATTTATAGAGCACACGTACAGCGATTGGTTTCATGGCGCTGTATTATGCCTTGTCCGTTTACCTGAGGAGGAGTCAGTTGTAGGCTTATGCAAATAACCAAGTTTTGAGTGACCTCCTGAATTTCAGAAGGTCAGTGCAAGACCGGATCTCCAGGGGGAAGGAGTGCATGAATTACCGTTTTCCTGGAGTCGGAGGGTATCCATTTGAAAGTTTTATGTAGTATGCGGAGGGTGATGAAGCATGCTGAGGAGACGGCCTTGATGGTTGTATGATGGAACAACTACCACTTGAACAACTACAGTCTAAACAACTACTCCTTAACCACTACTTAGTCTAAATCACTAAAGTTTTAACAACAACAACTACTATGCCTTTACCTCGCTTGCCTTTACCCCATTAATGTATCTATTTTACTGGTAAGTATAAACCCATATGTATATATATATCTGAAAGAGACACGTTAGTGATAGATTCCTTACCTTAGAATATCCCCAGGCGTCAGGCTGGATCCGGAAAGTTTTGCGTAGCAGTACCCTTGCGCGTCGGTAGGCGGCGTCGTGCGGCTCCGCGTCCGTCGTCGGCGTCGTGATCGCCGGGATGACGTCGCGGGCAGTACTTAGGCGCCGCCCCTGCGCGCTGACGTCAGTTCTTCTTTTCCGCGCCAGTAAGCGCAGATCCGGGAAGAGCAGTGCCCTGGTCAATTTTTGACCATACTTTTTGGTGATTTTTTCACTGTTTTTTCCAACTTTAAGGTGTCGTAGGGATGCCCGGCTTCAAGCGATGCGGCGCCTGTGCGCGGATGATGTCCGTCACCGACCCGCATTGGGAGTGTCTCTTCTGCCTCGGCCGAGGCCACGACACCGAGTCTTGTCCCGAATGCCAGGCCCTCAACCCGAAAGCTTTGCGAGAGCGGTCTCGAAAGCTCCTCGAGGCCCGGCATTCGGCTCCGCGGAAGCCCCGGTCGCGTGAGAGGTCCAGGGGTCGCTCGCGGAGTGCACACCGGTCGTCGGCGTCGAAGTCTTCTTCGTCCGGTAAGTCTAGGCACAAGAAGTCCAAGAAGCATCGTCGCTCTCGGACTTCGCCTCGCCGGTCTCGCGACTCGGCTGAGGCCCCTCCCGGCACCGTCTCCGCCCCGCGGCCCCGGACTTGCCTGTGGAGTCGCCCCCGTCATACCCGCCCTTCCCGGGTTCGGGGGCGGATCCGGCCAAGGTACAGGAGTTCCTGTCGGCCATGGCCCGCCTCTTCGGGCCTTCAGGCCCCTCCGGTGCGCCTTCGGGCCCCGCGGGCCCTGATGGGGTTGCTCCGGCGTCGCCGGCGGCTCCGGCCCCGGCGTCGCCCGAGCCTCCAGCCTCGATCCCGGCTCCGGCTTCGGCCCCGGCCTCGATCCCGGCTCCACAACCCCCATCGACGCCGGTCGACCTCACGACACCTCCGCCGGCGCCGATGTCTCCGGTGCCGTTCTCGACGCCGCCCTGGGCTCCGGGCGGCGTCGTCCCCCAGTTCCTTCCGGCTCCGGACATGGACCCGGAGCGACGTCGCTCGACGCCGGCTCCGGCGCCGATGGGACCTTGGGTCCCAAATGTCCCTCCTCCTCCTTATTTTGAACCGGAGGAGGACCAGGAGGACTGGGAGGGGTCTGATGACCCTCTGACACGCATCTGTCAGTATGATGAGGACTGGACAGAGAGTCTAGGGAGGCCAGTGGTCTGGATACTTCTCCTGACACTGGCATGCTGTCTCCTCCCGTGGCTACGGAGGAGGGGGCCAATTTTGGTACGGTGTTGCGTAGGGCTGCTGGGGCCTTACGTCTCCAGCTCCCTACTTTGACGGTCAAGCCTAACATCTTGACAGAGGTGCTTCAGCCGGCAGCCTCCTCTGCGGAGACTGTGCTGCCGTTTAACGACGCCCTCACTGACGTTCTTTTGGGCGCCTGGTCCAAGCCCAACACAGGGGCTCCTGTGGATCGGAACGTGTCACGACGCCATCGCCCCGCTCCGGGCGACCCCTGTTTCTTTCTGTCCACCCCACTCCTGAGAGCTTGGTTGTCCAAGCCTCCGCTTCCCAAACCGCCTTCCCTACCGCTCCTCCGGATAGGGAATCCAAACGCCTGGATCAGTTTGGGAAGAAAGGTTTTTCTTCCTCCAGTGCTGGCTTGCGGTCCGTTAACACCGCTTGTCTTTTGGGCCGATATACCCACTCCCTGTGGGATTCGGTGGCGGATGTTTTGCCCCAGTGCCCTGAGGAGGTCCAGGCACTGCTTTCCCTCGCCATTGCGGAAGGAAGGGATGCGGCCAAATACACTATCCGTTGTGGCCTTGACACCGCCGACTCGCTGGGCAGGTCGATTGCAACGACGGTGGCGCTCCGGCGCCACGCCTGGCTGAGAACCACTGGTTTTTCAGGGGATGTCCAGAATACTCTCATGGACATGCCCTTTGATGGAGTCGGTCTTTTTGGGTCCAAAGCAGACCATGCGTTGGAGCGCTTTAAGGACTCACGGGCTACTGCAAAGTCCCTGGGCCTTTCTGCTACACGCCCTCCGCTGCCTTCTGCTTTTCGCCCCTATCGTGGCCACGGTAGGGGCGCCCCTTCACGTCAGCAGCCCAGCCACCGGCCCGCGCAGCAGGCGTCTTCGCGTGGCCGAGGACGTGGATTCCGCCGTGGCGGATCGGGCAACCAGCGTGCGGGTCAGGCCACCACCTCCAACCCGTCCGCGGCCTCCAAGCCCTCCTAGTCCCTCCTTTCAGGTGCACGGCACGCCAGTAGGGGCAGGGTCCGCCATCACCTTCCCCACTGGCGCACCATCACCTCGGAAAGGTGGGTCTTGGACATTGTCCGAAGGGGCTACTCCCTCCCCTTCGAGACCACCCCCCAGCCATGCCACCTCAATTCCACCGCATGTCAGGGGATCACTTGGTGCTTCTACGGAAGGAAGTCACGGCCCTCTTGACCAAGAGGGCCATCGAGCATGTTCCGACCCCAGAAGTAGGGCGTGGTTGCTACTCCCACTACTTTCTGGTGCCCAAAAGGACAAGGAGGACATGCGTCCTATCTTGGACCTCCGGAACGTCAATCGCTTCCTCCGGAAGGAGCAGTTCAAGATGCTCACCCTAGCTCAGGTCTTGACTGCCCTCGACCCTGGAGACTGGTTGGTAGCGTTGGACTTGCAGGACGCGTATTTCCACATCCCCGTCCTGCCGGCCCACCGAGCATTTTCAGTTCACCGTGCTCCCCTTTGGCCTTACCAGTGCCCCTCGGGTGTTCACGAAAGTGATGGCGGTGGTCGCAGCTCATCTGCGCCGGGCAGGGGTTTCAGTCTTCCCCTACCTCGACGACTGGCTGCTGAAGGCGGGCTCGTCCCAGGCAGTCGTCTCCCACCTCCAGACTACGGCCGAACTCCTGCACTCGCTGGGGTTCTCCATCAATGTGCCGAAGTCGCATCTAATTCCTTCTCCACAGCTCCTTTTCATCGGAGCAGTTCTGGACACGACGCAGTTTCGGGCCTATCCTCCCGAACGGCGAGTCCGGGATATTCAGGCTATGATTCCGATCTTTCGGCCTTTATCCTGGGTTTCGGTACGGATGACCCTGAGGCTGCTGGGCCTCATGGCCTCCTGCATCCTGCTGGTCAATCATGCCAGATGGCATATGCGGGCTCTGCAGTGGGACCTGAAGTTCCAGTGGGCGCAGCACCAGGGCAACCTGTCCGATCACGTCCAGATCTCGGAGGGGACTGCAAAACAGTTGCAGTGGTGGCTCTCGAACCGGCAATGGGTCATGGGCAGATCCTCTCCCTTCCCCAGCCAGAGCATACAGTTGTGACGGACGCGTCCCTTCTGGGATGGGGCGGTCACATGGGAGAGGCGGAGATCAGAGTCCTCTGGTCTCGGGCGGAGTCCCGGCTCCATATCAACATTCTGGAGCTCCGGGCGATCCGACTTGCACTCAAGGCATTCCTTCCCTCTGTCAAAGGGAAGGTAGTGCAGGTGTTCACAGACAACACCACCGCCATGTGGTACTGCAACAAACAAGGCGGGGTGGGGTCGTGGACCCTTTGTCAGGAGGCTCTGCGCCTCTGGACATGGCTGGAACATCAGGGCATGTTCCTGGTGGTTCAACACCTGGCAGGTTCCCTGAACGCCAGGGCGGACGAACTCAGCCGCAGGTGCATGATGGATCACGAATGGCGTCTTCACTCGGAAGTGGCGCAAGGACTCTTTCTACAGTGGGGAGAGCCTTGGTTAGATCTATTCGCCACCGAAGAGAACGCGCAATGTCATCAGTTCTGCGCGTTGGAATTTCCAAGGCGGCACTCGCTCGGCGACGCTTTTCGTCACGAGTGGAGTTGCGGTCTATTGTACGCCTTTCCGCCTATACCACTTCTACCCAGAGTGTTGAAGAAGATTCGGCACGACCGGGCCCAAGTCATTCTTGTGGCTCCGGACTGGGCTCGAAGAGTTTGGTATCCCGAGCTACTCAATATGAGCATAGATCCCCCGATCCGTCTGCCTCTTCGGGAGGATCTTCTGTCGCAGCAGCAGGGGACGGTCCTCCACCCGAACCTGTCCAGTCTACACCTGCTTGCGTGGAGATTGAGCGGCGGCAGTTGATTCCTTTCGACTTGCCTCCCGAAGTTTGTGATGTGATTCTGGCAGCCAGGCGTCCCTCCACTAAGGTGGTATACGCCTGCAGGTGGAACAAATTTGTGGCATGGTGCACAGCAAAGGCTGTGAATCCCCTTTCTGCCCCTCTTTCTGAGGTCCTTCTGTTCCTTCTCTCTTTGGCCCAACAGGGTTCTGCCCTGGGTACCATCAAGGGTTATCTTTGTGCTATCTCGGCCTTCCTCAGGCTCCCTGATCAGCCCTCCCTTTTCAAGTCCCCTGTTGTTAACAGGTTCTTAAAAGGCATTACTCACCTCTTTCCTCCTGTTCCGTTTGTGATGCCTCAGTGGGACTTGAACTTGGTTCTTACCTTTTAATGTGCGCTCCCTTTGAGCCTCTACATAACTGTCCTCTTCGTCTTCTGACTCTGAAGACAGCCTTTCTGGTGGCCATCACCTCCGCTCGGCGGGTGAGTGAGCTCCAGGCTCTATCTTGCAAACCTCCCTTTCTGTCTGTTCATCCAGACAAGGTTGTTCTTCGGACGCGTCCGTCCTTCTTGCCAAAGGTGGTTACTGCTTTCCACATTGGGCAGACCATCACTTTGCCCACCTTCTTTCCGCCTCCGCATCCTTCCAGAGAGGAAGAGAGGCTCCACCGTCTGGACCCAAAACGTGCGCTCTCTTTCTATATTGACCGCACAAAACACTTCCGGGTGGATGACCAGCTCTTTGTTGGCTACGTGGGCGCCAAAAAGGTCGGGCGGTGCACAAGAGGACCATCTCCCGCTGGGTTACCTTGTGCATCAAGACCTGCTATTCTTTGGCTAAGAAGGAGCCTCCTGTTGGGCTGCGTGCCCATTCCACCAGGGCAACGGCTGCTACCACGGCCTTGGGCCGCGGTGTTCCGCTGCCGGTTATATGTCAGGCAGCTACGTGGGCCTCGCTGCACACGTTTACTAAGCATTACTGCCTTGACAGTCAGGTCCGGAGGGACGGCTTCTTTGGCCGTTCTGTCCTCCAGGACTTCCTTGTCTGATCTTTGTTCGCAGACCCACCACCGGGGTTGGTATTGCTGGGGTATCTATTCTAAGGTAAGGAATCTATCACTAACGTGTCTCTTTCAGATGCACAAGTTACTAACTTGTGTAACGATATATCTGTAAGAGACAGTAGTTAGTTATAGATTCCTTACCGCCCACCCATCCTCCCCGTTCTGCTAACTGATTTCTAGGGTTAAGGACATCCCTTTCAGGGCCCTAGTATTTTTCAGACACCTGTGTCAGCTTCTTGCATGGCTCTGCGTTCCTGGCGCGGAAAGTCGTGTACAGAACTGACGTCAGCGCGCAGGGGCGGCGCCTAAGTACTGCCCGCGACGTCATCCCGGCGATCACGACGCCGACGACGGACGCGGAGCCGCACGACGCCGCCTACCGACGCGCAAGGGTACTGCTACGCAAAACTTTCCGGATCCAGCCTGACGCCTGGGGATATTCTAAGGTAAGGAATCTATCACTAACTACTGTCTCTTACAGATATATCGTTACACAAGTTAGTAACTTGTGCATATATACATGTATGTATGGGTAATGGTATGTACCTGTAAAACACTTGAATTTCGTGGTAAAGGCATGCATGCTAAAGATATATGCGTTGTAAAGTTAATATTGGTAAGTATTAACACTATATATATATATACACACACACCCCTATACTCACTATTAATGTTATAAAATCCCTTTCCACCCAAAAACCTATACCCACCCTAAACCCTACAAATTCCCTTTCCACCCAAAAACACACACCCACCCTAAACCCTAAAAATACCCTTGCAATCCCAAAAACCCATACCAACCCTAAACCCTAAAATTACCCTTGCCACCCAAAAACCCATACCCACCCTAAAACTACCCTTGTCACCCAAAACCCATACCCACCCTTAACCCTAAAAATATACTTACCACCCAAAACCCATACCCACCCTAAAATTACCCTTGCCAACCAAAAACCCATATCCACCCAAAACCCTAAAATTACCCTTGCCACCCAAAAACCCACACCCACCCTAATCCCTAAAAATCCCTTTCCACCCAAAAACCCATCCCTACCCTAGACCCTAAAAATACCCTTGCAATCTCATAAACCCATACCCATCCTTAATCCTAAAATTACCCTTGCCACCCAAAAACCATGCCCACCCTAAACCCTAAAATTACCCTTGCAATTCCAAAAACCCATACCCACCCTAAATCCTAAAATTACCTTTGCCATCCAAAAACCATACCCACCTTTAACCCTAAAAATACCCTTGCCACCCAAAACCCATACCCACCCTATACCCTAAAATAACCCTTGCCACCCAAAAACCCATGCCCACCCAAAACTTAAAAAGTACCTTTGCCACCCAAAAACCCATACCCACCTTAAATCCCAAAATTACCCTTGCCACCCAAAAACCCATACCATACCTTTAATACTTACCAAAATACTTAGATTTTAAAGTAATTTTTTTTACTGCGAGTATGCCTTCACCTTTAATGCATTTGCAACGAAATTCAAACACGTTTTCACATAATAAACACTATTTTAGAAAACGGTTTCCTAAACTTATTTTGTTAAAAAAAAAAACATCCACTCTACAAAACCATATAAAATACAGCCATCCACCTTTTTATCAATAGTAATACATCTTTCATGTACAATCCAAGAGTGCCATCTACTGGCCAGAGGTAGTTGTAAATGCATTAGTGGTTAAAAGACTCGTGATTCAGGTTCAGTCGTTGTTAAGGAGTCGTGGTTCAGGCCCTTCGTTGTGAATGAGTCGTTGTAAAGGTCGTTTCCCGGCCTTGATCTGGCGATTCATAGTGAGCGATGAGTCCAGTATGATGCCGAGGTTACGTGCATGGTCTGTCAGGGTGGATGGGTTTCCGAGGGCTGGGGGCCACCAGGTGTCGTCCCAAGCGGAGGGGGTGGAGCCAAGGATGAGGACTTCAGTTTTCTCTGGGTTGAGTTTCAGGCAGCAGTTCTTCATCCAGGTTGCGACGGCTTCCATTGTGTCTTGGAATTTGTGCCTGGTGATGTCGGGTTCCTTGGTGAGGGAGAGTATGAGTTGGGTGTCATCGGCGTAGGATACAATGTTGAGCCCATGGTTTCTGACGACGGTTGCATGGGGGGCCATGTAGACGTTGAAGAGGGTGGGGCTGAGGGAGGATCCTTGGGCTACTCTGCATCTGTTCTCTGTTGGTTCTGAGAGGAAGGACGGGAGTCTTATTCTCTGTGTTCTGCCCGTGAGGAATGAGCGTATCCAGTCAAGGTCCTTTCCTTGGATGCTGGCGCCGTAGAGTCTGGTGGGTAGTGTGCGGTGGGAGACGGTGTCGAAGGCTGCTGATAGGTCCAGGAGGATGAGGGCTGTCGTTTGGCCTTGGTCGAGGAGGGCTCTGATGTCGTCTGTCGCTGCGAGGAGGCCGATCTCGGTGCTGTGGTTGCTGCGGAATCCAGATTGGGAGGTGTCCAGGATGTTGTTGGCTTCGATGAAGTAGTCTAGCTGTGTGTTGACTGCCTTTTTGATGACCTTGGCTACGAAAGGAAGCAGCAAGATGGGCCTGAAGTTCTTGAGGTCTTTCTGGTCTGCAGAAGGTTTCTTTAGGAGGGGGTTGATTTCGGCTCGCTTTCAGTTGTCGGGGAATGTGGCGGTCTCTACTGAGCAGTTCATGGTTCGGCGTAGCTCGGGTGCAATGGCTGTGATGGCCTTGTGGAAGATGTGTGGTGGCCAGGGGTCTGAAGGTACTCCGGAGTGGATGCTCTTCATGGTCTTTAGGGTGTCTACGGTCGTGAGTGGGGTCCAAGTAATTAGGGTCTATTGGGTGGCATCGCTGGGGGTTGGGGTTGAGGCGGGGCAGAGGTCTTGGTCGTCGAAGTTGTTGTAGAGTGTCTTGATCTTGAGGTGAAAGAAGGAGCTGAGTCTGTCGAGGAGATCTTGGGAGGGAGGGACATCTGTTGTTTCGCAGTTGGGTTTGGCAAATTCCTGTATGGTGGAGAAGAGCTCCTTGGAGTTGTGGGCGTTGGAGAGGATTCTGTCAAGGTGGAAGTTCTTCTTTGTCGTTTTGTTGAGTTGGTGGCGTGCCATGGTGGCTGTTTTGTAGGTGGTGCGTGTTTCCGTAGTTTTGCTGTTTCTCCACATCATTTCCAGTCGTCGGCATGCAGCGTTTGGATTCTTGGAGTGCAATGGTAAACCAGTTACCTTTCTTGTTTTGTTGTTTTGTAGTCTTCTGGAGGGGGGCGAGTGTGTTGGCGCAGTTGTCGATCCATTTGTGGAGGTTGCTTGCCGCAGTGTTGGCGTCTGTTGTAGTTGGGGGTGGAGTGCCAGTGAGGGCGGCGGTGAGGTGTTCTTTGGAGACTTTGTTCCAGTTTCTGCGTGGTAGGCAGTGCACGTGCTTGTTAGCGGTGGGTTTTCTAAAAGAGAAGGGGATGCAGTGGTGGTTGGTCCAGAGCAGTTCCGTGGTGTGGCTGAAGAAGATGCTGTTTCCTATGCGATGGGGTCGAGTGTGTGTCCTGCTGTGTGAGTGGGGGAGGAGGCAAGTTGCTTTAGTCCTATGTTGGTGAGGTTCTCTAGGAGGGCAATGGTGTTGGAGTCGTCGTGGTTGTCCAGGTGGAAGTTTAGGTCTCCGAGTAGTATGTAGTCTGTGGAGGCGAGGGTGTGGGGGTCGTTGAGGTCGGTATTGACGTTGGTGAACGGGGCGCAGGTGCCAGGCAGTCTGTAAACAAGGGTTCCGTGGAGCGTCGTTCTGGGGTTGGTCTGGATCTGGAAGTGGATGTGTTCAGTGGGGGGCGAGGCGTCATCCGAGCCAGTGGTTGTCGTGCGGAGGGAGCTTTTGTGGATGATGGCAAGGCCTCCTCCTGGGCGGGTGTGGAGGTCTTTTCTCAGGATGTTGTATCCGTCGGGGATGGCGGTTGCAATGTCGGGTGCAGAGCTGACGTTGGTCCAGGTCTCTGTGAGGAGGTGACGCCGAGCTTGTGAGTGTTGAGGAGGTCCCAGGTTTCTATGGCGTGTCTGTGCAGAGAGAGTTCGTTGAGGATGATGCTGTTGAGTGGTTTGTGTGTGATGGCGTCCAGTGGGCTACTGCTGGGGTCCAGAGGTGGGTGAAGGTACGGCGGCAGTATCGGCAGGAGATCGGGCCTTGGGTGTTGCTCGCTGTTGAGAGCTGGCAGTTGTTGCGTCTGGGGTTGGGAGGGTGAAGGGTGCTAGGGTTGTAACAGCGGGGTGTCGGAGGACCAGGGTTCCTGGTCTGGGACAGGCGCAGGCGGCTTGCCTTTGACACACCTGTGGCACGCCAGTGGCGCAGCCGCACAGCTGCCGCCAATAAGTAGGGGTCAGGGGGATGGTGATCGGCTGTGAGGGGAGCGACACGCTGGGGGCGAAGGGCTGCGGGGGCAGCAGTGGATGGGAGTGCGGGAAGAGTGCGCGAAACGAGGCAAAAGCGAAAACAGGAGCAAAAGAGAAGAGAGACAAAGTGAAAAAAGAGGCAAATGAAAAAGAGGCAAAAGAGAACAGAGGACACAGCACAGAGGGGAATAGCAGAAGAGCAGGGTGCTCTTTCTTTAGACCACCAGGGATGAGGCGGAGGCAGGAATCTGTGGGTGGAGGAGGTCTTCAAACACCTACCTGGCAAGGAGCTCGGGCTCAAGGGCAATCCCACAACGATGGAGCTGCGCGGGGGAGAGCAGTGACACTTACCAGGAAGGTCAGAGGTCTTGTTTTTCTTGCCGCACAGCGGCCGCCATTAAGTAGGGGTCAGGGGAGGGCGATCAGCCGGGAGTCGGGAGCGACACGCTGGGGTGGAGGGGCCACGGGGTCCTCAGCGGCGGGGAGCACGGGAAGAGAGCGCTAAACAAGGCAAAAGAGGCAAAAGCGAAAACGGGGGCAAAAGAGAAGAGAGGCAAAGAGAAAAAAGATGCAAAAGAGAACAAAGGACACAGCACAGAGCGGAATAGCAGAAGAGCAGGGTTCTCCTCCACTAGACCACCAGGGATGAGGTGCAGGCAGGAGTCTCGATGCTATGTGATGGGGGAAATCCAGACTGGATGGGGTCCAGTAATCCAGAGAGCATCTGGTTAACATGTTTTACAGATTTTACCAGCAAAAGGCTATAATGATAAGGATCTTGAATTGGATAGGATAGTTGGATCTGTGTTAGGTTTTTTTTTTTAGCAAAGGCACTGTCAGAGCCTTTTTCCACTCTATGGGTACATATTCGATCTTCAAGGAGCTGCTGCAAATCTCTATCAGTGGTTGTGCTAATTCTGCAGTAACGAGTTTCCAAACCCCGGGTGGCATGGGCTCAGAAGGAGAGCCCAATGAAATAGACCTAGCAATAGAAACAAATTGCTCCAGCAAAAGTGGATCTAGATGTTCCAAACAGGGGGACAGGAAGCTACCTTACTGTTAACCATAAATACCTATGCCATACCGGATGACCCTAAGGGTCTTGTCTTGCAGATCTTTACAGAGAGATCTGTCCCCTGTTGCACGGTTAACAATAAGCTGTGTCTGCTCTGCACCATTGATGGTGGTGCTTTTATTCTCAAGGTAATTAGAGAGATTGTTTGCCAGGACCTGAGAGTCTACCTCTATGGTCAACGTGCGCTTCGGATTCAGAAAGGCTAAGGAGAAAATTATCAAAGAAAATTCTCTTGGCAAATTTTAGGCTGCTAGGATCCTTTAGAATAGAGTTCAACCTTAGCTAATTCAATCTGTCTTTTTTCAAGGTGTTTTATAACTCCATCCTGGCCAGTGCAGAGTAATCTACCAGCCATAACATTTCTAGCTTCTTCTCTCAGCTGCTTTAAATAGGGTGTTTACCACGGAGCCAAAGGTCTTGTTGCAGGGATTCTGCCCAAGAACAGAACTATGCGTAGGATTATGGGACCTTAGTGCATAGGGACTGAGTCATCCTACCACCTTAGTACCCATGAGCCCAGGACCGACTAGCTATAGTGTCTCACTTGCTCTCCTACTCACTCACTGAGAAACAAGTGATTGGACACCTCAGAACACAACACTCCCAGATCGCTCAGGAATCGCGGTAGCAAGACACACCCTTTCGCATGCACTCTTGTACTTGTCCACAATAAAATCTGACAGACACACGAACAAGTTTAAAATATTTATTTTAACTAACGTGCTCTGAGATGCAGTATGCGTGCCACAACAAGCAAAAAAATGCATATTACAAATACGGTCAGCATAGCAGTTAGTCCATAATTCATGAAAGGAGATGTCATTGTGAAAAGACAGTATAGCTGTATAGCCTAACCTCCCTCCCCTTGTATAGAAATAATATTATTATTTAGTAGAAGATCTCTGGGCTTTGTCAGCAGACCCCATACCTTAGCTATAGAGAGTAGATCTACATCATAAGTGCTGTCTCGCTCTTCTCCCTGGAAAGGTCCCTCTCCAAGTGTGTGCTCCCTATTCGTGTATCTCAATAAGGCCAAAGTATGTTGTCCCAAACAACAGCTGCATCTGTGTGTTTTGTCTAGCTGCCAATGCCTGGCCAGAGCAAAATAACAAGGGGCATTGTTGTTCGGCCTTGCTCAAAATGTTCAGTCAAAATCACAGCGATGAGTTCTCATGTGAAAACAGCCCTATAAATTATTGCAAAAATAAAGTTGTGTAGTAACGTGCGCAAAGCAGCGGGCAAGCTGCAGCGTGCTCATGCTAACTTAGAGAAGACGAAAATGTCCCCATGGGCCATGTGACAGTCTCACCCACATGGGGCTAAACAGTTTTTGTGGCAACGCACTGTCCAGTGGTGTTCCCACCTAGTGGGTGTATTTCAGTCCTGTTAGTCATCCTGTGTGTGTTAACATATTCAGGAATATATAGCTATGGAGCATTTCTCTAGTAGACCCATAGGTGTCTTGTCTTTGTGAAACTCTTTGTGAGTTCGCTTACAGAAGAACTTAACAAGATACTGGTCACCATACCATATGTAAAATTACATCACTTTAAATGTTATCAATTAAACCACAGATTAAATCAATAAATCAATTGTGTCTTAAAGTTCATTATTGGTTGGGATTAATGTGAGTCCTCACCAAGTAATAATGCCACTATCCTGGACTAGGTCCAGTTAGGTTCACTGAATTTAAACCTGAGCTCAACCCGTGTTAGCTGTAGCACAGAGTAGCCAGGCTTAACTTTGGAGAAATGTGGAAAGCATTTATCAGTAGCAAAAAAGGTAAAAAGTAGAAAACAATACAATAAAAACCCACTCAAATTGATAAAAATATGAATCATTTTAATGAACAAATAGACTACAAAATGACATAAATCAGATCTGGCCAGTGTGTTTACTCTCAAAGTGGCCCAAGTAAAAGCCCTGAGCAAGGGCATGAACCTGAAAGTAAGCCATAATGCCAAGAAGAAAGATTTGGAAAATGCCATCAATGGCTGGGGAGAAGCTTGCTTGGACCAGATCTCCTCTGACACATAGAAACTCCACAAGAGGAGATGAGGCTACTCCAGAGAGTGGTGATGAAGAGGACAAATTGTCCCAAAATACTCTGTTGAGACTACTTTCAAGGGCTGGAAGTGAGAGGAGCTCAATCAACACCAGTAGTTCAGATAGGTCCTTCTGGGAGGTGGAGGCCCAGTTGGCCCTCATAGCCCTTGAAGATAAGATGCTAGCTCTTGCAGAGAAGAATCTAGCCTTAGAGGAAAGTAAGACCAGAGTATGCTTGAGGCCCTATGGAAATAATGGCAGTGAAAATGGGGTACCTGCAGAAGGGGTCACCTGACCTTCATGTGCCTGAGGGTGTTCAGACAAAGTATTGAAGAACAAATATTGTTTGGACAAAATATTGTGACAAGAATATTGAGGATATAAATATTGTATTTCTTTTTGCAAAAGTTGGAAAAAGTTTCTAAGTGTCTAGTCTTGCAGTTTTGAGGGGCACTACATGGGGGTGAGGACTCAAATCCTAGAAGCCACTCGCAGGGCAAATACGGTTGAAACTTGTCAGCTGGGCTTTGTAGAATCTTGGGCTTCTTGTAACCTTTGTGTTCCTGGAGCTGGCCAACTAACCCATGGAGCACACTCTTCTGTCCTGGGTTTTAGTGGGAGTAAATCCAACCACTATGCTTACTCTCTACAGGTTCAACAGCAGGTGCAGTCCTTCTTCTGTCCTCCACATGTCCAGCAGTGTTCTGAAGAGGGTACCAGGGATACCATTTTGTATGCCTGGCACTATTATGTGATTGGGAGTGACTCAGTTCCACTCACAACAAAATAGGGAAAAAGTACCCAGGGCTAGCCCAACCCACTTTTGCAGCAGTTCCTAAGTTCCCATGGGTCTTACTGCAAACAATCCCACAGCGCCCCTCTCAAAACACATCTTCCTATGTGCATGACTCCTGCACCCACCCTAGTGGTGTGGCCAGCACAATGAGCTGCCACTCCTCTGTGGTCACTGTGAGCCGGTTTTAGGGGCAGGTTTCCTCCTCTGGAACTGGTGCCAAATTGTCTAATGTCACAAAGGGAAGGGGCAGGCCTGGTGACAGATAACGTGTTTGTGACAAGGGAGGCATCTATGAATTTCATTCATTTCCTGGGCACATCCCAGGGATCCTCCAGTCAGTAGGTTACACCCCTTATCCTCACCCGGCCCTACTTTGTCCTGCTCCAGGAGCAGCACTTCACTCTTCATGAAAGGCTTTCTCAGGTGACAGTGGAAGTTCAGCAAATGGGCTTTTATGGGCTTTAGACAGAGAAATGGTAACTTTTTGAAATTACCATTTGGCTAATAGCTGCAACAAATCTGACTTTATCATTAAGTTGGATTTTAATTATTTCTCTAGTTAGTGCCAATCTCAAGTTAGCATTATTAGATGTAATAATTTAGCCATGTATTTTCTTATGGCACAACAAGCCTTGCTACAGCGACAAACAACTTTGGAGGGTTTTTACTGCCAGGACACATAATCCATTAAGTATACATGTCCTTATTTTTAAATTCCATGCACTCTGCCTTTTGGGCATTTATGGCCTACCTCATGGGTTACTTATAGGCATTAAAAATGAAGGCCTGGCAAAAGGTTTATTTTGACTGGTTGAATTAACAGTTTTCAAACTGCCATGTTAGGTTGCAGTGGCAGGCAAACAATTATGGTTTCACTTGCCACTTTAGCGGTGGCACAGTAATTGTTGCGGTCCACTAGTGACCTTTAACTTACACACCTTTGATACCTGGGGTACCATATACCAAAGACTGAGGTAAATTAAGTATGCCAATCAGGGATTAGTCAATAGTACACATTTTTAGAGATTAGAGCACATGCACTGGGTGCTGGACGTCAGTGCACTGGAGTGCAGAGTCCTTACACCAGCAATAAAATCCAGCAAAAAGGGCATTTCCTTACATAATTTATGCCCTTTCTGATGTGTTGATATTTGAACTTTTCGATGAAGATCTAAAAATGCCATACCGTCCAACATTCTTTTAACCGGGGGCGTGGCCTGCAGCATGGCCGAGTAGGTCGCATTAGCTGAGAGCTCCTGCCGGAGCAGTAAATCCGGGTACAATCCTGCCATGCTGAACTAGAACCGAAGCCTCCTGAGTAACTCTGGGAGATGGCTGCACGCCGCTGACTGATTAGCGGCTGTCTCTGAGCCATCATGCCTGCCGGGATGACACACAACTGCTGCGGAATTGATTTGGCCGGTGCTTTACAAGATTGCAGCCCTCCCGGCTTTACTGCTGCTGGAGAACCGCCGGCGAGACCGCTGAGAGGGAGAAGCGGTGCCAGCCCAGTGCTCGCAGCATAGGAGTTCAAGGGATCATCGCCCTCCCGCCTGGCCCTGGTACCGGCTGCCCCGCCCCTCCCGGCTGTCACATAAGGGGCACTACGGACATCACGCATATTCACTGGACTGGCCCGTGCATAATGATGGCAAAAGATTAAGCTCCCCCAGCCACCCCGACAGGGAAAGCTGAACTCACAGGCAGAGGCCGCAGAGGCTTCACAAGCCTTGCCAGACACAGCTGTGCTGCTCCAGGCGATGCAGTTCTCAAGGGAGGCATTGGAAAACAAAATAGGAGAGGTGTGCTCCAAAGTGGGACTTTTACAACAGGATCCCCGCAAGGTATCAGATAGAGAGGCGGAGGCGCGAGTGTCAGAGGTGGAAGACGCTGTACGAGACCTCCCGAAGGGGGTGACGGAACTCCGCATCACAAACACGGATGTACTATGGCGTCTGGAGGACACAGAAAACAGAGGCCGGAGAAACAACCTCTGCTTTCTGGTTTTTCCGGAGGGGGTGAAGGACTCCAATGTGCCCTTGTTCTTTGGGACCTGGCTCAAAGACACTGTCTCACCTGAATATTTCTCCACCTGCTTCGTCATGGAGTGGACGCACCGGGTATTAAGTGCAAAGCCGCCTCCCGGGGCTCCACCCAGACCGATAATAGCGAAGTTCCTTAACTTCCTAGACAGAGACATGATCCTGCAAGAGGTGCGCCAAAAAAGAGAAGTCAGACATGCAAACACTAAAATAATGGCGTTCCCGGACTACAGCCGAGAAGTCCAACGTCAAAGACGAACTTGTGACTCTGTCAAAGAAAAGCTCAGAGCCCTCCAAATACAATATATGCTCCTCTTCCCCGTGAAACTGAAAGTTATCTACTTAGGAAAGACCCAGGTTTTACAAACCTCCGAGGAAGCCTGGGACTGGGTTGAGGAGAGGCCGATGCTACACTCCCAAATAGAACTCAATCCAGTAAGGCAGCCAACGTCACGCTCTGAGATGAGACCCAGAATCTCCTTGCGGAGGAAGCGCAGGACGGAACAGCGCTTTAGCCACACTGGTGGCGGGACGCCATACAACCTGAGAAGGGCCACCCAAGAGACACATTGCTGACACTGGAAATGACCTGGCCCTGGATGGGAACAGGGCTGCGGTCGGAACCACCACACTGGACGCCCACTCGTACTCTGAGTAGACAGGGTTGTCCTTGGGGCCTGAGAACATGCATCCATTGGCCTCTGAAATCCCTGCCTTGGAACAGGACACAGAGACGACTACAACCATAGCCGAACAAACCACCAGATCCGGACCCTAATGATTCAGGAACGGGCTTCTAAATACCGGCAGAAGGGGCTTCAACTGAACGCTTAGTGCTCCACACACCCCCTATCAAAGGGCTGTGAAAACGTTTTGATGAATATTGTTACATGGTTTAAACGTTCACAGGAGATACAGTGCTGAGTAGCTTCATGGGGGGTGGACGACATACCTCTCCATCTTTTCCGGCATGCTGTTGTTTCTCCTGGATGAGGTGGCATGGTGCTGAAGGGAGGTTGTGCGTGGTGGGGTGGGGGACTGAGACACCACTGGGTGCACCATAGAACTATGAGTTCAACACACACTGGTGATATTGTGTTATGGTGAAAGACCATATCCCCTGGCCAAGACTACCCCTGATGTGCGGCCAGACCTCATGGTATTGATATGGAACGGCAATGGTCTGGGGACAAAATCAAAAGGGGTCTGGTGACGCAATATAGTAAGAGGCTTCACCCAGATGTAGCGACGCTCCAGGAGACGCATTTGCAGGGCACCCACTGCAGATTCCTGGGTCAGTGGCGTACACAATGTTTGGCGCATGCGGGTTATTCCACTGGGTCACGGGGTGTGGCATAATAATAATGAGAATTCCCCCCACTCCCCCCCTTTATGGTGGTACATCATTAGCTGGATCCCATCGGGAAATATGTGGGTGTCATGGGACAGTGGGAAAGGGGAGATATGACCCTAATTTGCATGTATGTGCCACTGAGACTCCAAGCAACCACACATAGCAAGATAGTAGATATCCTGCTCGAGACACCTTCCTCCCTCCACGTTTTGGAGGGGATTTTAACAATGCTATGAACCTAGCGCTCGACCTCTCCGGGACTGGCGGAGATTCGAGGGGTGTTACTCCATTGTCACGATTCGCTGGTACACTCTGGCTTACCGACCTGTGGCGACACTGCCATCCTCAAGCTAGACAATACTCCTACCTCTCCGGGGCGCATAATGTATACTCCAGGTTAGACTATGTCTTTGTCCCTGGTGCGATTGGGGACCCAACGTTATAGCCATTGCACAGGATAACGCCTCAATGCTTGAGATCTGTTGGAGGGCAAGGTGCTGAGAGGTATAAGGGCGGATACAGAAATCTATTTTCTTGAAAATAAGAATTCAGTCTCCTAGGGTACGGCAATGGTATGGGAGACCTGTAAGACAGTGCTGCTGGATAAAGCCTAGAACCGTGTCACATGGGAGAAGAAGAAAAAGATTAAAATGTTGGAAGAATTAGAACAAAAAATACCAGGCCTTGAAAGACAGGTAATCCATGATAAGGACCCCAAGCTAACCCATCTCAATACTCTGCATTGAGAATATAGAGACCTAGCTATGGAAAATGCTAGGAAGCAGAGATTGGCAATGCTACATCAGCTCTATGAGATCGGGGACAAGGCAGGGAAGCTACTGTCCTGACTTAGTAAAAAGGAGGCACAGTCTCGGTAGATGTGGGACATCATAGACGCCCAGGAGATAACACATAGCACGGATACTCGTATTGCTAAAGCGTTCACCAACTATTATAGGAACTTTTAGAAAGCACGCCCTCTAGGCGAAAATGCAGAGATAGAAGAAAACTTGGCGGCCATCCCGACCCCACTGTTGTGTGATGAGGGAGCAGCAGAAATAGAGGCTGACTTGACATTAGCAGACATACAAGAGGCAGTGGCTAAACTGCGACATTGAAAACCCCCAGGCCCTATTGGTATATCGGCAGAGTTGTATAAGAGGTGCATAGACTTACTGGGCCCCCACCTACTGCATCTCTACCAAGATGCGCACAAAGAAGGCATTCTACCCACAGATTTGCGGAACGCTACGATAGTAGTGATACATAAAGTGGGCAAACCCCGTGATCGGTGCAACTCCTACCGCCCTATCTCTCTACTGAATACTGAGGTGAATATATTAGCCACGATCCTAGCGACACGTCTCCTTAAACATATAACATCTCTTGTAAATGATGACCAATTTAGTTTCATGCTGGGCCGTGCCACCAGACTCAACTTTCGTCGAACCCATAACTGGCTGATGAGGGTCAGGGACTGTAACACACCACACTTATTTCCATCGTTAGACGCGAAAAAGTGTTTGATGTGGTTCATTCGCCATTCCTTGATCGCACGTTAGTAAAATTTGGTCTGGGTGGCACTTTTATACAAAGTGCCCTCTGCTGCATTCAGGGTGAATGGGGTGTAACCTTCGGCCTGCCCCATTGGCCGGGGTATAAGACAGTGGTACCCCCTCTCCCCGCTTCTCTTTGCGCTCACCCAGGAGTCGCTGGCCTGTGCCATCCAGTGCCACCCTCAAATTCGAGGTTTTAAAATTACCCCTACTGATGAGGAGGAAGAAAAGATTTCCCTCTAGGCGGACCATGTCCTTCTTTATGTCACAAATCCCGGTAATACTATCCCTGTCCTGTTTGACACTATAGAAGAGAATGGGAGGCACTCTGGGTACAGGATCCCCATACAGCCCAGGCGTGATTCCGCCGGGGCTGGCCTTGCCTGGTGATCTGAATGTGGTTCCCAACAAATTCCTGTATCTGGGTATTTTTAGCACCCCACATAGAGAGATATGTAGGCAACGCAACCTTGGGTAGGTCAATAAAACATTTAAGCAAGATGCTGAGAGATGGAGGGACCTCCCTCTCTCTTTACTGGGGAGGGCTGCTATTTTTAAAATGATTACTTTACCGCAACTAATTTATGCTCTCCAGAACACGTACCACACAGTCCCACAGGCGGTGTTTACCGGACTGGAGGAAGATATCCGGTCCCTACTATGGCAAGGGGGTTACCCCAGAATAGCTTTGAAAACGCTACAGCGCAACTCCTATAATGGCGGGATCGCACTGCTGGACATAGAGGCATACTACTGGTCAGCGCATTTAATCCCTATCAATGAATGGCTACATAGGGCACAGGATCATCCCACATCCAGGCTAGAGAGGGATGTAATGGGGCCCCACAAACAGTTACACTACCACAACAATGGTAAGGGGTGATCCATGCCAGCGACACAGGTTACCCTGGAGGCGTGGGATAGAGCATCAAAGGCAATGGGGTGGACGCGCTGAATTACGAGGAATACAACTGTTTGGGTAGGGGGATGGTTCAGAGAACTGAGTAAATTAAAGGGCTTTGGGGTATGGGACCTATTGGGCATTTCCACAATTGGTGACATTGTGGAAAGGGGCGAACTTAGGATGTGGTCCACACTCAGTGCAGAGTATGGGCTGCATAGATCCCGATTTCTCAAATATGCACAACTACCCCATGCCTGGCAGACAGAGGGCATATCGTGCACTGACCTACCGGAATATGCTCCACTTGAAGGGAGATTGCTACAAGAAGAACTCATAGAGAAGGCGGTTTCCACCACCTACAAAACGATAAACAGTAACATACAAAATAACCTTTGGAGACTGCGCGAGATGTGGGCGAGGGACCTGGGAAGCCTGGAAGATGCTGACTGGGAGGCGGCCCTTATGCACCCTAGGGAAGTGGCTATTATAGCTAGACTGCGCATTGTCCAATACAAAATCCTACAAGGATATACTAGGATAGAGAGAAACTACACAAGATGGGTAGGGTGGACACGCCATACTGTCTTAAATGCAGGAACGTCAAGTGGGATTTCTACCATACGGTGTAGGATTGTCCCGCTTTACAGATCTATTGGAGGTACTTGGTGGGGGAGCTGGGGAGGATTCTGGGAGTACCGCTGCCAGTAGATCCTAGTTTCCTCCTCCTGGGGATCCTGAGCCCAGCTACTATTTGCCTCAATGGGTCTGGCTGTAGCCAAGTGAGCTTTGGCACGATGGTGGGGAGTGGAGGAGATTCCCATGATACAGGAATGGAGGAGGGGGATGGACCTCTATATGGCTACTAAATGCACAACATATATCAGCTGGGGGTGCCCCTGAAAGGTTTATAAAATATGGGGTCCTTGGAGATGGTATCATGGGTTAGACCTGTTGGACAATGTACCCGCACTCACATTATTAGCCACCGGCCACACTAACACCATTACACATGGGAGTTATCACTAGACCAAACATATATATATACAGGCCAGGATATGAAACTGGGGTTACTAGGTTGCAGTGTTATTTGTGGTCATTCAATAGGTTACATTAGTGCTGAAAATATGCTGCCCTTGCTAACTGTAATTCACGCGACAGAAGTAAATGTTATGATGACTGTATTTTTCTATTGTTTGCAGCATGCAAGGAAAATTAAAAAAATAAATTAAAGAAAGAATCTGTCAGCAAACAGATCCACAGGGATATCTGCCCATATATTAAAATCTCCTACTACTGTAAGATTAGCATGCTCTGAAGATAAAGGAAGTATAAGATCTAAAAAAGGGTTGCTAAAGGATTCAGCTGGGCTCGGAGGTCATTAGCAAATTACACCACTCAGAAGCGCTGAGGCAGGAGTTGCTACTGAAAAACCTCAAAGCTCTGCTAAGGGGAAGTCCCCTAATGTAAATTTTCTAATAGTATACTGGGCATGCACTATTACTGTCACTCCTCCACCTTGCCTGGGAGGGTGGTGGAGATAAAGAATACCAAATCCTATGCAGAACATTGCTGCTATATCTGGGGAACACGTATCTCAGAACCATGATTCAGTAACAAAAAGAACATCCAACCTGCCTTGAGTCAGTAGCTCATAGACCACAGTGGGATGTTTAAGCTTTGCTTTTGCTACCTGACAAGGTACCATCTTAAAATACTGCATGTCCTTGCCTTTCATCCTCCCTTGTGCCTTATCCAACTATAATGGCGACATAGGGCTGCTGTTCATGAGACCTGTCATCTTCTTGACCTTCCCCAATCAATTGTCTGTATATAAGACACAGGTATTACAGTTAGGCCATAAATTCCTACTACCTGACAATTTATCAGGGCCCAGCCATTCACTGCCGAGGTTGAGCAACTCCTCTCTCACACAGGTTTGAGCATCCAAATCTGGAGAAAGATGGACAGCATAACTTGTGCTGAGCCTGGATTGGAGCTTGGATTGGCGCAAGTCGGCATTCCTTCAGCATGCCAGCAATGCGCCTGCTGAGCGCAGCTGCATAGCAGTCTTGTTTTTATAGTCTCCTTCTACCCTACACATTGTTAAACAACAAGAAGAACACCTACCTAAAATGCCTTGTTCCTCTGACCTCAGAAAAAAATAGTGGCAAGGCGGGCTGGTGTGTACTCCACGTCGGCCTGTGTTACTCAGGTAGTTGCCTTCCAGAGATGTCTCCTGAGTTTGTACCCAAACAAACTACTCCTGCACAAAGAACAAGCAGGTTAGGGAAATGGCTATAGCATAAAGAGCTGGTCCACGTAGCTGTCAGATGGAATAAAGAGTCGCAACTAACAATAATGTGTTCAACAGATAATAACATAACACTGTTTCTAGAAGTATAGGTTTTTAGAATATAGGGCCAGATTTACAAAAAGTTAATGCAATGCAGAAAGTAAAGCTGTGCTGTGTTTGAATGCGAGGGAGCAGAACTGCTTCATATCTTTAAAAAAATGGCGCAGTTCTGTTCTCTCCATGCACTGGCGCACTTTGTGTTGCCTAGGGCCAATGCAGGCACCCTTGGAACATTGCGCAAGGGTGCCTGCATTGTGGTCAGGATAGTTTTTTGTACAGAATGCAGCACATATGCAAAGAGGAAACAATGAGGAGAAATAAAAACATGTTTGCTCTGTTACTTTATCCTCAAGTCTTTGCAGCTATGGGTTTCTATCACAATCGATGTGTGGATGTGTGGGAATGCCCATGCACCAGCCGTGGAATGTCTCCCTGATGCAAAGTAATGCAAGGCAGTGCAGTGCACTGTTAGTTTTTTTTAGCAGGCAACATAAATACCCATTTGCATTTCTTGGTAAATACCAAAAAGGATTTTGCATCAGGTCTGCGTTGAAAAAGTAAAAAAAAAAAAAACATAAACTCTTTGTAATTCTGTGCTCCTACTTCTTAGCATCAATCAATCAATCAGGGGTTTATAGAGTGCACTAGTCACCCATCTCAAGGCACTGGGGGGTTGGGGAGGGGGAATACGCAGCTCCGATGGGGTCATTCGAAGAGCCAGGTCTTGAGGTCTTTCTGAATTGGTTCAGTGTCGAGCTTCGCTGGAGGTGAAGGGGGAGATCGTTCCAGGTTTTAGCTGCAAGGTAGGAGAAGGACCTTCCACCTGCTCTGTTCCTGTAGAAGCGTGGGACCGTGGCTAGGGAGAGGTCGGCTGAGTGGAGGTTTCTCTTGTGGGCTTGGAAGGAGAGGCGGTTGTTGAGGTATTGTGGATGTTGTGGAGGTCCTTGTAGGCGTGCATGAACAGCTTGAAAGTTATTCTTCTTTTGACTGGGAGCCAGTGGAGGTCGCAGAGGTGTTGGGTGATGTGATTGTGCTGTGGGATATCGAGTATTAGTCTGGCTGCTGCGTTCTGGACGGTCTGGAGTTTGCGGAGGAGTTTTTTGTTGATTCCAAAGTAGAGGGCGTTGCCATAGTCCAGTCTGCTGGTGATGATGGCGTGAATTACCGTTTTCCTGGAGTCGGAGGGTATCCATTTGAATTTTTTTACGTAGTATGCGGAGGGTGTTGAAGCATGCGGAGGAGACGACGTTAATCTGGCGATTCATAGTGAGCGATGAGTCCAGTATGATGCCGAGGTTACGTGCATGGTCTGTCGGGGTGGGTAGGTTTCCGAGGGCGGGGGGGCCACCAGGTGTTGTCCCATGCGGAGGGGGTGGAGCCAAGGATGAGGACTTCAGTTTTCTCTGAGGTGAGGCAGCTGTTCTTCATCCAGGTTGCAACGGTTTCCATCCCTTCTTGGAAGTTGTGCCTGGTGATGTCGGATTGCCTTGATGAGGGAGAGTATGAGTTGGGTGTCATCGGCGTAGGATACGATGTTGAGCCCATGGTTTCTGACGATGGTTGCAAGGGGGGCCATGTAGACGTTGAAGAGGGTGGGGCTGAGGGAGGATCCTTGGGGTACTCCACATCTGTTCTCTGTTGGTTCTGAGAGGAAGGGCAGGATTCTTATTCTCTGTGTCCTGCCTATGAGGAATGAGCGTATCCAGTCAAGGACCATTCCTTGGATGCCGGCATCGTAGAGTCTGGTGGCTAGCGTGCGATGGGAGATGGTGTCGAAGGCTGCTCATAGTTCCAGGAGGATGAGGGCTGCAGTTTGGGCTTGGTCGAGGAGGGCACAGATGTCGTCTGTGGCGGTGAGGAGGGCGGTCTCGATGCTGTGGTTGCTGTGGAATCCATATTGGGAGGTGTCCCGGATGTTGTTGGCTTCAATGAAGTAGGCTAGCTGTGTGTTGATGGCCTTTTGATGATTTTGGCTGCATAAGGAAGCAGGGAGATGGGCCTGAAGTTCTTGAGGTCTGTCGGGTCTGCGGAGAGTTTCTTTCGGAGGAGGTTGATTTCGGCATGCTTCCAGTTGTCGGGGAATGTGTGGTCTCGATGGAGCAGTTCATGGTTCTGCGTAGCTTGGGTGCAATGGCTGTGGCGGCCTTGTGGAAGATGTGTGGTGGGCAGGGGTCTGAAGGTACTCCGGAGTGGATGCTCTTCATGGTCTTAGGGTGTCTTCTTTCGTGAGGTCCAAGTAAGTAGTGTCTGTTGGGTGGCGTCGCCGGGGGCTGGTGTTGAGGCGGGGCAGAGGTCTTGGTCATCGATGTTGTTGTAAAGTGTCTTGATCTTGAGGTGAAAGAAGGATCTGAGTCTATCACAGAGATCTTGGGAGGAAGGGACGTCTGTTGTTTCGCAGTTGGGTTTGGCAAATTCCTGTATGATGGAGATGAGCTCCTTGGAGTTGTGGGCGTTGGAGAGGATTCTGTCTTGGAGGAAGTTCTCCTTTATGGATTTGATGAGTTGGTGGTGTGCCGTGGTGGCTGTTTTGTAGGCGGTGCGTGTTTCTGGTGTTTTGCTGTTTCTCCATGTCTTTTCCAGTCAACGGCAGGAGCGCTTGGATTCTTGGAGTGCCGTGGTAAACCAGTTAGCTTTCTTGTTGTGTTGTTTTGTAGTCTTCTGGAGGGGGGCGAGTGTGTTGGTGCAGTTGTCGATCCATTTGTGGAGGTTGCTTGCTGCGGTGTTGGCATCTGTTGTAGTTGGGGGTAGAGTGCTGGTGAGGGCGGTGGTGAGGTGTTCTTCTGAGACTTTGTTCCAGTTTCTGCGTGATAGGCAGTGCACGTGCTTGTGAGCGGTGGGTTTTCTAAAAGAGAAGTGGATGCCGTGGTGGTCGGTCCAGAGCAGTTCCGTGGTGTGGCTGAAGAAGATGCTGTTTCCTCCTGCGACAGGGTCGAGTGTGTGTACTGCTGTGTGAGTGGGGGGCGGAGACAAGTTGCTTCAGTCCTATGTATGGTGAGGTTCTCTAGGAGGGCGATGGTGTTGGAGTCGTCGTGGTTGTCCAGGTCGAAGTTTAGATCTCCGAGTAGTATGTAGTCTGTGGAGGGGAGGGCGCGGGGGGCGTTGAGGTCGGTGATGACGCTGGTGAATGGGGCGCGGGTGCCAGGCAGTCTGTTGACAAGGGTTCCCCGGAGCGTCGTTCTAGGGTTATTCAGGATCTGTAAGTGGATGTGTTCCGTGGCGGGCGAGGCATCATCCGAGTCAGTGGTTGTCGTGCGGAGGGAGCTTTTGTGGATGATGGCGAGGCCTCCTCCTGGGCGGGTGGGGAGATCTTTTCTCAGGATCTTGTATCCGTCGGGGATGGCGGTTGCGATGTCGGGTATGGAGCTGGCGTTGGTCCAGGTCTCTGTGAGAAAGGTGACGCCGGGCTTGTGAGTGTTAAGGAGGTCCCAGATTTCTATGGCATGTCTGTGCAGGGAGAGTACATTGAGGAGGATGCAGTTCAGTGGTATGTGTGCGCTGACGTCCAGTGGGCATGGGGCTACTGCTGGGGTCCAGAGGTGGGTGAAGGTGTGGTGGCAGTGTCGGCCAGGAGATCGGGCATTGGGTGTTGCTCGCCGTTGAGAGCTGGCAGTTGTTGTTGTGTCCGGGGTTGAGAATGTGAAGGGTGCCAGGGTCATAACGGCTGGGTGTCGGAGGACCATAGTTCCTGGCGCTGGTCGGGGACAGGCGCAGACGGCTTGCCTTTGGCACGTCTGTGGTACGCCAGCGGCACAGCTGCCGCCATTAAGTAGGAGTCAGGGGGAGGGCGATCAGCTGGGAGGGGAGCGACACGCTGGGGAGAGGGGCTGCAGGGGCAGCAGCGGCGAGGACTGCGGGAAGAGGGCGCGAAACAAGGCAAAAGGGAAATGAGGCAAAAGCAAAAACAGGGGCAAAAGAGAAGAGAGGCTAAGAGAAAAAAGAGGTAAAAGAGAAAAAAAAGAGGCAAAAGAGAACAGAGGACACAGCACAGAGCGGAATAGCAGAAGAGCAGGGTGCTTTTCCACTAGACCACCAGGGATGAGGCGCAGGCAGGAGCCTGCAGGGTTTGAAGAGGGTCTTGAACACCTACCTGGCAAGGAGCTTGGGCTCTAGGGCAGTCCCACAACGGTGGAGCTGCGCGGGGGAGAGCAGTGACCGGGAAGGTCAGAGGTCTTGCTCCACATGTAATGTTGCCTACAAGAACAGTGTGGAAAAGAGTCTCCCAAGAGGTTCCATCATACACATACAATTCTGGTAAAGGAGGGCTTCTTGCTAGGGGATGTAACATAAGGCAAATGTTGTCAATTGACACCTCATGTTCAAAGTTTGAATCATCATCATGTTTTGAGCCTAGTAAAACATTTTGTACATGTTAAGATGGATCTGACATTCTAAACATTTACAACATTTACAACATAAAAGTGTCCTTCAGACATCATGTGCTTTTGTTGATAGGATGATAGAAAAAGTATAATAAAACTCTTAATGAGAAAAATTTGTAAGTCACAAATTTGAACCAACGGATTTTAGCTTAGCTGTCTATATGAACCTCATTTTCTAAGATAGTATGTATACCTGTTGCATCTACATTGCACCGTGTAGGGTGCCTAATGAAAGTGATGCAATCACATAAGTATGAGGGATGTATGTAAAAGCATGGTCCAGAGTATAACAAGATGTTACTTGAAGGTGACCAAAATTTTCCTGCCTGGGACCTGATTCACAAAGATTTTGTTCTCAGTGTAGCTGGGACTTACTCATGAAATTGCAGGAGTAAGTCACACCTATGAATTGGAAGGGTGGTTTGTGGCTCACACCCTTTCTAATGTTAGTTGGATTATAAAGCTGTTGGAAAAGGAGGCAGTATCTGTGAGGCCTGCACAAATAACCTGACTACATTTGTCCTTCACTGGGAACCAAACACCCCATTGTAGCGCTTGACTCTCAGAGGGTAGCGTTGCAGAGCAGTCTGAGGCTTACTCAAGGGAGGTGGTGAGGGCTAGTAATCGCCATTTACCAGTACGCAGAAATAACACTCAATAATTGATTGTCCAGTCTGTACTTTGCCTTACAAAAGGAAGAGTACATTTATTAAACACACACACTGCTCAATACTATGCAACAATTTACAAATATACATAAGCTGTTGGAATTACTTTGTGACATTGCATAACATTTCCACCCCTCCCGCAGGGGGGTGGGGTCTAGTACCACCACTCCCATGTATGCACATCATCTTGCCCCCTAATGCAGTAGGTTGACCATAACCTGTAGTGAGGGCCTTGCCCACTGGCACCATCCCAGTGGCGACCCACCTCATTATCTCAACAAGCATTATAAATGGGCACACCTGCCATGGTGACACATACCCCTGACTAAGCGTCTCATACTGACTATACAGTATACCCCTCTACATTGTAGGGGCTAACAGTCTGGGTTGTTCTTCACCTAACGCAGCAGCAAGAATACATGTTTAGGCATCACTTAGAATGACAGTATCTATCATATCTGGTCACATTGATAAGGCATTGCAATTAAAGCCCCTAAAAGGCATCACAGTTATAATCACAGGATTAAGCATATACAGCCAGACACCCTAGCAGGAATGTCCGGCAACATAACCCCACTTTGCTTATGACTTCACATTACACATGTGACTTTCAGTCCCTCAAAAGAAATAGCATTTAGGTAAATGCACTTCTCGTGCAATTGCACCTCTTCACTTCCAGGGGATGCCCTTCTCCAGACATCCCCAGTTCAGCCCTTCACACCTTCGTGCAGTCCCAAATACCCCCCCCCCCCAGCTAACGAACAAAAGTTCCAGACACAGGATGCTGTTGATGCATGGCTGAGCCCTGGAGGGGTTATTTCTTTCAAGTCCCCCAGAGACTTAGGGAGGGACTGGGGGGAGACTGCGTTGCTCCTGCAGCTCCCCCTAGACCTCTGCACACCAACTGCGGTGGCCCCATCCTCCTGGGACCACCACATGCCGAAATAACCAGGTTTCCTGCAGGCCTTCCCAGGCCCTGCAAAGCATTATGGGGTGCTCTTCCCCCATCTTGTGCATTTTAGATGAGCGGCTCTTCCGCTGCTCCGAGGAGAGCCGTGCCCCCGCGATGGCGGCCCTGCGCAGCATTAGCCCCTCGTTGGGGGCCCGGTCCCACCCAGACCCCTTATCTTCAGGTGAGTTCCGTGCGGTGCGAGGAGCCCACCCCCAGCCGCTCCGGCTGCTTCTCCGGGGTCCCGGTCCCACCCGGGCACCCCGCATGCCAGACTCGTTGGAGAGCCACTCGAGGAGCCCACCCCGACGGCTCCCGCCGGCTTCCTGACTGGTCAGCACCCTTGTGTGCTGCTGCCGGAGCCGGCACTTCCGTTGTGTCTGCCCGCTCTGGCGGGCAGACACAGAGGCTGCTTCGGACCGGCGGGTCCTCGGGAAAGTGGGGCGGCACTCCCCCTGCCTTCCTCCACCACACCGGGGCCCGGAGTTGGGGATCCCAGGCCCCTCCCTCAGGGACATCTTCACGGGGAGCGCGACGGCGAGCCCCGACTTCTGCCGGTTCTTTGGGGCCCGGAGTTGGGGTCCCGGGCCCCCCAGGCATTCCTCGACGGGGAGCACGACAGCGCTCCCCGGCTTGTCCTCCGGGCTTCTTCTGTCTGGGAGGTAGTGCAACGGTACTGCCCCCTCCACTGCACCACACCCACTGGGTCCCGGAGTTGGGATCCCGGGCCCGAGATCTTCACGCTCCCTGGCTTGATTTTCGGCAGGGCCCGGAGTTGGGGGTCCCAGGCCCCAGAGACCTCTTCGAGGGGGGCGGGGGGTTCCTGGCACGCCCCCTTGGGTGCATTTTCACAGGGAGCGCATCCAACTTCCTCTTCTTCTGGGGGCAGACCCCGGGACCTGACCCACCCCGGGGGCATGTTTGAGACCGGCGGCGGAGCCCCACGCGCTTCGTCGTCGGTCCAATTAGAGGTCAAAGGTCGCCTACCTTCTGGGGCATATCTCGGACCCCAGGCGGCCGATTTTCACCATTTTGGCCTCTTCTTGCTCCGGATGACCAGCTCTAACCATCTGGAGCACTTTCCTTCGCCCTCCTGGCCTCCAAGAGGGTGAACTCAGCAGGGAGCTGTCTTCACTGGCTCCCTGTGCCAACCTCTTACCTGGCTCTCCTCCTGAGCCTCTCTTCTCCTTGCGCAGAGGCCCAGGCTTCTGCTCACTGGTCCTGGACTCCCCTTTTGGCGCAATTCAGGGTCCTGGGACAGTCAGGGGGTTCTTCCTTCCAACTGCCCATGGCGCCAGGCTCCAGCACCAGTCTTCCTCAGCAGACCGCACCCCAGACAGAGCTCCTCTTCCTTTCCAAGACCTTTTAAAAGAATTTGGAGGGGGCTGGCAGGAAGGGTCCTCTGCCCTATCCGGCAGCGACACATCACCTCTCTGCCCCTGCTCCCTCCTTCCTGCACAGGCCTCTGGGATAGTTCAAAATGGCGTCGTCCAGGGGTCTCATGCCACATGGTCTCTGAAAAGCCCCCTTCCCCCCTTGCTGCCTTCTCTCCAGAGCAGCTTGGTGCCTGGCAGCAGGTGACAGCTGCTGATGGATAACCTGCAGATCTACCCACCATCTCTCCCTCTTGGAGAGGAGACCTTCGCCCTTGGAATGCTTGCGGTGAAGGGCTAGGCCTCTGATGCTACAGCTTGGGGAGGAAGGTCATTAATCCAGCCTGGCAGGGTCACTCAGCCAGGCTCTGGTTATGAGCTGAGTCAGAGGAATATGACATTTCTGGATGACCCATAAGCAGTACAGATATGGCTTTGGACTCAGTAGAATGCTTCTTTTCTACGTTCAGAAGCTTGTAGTTTTGCTTTTCGTATTACGAGTGGTTCTGCATCTGATTCCGGAGGCGGAGCCTGTTTGTGTTCCTGCTGAGCTTTGAGTTCGGAGCCGCGGCCCGTCCGCCCGCCGAGACTGCCCGCTGCCTGCTGAGACTGTTACCGGGTCGCGAAGAGCAGTCTCCCTGCTGAGCCAGCGACAGGCCCTGAGGGGTCCCGGGGTGTGGCGTGTGGTGTGAGGTGGGGGGCTTGCCGGCTTACCAGAGACCAGGCTTCTTTGGGTGGTGTGACGCTACAGAAGGATTGTGCAGGGACTGTAGAAGCGCACCGCCGACACCGTGTGGTGAAAGCTGAATGGTGCCAGCAAAACGAAAAGGTGGAACAACGAAGTCCAAGGCAAATCCTACTTTGATTTTCGTTAAGTTACTAACACCCAAAGTTTGTCAGAGCCCAGGCTCCCTTGGGTGGTGTGACATTTCACACTGATTGTGCGGGGACTGCACCGGAGCAGGCGCAGGAGTTGGAGTTGGAATCGGAGTCGGGAGCAGGGAGCTTGAGCTTGTGTGGGACATTTATCGCTCGCTCCCATATCGCCATCTGCCCATTGCTCCCCACCCGCCCGCACCAGCCGGGCACCTGCCGCGGTGAAAACCGCGTGTAAACCGCTAAGCCGCGCTGATTCCGGGACTGCGATTCCCGCTGCCCCTATGGCTCCCGTACCCCACAGGCTCACGAGGAGGTGGCGGTGAGCTGGCGTAAGGCGGTTGTGAGTGCCGGTCCCGTCGCGGTGCCCGGCAAGAGCAAGGAGCCCCCCCAAGAAGCCCCCCGCAGCAGGGAGCACCGGAGCGGGAGAGCAGCAATGCAAGTGCAGTAGAGGCAGCAGGGGCATGAAGCGGAGGTGAGTCACCGCCAACCAGTAAATCAGCCAAATTGCCAATTGTTCGCTAGCTGTCTCCCCTGCTGGCCCCGCTACCCTCTCCAGTCACCTCTTTTCCCAGTAAATTGGTCAATCATTTGCAACGCCGTAACGCTGTAACGCTGCAGATTGAGCCGGTGGAGCCAGGGATTACGCTGAGTCCGGTTGCCTGCGACCCTCAGCTCCTGGGCCGTCGGCGGTTGCTTTGGTTGGTGCAGCATCAGCGGGGAAATTGCCGTAGCGGTAGTTGCTGCTAGTCGTTAAGGCTCTCTCTGGTCGTGCGACTCACCGCCGAAGGAAGAAAAGTGCCTCGCCAGCGACCCGTGTGCAGCAGAGACTCAGGGAGGCTGCAGGAAGGTACGCCCGAGGCACAGAGGGGTGACTTCCTTTGGCCCCCCGGGTGAGAGGTGACTTGCTGAAGCCTTCCTTTCCGGTGATCAGCTACCCCCAGAGGAGGGTAAAGACTACCGGGGTAAAACACAGTCATTGACAGTTGGGCCTCAACCACAGGATGCCTAAAAAACAAAACAGCTTCCCAACGTCAAGGAAACGTCCTTGTAAAATCAAACCCCTCAACTGAAGTTTCACCCAGAAACTTAAGGATTTCAAGGAACACAGTCCCTGACCGAAGTCATTTTTAAAGTCACCAAAAGCAGGCTTTATCACAAAAAAAATTCACAAACGTCATTTTAATGATAAGAATTCCCCCTTTCCGATCGACTCACCAGTAAGGACTAAATCCAGCAATGTTAAGAACCCCCTCCTGGAGAGATCTCATAACATTCAACCCTCTGCAATATTAGACCAGAGCACTCAAACTGGGAGACGTCGGTGCCAATTCTGCACTTGGCCGGGAAATGAATATAAACAAGCAACTGATCTACCCGATTTACCTGGGACCACCTCTGCTCCAATCCTTGGAAAACATGAGCAGGTTGTCCCAGTTCAAATACACTACCACCAACAAGCAACTTTGCAGTCACCCATTCTGATGTCCTCCTTAGAGCCATCAGGACTTGGCTCAATTAAGACTGAAACACCAGCACAACAAGGAAATTGCGGGTACCTATCACCAATATTTCTACAGAATTTGGAAACAAAGATACAAAGAACTTTGGAGCTTACTCCAAAACTCCTCAGAACGGCCAATGATACTCGGCTCTCTTCTTCTTCAATCCAAAGCTTTCAAAGCCAAAGTCTACATAGTAGCAGCTTCATAAATGACCCTGGTCCTACCTTAACTGGCGAAACGAACCAATCAACGGCAAGGGCACTACTTTGGCAGTCCAATAAAATGGAGCTTCAAATTGATTTGTTATCTACAATTGCACAACGCTTGGTGGAGCTAAACAACAAGGTGGATTTTATAGAAAACAAACTTAGTGATACGCAGGACAATCGACACTGTACTTGCACGTGTGCTGAACTCATCGATAAATGGGCAACAGTCCCTAAAATCCTAACAGCCTTGGTAGCCTCATTGAAGGAACAATCAGAAGGAACTACTTGCCAATTAAATAACAGTGGCACGGCATCCATAATAAACAGTGCAGAGCATCAAGCCAATTTGGTTACAATTTCCCCGAGTAATCCTACAATAAAGCCTGACAACCAAGTTTTATCCACATCCACCAAAGTTCACATCAGCTCATTAGGTCTCAACTCCAGCCCTGGATCTATAGACCTAGCCAAAGAGCTTGAGAGCAACGATCCCACCCAGGGAAGAATGGACGTACCTCTCTCAAGGAGGGCTAAAAAAAAGCTTGGGAAATTAGAGAAAAAAACAAAGGCTATTAAAAAAGTTGCCCTCTCCGTATCAACCTGTAATCAAATATCACAAGCCGACAATGGGAAAATCCGGAATTTTCCAATTTTCACTATAAAACATGCCTTGAGTGATGAAAAATCTATAGTATCAATTCCATCAGATGAAAAACAAGCGACTGAAAGATCATTACAGTCAATTCCCCGAACGGGGGATTCGCACAGCTTACCAGGTCCGGCAATAAATATTCAACCAGTTCCCCCTCCAAACATCAACATCAAGAAGTTGGAGCACAAAGATCAACTAAGTTCGCCCAAGGAACAAGGATCTGACACTGGGATTTGCGCCCCCAGGGCCCTCTCCCATCGGCTCCTTTGAGGACCACTCCGCCAATACAAAATCTCAGGACCAGCTTAGAGACCTGTCGGTGTGATATAGGCCCAGGCGCCAATCAAAGTACCTTATACACCGGTTTAAACATCCATCAAAAAGCAGAGCAAGTCAGCAATTTAAGTAAAGTCTGCAAAAAAAACCATGAGGTAATCCTCACGCCTAGATATCTCATCAAAGGCCAACATGACATCTTAAATAGGGGCAATATACTTCGTCTATTCAAACACATTCCGACGCTGTCAGGAACATACTCGGATGAATTAGTCTGGGTTAAGTTCCTTCGCGTTACCAGTGACACCCATGGGGATTCAACCTCGATAGGGCTGAGTCGTCACACCAGTGTGGGGTTAACTCCAGAAGAAATATCGCAAATGGCAGACTGGGGCATTGACATTGCTTTTCCCGTCCCAGAGAAATATCCGCACGTGTTAGGGGCACCATCACCTACCAAGGAAGTTTACTCAGTCCTAAAGGGGACAGTGTGCAACCCACAAGCGAAAAAACTAGCTGCAGAGTCAAGTATGTACCATACATTCAGGATTACAAGTACCTCAGAACATAGGACAGTGCACGCAAGTAGGCCAAGCCACTCCCCTGGCGGGGGCATTAGGTCTCGTCCAGCAGAGCAGCAACTACGATGGCACCTCTAACATCAAAAACCCTGCACGCCATCTGTTCAGCACCGAAACTCCGGGAAATAACATTCAGCTGTCCATGATCTCCTGGAATGTAGCTGGCTTAAAAAGACTTCTTGAGTACAGTTCAGTGAGTAACTATTTTTGTGAAAATGACATCTTGTGCCTACAAGAGACCTGGGCCACTGAACCATTAATTCTTCACGGCTTCTACGAATTACATACCACAGCTATAAAACGCAACATCTTCGGGAGAGCTTCTGGCGGGCTGTCAATCTACATAAACCAAGCACGCAGACTAGAGACAACTTTTATTGCAACCAACATCCCAGACATGCAAGCGGTCCTAGTTAGCGGACTGAAAATTAACAATAACCCAATTCGTCTCTTGGTAATCAACTGCTATGTAAACCCTGCCTCCCAGCAAAAAAAACATGTTCTAAAAATACTGACAACAAAAATGGACCAGCTTATAAACAAATATGTTTCACACTTCCCCGTTATCGCTGGTGACCTGAACACTCGGGAGCTAGGGAAGTCGAAAGTGCATATTCTACCACACATTGATGGTGCCTCATTGCAGCAGTTTTCTTCTAAATCATAGTCTGTTCTCTGCTCACACCATCAAAATAGCTGCGGATCCTCTCTGGCTCCCTCTCCCCACCTTCAGGGATAAGTCTACAATAGACTATGGGGCACATGCATCAAAGGTTTTTGCGATCGCAAACGGTGCGATTCGCAAAAATCGGCCGTTTGCGATCGCAAATTGGCCTTTGGAGATGCATGAAAGTGTTTCCTATGCGCAATTTAAGAATTCGCAATTATTTGCGAATTCCTAAATTGCGATTGCATTTAGGAATCGCAATTTGCGATTCCTTAAATGCAATGCTAAAGCACTTTCAAATAGCAATTTCAGCTATTTGGGACCGCAAATTACAGACAAATCAAACTTGTCTGTAATTTGCAAAAACTTTGAAAAATGCACTAAAATGCATTTTTTTAAGTTTTAGGTTACACACACACATGCCCTTGGGGCATGTGTGTACACAACATGGGTGCACATCGCAATTTCAGGGGTGCAACAGGGTGTAATTTTGACACCCTTGAAATTGCATGAGCAATTTGCGAGTACCTACTGGTACTCGCAAATTGCGCATGCAATCTCCAATTCATTCCTATGGGCCTGTAGGCCCATAGGAATGAATGGGACGGCATTCCTTAATTGCGAGTCGCAATTTGCGAGTCGCAATTAAGGAATGTTTAGGAATCGCTATTTTTATAGCGATTCCTACATGCATAGGCTTTTGCGATTCCTTAATTGCGATTCCTTAATAATCGCAATTAAGGAATCGCAAAAGCCTACCTTGATGCATGTGCCCCTATATCTTTATTTCGGATCATCTAGTACCATACTTTAACAAGTTTGAAGTGGACAACAGGGATGAGAGCGATCACAGGCCACTGAGGATAACCCTGCAGCTAAACGGGGAATCTGCAACACAACTGGAAACACTGGGGGTTTCAACCGGCGAAGAACGCTACGAAGTCCTGAGTAGAATAAAATGGACTATTAATCTTGGCCCCAAACTCCTGGAGTGGGTAACTTACAAAGAATCAAATTCCATAGTCATGAGCACAGTCTCTCCCCAGGTGCACTGGGAAGCACTCCTAGTAGAATTAAAATCAGCCCTAGGGGTACGGACTGGAGGCGCCCAAGTGCAGGATACCCACTCTCTGGGACCCCCGCAATGTATTAAATCAAGAGACCTAATTCACACAAAACGCAGTCTTTCAAGGGCCTTGAAGGCAAGAAGGAAAGGCACCAAAAACCCCCAAACTCAGGAAATAACAGCTCTCCGTGCAGCGCATAGGAAGAAAGTCTGGGAAATACGTTCCAAGAAAATCGAGGCAGAATGGGTGAAAATTTTTACCTTCCTTAAAGAAAGGGGACATATCCAACTTTGGAGATATATTAATCAATTCACTTACACCAGTTAGATAAAAGAAAACGGAGTGGCAGCCTTGGAGTGGGTTAAACATGCAACTCAGCTGTACTCAACCCATCAGAATATCATTCAAACTTATTCTCATCAACAATCTCCAATAAAAGACAAAGTCGTCAAAACTACTAACATCACAGTGGCCGAGGTAACTACCCTGATCAAAAAAATGAGGTCAGATGGCGCTCCAGGACCCAATGGAGTTTCCGCATCTGTGTTCAAAGCTTCGCAGGGATTCTGGGCAGAACAGTTAACAACACTTTTTAAGCATACCTTCGCCACTTCTACTGTTCCATTGTCGTGGAAAGGCTCAATACTTTCCCCAATTTATAAAAAAGGGGACAGCACAAAACCCGGAAATTACCGGCTTATTGCTTTATTAGATGTTGAAGCGAAAGCATATGCCAGAATACTTTTGAAAGAACTGGAAGCCTGGGCAACAGATAATAACATTCTTCCCCTTTTTCAAACAGGATTTAGGGCCCAAAGCTCTACCACAGATAACATCTTAGTACTGGGCCACCTGTCTAACCGCGCTACCCAGCCATCTCAGTTACCACTTTTCTGCTGTTTTGTGGACTATAGTGCAGCTTTTGACCGGGTCGATCGAGGGAAGCTGTGGGAAAAACTGCATTCTTGGGGAATTCCCCAACAGCTGCTAAAGGCCATAATTTCTCTATATCAGGGGACCTGGGTCCGTATTAAAATCAGTCAAACATCAGTCACCGGCAAGGTACCAACTAATAACAGTCTAAAACAAGGGTGCGTACTTGCCCCTATACTTTTTAATCTGTACACAGCTGACCTGGGGAAAGCGCTGGAGAGCGCAAGCCTACTGCCTCCAAGACTGGGGAATATACGGCTTCAAATACTCCAGTATGCGGACGACATTGTAATAATGGATCACACGAGAACCGGCTTACAGAAGGCCCTAAAAGCTTTGGACGGATATAATCAACAGAATAAACTCCTGGTGAATCAGGAGAAGACCAGGATACTTGTATTCGGGAAGTACCCAAGAAAGAAGACTATATATTGGCGACTTGGCGCCCTGCAAATCAAAACAAGTATAAGCTACAACTACTTGGGCTTCTGGCTATCGGAAGGGGCAAAATCTACAGCCCACCTGAAACATCTGAGAAGGAAAGTGCAGGCATCATTTTTACCTTAAAAAGCCTTAACCAGCGACTTCACAGTCCAACTGCTGAACCCATTCTGAAAGTTCTTAAGGCAAAATGATTGCCCTCTCTTAATTATGGCCATTTAGTTTTTCCCGGTGCCTTCAATAAGTTCCTTGCGAACCAACAAATTTTGGCTTATAAAAAGGTCCTAGCTCTCCCTAGACAGGCCAGGAGAGCAATAGTAAGGCTGGAGCTGGGTCTCACCAGTCCGGACATTACTTGCTCAAGTGATTTAATAAAATACTATATCAGGACTACGCGAGCCCCAGAATTGTCATAAAAAGGTAAATTAAAACGTTCTTCGAAGAGGAGGGTTCCCCATGGCAGGTGCACTTGGCAGCAGCCACTAGATTACTGGATATTGATGTCCAAAATCTGCACAACCCTGACATCCCAATAATAGCCTGGAGGAAAACAGTGAATACTCAGGCCAAGAGAATATCTTTTGAAAGGGACCTGGAAAGCCTGCATCATCAATTCAATCTTTCTTCACTGGATTCCTCATACATCATGGGAAAACCGCAGCCCTACCTTGAACAAGCTCTGACAGTCCTGGCTCGGGGAAGAATCACCTACATGAGACTTCTCGCTCTGACTATCACGGATTTTAACTCAATTTGGGCCCGGCAGGACAATTTAATAGCCTGCCGACTCTGCAACTACCACCGTGAATCTTGGCTCCATCTGTTGTGCTGCTGCCCAAAGTTAGTCAGTGAGCGGCAGCGACTGGTTTTCCCCATCTGTAGGTTGCATGGCCTACAAAGTTGCAGAGAAGTTTCAGACCTGTGCTTCTCCGCTAAAATAACTCAAATTGTGGCCCGACTAGGGAAATTCACAGACGCAATCCGGGCCGCACTGAAACTGAAAACTGAGACATAAAAGCATTCAGTCGGCCATCAAGCAAGAGAGGCTATGATAAAACTTTTCCTCAAGTCCCATGTACAGCACCTTACTGCTAGATAGGACAATAGTTCTAGTAATAGTCCTTTTACTATTTTAATCGTTTTAAACATCTTTTCATTCTTATCTAATTCTGTGAGATTTTAAACAAGCTTTTGTTTATTGATAGAATATTGTAACAATTTTAATTAATTGAACAATAAAGATTCATTTGTCAATACTTCTTTTCACACAACTTACAGTGTACTTTGGTGCGTGCCTGGAATTTGTAGGCACTAGGGAAGTGAAACTACCCCATGTGTCCTCCATCTTCATAGGAGAATAATGGAGTGTTCCTTCAGTGAAAACAGTAAAGCACACTGACTTTCCCTTACATGTGTCTTCCCATAGTATAAAGCCTATTCCATGTCACCACCCCACTCTGCATAATTCCTGCCACACCATTCTATCTGTACCTGCTCCTGGGCTGCGCATGCCAGGAATCTCCCCCGCGCAGCCCCTACACGTGTGCACACGCATGTACACATGTGTCTGCATGTAACCAGCCCAGTGCCACTTACACCGACTGCAGCGCAGCAGGCTACTCTCACCAGGGGAACACCAGTAAAATCCACATGCAGTCTCTTTCATCATGAGTTCACTGTGGGTGAGTCCCAACTTATGAGGCTCTCCCACAGTAAAAGCTCAACAATTAGGTGTTCAAAAAGCGAAAAATCCGGGCGGCTCAGATGGTCAGAACCACCTTCTAACAAAAGCACTGTAGCAATGAGAGTGTAAATCTCAGATTTTTCTATATGGACCTCTAACATTGGGGCCACCAGTTTGCTAATCTGTGTCTTTCGTAGTGTTTTGAGTGTTTGGGCGTCGCTGATGTAAACATGCTGTGTTGGCTTGGGATGAAAAGCTATAGAAATTGAAAATGGCCCCTCACACCAAGGGGACATGTCACAACCAAACCAGTAGAAAAGGACTCCCCTTGGGAAGATTATCTAAAACGACAACAAGTTATCACTCATAACATTCAAACAAGCCCTTACAGCATCCGTTTTGAACCCTCTTCCCCTAAACAGGTACCACCAGGATCTAGAGAATTATATATATATATATATACATATATATATACATATATAATCACAATACTCACATGAAACATAAGAATTTCATATCATGATATACTTAAAAACCATTAGTACATCACATAAATCTAAAATGCATCTTAGGGTGACCCTCCCACAGTGCAGCGCACCATAGCCCCACAATTACAAAAACAATTAAAATGAACTTTTTCACCACAAATGGGAGCACCATACAGAACAGTACTAATGTATCTGTTATCTATGCTGAGCTGTTTATTTTTCTTAAACCCAGGTCTTGAAGGGGTGGGGTGGGTGCTACTGGAAAGCTCTTGGCTGCTTTTGTTGCAGGGGGCCAATATTGCAACTATGCTGCAAAACTAGCCCCTGGTAACAATAATGCCCCCCCCCCACCCCCCAGGGGTCTAAAACCGGCCTCCATCCTGGTGGCCCACCAGTGAAACGCCCGGTGCCCGCTACGGCCAGTGCAACCCTGATTCTGCATAAGAAATGTGTTGATGCGTATCAGTGGATTAAAAGCATTTTCAACCACCTTCTTCAGGATAATGTAATTTAGTATCAGTCTCTCCCACTACAACAGTATTTCATTCAATATCTATAAAAACATACATAAAACAAATATTTAAAACACCATAAAAATTGTTTTTTTAATACAATACAAAATATAACAATGTACGCCTGGCTTCATTAGTGCTAATTGCCAGCGGTACCTTCATCTATTTATACTATTTTCATTTAATAACTAGCCCTTTAGTCCGGGAGTGATAATAATTTAATAAATGCCCCGGGGCTAATGAGCAGAGACCCCCCGGTGGAACACTCGAGTGAGTATAGGTATTGGGTTCCCATTCATACCCCCCCCCTTCCTGTTCAACATTCACTAACCTTATCGTAGTCACTCACCCCAGTCGTACATGTATCAATTATTACTGTGTGGATTCCCTCACACTTAGATCTCTACAGTCTGTGTATATATTTGAGGATATGTCTTTCCTTAGAGCTTTGGTTCTATTCCTATGGAGAAATGGCAAGGTAAGCACGTGTTCTTCTTTCTTGAATCTCGTACACAAGGGGATGATGTACTTCATTTCATGCTAGTCTCACCTTGGATCCCCTCATGACTCCGGTAGAAGGGCGGACCCACGTGACTCCCAACATTCGAGTTCCACTTCACATACGAATACTTTATCTCCTATCCGATAGACCACCTATGTGTAAATTGACTGTCAGTGCATAGTGAACACAGTCACAGTAAGCAGAGCGGCTCTTCCTATCCTGCGAGCCTCCTCACATATAGGTTACTTACCCCTGGGACGATAAGCAACATCTTTCCTTTTCTTTCCTTTCAGACACTTCGGGCCCCGGCACTCTGCACTGTTACAGCTGCGTCAGTACCTCGGCGGACAAGTGCGGGCTTCAGAACCCTGTGAGGTGCCGGAATGACTCTACAATCTGCTATCAAGGGGTTGGCCGCATCGTTCTAGGTAAAGCCTCTTCAGTCGTCCTCAGTATCCCTACCGAGCACCACACATTCGCTCTACAGTCCCCTTAGTATATCTGCGGTACTGTGTGTGTCACCCATTCTATCTGTATGTGCTGAGGGTGGGTGGGTGCCTGCCTGAATTCTTTTCATCATTATACGTAGGAGGGCCTAAATGTTATCATGTTTGGGTTTTATAGCTTGAGACATTTATAGGCTCTTCAATGGCTGTGATCAGGGATGGAGGAGGGGTAGTTCTATGGCAATTTCCATGTGTCAGGGTTTAATGGTAATAATGCAATTCTCACAATAAATATAGCATAAAATCCCAATCACCCACCTCTTTTAACCACGGTAGTCCATAGAAAAAGCACCAAAGACACTGGTTCACAATGGGCCACTGCAGCCTAGAATTATGTCAGAGAGACAGATCGGTTATCTGTGAGAGAGAGAGAGAGTTGATAGAAAGAGAGAGAGAGAGATCAAATGTGTGCCTTTGTGGTGTAACAGCAATACTCCATATATCATTTCAATGACATCCAAGTTTTTCTCTCATTCGGTGAGGAAGTACTGTGTAGACCCCATCCCTGTCAGGAATCAGGCCTGGAGCGAATGGCTGAGGAGAGGCTCAGGGAGTGAAACGATGAGGGCAGCCTCTCGCTGGAGGAGCAGGGAGGTTTCAAATTATGCTGCAGAAAGTGGTACCAGCGCTAAAGGAATGCTAAAGAGATGGCAACAGCAGCACCTTTGAGAGATTCAGAATTACACAGAGCAAGTGGGAGAAGAGCAGGAAGCAGAAGCTAGAATGTAAGCAGGAACTAATGGAAAGGATCAAAAGGAAACAAACTGGCAAATGGAAAACCAGAAGGGGAAAAAATAACAAAATTGAGGGATCACAAATGTCCAGTGACAAACTGACAAAAGTCAGATTTTGTCAGGCACCTACCCAGTACCGCAGCTACCCTTTTATGGTCACTGACCTATCAGGCCCCAGAAGTACCACCCAGAAGCGGGAAGTGACTGCTAGGTTAAAGTTCCGGTTACCATTTTCCATAATCGCCAGGCCTGACCTCTTCTGTACTGTACTTATGGGAAGGTTTTAAACCTGCATGCCTGGGTAGAGGCACCGGGCTTGAATGGTATTCCCTGCTTATCCTGACAGGACTGTACAGGTATCTCCTCTCTCCCCAAGATTCTCCTCCATGGATCTTACAGTGGGACCTGGTTTCTTTGCATTCCGTTAATGAAATTGAAAAACCAGTCAAGGTCCAGGCGCAAAAAAGACTGACTTCGAAGATCTCTCTAAGACTTTATATCCTTTCCAGGAATTAAAGTCCCTGAGTTGACCAAACTCGATACAGGAATTAAGGATAGCCTCCACTACATGTTCTTGAGAGCCTTCTCTCAATACAGTGTTGGCCTGACATGAGACACATGGAATTCCGGATGTATATACCGGATATATAGGTAAATGAAGATGTTTTGTTGATAGCGAAACCATCCCCCAACTTAATATTCTGGACTGTGTCAATGGGGACGGTTAACCTGTCTCTTATATTTTGACTTGACTTTAAGAACTTGCAGATAAATCCTTTTTCAAACTTCACCGTTGTGCCTAAGAAAGGAGCTGTGGTGGAAAAAGACAGGCAGGAAAGGTGCAAGGGTGAATAACAAAAGGCAAGGTTCCCTTGAAGGCGTGCACAATGTTGCTATAGGTAAACTCCCCCATAGAAATCCAGTTGCTCCATTTATTTGGATGCTCCATCAAAAAGCACTGTATATAATATTCTTTTGCCTGGTTCAACCTCTCTGTCCATCCTTGGATGATATCTGGTTGGTGGAAAAAGCTTGGCTCCTATGGGCATACTCAGTTATTTACAGAAATGAGCAAAGAGTTGAGCTCCTCGGTCATGATAATCCACAAATCTTGAATTTGTTATTCAGAAATATTTGTTCAAGTTCTACTGTTGTTAGAAACCATTTCAAAAGCTCAAAATATTACATTTAAGTGAAATAATCGACCACCACCAATAATTCCCCAGCCCTTACTTCATTTTCGCCGTCGGCTGACACGCAGCCTGCGGTCCCCTCCTATCGTTGTTTCCAGCGTGGCGCTACATCCAATGCCTGCCTGCCTAGTTGCTCCCGCTTCCCGCTCGCCCCATACCGGGTTGTAATTATCACCGGTTTCCGGGGTACAGCACTCATCCAGTTACTTTCGCATTTTAGCCCTGATGAGTCACGGGACCTCTCCCAGTGATGAAACACGTGTCGGCTGGTTCATTGTATTCGACATAGTCGTTGTTGAGATATAAAAAAACTTTGAACCAATACTGATGTCGACCACTGCATTTATATAACGTATCGATACTGATTGTTATATTGCGAATACCCTCACCGCATGTGCCCAGGACTGTGCTTACTTTACATTGTGGATCCTGCGATTCACACATTCCACAGGGGTTATCGGGTTACTCCCCTGACCTGGCAGCACCGCACCTATACAGGTCTATAGTTAGTACACACAATAGCCTGAGCGCCACTTTCCTGTCTTAACTAAAAAACCCTACCTAACCTCCACCACCAATAATGTATTAAAGCCTTCAGATGATGGTAATTCTACAGGTGCTCCCACAACAGGATCCATGGAGACCATCGTCCATGGCTGGGATGATACACCAAAGATTGCAGCAGTGCTGTAGGTTTGGCTTAGCCTAAATGAAAACTGAATACTGATGGATAAATGCTTTGACATTGGTATTTTGAGCCACTAAAAGTTTCTTTGTAGTAAGTCTTGCATCTTCTTTCGCTCTGGATGTGGTGCAATGGCAATCTGCAGCACCATTTCATGACCTGGCATTGAAATTCTTGATGTGCCAAATATAATATATTATAGGGTAGTTCTCACCTTCCTCCTATCCTTTAACTCTTTCGCTAGTCGTTGTTCGCCATCGATCTGTCCTTTTCTGACTTACTTCATGAATTGATCAACAATTTATTTTCCTTGCAGGTTGACTGATAAAATGTTAGGAGCAGGCATCTGTTCTTCTCTGTCTTCCCCTTGCCTAAATAATACATCAGCTTTTGCTTGTTTTGATTGTTTTGTATTGAAACATTTATATAGCACTTACTATTCCTATGTGGGGCATTGAAGCGCTGGTCTATCCCTCTGTCTACAGGTAACTTTGTATTGAAACCAGGGAAGAACAAGGCACGCCTTGCAAGCCTAGCGTTCAAGCACATCAGGGAGTGCAAATACAAAAGCGTTTTATGATCACTCCATATGTGATCTCAGGCATTACTTCTTCCAGATAATGGGCCATATGTATCAATCTAAATTGCGATCGCAAACGCTGAAATTCGCAGATTTTCAGCGTTTGCGATCGCAATTTAGCAGTGTGCAATGTATCACACAAAAACCCACTCGCAAAATAAGGAATTGCAAAATTTGCGATTCCCTGTTTTACAAATGCATTTAAGGAATCGCAAATTGCGATTCCTTAAATGCAATGTAAGAACACAAAAAAGTGCGATTTGGCCTTAAGGAATCGCAAATTACCACCAACTTCAAGTTGGTGGTAATTTGCGATTTCTTAGAAAAATGCACTTTTGTTACATTTTTCAAAGTGCCATGTGGCGCACAAACATGCCCCTAGGGCATGTATGTGCGCCACATGTGCACCCATGCTCATTTCAAGGGTGCAACAGGGTGTCCTTTTGACACCCTTGCACCCTTGAAATTGCATTCGCAATTTGCGAGTACCTAATGGGTACTCGCAAATTGCAAATGTCTTCCTATTCATTCCTATGGGCCTGTAGGCCCATAGGAATGCATGGGAAGGTATTCCTTAATTGCGAATCGAAATTTGCGATTCGCAAATAAGAATACGTAGGATTCGCAAATTTATTTGCAAATCCTACATACATCGCGTTTTGCGATTCTCAAATAGCAATTCTCAAAAAATCGCTATTTGAGAATCGCAAAACAAAACTTTCATACATATGCCCCTGTGTCTCTACCTTGTCAAGCTCTATTTTATTGCTAAAAGGTCTGCATTCAGAAGTGGAAATTATTCAGGAATAATATGAAACTGGATGTACATCTCCAGTCGCTGGATCTCTAGGCGACAGAACATCACAGATGACCAATGCGCATGCATCAGTTTCCATGATCAACAGCATTTGTAAGTTAGCATGTCTCAGTATAGGAGTCGTTGTGAATACTGCCTTTAAATTCTTAAAGGAGGTTCCTCTATCTTGGCCCAAGACAAGAGGTTGTTCTTTTTGAGTAAATTAGGTGATCAATTGGCAGTGATAAAAGTTTTTCATAAAATGTGCTTGCAAAAATTCAGGAATCTTAGTAATTGTTTTGATATTTTAAATGCCAAAAAGGTAACATGATCAGGTTGGCATACACTTTTTCTGCTTTGGCATGCAAAGAGTGATTCCTGAGCCTAGACAAAACCTTTTGTACGTTGATGCATGCTTTTGAACACCTTTGGAATAAATCAGTATGTCGACCAGGTGAATAATCATGAACATGTCAAATAGATCTCTAAAATATACCGATCACACAATATTGAAACACTGCTGGGGAGTTACATAAACCAAATAGCATGACCGATACTTATAATGGGTGTTGAATGCTGTCTTCCACACACCCTGCTCACAATGTCTTATCAAAATATATTCCCCTCAAGGATCCAGCTTTGGAAAGATGTTGGCCTTCTTTTTCTAATCCAATAGTAGTGATATGAAAGGAGAAGATAAGATTTCTGATGGTAATAACATTCAACTCGCGATAGTCTGCACAGCCAATATCCCCTATTTGGTTTAATAATTAAAAAAAAGTTAGTGCTCCTTCATGTGCTTTACAATGTCAGATTAACCCTTTATCAAAATTGTCTTGCAAATGCTGCTTTAAAAATTCCTCTTCTTTCATGGTGAGAAGATAGATTTTTCTGTGCGAATAGGGGTGTCTGATATAAAATCAATGGTGCAGTCATAGGGAAGATGAGTTGGTAATATGTCCTCTCCTTTACGACTGAAGATATTTCTTAGTTCTTTATAGGCCTCCTAAATGACGTCTTTTTGTGAACTCTGATAGATGGATTCTTGAGAATAGAGGCTTTGCATCATGTTCACTTCTTTGTGAAGGATGCAATTCTTCAGGCAATACTCCAACCCACTAATGACTGGAAGTTCCAAGTGAATTTAGGGGTCATCCTCTCTAAACCAGGAAGTTCCCAAGATAATTGAAAATGTTGGAGCATCATTAATATTAAAGACTATGGATTCTACATGGCTAAACTGAGTAGGGCTACACATTCTCTTGATTTCTTTGCAAATAGCCCCTGATGTTAGAGCAGTGTCGTCTATTCCTTGAATCTCCTTGGTTTGCACTTCACCTGGAACTGGGATCTCATTCTTTGGTTGAAATTGAGTATCCATAAAGCAATATTTAGCTCTTGAATCAATCAAGGGGCAAGTCTGTAATGGGCCTTTGGTGGCCAAAAGTACCACATGCGTATAATAGGCTTCATGTTAACATACGAAATTTGCAATTTTGAAGGCAACCCACCATCTGTCGATATTGAGGGATGAGCTTTCCCATTAACCAACAACACTGGGCATTTTGTCAAAAAATGGCTGGGTCGCCTGCAATACAAGCAATCTTTCTTTGCATCCGTATTCTTTTTGTTCTAAGGATAGTCTTTTTTAACCCTTTAAAGGACGCTGCCGCTGTTTTGCCATTCCACAGGGCTTCAACTGTCAGTTTAATAAATTACCTTGGGCCAGATGTACAAAGCCATTTAGTGGTTGCAAAACCTGTGATTTACTCAATCATATAGATTTTTTAAATGTTCTAAGCCCATTCTATGACTTGGTAAGCAATTCCTGAATCTCAAAGTGTGTTCACAAATGCATAATAAGTCCCCATTTGGAAGGGAATGATTAGGATGCTCCTTCCACATTGCGATCCGCAGTGCTGTGCATAAGTGGTTTGACCGCAATTTCGGTTCAAAACCATTGATAGATTACTGACTCCTTAAAGGATGAAAATTTATAAAAATTGGTTTTGGAGTAAACAGCGGTTCAGGGGCAGTCTTTTTTTTTTTTTTTAAATGCAGCTCCCGATTCCTTTTCGAAAAATGGGCTGCACAAAATACTTCATTTAAATGCATTCATGGAAATGCTGGTCTCCTTACCTCAGCAGGCCTCCATCCCTGTGATAGCTTTTAATCTGTGTGAGTAATGATGTTGAGTTGAATTACAACCCAATTCAGATGGGGATTTTGTGAACCGACTTAATAGTACATAGTTTAGTATTAGAACAGTGGTCCTTAAAAAGAACAGTATGGTCATCAGGATAAATATAGACTCCAATCAGTGCTATATTACGAGTGTCCAGCCGGACATTCAATTTAATAATTCAAAAATGTCAAAAACCAAAAATATAAACACATCAATACAGTGGGACACAATCCTGCATCCTACATAGAAACATAACAAATACATTTAGGACAGGAACATATCAGGCAAGACAGGGTAGCTTGTGGAATATTGAACACAATTTCTAACAAGCTTGAGGAAACAGTAATTACACTTTTTTATCAGATTTGATTAATGTGCAAACTGTTTAGATTGGTCGACGACGTTTCGATCCTCTTAAAAAATGGTAGGATCATCATCAGGACAGTTATAAGTACAAGCCTGATTAATTAGAGATTGCCTCAATTGGGCTTGCGGAAGGTAAAGCCACAAATACACTCAGTGGTGGAGGCCGACTAAATATGATGTTCTAAGAGTGAATAACCTGGCGTTTAGACCTGTAAAGTTATCAGTTCCAAGACAGCAAGTGGCGATGCACGTTATGCTGTGTGATCCAAGGCTTGATGGCAGGGACTATCCCTGCCATCAAGCCTTGGCCTATATTTATCCTGATGACCATACTGTTCTTTTTAAGGTCCACTGTTCTAATACTAAACTGTTACCCAAGGTCCTTATCTACCTTTTGGGTTCCCTTGTGTTTTTGTTAAAAATTTAATAGTACATAGGTCAGTTTGCAAAATCAGATTGATTAGCAAAAAATCAGTATGCAATTTGTGACCACTTTTTCACCAATTGATTCTTAGTATGTCTGACAAATCTTGATTACACCAATGAAGATTTAATAATCCCATATGTGCAGCTTGTTTGTTATGCCTTTTACAAACAAATGCCTTGAATTTAACTGATTGTGCATAATTGATTAATCATCTTGTCTGATTTAAAATACGTGGTATTGCCCAAATAATTTGTGTTTTGGGAAATGAGACAGAATAAATGTAACATTCGAAGTATCAGTAGGAAAGGTGTTTGCCCTCACTATGAAATGTAATTGGCATTGTACTAAAAATGTTGAAATTAAGCAGGGTTACCTGAAAACTTATCATGTGGAGCTAGTTTGGTCAAAACTCCAGAGTGGCATATTTAATTTATTTATAAGTCCCTAGTAAAGTGGTACACCACCTACCCACGGCCTGTAAATTAAAGGCTAGTAATGGGCCTGCAGCACTTATCCTGCCCTCCCTGGTAGTCATTTAAATAAAGCTGTGCTTAACCCTGGGTAGCTTGGCACAAACTCTGTCAGGCTTAACATAGAGGCAATGTGTAAAGTATTTATGCAGCACCCACACAGCAATAAAGTGAAAACTCAACACGAAAAAAAACCCACATTCATTTAGAAAAACAGAGTAACTTTTAATAAATCATTTTACACCAAACTGACAAAAATCCAATCATCAGAAGCAGAGTTATCAATTTTTTATGTTTTTAGTAAAAACTACCACCTAAAAGATCTGAGCCAACCATGAACATCTAGTTGTGCAAGACCGGTCATTGTTGAAAAATATGGCATAACGTGACGGAGCATGGGTCGGATACCAGAAGTGGCTAGGGCCTGGTCAGTGCTTACCTTCGCATGTAGAAGAATTTTCAATACAAATGTTCTGAGATGGTAAAGTTCAGCGGGGCAAGGCTGCAGGTGGTGTCCAAGGAGAGAGCACCATTGTCGGGGAGCTGCTGGACAAAGCTGCCATGAAGATTTCTTTGTTCGGACTTAGTCACTTTTTTGGAAGTCGAAAATCTTCAGTCGGACGAGGCAGGAGGCTGTAGCTGAAGACAGTTCCAGGAGGTCAGATACACCGTTGGCGAAGGACCGCTGGACTGGATTTGCTGCTGCGGAGAAGAACACATCAGGAGTACCTGGGACGTCAAGCCTACTGGCAATGCACCTTGGGTGTGTCGACGTGACAGTTGGTCCCGGTCTTCTTTTGGTTCTCAGACCAGTTTTTAGCCAAGTTTAGTCCCAAGTTTAGAATTTTGGTGATCAGGGCACATTTAGCACCACAACCAAGGGTCCAGCACTGGTGGTACACCACTTGGGGGTTCAGTGCTGGGTCCAGGTGCAATATCAAGATGATGGGAGGCATTTATGTCCATGTGACCAGTGCAGGAGGCCAGCAAAATAGCCCTTGGAGTCACTCTGATAGTCCTGAGTCAAGGTGAAGATGAAGGGCTCAAACAGCAGAGGTGCCCCTTAGGGTTCAAGGCAAGCTCCAGGCAGCAAAGCAGTCTTTTGGAAACAACAGCAGACAGCTCGCTGAGAGTCCTTCCACAGGTCCAGAAAGTGAACGGAAGAGTGGGGCTGAAGGCTCTATTTTTGTACATGCTGCCTCATTGAAGTTGGGAGACGTTTCTAGAGGTTTCTCTTTGAAATGCTTGGAATTTCCTGACTCCCCTGCCAGTGGCACAACTGAGCAGACTTGGACGGATGAGGACGTCCCTTTAAAATCGTATTCAATTATTTTGATCGCATTGACGACTTCAGAGTAATTACTCCCACCGGCTGGTGAAGACATTGTTTAAGTTTAAGTTCAGACCACAATCCACGGATGTGAGTCGGAGGTGTCGGCTGACACCTCTCTGACTATGGCTTCAAGTTGGATGCCCATATATTAGGACCCCAAATCGTTGGCTGTCACTTGCTGCTTTTCCCCCCCTGTCCTGATGAAGACCCGCCTCTGATGCCTAATAAGCTGCACAATTGTTAAGGGTCGAAACGTCGACGTTATAGTCTCAATTAGTCCACGCAATTTCCCAAATTCGAACATGAAATCATACCTACTGTTGGGACTTATGCATTGAGTCTTGGACTTTGCAAGATAAATATCCCCCTGCGTCATGTATATGTTATTTATGTCACTTTTGTACAGCACCATGTCACGTACCACTACCAGTCACTAACTGTACACTGCAGTTAATTGTTTCTTCGCCGTATGTGTTTTTATGTCACAGACAGCCATTTCATTGATTTGCCTACATAAATGCAAAGTAAAGAAATTCTTTTTTTCGCATATATAAGTTGTTCTTTATGTGTCACCTGGTTATATGACTAATGCATTTTCTTTCATGTATCTAATACATTGTGCAAATGATTTGAGCTACCCGACAGAACCACTTTTTCTTTAGTGCCAGTGGTGGCTGGTAATTTTAGCAGGCAGAGAGGTGGCAGACCACACATGCACACATCTAAACCCACACCCATGCTTTCACACACACACACACACATCCATGCACACACACTCACAAATACACATACTCAAATCTATTTAGGGGTCGAAACGTTGACTATCTTATGGTCTACCCAGACCATTCAATGCTGTGTATTCAAACTCAAATGTTCTTTACATTGTGTTTGATATTGTTTCATCCATGGGTATTGGCCCTGGTGTACATATTGTAAATACTTGTTTATTTCTGTATTCTTTTCATTTATTTGTCTATGGCTCACTGAGTGTCACTTCTCACTGCGCCGTCACGTGGAGCACCTTATTGGATATTAGATCAGACTCTTGAAATGTTTAGTTGCAAATACATTTCTTGTTGCAAATACTAAATTTGAAATCATTTACGTTCTCTGGTTGATTTGTTCTGAAAATTGTGTAATATTCTTGTTAGACTTGGCCCTTTTTGCAGGGTCATCCCTGAACTTTTTGCCTTCCTCCTGGTATTTTATCTGACCTGGTGTTGGTGGTTTTAGGACTCTGGGCACTTTATCACTGCTGTTTAGTGCTAAAGTGCATGTGCTCTCTATGGTAAACGTGGTAAGATTGGTCTTTACCTGTTTGGCGTATTTAATTTACCTATCAGTCCCTTGTAAAGTGGTATCTCATATACCCTGGGCCAGTAAATTAAATGCTACTGGTGGGCTTGCAGCGCTGCTTGCGCCACCCACCAAAGTAGCCTTTCAAACCTGTCTCAGGCCTCTGCCATTGCAGGGCCTGCACGCGCAGTTTACTGCCGCTGTGACGTGGCACATAAAGTGGGTGCCACATCTGTGACTCCCCTTTTACTACATATCAGTCACCCCTAAGGTAGGCCCTAGCTAGCCCTATGGTCAGGGTGCGCTGTGGGTAAAAGGTAGGACATGTGCCTTAACTGTGTGGCATGTCCTGGTAGTGACAAACAGCCTACTTGGTTTCTCACTACTGTGAGGCTGCCCTCTCATAGGACTGCATTGGGGATTCCCTGATATGTGTTTCAGTGGTAATTCCTGATATGAGAGGGGTGGCGTGATCAAGTTTGGTATGTAGAATCAGTCGGAGCTGCCTCCCCGCCACGCTTTGGGCAGTAGGGGCCATTCCTGGTGGGGTTAGACCGGGGCGAGACCCCGACGGAGGCCCCTGATGGTTGGAATAGCCGCATTTCCTGGTGTAGGCAGGGTCGTGACCGAGAAGCCTACGGGAGGGACATAAAGCACCATCATTAGAGCGCGGGTGGCGCTCTAACTGTTATGCCACCCTAGGGTGATGAGTACTTTCACAGTACCTGCAGGATATGTACAGTGGTGATAATGATAATGTGCACTACTGCTGATGGTGTTTATGCCATATTATACACCGTTATGGTCTTGCTGATGTGGCTATAATATGTGGCATACTGTACAGTTACATTTATTCCTAAGACAGGCATTCCTCTAGAGTGTATATTATCTGCACAAGTGAGGGGATGGTGGTATTTCATGATGTGTGCACGACTGTAAGTGCCTACTATGGTGCACTGCTGAGGATGTATATGTGTAATGTGCTATGCTGATTATTACCATGATGTCCATGCCTCATGCTTGGTGCTAAGTGCACCCTTGCCAGTAGTTACTGGTTGTTTTCACTGCCTGTGAGTTGTGATATGATGACAGTTGCCCGATTGGCCCTGTAGTGCATCTAGTCCCTGTAAAGTCATACCAAGTGCCAGGTGGCACAGTGTATATATCTGATTACGTTCTAATGTGTTTTATGAGTAATACAAAGGCTATTTTTGATATAACCTTTCGTGGAGTTTCTTTTGTGGTGTGCCTAGTGTGTCACTGCTCGACCCCCTCTTCACAACAGGAAGCTCCATCACTTTCAGCCACACCACCGAACTCCCGTGGACAGACCATCGATGCATCCACTTCACCTTCAGAACACCCACCATCCACAGACACCAGCACCTGCTCCCACGAAGAAACTGGACCAACATCACCGACGACCAGCTCACCTCCTCACTCGGCAACTCCACCCCAACCACAGCGGAAGACGATGACCCCAACACCGCAGCCCGTACTCTGCACAGATGGATCTCCGACAGTGCCAACACCATAGCCCCCCTCAAGAAGAACAACAACACACACGCCGAGAAAGCCAGATGGTTTACCACCGAACTTTGAGAGTCCAGACGCACATGCTGCCGCCTCGAAAAGGCCTGGAGGAACTCCAAATCCACAGAAGCCCACAACAACTTCAGAGCCGCCACCAACGCCCACCACCAACTCATCAGAAATACGAGAAAAACTGCGATCGAAGACAGAATCTCCACACACGCACACAACAGCAAAGAACTCTTCAGCATCATCAAGGAGTTCGCCCAACCCACCAGCGAGTCTACTGACAAGACCTCTGCAACAAACTCAGCACCTTCTTCCACCACAAAATCAAGAACATCTACGACAACTTCGACGAAGACAACCAACACACTGAACCCTCACCAGCCACCCCGGACACCCTGAAGCCAACGATTAACAGCTGGACAGCCCTCACCACCAAAGACAGACTGAAGACGATGAAGTCAATCCACTCCGGGGCCCCCACGGACCCCTGCCCCCACCACATCTTCAACAGAGCTGCTGACACCATCGCACCTATGCTTCGCCACACCATCAACCGCTCCCTGGCGAACGCCTCCTTCCCCGACGACTGGAAACACGCCGGGATCAACCCCCTCCTGAAGAAGCCCTCAGCGGACCCCACCGACCTCAAAAACTACAGACCCATCTCCCTGCTCCCGTTCCCAGCGAAAGTCATCGAGAAAGCCATCAACAACCAACTCGCCACCTTCATCGAAGAGCACAACATCCTCGACTCCTCCCAATCTGGCTTCAGAAATAACCACAGCACAGAAACCGCCCTCCTCGCCGCAACAGACAACATCCGCTCCCTCCTGGACAGAGGAGAAACAGTAGCCCTCATCCTCCTCGACCTCTCAGCGGCCTTCAACACAGTCTCCCACCGCACCCTAACACGCAGACTCCACGACGCAGGGATCCGGGACAAGGCCCTCGACTGGATCCACTCTTTCCTCTCTGGCAGAACGCAGCGGGTCAGACTCCCTCCTTTCCTCTCGAACCCTACACCAACCACCTGCGGAGTCCCCCAGGGGTCCTCCCTCAGCCCCACGCTCTTCAACGTCTACATGGCTCCGCTCGCCCCCATTGTCAGAACCCACGTACTCAACATTGTTTCATACGCAGAAGACACCCAACTCATCCTCTCCCTATCCAACGAACCCAACGCAGCAAAACACAACTTTCAAGAAGGCATGGAAGCCGACGCCAAATGGATGAAAGGCAGCTGCCTACAACTCAACACTGACAAAACAGAAGTACTCATCATGGGCCCACACCCCGACGCCTGGAACGACACCTGGTGGCCCCCCGCCCTCGGAAGCCCACGCACCCCCATGGACCACGCACACAACCTTGGAATCATCCTGGACTCCGAGCTCAAGATGGACCGCCAGATCAACTCCGTCGCATCTTCCTGCTTCCACACCCTCCGCCTCCTACGTAAGACCTTCAAATGGATCCCCCTCGAGCACAGAAAGACCGTCACTCACGCCCTCGTCACCAGCAGACTCGACTACGGCAACGCACTCTACGCCGGAATAAACAAAAACCTCACCCGCAAGCTACAAAACATCCAGAACGCTGCCGCAAGACTGGTCCTCAACCTGCCAAGACACTGCCATATCTCCCAGCACCTGCGCACACTCCACTGGCTCCCCATAGAGGCTAGAATCACCTTCAAGATTCTCACCCACGCACACAAAGCCCTCCACAACACCGGACCAGCATACCCAAACAGCCGACTCAAATTCCACACACCCCAAAGGACCCTACGATCAGCCTAGCTCTCCTACGATGTGGTCCCCTGCGCCAGAAAGACCAGATCGGGAGGCCGCTCCTTCTCCTTCCTCGCGGCAACAGCCTGGAACGCCCTACCGCTCCACCTCAGACAGACAACATCACTCCCCATCTTCACGAGAAACCTCAAAACTTGGCTATTCGACAGACCCCCTCCGTGATGAACTGGAACCTGCACCCCCCTCCCCCTCAGCGCCTTCAGACCCTCACGGGTGAGTAGTCGCGCTTAACAAATGCATGATTGATTTGGATTGATTGATTGACTGCTGTGTGAGTGTGTTGCGCAAACGCTTTACACATTGCCTCTGGGATAAGCCTGGCTGCTCTGCCAAGCTACCAAGGGGGTGAGCAGGGGTTATCTTCAGCGTGTAACTCCCTTGCCCTGACTAGAGTGGTGGTTTCTGCCTGGCTTAGGCGCATGCCCTAGCCAACCAGAAATCCCATTTCTAACAATTCTCGTACAACGTTTTGAAACCCATGACCATAAATGTTTTCTGTTTGAAAAAATAGAGATCCTTTGTAGAACACTTGTTTATTTGTAGCTTTATTATACTTGTTCTAGAGATTATAAGGTGCCCCATTGTTCTGTTTACTTTCTAAAAGTAACATTTTCAAAACCGTAATTTAAAATCCGACTTTACCATTAAAGAGGATTTTCTAGTACAACTTCATGGATACCAAACATGAAATGCTTACCAGGTCCAAATCAGAAATGAGAAATTATTAAATGTAATTAGTCAACCCATTGTTATCATACGGGAAAGGTAGGCCTCACAGTAGTGAAAAAAAAAATGAGATTTGTTTCACTTCCAGAACATGTAAAGCATTCAAGTACATGTATAAACTTTTTATTACAATGCACCCTGCCCTATGGGCTACCTAGGGCCTACCTTGGGGGAAGGGGGGGTGGGGGGGGTTATATGCAATAAAATAGGAGTTTAAGGCTTTGCAAGGGGGTTATATTGCCAAGTGGAATTCGCAGTTTAAAACTTATAAGTAAATTATATATGCCTTTCAGGTGCCAACCAATTTAACCATGTTTAGGTCAGCAGTGGTAAAGTGCACAGGTCTTAAGACCACGCTAAGACTGACAGGTATCACAGTGCGAGAGAGAGAGAGATGCAATATGAAACTTTGCAGTGTAACAAGACGCCATATCTCATGCTAATGGCATTCAGGCTAGTACTGTGAGTAATCCGAGTCCTACCAGTTATGAGGCCTGGAGCCAAATGGCAGAGGAGAGACTCGGCAACTGTAATGATGATGGAGAGCAGTTTGCTGGGGGAGGAGGAGGAAGTTTCAAATGTTGTTGCAGATGGCAACAGCCCTAGTGGAGTGCTACAGAGATGGCATCAGCATCTTTTGGCGATTCACAATTAAACGGAAGGAGTGATATCAAAGACAGAGAAACCAGATGGTAAAACTAGACTAATAAAAAGGGTCAAAAGAAACCAAACTGGCAGATGAGGATGGAGCCAAGAAGGGAATACATAACAAAAGTGAGGGATTTGAAATGCTGAGTAATAAGCTAACAAAATCCAAGTAAGCTAAAACTATTGGGAGATGCTACTAGGCCCTGCCTGAAATGGCCTTTAATAGTCACTGTACTATCAATCTCCTGAAGATCTGCCCGCAACCCGGAAGTGAGTGCAAGCCTAATGTCCATATTCCTGTTCTCCATACTCACCAAACTTGTTCCCTTCTACAATTAAAGGACCATCTCAAACCTGCATGACTGGGTAGAGACACTGTAGGACCACGATCTTTCCTGTTAATCCTAATCCTGACACCATTGTTGTATACCAACAGGTGAGCGACCCCAACCACACATCCCAGGTGTCATTCCTGCATTTCATCATAGTTTAAAAAAAAAATTAGTTCCTGTCTACTATAAGTCAGAAATGACCATCATCAGGGTTTGAATGTCAATATTCACAGACCATTGATGTGGTTCATTACTGGTGAATAGTTAAGCATTATTGCCCTGAGGGAGCTTCTTTTCTGTTATTCTCCCATTGTCTCTCCTGCCACTTAATTCTCTGACTTGGCTTCTGTTGCTGTTTGCCCATTTTTTTCACTGCTTGCTCTACCATTTAATTGTCTGACTTCGCGAATGTTTGTTTTGGCACTGTTCATCCTACCATTGTTTGTTTTGCCATTTCATTGCCTTGTCTGTCTTGTTTGTACCCTTCCCTCTATCCAATAATATCACTGTCATCGTGTTGTATTCCGCTTTAGGTATCCGTATATAGGTTTTCCTGAATCATGTCCTTATATAGGCACAATTCGCATTGCCCTTATATAGGCATAGAATCCCAGTCCTTATTTAGGCATTAACCGTGCACTCCAAATACAGGCATGGTCACCGACATCCGCCACCCTAACGTCACAACGAGTTCTTAGAAACCAGACCCTTAAGCTTCGGGAGTTCCCCTAGCACAGGACTATTGATTTCTCCAAGAACTCATCTATTATGTATGAACCGTTATACCTTAAGGGTTCATTCCTGACGTCTTCCTCTGTCCGACTTCACGTCAATGCTAACATTCCAAGACACCTACCAGGTATAAATATACCTTCCCTTGCCCAAGCAAGTTAGAGGAGACCTCGACTTCAGAGGAGCCCGTATCCCGGCCTGACGCACTGAGAAGACGCTGTCATTCCTACACGCAGAAGAATCCAGCTTCCAGTGTTCTGACTCCCTTTGCGGGGTGTTAGAGTTCCAGATCCGGCAAGAGATTCCCACCTCTCTCATTCTCAAGGTATGGAGCTGACTAGAACCTAGAGAGACTCTTGGCATACTAGACTTAACATACTCTTAGTATACCATACTAGAGAATACTCCACCTACTTCTTACCTTTCCCTCCACCTAGACTAGGTTAGGTACATTGGGGTAGAACTAGCTTAGAGACGCATTGTATGAGTACTCGCATTTTTAGCTCATGTTATTTATGTACGTGAATATATGCTAAAAGATCATGCTAGCACAGTATTATTTATTTCTACTGCTTACGCTGTACATAATATATCTTGCATACTGTCTTGTGATCATAACAGCACATATCTCTTACACGAGAAACAAGACTGTTCAATAAAACCCTTTTATTGAAACGCCCGTCTTTCCTTTCTGTGTAACTCTGTAGAAACTAAGAATGCACGATTGACTGAGTGAAACTGTTATCTATTGTTTCCACGATTCTGAGACGTGTTCCGATTCTAAAGGGAAACAAAGTGGTCATGTTTATGCGGTTGCCAGAAACTACTCTCTTCTTGTTCTCAAGGAGTTTCTAGTGGCCTCTGAGCTAGCTGGCACAAGTAATTAAGTTTAATATACTCGATAGGGACATACCGACCTTAGTCCTATGTCAAGCCTATAGGTTATATTATTCCAATGCGCAGAGCCTATTAGGGAAATAGGAACTACACTACATGGCGCCCAAACGTTTGGTAAGGCAGTAATTTAACGCTAGATACTGAGTAACTCAGTCGTGCTTTTCTCAGAGACCCCTACTCACATACTCCATAAGACGTCTGGAGTGGGTAGGGTTAAATATCCGCCATAACTAATTAGGACAAAAAACCCTATATATTAGTTGTTTGGTTTGTTCAACGTTGAAGGATACAGTGTTCCAAAATATTGTGCACCGTATCTTTTTGTTTCCTTGAAACTTGTTCTACATTTTTCAAAAAACAAATGTCCATCCGGGACAATGCCACCGAAACCGGTGGAGCTGCGGCTGACCCAGTCGTAACAGTTTTTAACTTTACAGGTTTAAATGAACCAGAGGAGGGTGTTATAGACATCCATCCAAACTTAAGAAGAGCCATCACTCTAAAACTTATAAAACACAGCCTACCACCAAGAGGCAGTAGAGCAGTTTTCGTGATAGAGGCACACAAAACTTTTCAGACAGAGGTATTCTATTCATGGATAATATTCCCTGAATCAAATTCAGTAACAAGACTGTTTCACTTCTACAAAGAAGATGAACCACAAGAGGAATATATTCCTTTCGAGGATATTGAAATTCCACTAACATACCAGGAGCATCAGCTCTGGTTTAAAGGCGCCCTAAAACATCACAAAAACATTACCAGGCTCGGTCCACTAGGTAGACCAGGAGCAACATGGCCGATTCTAGCCGGCTACACAACTCATCCTGACATTGAAGAGATGTCAGACGAGGAATTACTTACTCAACTTACAGAGTTAATAAAAATTTACAGACAATTGGTCCAATATGTCATGCGGACTTTCACTGTCCAACCACCATTGACCATTCCAAATCAAACCCCTCAACAGGGGAATGCACTAAAAATTACACCACAGACTTTATACGCAGTCATGGGAAAAAATGCCCACAAAAAGTGAGCAAATTCCATTCTGGATAGCTCAAAAAATTACTCAAATCGAAGCAGTATTTCCAAATACTAGCCCTTATGAGAAACACAGAATCCTAACAATCTGTTTACCAATGGGGATCACACCACAACTGGAAGACTGCACCACTTGGGGCTCAGTCTTTGCTGCCATCTATACTAAAACACATGGTATTCCATCAATTGCAGTAATACCTGATGTCCTGAAACAAATTCAAAATGAATACGGGGCAGAGCCTGCTCTGAATTTAGGTATGAAATTACTGAAAAATTTCGACCAGGTCTCAACAATAATATTATCTAATATTAAAGGAGAGGCAGCAGCAGTGGCGATCCGCCAACGATTAAGGAATTCGATGTTACAGAACATCAAACAGAACTACCCAGAATAATAGTACAATCTTATGCAGAATTAGGCAGAGATAGTTTGGGTGGAAGACCATTGAAGCCAAAACTATCTGAAAGTCCTGAGAAGGACTCTATTAAACAAACTCCTACATCTTCTAAAAAGAAGTGGGAAACTAATAAACAAAATTAAATCGAGAAACGTTCTCAATCCCGAGGTAGGTCTCCTCAAAAGGAGCCCTCTGAAAGGAGGTATAATCTCAGGAATAGGGATAATTTAAAAAAACCTGACAGGTATCAAGATACTGATACACGTTCCTCTCGTACCTTTCAGATCTTGTCACAGACATCGGAAAGAAGAGGACGGTCAGAACATAGAGAAGAACGCGTGAAATCGAAAGACGACAAACCCGTTCCGAAAAATAAATCAAAACCTCAATTCTCAAAAAAGAAGGTAGCAGGTCTGAAGATCAGACATGCCGAGGATACTGAGAACACAACTCAAGAACGGAGAATGGGCTCAGACAATGCCGGACAGTGTGGCAGAAGTCACAATAGCTCGCCAGAACCTGAAGGAACTTCTGGAGACAGTGGACTTGAATGAGTACATCACAGTTGAGACTGTAGACACCAGGGTTAGTACTCCACAAAGGTTATATGAAATAACACTCCGAATGGAGGGAGACATACCAAGAAAGGTGAAAACACTCTTTTGGGAAAAACTTTCAAGGGGTTATGACATACTTCTAGCAGAAAAAGACTGGCCACCACAATTTGTCAGGGAGTGACCACATGGTGAGGACATTATTATGAAACAGAATCAAGCAACAATTCACTTGACAAACTGCGTGCACTACGTTGTATGTTCAACAAGCTTTGTTGATTCAACTAGATAATCAAACTGAATATCAAATAATTTCTGACAAGCATTTAAACAAAAACGAGTTTCCAGCCAATTCTGTACAATAATTTTTTCTTATTGACAGAAACAAATAATCAATATGTCATCTGTGACAGCAAAATTCTGATGATACATGTACAACTGTATCTTTTAGCTAATACAAAGTTGTTCACCCTATATACATATTACAAATTATACAATATTGCTTATAGACAGTCAAAGATAGCCCAATGCATTTCGGGACGCTGTCCCTTCTTCAGGGGCCACTGTAATACAAAAGAACATGTGTGCACATGAATGTTAATGCATATCTCTGAATTTAAAAAAACATACCGAAAAAATTGCCGCAGAGCTACCAAATGGTGAGACACCCTGATGCTTAATTCAAAACATATCATAAGTGTATCAATTAAAAAAGAGTATCAATTAAAACAGAAAGAGAAGAAAGGGGGAAGAAGAGGAGTTGCCATCACCAACAGGTGTTGCTAACGATAGATGCATGTTGTTGCCCACAACATAAAAATAACGACGCGCCTAATACTACATGCTGCTAGTGCGCACACTAAAGGGGTGCAAGTGAAACCATATGTACGAGTGAAAAGATATGTGAGATAACGGAAACAAACCTACTTATCGCATGACTGAATACTAGCGTGTTGGACAATTGCAAAAAAATTAAAGAGCTGAAAGACATAAAGGAATGTAGATAAATAAAAAATAACCGGAACATATGACCTTATAACATCACAACTGAAAATCGGAACACCCAGTGTGAATACCTGATAAAGATGCGCTACAGGTCAACAACCTGAAATTAACGGAAATCAAAATCACGTAAGAAACATGAGGTGTTTGAAGAAATGTTAAAGAAAAGCCCGAAAAACATAGCAACTAGAGAACAAATACCTGGTGGTGCGTGTGAACCGACGTAACCATCTGCAACAAGATGCAGAAACATAATAAATACAATGGATTATAACAAACCTAAACGTGCGTCCAGTAACCTCGCATAGTATCTATATCACTCACCAGAGAAAACAGAGACAGAACCTCATAGCGGAAATCGTAACTGCACCATGAATACTAGTGAACGCTGACCCCGTATTTAACTGACACGGAAGCCCGCGAAAAATTACAAGAATCACCTGACTCAGAACATGAGAAACTAAGAAAGGGCAACTAAACTAACAGAGCCGCCATCTTGGAAAGATACGATCCAGAGTGATTCCCAACCTTCAGCCCAACACTATGCCTTAAAGAAAGCCTCTAGCAAACAGAACCCCTGATACACAAGCGGAAACCCCTACAGAATAACTATAATGACTAATCCAAAACAAATGTAAAAACAAGAATATCCGATAGGCGGATGAGAAAATACTACCCAACTAAAGAAGCAGTGATGACGATAATAGACGGCCTGTCAAAAAACGCAAAACACAACTGATGTGATAAACACCAATAAAAACAAGTGAAAACAAATGCAGACAAATACGTACGTGAAGCTAAATAAACGTGGTGTGCCACAGAGAGTAAGAAATGTGAACAATGAAGTGAATATAGAAAGAAAACATGAAAGAATAATAATCAAATGATTCACGCTAGCAGAAAGGTCATAAAAATAATCCCAAATAAGTACATGTATTGCTACAATTATAGACATCTGGAAACAAACATATTATTAGGAAACTAATACAGTCAAACCTACTAGTCAAGGACGTTTCTGAATGTGCTAACAAGAAACAATGTGTACACTCTATCTAAGATAGATATATGTTAGCTGTAGTAGGTATCCTTACATAACATTAATAAAGGTGAGAGTAGTCACGATATGCAAAATGATGGTACATATCAGTGAAAAACAAAACAAAAACAAAGAGGTAATCAATTTGTAGTGACAGCAACTCCTCCACGAATAAAACAATGTTTACAAAAAACAGCTCAAATCTAATTTGTCGTTGAGACCAAGTGGCATCATGGTATTAAGCCGCCTAATCCAAAACACCTCTCTTTGAGATAATTTTTTACTTAAATCCATTCCTGTCTGTAGCAAAAGTTTTTCCACAATTACAAACCGAAGTTGAGAAATGTTGTGACCTTGTTCTAACCAATGAACTACTAAGTTAGAATTCGTATTTTTGTTTCTGATCATGCTTTTGTGTTCTCCAATGCGAACTTTCACTTTTCTCTCAGTTTTTCCAACATATAAAAAACCGCATGGACATTTAATGCAATAAATCACGTTCATTGTGTTGCAATCTGAGGAATGATTAAAAGTAATTTTGGCACCAGTTCTAGGGTGTGTAATGAAATCCTGTTGCATAACATTATTGCAATGCGTGCAGTTACATTATTATGCCTGCCTTCTCCAACCATATTCCAATTCACCTAAAATAAACTTATGCCAGGAAATGGGCAGTTGCCCAGGCCCCAGCATTATACAAAAATCATGTAGGATGGGATGAGGACTCACCTCACCATAAAATACATCTAAAAAATGAACCTACTGCACAAAGGTAGTACCCAATAAAGCAAGAAGCTAAAAAACAGGTCAGGGAGATCTTAGATCAACTTGAATACCAAGGGGTGATTGAAACATGCACCTCCTCGATGAACAATCCTTTGTTTCCTGTCTCCAAACCAGACAATACATATCGTCTAGTTTTGGATTACAGACACTTAAACACTTGTTCTAAAACATTTGCAGTGCAAAATGCACATAGTACAGCATTAATGAATAATATTGTGCGTAAAAAATACAAAACCACATTAGATATCTCAAATGGTTTCTTTTGTCAAAACATAGCACCTGAAAGCAGGTACTTAACAGCTTTCTCAATAATGGGGACCCAGCGTCAATTTTGTCGACTCCCACAAGGGTTCAAGAACAGCCCAGGGTTATTCTCAGCGAGGGTAACGGAGTTACTACAAATTTATGATAATGAGGCATTGTCATATGTCGATGACATCTATCGGACAGACGATGACCTAGATAGGCACTTGAACAGGGGGAGTACCATTATATTGGGCTTCGCCTCTGAGGGCTATAAGTTCAACTTTAAAACATCCAGAATTGCCCATCTCAATGTCCTTTTCCTAGGATATGAGCTTTCAAGTGAAGGCAAGAGCTTGGCAGCCAACTTTTTAGAAAGGTGTGCGCTGCTCCAACCTCCAAAAACGCTGAAAAACTTACAGTCCATCTTGGGTTTCCTAAATTTTGGAAGAACTTACATTCTAAATTACGCAGAAAGGGTTAAACCTCTCTACGCATTAATCAAACCTGATTTTTCAATCAAAAATTGGACACAGGAACACACAGAAATCTTGCGTTCACTCCAAGCTAACATGTTATTTGGTGATCCGAATAATTTCGGGTCAATGCAGATTCACCTACTTAACATTTAATGAGGGTGAAAAAGTACCAATAGCATACAAATCACATTTGCATACACAAGCAGAAATGCGCTTCACTTCAACAGAAAAAATACTGACAGCAGTTCAAACCGCTGTAGCAAAAGAAAGAGCTCTAGCCCAAGGGAAACGCATTATTGTCGTAACCCCAGTACCGCCCTTAGAGGCGGTAACTAAAGCGAGCATTCCAAATGCTAAAGCATTACATCCTAGATGGATACAATGGGTTAATTCTCTTGCTGCAACAGATGTTGAATATGTTTTTGATCCTGATTTAAAAACACAAGCGTTCCTGCAGTATGAACATAAATGTCCTCTGCCCACTGAAATTCTGCCTCTCGATCAGTATGAATTCATAATTTACACTGACGGATCCGCACAACCCGCTACAGGGAGTAAGCAAGCTTACAGTGCAGCGTGCGCAATCGTTAAAGGTCGCATGCGCGATGGTAACTTCAGACCGATGGTCACTAAAACTCAATCTCTAGGAGATTGTACAGCTCAGCGAGCTGAACTACAAGCATTCAAACTGGCACTTGAAAGTACAGATCGCGAATTCCCCACACTCATAGTGTGCGATTCTTTCTACTGTGTGCAGTCGTATAATGAATATATACAAAATTGACTTGAAAATGGGTTCAAAGTTGCAAAAGGCGGCACAATAAAGCATAAAACGCTTTGGGAACAAGTAGTTCAGTTAAAAAACGAACTACCAAAGGCTCACGTGATCCACACACTGAGCCATCAACGTGATGGCGTTCACGTTGCAGGGAATTCATTGGCTGACAAAGCCGCAAAGGGGGCTGTTCAGACGGCTTCCGTAGCTGCGATCACTCGTTCAAAAACGAGAATAGACAGTGAGATAATGTTGGCTGTCAATGCTACGAGCAAAGGCAGTGGTGCAGCGTTACCAAAAAAGTTTCCACTCAAGTACTCTTATGTAATTGATGCGAACAACGTTCCTTTTGCTCGAATCCCTGGAGTGGGGGATAGGGTAATTCCAAACATGGAACGTAGAGCAGCTTTGATTTATGAAGCACATCTGGGGGAGGGTCTGTCACATCAAGGGATCTCTAAAACAATATTGACATTAAAAGAGATGTACTTGTGGCCTGGAATGAATACACAGATTCACATCTTCATCAATGACTGCATAGACTGTAAGGTACAGCGTGATGCAGAACGCCACCAGACACCATGCTACGAAGTAGCCTGCCCAGTACAGACACCATTGTTAGACAGCATTAGACTATCTACGCGCAGGCGTCCTTTTGGACAAATGCAATCCCACAAATACTAAGTCAAGGTTCCTATGGATATGGCCTCAGCGCTCAGCTGACGCTCAAACTGTTATAAAAGATTTGCGAGTCTTTAACGGCACATACGCAATAGGCACGCTACATTCTGACCAGGGCCTTGCGTTTAGCTCTCGGGCTTACAAAGAAGCCATGGCCAGTCTGGACGTTGCATTGCGGTACTCCTCTCCATTTCATCCTGAGGGAAATTCTGTTGTGGAAAGGAAAAACCGGGACATAAAGCAGTCTATAACAGCAAGGGTATTAGGTTCGGGTGATGGGTGGGTCAAACATCTATATGGGGTCCAACGCTCATTAAATAATTTGCCAAGAAGTTCTCTAGGTGGGGTCACTCCATATGAGGTCCTATTTGGGACAAGAATGTGGGTGCCTGATCTAGAATGTAAAGGCACAGTGGTGGAATATAAACCCTTTGATATCAAAGATCTTTGGCTGTTTTACAGGATCTAAATGAACTAAGATCGAAACAAAGCAACGTGTTCCTGCAGCCAACCACCAGTGGGGAAAAACCGGCAGTCCCAGCAAGGCCTGTCTAGATTCCAAAAGTTGGGGATCTAGTCAGAGAGAAAATTGCGGACAAGAAGGAATTTAGACCTTCTTACAGACAACCAGTACTTGTCCTAGCCATACACGGAACAAGAACAGTACTTCTGCCGCCCCTTGCTGGAAAAAAGGAGAAAAGATTTGTGTCCATCGACCTCATCAAACCACAGTATGTGGCCAATACTAAATAGTAGGCCTCGTGGACTCCGACCTAGTAGCAGACGCACTCCTCTCGCTACTATTCAAGAGGTTCAGACTGAAAGACTGATCACGATCGAGAATTCAGCAGTAACAGATGAAGGACTGAGCAACAATGCTATGGAACTCATCCCTCTTGAAACTCAAGTAACAGTTCGTCCAGATACACCTGTCTACACCAATGTAACAAGTGATCAACTGGTTCCAGCGATTTCTACAAATCCTGATGCAATTCCAACAATTGACAGAACTGCTTCTGGCTATTTCATTAACTTTGATACGTTTTCTGAGGCTCTGAGTGAGCCTGAGACGTCGCCAGCATCAAGAACTTTTAAACAACAAGTACAAGACTTTTTTCATTTTTGGAGAAAGACTTATCTGGTTTCACCATGGATTGAACTATGGATTATTTCTGGAATATTTTTCTTTCTGCTGTGGCTAGCTTTGGTCATGACTATGAGCGTGCTTATAAATGGCAGATACATCCATTTGGACATTGAAAGTAAAGATGTGAACTTACTTTTAAAACCACACAAATCATCCCATCGTGAAGCAAGAGACTTGTCAGCAGTGAACATCACAGCCGTTCCTATACAGGATGGTATAGTGTGGGACAAAACTGATTTCGATATATTTGGCCCTATGGAACATTTGAACATTCCACATTTATTTAAGATTTCACTAAGTGATCTTGTTTCATCCAGTACCTATTCTGATGAATGGGACTTTGAAACTGTAAATGACATGATGTTTGACCTAGAAAAGTCTGCTGCATTTTCTAATAATGAATATTTAGAGGGTTCATCAGACTATGAACAGCTGTATTGCTATAACCACTATGGTCATCATTTTTTGCATAAATCTGCAACACCAAGGAATGGGTTTATGTTTAACCAATGGGAGCATTGTCCTATACCACCAAAAGGTAGTTCAAAAACATTTGCTAAAAAGTTTCCATATTTTTCAGGATACAATACATCTGATCCAGAAACATTTTACTATAAAAATGTGAACAAAACAGGACTGAAAATTATGTTAACTAATACAAAACAGATTTACTCTGCAGCATTTATTGCCCAACTGTCTAGATATGGTTTCGACTTATGGAAAGACACAATAGACACAAAATCTGTCCGGGGTACTAAAGATTGGCAAGTGCAGGGGATAGAAGCTTTGTTTAGAGCCTGTATCATCCCTCAGCAAATAATGTGCAACAAACGTCTTGCCTTGGTTTAGCCAACATTAAAGACATGAAAACACCTTCTGTACCAACACCTGCCAGTAATAACAATACACAGGCAGCGGTTACAGTTGACCAAATATTACAAATCAACAGAACAAATCCTGATTGGAGAAAATGGTTGATCTGGCCCACAGACACAAACATCTGTCAAGAAAGATTCCTGAATAAAACACAGGGCTTTACTATTCACAGGCCAGATACGTCCAAAGACAACATCCGGGGGTAGTAACAACATACAGTGTAGGAAAATTATGCCTCGATTGGCTGCAAAAATCTACACTTAAGGATGTGAAACAACACTTATCTTTACTTAAAGAAGACGCAGACCGTAGGGAATTCTTGCTTGGACCACGAAAACCGCGTCAAAAACGTTTCATATATGCCGGCATCTATGCTGCTTATAATGAAGCATGGAAGGTGTCACAGGTAGAGGCCGCAGAACGAATACGTGAACTTGATCGTATTAATTTAGAGAAAACTCTGTCTGTGGTTGACAACGGGTTAACAACTTTGTCATCCAGAATTTATTCATTGGACAACATTGTATCCTCTGCTATTGACATACTGGAACAAGACTTAGCCATGTTACAGCAAGGCCAGTCTCAGTTACGTTCTATTATGTTATTAAGCTGGACGCTGGAATCTTTGCGTGCGGGCTATGTGCCTTGGCGTTTTATGAACACATCGGCTCTGTTTGCAGAATACAATCTAACTGATAAACAGATCGAACTAGCACAAACAGGAGCATAGTATATAGTGCTGAGCATTGAAAAACTGGAAAAATTACCATTCACAGTGGCAGAAAAAACAGCTACAGAATGGCTTATTCATGGCAAAATCACTCTGCCTGTAACTACTTTTCCGTTTCAGTATTGCCTCAAACAAATGCAAGCAGGCAAATATGAAAGGTTGGGTAAAGAATACATTAAGACATCCTGGAATTTACCTTACACATATAGATGTTGGAGTGGGGATCGTGAAGTGTTTCTGAGCGGTACACACTGTGAAAGTGCACTAAGCGGTTCACTAATTTGTCAGGACATTTCTTTACACGGGGCTTGTAATCGTTCTGTGGCAAATTTGTCCTGCCACCAGCAGGGTACACGGGCTACTGTGATTAATCCAACGTTTGGCCAACTTTCTAACGGGAGTTACTTCATGTTGAATGATCAAAGTTGCTGTGGCATGTTGCCAGGCATCCCATATCTGGAAACGGTCGACTCCAGGGTCACTTGCTGTATGCAAGTATTGTTTGCCCCAATAGACACAGTCAGGGAGTCGCCTCTATGGCCTTCGTTGAATGTCTCTTTTATACGATTTGATACTTTAAGCAGAATGAAAGCCATGCTTATACAACAAACAGTGCCTCTGACCTCGGCCAAAGAAATCTATGATTTACAAGTTGCAAGGACTTCAGCTGAGATACAGGCTTTAATTCATACAAACTGCCCTATACATATCGTAGAAATGATGGGACGTATCTTAAACATGTCTGATACGAGCGGAATTGTACATGTATTTAAGACCGTCTGTTCCGGACTATTAGCACCTTTCCAGGTTGTCCTCTGAATAATCCCAAATTTCGCACATTCGGTGTTTGGTGGTGTGCCATTAATTCTAGCACTTGTTGCAGGAATTCTATTTCTATTCCTCCTACTACGCTATGGCAAGCCTATTCGCCAACATCACTCCGAGCGATGTGGAGAAAGCTCTCCTTGAACAGAAATGCTGTGAGCGTAAAGTACAGCTTTTGGGCATGCCTCGTCTACGGGAACTTAATACAACGTGGTTCCTGTCATTCAGACCAATCTGGCAAGATTGCATCTTACCTGTTCTTCGCTGCCTGTTTTGCGGTGAAGAATGCATGCTAGACACTTGTCTAACACTCCCATCAGTCATGCCAACGGATGTCGATACTCTGCTGGACCCGATAACGGCCCATGCTCTGTGTTGTCCCCAGAGGCTACCAATCCTGATGACGGCATTCATTGAGATCTCACAGACGCTTCCGGCAGCTGCTGAGGTACGAGATGGATCAACAGGCACACAGGTAACAACGGACGCGAACATTGCATCTTCTGCTGAAGGCGATGTTTCTCATCTCTGTGCAATTAACCTTCTGAACGAGGTGTTCCAAATGTCACCAACTTCGGTGGACGATACTTTGGCTACGGAAATAGATAATCTCATGTTTACGCCAGACCCATACACTGACTTTGATTCGGCTCACAGTGTACCAGGGCAACAATAAAATTTGGCCTTCGTATTTTTCAAAACTTGGAACTTTTCCCAGAATTGAACTTTTTTCTTTTAAATTTTTTTTGAAATGACATGGCAAATGAACAATCTGCTTACAGTAGAACTAGTCTTATAAAACGAACTTCTTTGAATACTTCCGGGGACACATTGTCACCTTACTTGTCTAACATTTCTTTTAATTCCATGATATGCAATGGCTTTGATTTATGAAACCTTATCAACCATTTCATCATATGTATATACTTCTGTTTTTTCATTCATGTTGCATTTATTTCCATTATATGCTTAGAATGAAAATGATGCTTTCAACGTACAGTACCTATTGCATTTCAACAGTTTATTTTAAACTTCTTTTAATATGCTTTTAGAAATGTTTTTAGCAAAATGTGGTACTCAATTTTATGTTTAGCATTTAAATGTTTAGCATTTAGTATTATCGTTCATTCGAAAGTGGAGTGGGTGTTGTATTCCGCTTTAGGTATCCGTATATAGGTTTTCCTGAATCATGTCCTTATATAGGCACAATTCGCATTGCCCTTATATAGGCATAAAATCCCAGTCCTTATTTAGGCATTAACCGTGCACTCCAAATACAGGCATGGTCACCGACATCCGTCCACCCTAACGTCACAACGAGTTCTTAGAAACCAGACCCTTAAGCTTCGGGAGTTCCCCTAGCACAGGACTATTGATTTCTCCAAGAACTCATCTATTATGTATGAACCGTTATACCTTAAGGGTTCATTCCTGACGTCTTCCTCTGTCCGACTTCACGTCAATGCTAACATTCCAAGACACTACCAGGTATAAATATACCTTCCCTTGCCCAAGCAAGTTAGAAGAGACCTCGACTTCAGAGGAGCCCGTATCCCGGCCTGACGCACTGAGAAGACGCTGTCATTCCTGCACACAGAAGAATCCAGCTTCCAGTGTTCTGACTCCCTTCACGGGGTGTTAGAGTTCCAGATCCGGCAAGAGATTCCCACCTCTCTCATTCTCAAGGTATGGAGCTGACTAGAAACTAGAGGGACTCTTGGCATACTAGACTTAACATACTCTTAGCATACCATACTAGAGAATACTCCACCTACTTCTTACCTTTCCCTACACCTAGACTAGGTTAGGTACATTGGGGTAGAACTAGCTTAGAGACGCATCGTATGAGTACTTGCATTTTTAGCTCATGTTATTTATGTACGTGAATATATGCTAAAAGATCATGCTAGCGCAGTATTATTTATTTCTACTGCTTACGCTGTACATAATATATCTTGCATACTGTCTTGTGATCATAACAGCACATATCTCTTACACGAGAAACAAGACTGTTCAATAAAACCCTTTTATTGAAACGCCCGTCTTTCCTTTCTGTGTAACTCTGTAGAAACTAAGCATGCACGATTGACTGAGTGAAACTGTTATCTATTGTTTCCACGATTCTGAGACGTGTTCCGATTCTAAAGGGAAACAAAGTGGTCATGTTTATGCGGTTGCCAGAAACTACTCTCTTCTTGTTCTCAAGGAGTTTCTAGTGGCCTCTGAGCTAGTTGGCACAAGTAATTAAGTTTAGTATACACGATAGGGACATACCGACCTTAGTCCTATGTCAAGCCTATAGGTTATATTATTCCAATGCGCAGAGCCTATTAGGGAAATAGGAACTACACTACAATCGCCTTCTATTTTTGAGCCTTTCTCTCCAACTTATTTGTCTCACCATTGTTTTAACTCTATTTTCCAACTCTTTCTGTTATTTTACTTTTTCCTATATGCCATTTTTCCTGCTTTTTTGTTTCCTACCTTGATGCTCCTTATTTGCTCCTCTCATGTTTCCTACTCTCCAGCTTCACAAGCACCACCCAGCCACCATCTCCTTCTCTCCTCCCTCCTCCCAGAACCTACTTAATGACGGCTGCAGCACCATATTATCATATATTCAAGGACACTAACAGGTGCACCAACACTACAGAAACCACAACCAGCTACATGAAGCACCTCACCGTCAATCTACAAATCACAGCTAACTTTGCTCATGAACCTGTGTATGCAGACCACCAACTTCGGCAGCAAGTTCACGGACATCGTTGTGCTGCATATCATCGATTCCAGCACCGTCATCTTCTTAGGAGACCTAAACTATCATCTGGATGACCACACTCGCCAAGCTTGATCAACCTCCTAGAAACTCTCAGCAACCCGGGTCTCACCCAACACATCACTGAACATACCCATGGTGCTGGACACCTCCAGGACCCGATTTTCTCCGTCTTACAAACCATCACCTATGAACTTGGTAGTCCATGCCCCTGTCAGTTTTAGCACTCCCATCTCAGGCCAACGGAGATCAACTACCTGTGAACCTGCCCGCCACCGCTGGAAAAACATCCAGAGATGAACTGGGATTCTGCCCTTTTCATACAACTTCCCAATCCCACAAGCAAAGTGATGGAAGACATCAAGAACTTCAACGACTGGATTACTCGGACTCCCTGGACCCCCTCATGTGCAGATAAACAGAAAGAACACTTACAAAAGCCAACTTGTACGCAGAAGAACTCAGGCTGACTAAACAGCACTGAAAACAGCCAGAGCGCAGGTGGAGAGTGAGCCAGGACTCCACAGACAAAGACACATTTAAATTCGCCCTTACGCACTACCACCAGCAAACCGTGAAGGCAAATTGAACAGCCCTTGCAGACCACATCAAAGTTAATACCAGCAACAACAAGGATATATTCTCCATCGAGAGAGCATTCACCATGCCTGCAATCACCTCCAGCATCATCACCCTGCACCAAGACCTCCACAACAACTTATTGGGCTTCTTCTGCTGCAAAATCATATCCATATACTGTAACTTCGACCCTTAAACTGACCCCTATGACTTCACAGCAAATCTCCCCGTCTCAGATAAAGAATGGACCGTGACCACGTGGCCCCACAATCACCATAAATGAAACCGCTGCCATAATGAAATAAATCAACTCTTGAGCCCTGTCAGAACCCTACCTCCACCACACCTTCAACAAGGTATTCACCAGCATCAGCGAAGCTCTCATTCTGATCCTCAATGCCTTCATCGACTCAGCCACTTTCCTGGAAATATGGAAAAACGCCACAGTCACCACTCTGCTCAAGGTTTTTGAGAAGCTTATCAACAGATTAATGCCAACCACCTCATCAGCCACCAGTTCCAAGACTCCACACAGTCCGGATTCAGACTTAACTACAGCATGAAAACATCACTCATCGCCTCTATAGATGACATCCATGTGACCACGGCCCTCATCCTTCTGGAGCTCTCAGTGTTCGACACTGTATCACTCCCCACCTTCATCAGACTCCTTCACAAGGACATGCTTTCTTCTGGATCTGCGCATTTTTGACAGAGAGAACTCAAACAGTCAGCCTTTCACTATACACATCGAAAGGCTGTAAACTCATTAGTGGAGTGCTTCAAGGTTCATCCCTCAGTCCTACCCTCTTCAACACATGACTCCACTTGCCAACATCATCCATGCCAACGACATCAACATCCTCTTATAATCTGACAACACTCAACTCATACTGCCCCTCTCAGACAACCCCCCACCCCACATGACAAGGAACAAGTTCACTGCCCGAAAGACCGAGGTCGCAACCTGGATGAAGTCCAACTTTCTCAAGCCCAGAACTAACAAGATAGAAGCAGTGATCTTTGGAAAAAAAACACCTACTGCAGTTCCTACTTCATCATCACTGACAACAAACTGGACATGTCTGCAGAAGTCTAAGTGTCACAGCTTCTTGTTTCCACACCCTGATTATGCTGTGGATGTTCTTCAAATGGCTCTAAAGCATCCTTAGGAAACCAGTCATCCATACCATCGTCACTAACAAGCAGGACAATGGGAACGTCCTCTATGATGGAATCAACAAGCTAGTCACTAGGGCCTGATTTATCATAGTTTTGCATCGCCTTTGTGCCACGCAGGGTAACGCTAAACCTAGATTCAGATTTACCAAGCCACTCAAGGTCACCCTGCGTGGACTTGTGTGACTTGGTATAATCTACCCCCAGTTGAGAAGGAGCCACACCTGGCCCACCATCCCCACAGACTTGCATCTGGTTCTAATACTAGATCTGGGTATGTAGGGAAAACAGCCCATCCTTTTCTGGTCTCTGAGTTACTTAGCCACTAAATTTACTTCTCCCCTTCCATCTGTTTTGTAAACTACGACTTTGGTGTAGTTCTACAAGGTTTGCTTTCCCACCCACGGGTGACACAGGTGAACTCAGTTCCATGCACCAACTCTGAAGGTGAAAGCCCCGCAGAACCCCACTCAATATATAGTTGAAGTAGAGTTATTGCTTTTGGGTTAATAACTATCCCTGCAATGGGATCATGTGCACTGTGTTAGCAGAAATAATCCTATTTCGTTATTCACAGTATCAGACACACAGTGCACTAAGAAGAATAGACACATTTAATTAAAAGCATTTATTAAACAGGGAGAACCTATTGCTCAACACATCTAAAATAACTATGCAGGATATCATAAAAACAGAAAGAAGGGACGTTGTGAAGAACAAGAATTTCTAACATGGTTAAAATATCATCTAAAACCTAATACCCTAAAACCTACTTCTATGCACCACACTAGAGAGCATGGAGAGAAGAACGACTTACAGTCTAGTGTTTCTTAGGGAGAACCAGCGCACTGCATACCTTGCTGACAGCAAGAGCTGTCATTATCAGTGGAGGCGTGCAAGCAGTGTCCCCTGTGAAGGGGATGCATGCGCTGCAGTAGCGGCCTTCCTCCGGAACTTAGCTTTATCAGCATTAGGCAAGATACAGCATCTTAAAGGGCGCTGGCAGTAGGTGATACCGTGTCGTGCGATTATATGGGAGAAGGGCCTTTCCTGAAAAGTGGTCAAGTGGCAGCCCTTGTAAACTAAATTTTGTCAGAGATTCTAATTTCTGACATAGGTTTATGAATGTGACATAGATTATGTGCATCAAGGTGTACATCCCAGATGGTTCCTTTTGAACATATAAGGTGAAAGGACATCCTTTCAGACTGCACTATTTTGGCTGTTTTTCTGTACGTTTACTTATTTCATCTTGACATGGTGATAAGTAGACACTGATCCCAGACTGATGTTGCATCAGGTGTTATATCTATCTCATTAGCCAAATGACTTTACACATTCAAGGTTCGTAGAAATTTAAGGCCAGATGACATCTGTGACAGTGGCAGACTTGACAATGATTCTGCATAAAATTGGCCAACTCCTAATACGCAAGATGGAGTCACGGCCTACTTTAAATGTAGTCAGATCTTATGGGATCTACCTCACCTCTGAGTCAAAGGGTATAATTTCTGAATATTCCAAGCCCCATTGTAAATGTCTTATCTTTAGACGCTGCAATGCCATGCAATAAAGGGGACATGGAAAAATCGCCTGAATCGAAGATGAGAGCCACCGTTCTTGCTAAGTGCCGGAGAGAAATCTGTTGCTGAGCCAACACCATTCTCAATTCCTTCCTGATCATTTTCGGCTTTGCTTCTGAAAGTAAAGGCCCCACTTTGTCCAAGTCCACAAGGAACCCCCGAAAATCCATTCTCTTTGATGTTATTAAGTCTGAATTCTCTATATTTATAATAAACATTAGCCTCTGGATTCGTTTATTTCCTCCTGTATCTGCATAAGGCCCTTCTTTTGACCTAGAAATATCATGATGTCCAGATAAATCAGGATTCTTTTAACATTTGCAGCTGGGTTCTAGATTTTTAGATCGCACACAATTGTACGTCTGGTGACACAATGTTGAAAGCAAAAGAACCACATGCGGTAATCCACGACCAACGGGAGCACTGTGCTGTTAGAACGAGAACCCTCGCTCATCCGAAGGTGCCATGTTTCATCATTGGGTTCCCTCCTCACACAAGGACCGTAAGTTACCTAGTGCAGGACACAACTCCAAAGCGTCAAGAACTGAGGAGCTGAGGTGTTATAATTCAAGATGAGCAAGGATATTGACATTACCCTAGGGATTTGATTCGTAGAGCAGCCAAACTGGTCTGGAATAACAATAGAGAGGCCCTTTTAGAAACTTTCCCGAAACCAAAATCAGAGACATTGGTATGTGTCAGTCCATCCAGTCACCTAACAGACACAGTGAAAAAGGTAATCAACAGTAACTGGCACATTCTCAATACGAGAGACCATCCACAAGAGAAACCTGTATTTGCGCTGAAACGTAGCAGTAACATTAGGGATATGCTGGTCCATTCAAGACCATGCAATAGTATGCAGAATGAGGCCTAACAGACACTTTGGACAGGAACCCTTGTACTGTATTTGTCTGTGATTTGACCCAACCCACCACACAGATTGATATTGGACTGAGGACACCATGGGTTATACATATTCACACAAATTGTAAATCATGGGGTGTCATTTACCACATTATTTGTCCCTGCAGACTATTATAGGTAGGAATGACAACCCGCAAATGAGAATAAGGATAATTGAATATAAGAGCTCTATAAGGTGCAAAACATTCAACACAGAATTGATGAGACATTTCTAACAACTTTGCCATACAGAGAATGACAAAGTGGATTGTGTTAGACAACATTACACCACACTAATGGGCCAATTGGACATAGTGCTTTTTCACAGAGAATACATTTGGATTTTTAGACTCAAGAGTCATCAAAGAGATTTAAATGAGGATATGCCTTGGTCTCCTTAGTCTTGCAATTTGGCTGAAATGATAGAAACTACGATCATATTCACATAAGGTTACAGTCATAGAGTTATAACTACAGAGGCTTAACGTATGGATTTTCCAATCTTTTGAAACACCTCAGAGTATTCATAAATATATTACAAAGTGATGACACTGTACATTCCTTTTTTAAGAGTTTGAATATGATTAACATAAAAAGGGTTGGGACACATATTTCTGTGTTTTCACTTACTATCAGGGGTTAGATTTTAAATTTGATTGCAATAAAGAACCGCTTTATGGATATAGCAGTATAAACTATTTAGTGGGGAGCTCGTATTGGTGATGCGGACTACATATCCCATACTCCTTTGTTATGGAGTGCTGCGACAGTGAGGGTAGACTGTTCTTTCTGTCTTTTCCCTTCACTTTATTTTACAGTATAATGATGTGTTCACTGAGGAGAAGGCTCATTTTTTCTGTTTTCCTTGTGAGTGAGAATTAAATACAACATTTACACGAACGACAAACCTTGGACGCCGTATTTAGTTGAGGGACTACATATCCCATGATGTGTTGCTTCACTACCAGTTCGTAACAAGGAAGTCCCTTGATAATGACCCCTAACACGACACGTTCTTCTCTGGCCAGCGCTCCGCATGCATATCTGCAAGCAGAAGCACAGAAGGTATGTGTGTTGTAATATGAGGTGATTTTGAGTGCAGTATTGATGAGAGGTATTTTATTTAAGATAACGTTCTACGGTGTTTTGGCATGGCCCCATATATATATATATATATATATATATTTTTATTCTATTGGTGTGAGTGAAATACATGTATATTGTCATCACGATTAAATGGTTGGAGTACACATGGTGACATGGCGGGTCGCTATATGACGCTGTGGTCGGTCGGCTTGAAAAATTTAAATATTACTCAAATATATGAGTACAAGATGATATGCCTGATAAAATCCCTGCATGTCCGTCACGGAGTTGACTAATGTTACAGTAGATATGTTTTACAGTGCTGTAATGTTCAAAGTACTGCAGACATATGGAATGTTGATTTACTCTTAGAAGAGTGTTGTTGGTCACATTTTGACAATCGGTGGCCTTCGAGAATATGTCCACCCTAATCCCCCAACTTTTTAGCATGAGATGTACGTAAGAGTTTTTCATTTTATTAAAAGCAATGGTTAAAATACGGTGAATGTTTTAACCGCCGTTTTTTGTTTTTAGTACATTTAACTCAGCAGCATAAGTGGGGACTGATGCTTGAGAGCGGAGTTTAGATACACGCTGTAGGTAAGATTTCCTGCATGTTCTTTTTCCTTCTTTTAATATTACCCTTTAAACACGAGTGTGGATGTTGGTGACGGACACTTTTGGCACTTGAACACCTTACAATATGTCTAACTAACATAAGGACATTTTAAGGGAGAGTTTACTTTTATGAATATGAGTAATTGCTATTTATATATTTTTCAGCGTCAAAGATGGACCCTGATGCCTGTGTTGGGTCACCCTGAGATCTTCCAAGTGTAATGTATGGCTGGTATTTAATATTTTACTTCTAATAGCAGTGTGACAGACAATTTGTTGGTCCTGATGAATGCCCTTGAACTGCAGCTAGTCACTTACGGGCAGAAACATGTTGACCACTTAAGATAGGGTAGTTCTATTACCCCCTGTCCTCGCACATTTTGTAACCCTATTGAATGGGTGCACCAGACTAAAGGATAATTTAAGCCCACCATCAGATCGTTTTATTGACACTTTACATGAGTTTGGACTCTGCCCCTCACTCAAGAACAATATCCTTGCTCATCTTGAATTAAAACACCTCCGCTCCTTTCTTCTTGATGCTTGAGAGTTGTGGCCTACACTAGGTAACTTGCGGTCCTTGTGTGAGGAGGGAACCCAATTATGAAGCATGTGACCTTCGGGTGAGCGAGGGTTCTTGTTCTAAGAGCATAGTGCTCCTGTTAGTCGTTGATACTCCTTAATCCCCAGGCAAACCAGGAAGTGATTGTTGTGACTGCACTCTGGATGAGGGCTGAGCACGGAGGACTTCGATCATCAGCGCCGGTGTGCGGGCGTTGCAATGGGACACAGGAGTTTCCCCGCGCACCCAGCCGACGGGCCAAGACACAAGAAGATCCTCGTGCCTCCATCTCGCCGAGCTGAGGTCCGCCCATCCCCGCAGACGGGACTTCACCGGGGCGTTGACTGGGCCCTTAGTCCCCCACGGCTCCAAGCAAGATATGGGCTGGCGGCCCCACCATGCTTATCAGCACGAGCACCCCAGGACGGTGTGCTCAGTAAGGAAAGCCCTGAGGTGCTGGTCCCAGGGAAAGGAACACTTCGCCTTGGTAATTTTTCAGCATTATTAGGGTCGGGCTAGTAGGACTCCTACACGCTCAGCTTTATTGAAAGGCCCGGCTTCAGGATATCCACGAGTTAATGTATGTACGCTAAGGGATTTATGTGCAAGGGTGGTGGTTTAAGCATGAACCCTGGAATAAGTGTGTGGGGCTGTAGCACCCCCAAAATAACCATGCTGGAGTTCAGAAGCACATGAATATTTGAGACCTGAGCTGCATCGGGGGCCCAGACTTTGCCAACATTCAAGGTTCTGGAGTGGGACTTCATCCCCCAGAGTACAGTCTGTGTGTGGCCGGGGCCAGCAGGAAGACACACTGCAAAAGCGCTCATCGAGTCTCGCAGTGGTTGGGCCTCCATCCCTCTTACATCCAAAGGATCAGTGTGTGAGTGACTGATTTTCATTTCATTTGCTTTATCTACAACTTCCTCTTCAACCTACCGCTCTAAGAGAATTACTCCAGTCTATTTTGTTTCGCTGCAACCTGGGGATCAAATTAAATAATTATTCTGTGACAAAACCATTACCATGGGAAAAAGAAACTGCCAAGGAAGACCAGTGTCACCTCAAAACCCCTAAAGCCACTTCCATTGACAAGATGTTGCAGAGAGCTATTGGTGTAGTGGTGACAGAGATTGAACTAACTAAAAGACGGATGTCTCTGTTCTGTGATTCCCCATTTACCTCCCTATGCAGTCTTGACACCCCCCCGGACAAGGATCAAGTGGCTCTGGCCCATATGGATGGCTCGCGAGAGGAATCCAACTGTTCACAACTGTTCACAACCTGAGGGCAGCTCTGCAAATGGGGCGGTTAAGATGAAAATAGCCCCACGTTGTGGAACGAAAGCCTGTAAAAATGAAGGGGGACCCAGGGAAGTTACCTCCCCCTTAAGTGTCCATAAGGATAGGGAAGTTGAGGCCCAACCCCGCCTGGGTCATAAACCTCACAATGGTCATCATCGAGAAGGTCAAAACCATTATAAGTGATGAACTGAGTCCCCTCATCAGGCAACTTGACAAGCTGAGCCAAATAAGTGGAGAGGCCAATATCAGAAAGTATCGTGGGGCCCAACGGGTCCAGGGACATTGGATGCCAAACGGATCATGTTGTAAAAGATAACGGGGCCAGGGACATTGGATGCCAAACGAACCTTGTTGTAAAAGATGTTCCTGGCAAGCCTCCAGGGCCACATCTTCCTATTGCCACAGGAGGGTCCCACAAAGTACCCGGGGAAGAAGACCAGATGAGGCCAATTGGTATGCGTTCCAGCACCCAGCTGTCACCAGGAACTGCTTTCATTAGAATAGAGGGGGAACCTACAGGTTCCCAGGGGCGTCTCTGTGAAATCTCCTATCATTGATCTGCCCCCAGCCTCGTGTCCATATGTTGTCGTTCTAACAGGGTTTTCGGAACTGCAAATTAACCAGAGAGAATCTCATGAGGAATTAAAAAACAAATATTTGTACTGGCTCTCCAGGCATAGACACTTCCCACCTGATAGAGCTGGCGCTAATATTCTAACCCGAAGAGTCAGTTGGATTGGGAAAGGTGCCAAAGACAAGCCTGGGAATTGTATTGTCATCAATTTTAGGGACACCCACCTGGCCTACCTCGTTTTAGGCAACTTATCTTCTCAGCCCTCTAACTCGGCTGTGATGGTTCTTCCACTTGGCTACTTTTATAGACCTCCCCCAGGCATACCAAATCAACACTCCTGGCACACTACTAACTTTTCTCCAACACTGACCCCCAAACACCTCTGGTGCATGGGCCCCTATTCTACGCAATTCCAGTTCACAATAGATTTGAGACATAAGATGGAGTGGATTGATATATTGGGCTGGTGTGCAGACAAAATATTGAGTTGAAAATTTCGAACTACAGAAATATCGAGTCCTAAAATATCGACAGCAAGAATATTGTGGTGAAGAATATTGATTTGAAGGTAAGAAATATCTTTTTAAAGATATAGAAGTCAATAATATCGCTTGCAAAAGTATAGTTGTTTAAAATATCGATTTTTTAATTAGTGTTATGTATTTTAGTAAATATTTTAAATATATGTGATGTATTTTTTGGTTAAGTATTGTTTGTTTTTTAATATATGTGTTAAATTTTTAGTAGTTATCAATTTTTTTTAAATAAAAATTTGCATTTTTTAGTTCCGTAGCGGGTTGTGGGTTTATAGGGAATAGGGTTGAAAGTAATTTAATTATAATAAATTAATGATTTTTTACATTTATTAATATTTATTTAATTGAGATTTGATAGTGTTAATTGTGGGAAGTAATTTATTTTTAACTAAATAATAATTTGTTGTTAATTATTATTAATTAATTATTTGAAAATTACATATGGCAATTGTAATTAATTTTAGGTGCAGGTTGTGGGGTTTATAGGTGTAAAGGGTTGGAAGTAATTTATTTTGAATTAATTAATAACTAGCTGTTAATATTATTTTACTAATTGGAAATTAAATATGGGAATTGTGTAATTAATTTTAGGTGTGGTTTGTTTGGTTTATGGGGGTAAAGGGTGGGAAGTTAATTTTTACGTTTTGTAATTTGTTTTTTAATTAATAATATTTATTTAATTGATTAATTTTGTTAATTATGGAAGCACATTTTATTTTTAATTTAGTTGTGGGTTGTTAATTGTGTGGTGTTATAGGGTAGGATGTAAATAAAATAAATGTATGTGATAATATTTTTGTTTATAAATAATTTCTATCTAAAAATATGTTTGCAAAATACTTTTATTTTTAATTTAATATAATATTTGTAGGTATTTCTGTTATGTATTTGACATTATAATGTTTTTTTTAATTTATAATATTTAAATATATTTGAATTTTAATTTTTAACATATTTATATATCTTTTTTAATGTAGTTTGATTTTCAAATATATTTTGTTGTTGATATTTTGTTTAATTTTGAATTGACTGTAGTGGGAATAGTAATTTTTATACCTCCGCAATCTAACTCTTTCCCTACTGTTAGTCACTGGAGTGGGAATAGTAATTTTTACCCCTCCGCTATCCAACACTTTCCCTACTGTTACACTCATTGGAGTGGGAATAGTAATTTTTACCCCTCTGCTATCCAACACTTTCCCTACTTTTGCACTGACTGGAGTGGGAAATGTAATTAATTGTACCCCTCCAACACTTTCCCTACTGTTGCACTCATTATAGTGGGAATAGTAATATTTACCCCTCCGCTATCCAACACTGTTGCACTCAATGGTGTGGGATTAGTACATTTTACCCCTCCGCCTACTGTTGCACTGACTGGAGTGGGAATAGTAATTTTTACCCCTCCGCTATCCAACACTTTCCCTACTGTTTTTTTTTTTTTTGTAAACCTTTTTATTAGATTTTCCATATACGTATTGGGTATACATCTTATAACTTCAGTGACAGTTATTTAACATACGGTGCATTACATTGCCATTATAAAATATTAACATCAAGACAATTTTTTGTCCAGTTGTGCGTAGTGTTCCTAAACATGTATGTATGCTTAGTGAGGATGGGTCTCATTCTGGTTTATTTGATTCCTGGGCCTGTTTGGTGCACCCTACTGTACTTATGTTTAGCTGGAAGAAATCCATCTGTTTAAACCAACTGGGCTGAATAACTCGGGACAAGAAAAAGAAAAGGGGCTGGGAATAAGGGCATTGGCCTTTGCTGATCTAATGGCACTAGGTGTTGCTCCCTCACTGGGGCACATGTGGAGTTCCAGTGGGGATGGGGGGGCGACCTGCTCGGGCGGTTCCTGTGCGGCACGGGGAACTCCGGGACCAGGCTCCGCCTGAGTGGCAGTTGGGGTATTCGCAGGGGTGTCATGTACCTGCTTGAAGCTGTGTAGGAGCATTGACCACTCCATGGATATGGAGCGCCGTCGCGTTCTTCGTGCCTCCTCCAGCCTAATTGCTTCTTCGGCGGCTCCCCATTTCCTGACCGCCCCCCTCCATGCTGCTATCGGGGGATCGCTTGAAGAGCGCCAATGTAGTGTGATGCTTCGCTTAGCTAGGAGTAGGGCCAGTATCGCGAAGCGAGTCTCCACCTTTTTCTGCTTTTTCGTTTAAAGATCCCCAGGGCGCTAGCCTCCCATGTGGCGAGGCCCGTCAGACCTGTGATCGTCAATATCGTGGCGTGCACTCCTGTCCAGTAGGGCTGCAGTGTGGGGCATGACCATAACATATGGACAAATGTGGCGTCAGGTATGTGGCAGCATGGGCATTCAAAGTGCGTCGCATGGAAGAAGCTCTTGAGCCGTTCCGGCGTGAGGTACGCGCGATGTAGTATGTTGAACTGGATATTTTTGAAGCGTTGGTTACGCAACACTTTTTTATGGTGCTCCAATGCAGCGAGACATTCATTATCATGTAGCGTCCGGCCGAATTCCTCCTCCCACTTTAGTCGTAGTCGCGTTAGCGGCACACGTGAGGTATATAATTGATTTATATATCCAAGTGATAAGGTGTCTCCCAGCTACCATAGTTAATATCGCGTGCAGTGTGGGGTGTGTTTTGGGTTCTCCCTCCGTCAGGTCCCATGTCCTCATACAGTCCGCTATGAGCTGTCTGTGAAATAGGAACTGTCCTGCGGGGAGCGCACTCTCTTCCGCCAGTCCCTCGAAAGAGGACAACCGGCCCTCTGTGAACAGGGTCTCCATTCGGTGAGTGCATATTCTGTCCAGGTTTGTAATTCTCTAGATGTGTAGTGACCATGTCCCCTAGGGAGACCCGCCAGTGGTAATAGTGGGGAGTATATTGGTGTCGCTCGAGAAAGACGATGGATCCTTAACATACAGGATCTGGCCACCTTCACCAAAATGGAGTGGGAGGAATTAGGTTTGGTCCCCGGGAGGAGCATTCGAGTGATCTCTGGAGTCGACAATATCCCCACTTGGGTTTCTGTTTCCTCTAGGTGATGCCCAGCAGTCCAGCGCGAGAGCCACTGCAGTTGTGCTGCGAGAAAGTAGGCCTCACAGGAAGGGGCGCCCAGCCCGCCACGGTCTCGCGGCAGCTGCAGCGTCGTCATAGCTACTCTGCGGCGGCCTCCACCCCAAATTAGCGATAGTTGTAGGGAGTTTAGTTCTCAAAACAAGGCCCGCGGGGGGATCACTGGGACATTTGCAAAATAGTAAAGGAGACGGGGTACCATTATCTTTGATAAAGCCACCATCCCTATGGGGGCTAAGGGAAGCGTTCGCCAGAAGTTGACCTGGGCTTTAATCCCTCGTAGGGCCCTAAAGTGGTTGCCCTTGAGGAGATCCCTCGGAGTGTGGTATAGCCTGATTCCCAGATACCTAGGGGCATTCCCATTCCATGCCATTTTGACCTCCCCTGCGCTTATCTCCCAATGGGGAGCGTCTGGGTGAAGGGGATAGATAGTGGACTTGGCCCAATTCACTTTTAAACCCGCTGCCCTCCCGAAATCGTCGAGTGTGGCCCAGAGAGGTGTGAGGTCTGCAGTGATGTCTCTGACGTATATTAGGAGATCATCTGCGTTTAGAGACACACTGAGTTCGTCCCTCGAGTGGTATACCCAAAGTTCGCCCCCCTCTCTAAGTCTTAGCGCCAACGGTTCCATTGCAAGGGCAAACAGCAACGGGGAAAGAGGACACCCCTGACGTGTTCCACGGGACACCTGGATAGGGGGAGAGATATGTTGCCCTATTCGGACCCGAGTGGTGGGGCCGGTATATAACAATTTAATATATGCCAGGAGTTGAGGCCCCATCCCCACCCGTCGCAGAACCGCAAATAAATACTGCCACGCCAAGGTGTCAAATGCCTTTTCTAGGTCTAGTACAAGGCATGTGGCGTGTGGGAACCGGCCCCGCACACCATCTTGGATATGGAATAACCAACGTATATTCTGGAAGGTGTTCCTTCCAGGCACAAACCCACACTGGTCAGGGTGTACCAGGCGTGGGAGCACCCCTGTAACTCGATCTGCCAGGATCTTCTCTAATATTTAGCAGTCTGCAGTTAGTAGGGTAATGGGCCGATACGATGATGTAAGCAAAGGATCCCGATCTGGTTTTGGGAAAGTCACAAGTATTGAGACCCGCATGGACTTAGGGAGTGTTTTCACCTCTAGCGCTGCCTTATACACTATGTCCAACTGTGAAGCTAGTTGCTGGGAGAATGTGTGGAAATATTCTATGGGGAAGCCGTCGTGGCCTGGGGCTCTGTTTTTGGCTAGATGATGGATCGCGTATTTGATCTCTGCTGTTGTGAGTTGTTCGTCTGGGGAGGTCTGGTCCTCTTCCGTCATCTGTGTTATAGTAATGGACTGTAAAAGGTTTTGAATGTGGTCTTCTTTGTCAGGGATCGGTTCTCTGTACAGGTCCCTATAGTACTCAAGGAAAGCCAGCATGATGTCCGCTTGCGTGTAAGTGATCTCACCTGCCGCGTTTCTGATGCTGGTAATGGGCTGTGTACTTAGGTCCTGCTGGACAAGCCATGCATGCAGGGTTCCAGCTCGGTTCCCCTCTCTGTGAGTTCTGGCGGCGTATGCACGGAAATTGTATCTGCGCAGGCCTCTGCTTATTTGGTCTTAACTTCCGCTATTTGTGTATGGAGAATCGCCTGCTTATCTGCTTCTTTAGATAGCTGCGCTAAGCGTTGCTCCATTGCTTGTACCGCCTGCTCTAATGTTTTCCGTACCCCCACAATTTGTCTGATGCATGCTCCCCTCATGACCACCTTGAAGGTGTCCCATTCGAGTGTTCTAGAACCTGTGGAGTGTGCGTTTTCGGAAAAGTAGTTCTGTATGTTCTCCCTCTGTTCATGTTGAAACACCGGGTCCTCTAAGCAGTCTTGTGGGAGCCGCCAGGTGGGGACCGGTGGTGAGGGTGGGCGCCATCTGAGAGTCATAACATGTGCATCGTGATCTGATATCACCCTACCTAGAGTGTTGAGCTAGGGGGAGGATTGTGCGCGAGCACATGAACCGGTCCAGCCGCACTCGTAAGTCGTGGGGATAGAATGGAAGGAATAGAGTTTAGTTGTCGGATGTGCATGTCGCCATGCGTCCGTCAACGACCACTGGCTTGACCAGGCCCAGAACCGGGCTGTTTGCGTGTGGGCTTGTGACGTTGGGGTGGGTGGGTAAGATCTGTCTAAGTTGAGATCCAACATGCAATTGTAATCCCCTCCCAAAACCCATGGTGAAGATGTGAATTGAGCTAAGCCGCGCGATAGGGTCTCCCAGAATGTTGTTTGTTCTGTATTGGGGGCATAAATGCTACCTATTAGTATTGGCTGTCCATCCAATGACCCCTCTAGCAGAGCGTATCTCCCTTCGGGATCTATCTTTCTATTGGTCTCCAAGAATGGGACCCCTGGTCTGAGCCAGATGAGGGCTCCGCGCCATCGCTTTTGAAGTTTGTCCAGTTCCCCCTTTGTTAGGTGAGTTTCCTGTAATAATATAACATGCGCTTGCTGGCGTTTAATATAAGCATAAATGGCGTAGTGCTTCCGAGCTGTGTGTATGCCCTGTGCGTTTAGAATGAGAAATTTAATGTCTGCCGACGGCCTCATGGTGGCTGATAGGTCGCGCAATGAGGGAGGAAGGTCCCGGGGGTCCCACTAAATGCCCCATGGAGAGTTTGATGGTGCCCGGTGTGAGGTGTGAGTGTGCCAGCGAGTGTTTTAGCCCTATGTGAAGGGGTAGGTGTGAGGTCAGGGTATGGCGAGGGGTTGAACTAGAACTCTTTGGGGTTGGAGACCCAATACAGGGGATCTGCTGCAACGGACAGCACATCCAAACCGGTACAACCGCATACCCACTAACGTTCCGTATGGGGGGGTTTGTCTGCCTCGCGCGCAGCACTGAGACTATCACGCCAGGTGGGTCCCATATAATTCTGTGTATGTCTAGTGGGGGCCTCCTGCATTTGTGGGCTGTGGGCTTGCACCATCATGGCGCTTGATATGCGATGTGGAGTTAAGGACCAGGGCTTCTCTGGCGCCCGGGGGCAATGTATCTACCGCTGCTAGTGGGCCTTATATGAGTGTATCAGCTGTCTAACACTTTCCCTACTGTTACACTCACTGGAGTGGGAATAGTAATTTTGACCTCTCCACTATCTAACACTTTCCTTACTAATCCACTGACTGGAGTGGGAATAGTAATTTTTACCCCTCCGCTATCCAACACTTTCCCTACTGTTACACTCACTGGTGTGGGAGTAGTAATTTTGACCTCTCCACTATCCAACACTTTCCCTACTGTTCCACTGACTGGAGTGGGAATAGTAATTTTACCCCTCCGCTATCCAACACTTTCCCTACTGTTACACTGACTGGAGTGGGAATAGTAATTTTTACCCCTCCGCTATCCAACACTTTCCCTGCTGTTGCACTGACTGGAGTGGGAATAGTAATTTTTACCTCTCTGCTATCCAACACTTTCCCTACTGTTGCACTTATTGGAATGGGAATAGTAATTTTTATCCCTCCGCTATCTTACACTTTCCCTACTGTTTCACTCGTTGGAGTGGGAATAGTAAATTTTACCCTTCGCTATCCAACACTTTCCTACTGTTGTGCTCACTGGAGTGGGAATAGTCATTTTTACCCTCCGCTATCCAACACTTTTCCTGCTGTTGCACTGACTGGAGTGTGAATAGTAATTTTTACCCCTCTGCTATCCAACACTTTCCCTGCTGTTGCACGCATTGGAGTGGGAATAGTAATTTTTACCCCTCCGCTATCCAGCACTTTCCCTACTGTTACACTCACTGGAGTGGGAATAGTAATTTTTACCCCTCCGCTATCCAACACTTTCCCTACTGTTGCACTTATTGGATTGGGAATAGTAATTTTTATCCCTTCGCTCTCCGACACTTTTCTTACTGTTGCTTTGATTGGAGTGGGAAATTTAAGTTTAAATATTTTTAAATAGTTTAATGTTTTAATTAATAATAGAATGTTTTTTAACATAAATGTTGTTATTGGTATATGTATGTGTATGTGTATATATATATATTTATTTGTTACATTTTTATATATTTTTACAATTATAAAATAAATTTAAATTAATAGTTTATTAATTGTTTTACAGTAAATATATATAATAATTATTATATGTGTGCTTAACTTTTTTATGTTAAGTGTATTTGTTATTTTTGTTAAATGTATATTAAATCTATTTATTTTAAATCAAGTTTATTATTTAATAGATTTAATATTTATTATTTTATATATATATATAAAAAACAATATTTTTTACATCTATATTTATGACTCGATGTTGTGGTATGGGGATGTTTTGGGTGTCGAGGTTTTGTCAGTGAACCTATTGGGCCCAAGGAGACCGTTGCTCCCGGGATCCTGAAAGAAGCTGGTCTTCCTGATAGGGCCAATAGAGCCTATGGCTACCACGTCATAAGTCCATACCTGAATCTGGTAGGCCCAAGTGGTGAATCTCATTGTGGGCAGAGGATCAGGATCGATCTATGATAGGTCCTTGGGCGGACTCCAGGGGGCTCACGGCCAGGCTTCATAAATACCCTCAAGTGGTCTCTGACCTCCCTGGTACACCTCAAACACTTTCCTTTCAGACGCAGGCAGGGGGACTGGGCTAGCCATTTGCAATAGGGGGAAACAGGAGACAGTCAACAGGCGGCACATTGATAGCAGCACTGACCCTGGAGAACAGCCAACAGGAGCTCATGCAGGAGGATGACACTGGGGGGACTATACCGGCTACCAAACTATCAACCAAAACTAATAAGGCAGCTTCCTGGAATGTAGCTGGAGTTAGAAACATGGTGGCATGTAGCGAATGGAGGGCATTTATCGACCAATTTGACCTGGTGTTATTCCAAGAAACATGGTCCAAAGAGGAATTAAGGCACCCTGGTTTTGTGACTTTCTTCAAGTCTGCTTTATCTGGTGGGAGTGGAAGACCCTCGGGGGGGCTCACCATATGGATTGCTACTCACCTTGGATGTACGATTAGTGAGATTCAAACGGGGTCGCAAGATATAATGTGCGTATTGTTGACATTCTCTTCTGCTGTAGCTATAGCACTAGTTAATGTTTACTTCCGGCCCCCTGTGTAACAGTAAAGAATCCCCAGCGGCGGAGCAATTGGCAATCATTTTATCCTCCATCCCAGGCTCGGCTTATAAGGTCATTGGGGGAGATCTTAACTGCAAATTTGAGCCCTTGGGCATCAGACAGTGACATCACATGGGAAGAAGGTAGGATATGGGCCAAACCAGCACTAATAACTCCCCCCATTAAGAAATGGCCCTCCTTAGCCCTGCAAATAAATGCTCTCGCACTGAACCATTCTATACGGGCCTGTAATGGTCGAACCCAGTCCGACAGGCAAAGTCATCCTACGTTCAGTCGGGCAGGGTCCCAGTCTCTAATTGACTATGTCTTTGTTGATTGCAAACTGTGGCCCTCGGTTTTAGACTTTGTTGTCGTATTCCGACATGAAGGGACAGGGAGAGAGAAGCGCTGGGACCCCTTAAAGGCTAGATTGTGCCTGTTGTTGTCTAAGCGACGTATCCATTGGGCCAGGATGCAGCAATCTCCTAACTCCATTAAGGCCATATTTGAGGTAGTGGGTAATGCTATGGAAGATCCGTGCAAATGCGTTGAGACCACTGGTACAAGCAACCTGATCTAAGAATTGGCCAAGATTCACTCAGACCAAACAACCTCTTTGAACAGGGTTAGAGATAACAATGCTCCTAAGATCTGTTCCTCCAAAATCCCTGTCATAATGTTTGCCAACAACAGTTTACTTCTGTCAAAATCCCCTATGGATATGTAAAGGATCCTAGATGGGTTCAGCTCCTTTTGTATTTTACAGGGTCTTGAGGTCAATGTCGCTAAGACCAAAGTTATGTTTCTTATTCCATTGCCCTCTACACGAGCTAGCCCCTTATTGAATGGAACTCCCTTGGAAGGAGTCTCTACCTTCGACTATCTGGGTTTAACCCTTAATGAGCATATGCATTGGTCCTTTCACATCTGCAAAGTCTGAAACTTGCGCAGAGTACTGCCGGTCTTGCTATTGTCTGAACGGCCTCATTTTTTAAGCCTGTTAGCCCATTGATAGAGATTTACAAAACCCAAGCACTGGGAGCTATCAGCTATGGGGCGGAGTTGTGGGGGCACAAGCCTGCGAAAGAGATTTTGCTGTTGTAAAATCGTTATATCAGGCAGCTAGTGAATCTTCCCCCAAGCACTCCCCTGACTCCGCTTTGCTTGGATCTAGGCTTGAGACCCATCACAGAGGGAATTGGCCTAGGACCTCTTCTCTTTTTTAGGAGAATCTGGGCCACCCCCGAGCGGATGTCATATAGACTTGCCCTGGAGGAATTATTGGAAATACCTGGGGCAAATAGTTTACCTTGGCTCTCCGAAATCAGAGATACCCTGAGCAGCATTGGAGTTGCTCCCTTATGGAGTGATCCCACTATAGCAGTATCGGCAATATCCAGGAGGAAACTTGTGGATGGTTTTAGGGGGTTCAACGATTCTTTATTGACAGGTGCAACTGTGGGCTCTTTTACCAACAGATTTTTTGAGTCCAAGGATGTTTATAGTGCAGAGACATTCCTTTGACGAGATACAGCCTGTTTAGTCAGTAAAGTCCATCTACAATTTAGGCATGGTACCCTGCCGTTGCGGGTCCTTACAAGTGCCTGGAGTCGGGAGCTTTATCAAAAATGGCCTTCATGTGGGACCGATGCTCATGTCCTTTTCTTCTGCCCTGTCTACAAAAAGCTCAGGCATAAGTGGATAGTCCAGATTTGTAGGAACCTAGGGATCCCTAGCTGCCAAACGGCCTTAGAATATTGAAATATGACACCAACCAATACTGTTCGCTGTCTTCAGGTATCTGTTTTCTATATGGTGAGTAAGAAAAAGGTTCCTGTGAAATATGGTACGCAGATGTTATGGTTTTTAACACTGGATTGTAAAATGCTTAAATTTAGATCATTCTAGGTGGGGGCATTTAATGCACTGTTCCCTTAAAATCAATCAATCAGAGGTTGGTAAAGCGCAACTACTCACCTGCTTGGGTCTCAAGGCGCTGGGGGGTAGGGAGGGCGGCTTTGTGAAAGGCTGTGGTGAGCCGAAGAGCCGGGTCGTTATAGATCATGTACTGTACTTATAGATCAATTTTCACATAGTGTGTTTTAGGGGTTCTTAATTTGTACAAATTAACCAGTTCACCATCAACCCCACGACACTGGTAGTTTTATACTAAGGTGGCTTTATACAGCGGAAACAGAAAATGAGCTGATGATAAGAGCTGGGTAGGCAATCTTATTTATAAGCATATTAACACTGGTAATTTTTTTTCTCCATTTTTAAATGCCTCTTTTTAATTATTGTAGTGCGCAGTTTTACTCCATTTATTTCAATGAGTATTCTTGAGCTGCCCTCATTATTGCATAATTTAGACACTCTGGCTGACATGGCAGACCCTTTAAGAACCCATTTTTGAGGACTTTTCTGGGACTTTTGTTGCTTTGGTTCCTTGTCTTAGCTTTGTGACAGCACTTGAACAACAAGGTTTTATGATTATATTTCTTTTATACTCATATTGGTATTATCTGTGAATGTGTCTTTTATGTTTTTTAGTATGTATATGGTCTTTGCACTGTGCACTTTTATGGTTTTCCAAATGGAAAAAAAGTTGATTTCCTCATGTGGTTCATTTGCTTTCGACACTCATGTCACCAGACGTACAATTGTGTGTCAGATTCTAATGTTATTGGAATAGTACATTGTTGGTAGGGTTGATGCTCCACCTGGACGTTTTGTGTGTTAACATGCTAGATTTTACTGACGGTAAGCTGAGACGCTGTACTACATATTACTACCAGTGGACAAGAGTGCTGTAGCAGACATTTAGAAGAATGCAAACTGCCCATGATTACTTACTGTGGCCAAGAAAGCTGTTTCAATCCTTCGTTGCATCTCCCTGTTTCTGAGCTGCGATGTCTGCAGCTCATGCACTAACTTGGAGAACTTCTGAGTTAATTATATGTGCTTTAAACAGTGCAATATCTTAAAAACAGTTGAAGTCCCCTCTTGTGTTGTTATGTTTCATATAGAGGCCCTAATATAGACATGTTCATATATGCCCTAATATAGACATAATCGTATATGCCCTATTATGGTCATAATCGTATATGCCCTATTATGGTCATAATCGTATATGCCCTATTATAGTCATGATCTCCTATGTCCTAATATAGGCATGATCTTTCACCTACATTAGTTCCCTACAGTACACAACGAACACTGAGGGTTGAACGTTATCTAGTCTGTGGTTTGAGCACTGAAGGGTTTTTCCCGAACACAGGCCTACAATGTATTCATAAATTATGCATGAGCATTCACCAGCTACATCTCCTGCATAATATGTAAGTACAAAGTTCACCCCTGACGTCTTCCTCATGTCTAACAAAGACCAATACAAACCATACTGAGGGACGAGACACTTTAGGGTATAAATACACCACATCTTGCCACGGTAAGATAGAGGGAACCGAGACTTCCATGCCGACACTCTGACCAGAGACGCTGAGGCTCCTGCATGCAGTCGCTCCAGCTGACAGCGGTCTAACACAGCCCTTGCGGGGTGTCCAACTTGAGACCAGGACGGGGTCCCACACTCTCTCTATTTTGGTAATGGGGTTCGACTAAATCCTAGAGGGATTCTTGGCTCTTAGGCTTCTAGACCTACAACAATGCTAGGTACACTTAGGTACATCTAGTTAGGCATCGTAGGAGTATGCACACTTTTATAATGCATTTTATATATTCATTTATGTATCCATGATTATTGCAATATGGTAGAACTGTACTATCCTTTCACTTTTATCGTACTGCTGATAATATATCTCTGCTACTGTCTGCTGGTTGCTGCAGCACATATATTCTACACTAGAATAACAACTGTTCAATAAATACTTATTGAAACGCCCAGACTGTTTATTCTGTGTAACTCTCTGAGACAAACCGAATAAGTAAGCACGAGTGACTGAGCGAAAAGTAGTACATTGTTTCCACGATTCTGAGGGATCAGGGTTGTCATGATCTAAGGTTGCCAGAAACTAATCTCTCCCTGATAAGAGGAGATTCTAGTGGCACTGTGAGCTAGCCAATGCAAAACAGGCTAACATACGCGGTGGGGGTGCACAGAGCCAGTCTGCCACCAAACCCGCAGTTTATGTTATCCAAATGCGCAGGTCCTGTATGGGTACTATAGGAACTACACGACATGGCGCCACCAACGTTGGTAGGGTACTTATTTAACAGTAGAATCTGAGTAGTTCAGTCGTGCTATTCTCAGAGAACCTACTCACAAAACCCCAGAGATGTCTGGAGTGGGTGGGCACAAAATCCGCCACAGCTGAGTAGTACAAAAATACTATTTATTGGATGTTGGTTATTCAAGCTTGAAAGGACATAGTGTTCCTAAAATTGTGCATAACACCTCATCTTAGTTCCCTTGGAACACTTCTTCCTCTAAACATGACTGATGAGGTAAGAGCAGAGAGAGTTGAAATGAATTTTTCAGAAGAAGGAGAAGATCCTACGGATGCAATACAGATTGCACCAAAATTCAGAATGACAGTCACCCTAAGACTATTGGAAAATGGTTTACAAGCAAGGGGTGGCATGGTAGTTTTCGTGATTGAGGCACACGAATCAAACAAAACAGAGGTGTTCTATTCATGGGTTACATTCCCAGCAGCAAATGCAACAACAAAGACATTTCACTACTATATAGAAGGAGATGCACCACCGGAATATTGTCCATTTGAAGAAATAGAGATTCCACTCACTTACCAGGAACATTATTACTGGTTTAATGGCGCCCAACCCCACGTACGAAGAAGAGTAAAGTTAGGTCCACTCGGAGGAGACGGGGCCACATGGCCAATATTTGCTGCCTACACACCACATCCTGACATTGCCACAATGCCACAAGGAGACTTACTCGTACAACACAGAGAATTAATTAAAATCTACAGAAACCGGACACAATTTGTCATGAGGACTTTAACAATCCAACCTGCACCAGGTGCAGCAAATAGTACTCCAGCTCAGGGTACAGGAAATAAAATTACTCCTCAAACATTACACGCGGTAATGGTAAAATGCCTGCAAAACGCAAACAAATACCACTGTCTACAAAAAGCTCAGGCATAAGTGGATAGTCCAGATTTGTAGGAACCTAGGGATCCCTAGCTGCCAAACGGCCTTAGAATATTGAAATATGACACCAACCAATACTGTTCGCTGTCTTCAGGTATCTGTTTTCTATATGGTGAGTAAGAAAAAGGTTCCTGTGAAATATGGTACGCAGATGTTATGGTTTTTAACACTGGATTGTAAAATGCTTAAATTTAGATCATTCTAGGTGGGGGCATTTAATGCACTGTTCCCTTAAAATCAATCAATCAGAGGTTGGTAAAGCGCAACTACTCACCTGCTTGGGTCTCAAGGCACTGGGGGGTAGGGAGGGCGGCTTTGTGAAAGGCTGTGGTGAGCCGAAGAGCCGGGTCGTTATAGATCATGTACTGTACTTATAGATCAATTTTCACATAGTGTGTTTTAGGGGTTCTTAATTTGTACAAATTAACCAGTTCACCATCAACCCCACGACACTGGTAGTTTTATACTAAGGTGGCTTTATACAGCGGAAACAGAAAATGAGCTGATGATAAGAGCTGGGTAGGCAATCTTATTTATAAGCATATTAACACTGGTAAATTTTTTTCTCCATTTTTAAATGCCTCTTTTTAATTATTGTAGTGCGCAGTTTTACTCCATTTATTTCAATGAGTATTCTTGAGCTGCCCTCATTATTGCATAATTTAGACACTCTGGCTGACATGGCAGACCCTTTAAGAACCCATTTTTGAGGACTTTTCTGGGACTTTTGTTGCTTTGGTTCCTTGTCTTTGCTTTGTGACAGCACTTGAACAACAAGGTTTTATGATTATATTTCTTTTATACTCATATTGGTATTATCTGTGAATGTGTCTTTTATGTTTTTTAGTATGTATATGGTCTTTGCACTGTGCACTTTTATGGTTTTCCAAATGGAAAAAAGTTGATTTCCTCATGTGGTTCATTTGCTTTCGACACTCATGTCACCAGACGTACAATTGTGTGTCAGATTCTAATGTTATTGGAATAGTACATTGTTGGTAGGGTTGATGCTCCACCTGGACCTTTTGTGTGTTAACATGCTAGATTTTACTGACGGTAAGCTGAGACGCTGTACTACATATTACTACCAGTGGACAAGAGTGCTGTAGCAGACATTTAGAAGAATGCAAACTGCCCATGATTACTTACTGTGGCCAAGAAAGCCGTTTCAATCCTTCGTTGCATCTCCCTGTTTCTGAGCTGCGATGTCTGCAGCTCATGCACTAACTTGGAGAACTTCTGAGTTAATTATATGTGCTTTAAACAGTGCAATATCTTAAAAACAGTTGAAGTCCCCTCTTGTGTTGTTATGTTTCATATAGAGGCCCTAATATAGACATGTTCATATATGCACTAATATAGACATAATCGTATATGCCCTATTATGGTCATAATCGTATATGCCCTATTATGGTCATAATCGTATATGCCCTATTATAGTCATGATCTCCTATGTCCTAATATAGGCATGATCTTTCACCTACATTATTTCCCTACAGTACACAACGAACACTGAGGGTTGAACGTTATCTAGTCTGTGGTTTGAGCACTGAAGGGTTTTTCCCGAACACAGGCCTACAATGTATTCATAAATTATGCATGAGCATTCACCAGCTACATCTCCTGCATAATATGTAAGTACAAAGTTCACCCCTGACGTCTTCCTCATGTCTAACAAAGACCAATACAAACCATACTGAGGGACGAGACACTTTAGGGTATAAATACACCACATCTTGCCACGGTAAGATAGAGGGAACCAAGACTTCCATGCCGACACTCTGACTAGAGACGCTGAGGCTCCTGCATGCAGTCGCTCCAGCTGACAGCGGTCTAACACAGCCCTTGCGGGGTGTCCAACTTGAGACCAGGACGGGGTCCCACACTCTCTCTATTCTGGTAATGGGGTTCGACTAAATCCTAGAGGGATTCTTGGCTCTTAGGCTTCTAGACCTACAACAATGCTAGGTACACTTAGGTACATCTAGTTAGGCATCGTAGGAGTATGCACACTTTTATAATGCATTTTATATATTCATGTATGTATCCATGATTATTGCAATATGGTAGAACTGTACTATCCTTTCACTTTTATCGTACTGCTGATAATATATCTCTGCTACTGTCTGCTGGTTGCTGCAGCACATATATTCTACACTAGAATAACAACTGTTCAATAAATACTTATTGAAACGCCCAGACTGTTTATTCTGTGTAACTCTCTGAGACAAACCGAATAAGTAAGCACGAGTGACTGAGCGAAAAGTAGTACATTGTTTCCACGATTCTGAGGGATCAGGGTTGTCATGATCTAAGGTTGCCAGAAACTAATCTCTCCCCGATAAGAGGAGATTCTAGTGGCACTGTGAGCTAGCCAATGCAAAACAGGCTAACATACGCGGTGGGGGTGCACAGAGCCAGTCTGCCACCAAACCCGCAGTTTATGTTATCCAAATGCGCAGGTCCTGTATGGGTACTATAGGAACTACACGACATGGCGCCACCAACGTTGGTAGGGTACTTATTTAACAGTAGAATCTGAGTAGTTCAGTCGTGCTATTCTCAGAGAACCTACTCACAAAACCCCAGAGATGTCTGGAGTGGGTGGGCACAAAATCCGCCACAGCTGAGTAGTACAAAAATACTATTTATTGGATGTTGGTTATTCAAGCTTGAAAGGACATAGTGTTCCTAAAATTGTGCATAACACCTCATCTTAGTTCCCTTGGAACACTTCTTCCTCTAAACATGACTGATGAGGTAAGAGCAGAGAGAGTTGAAATGAATTTTTCAGAAGAAGGAGAAGATCCTACGGATGCAATACAGATTGCACCAAAATTCAGAATGACAGTCACCCTAAGACTATTGGAAAATGGTTTACAAGCAAGGGGTGGCATGGTAGTTTTCGTGATTGAGGCACACGAATCAAACAAAACAGAGGTGTTCTATTCATGGGTTACATTCCCAGCAGCAAATGCAACAACAAAGACATTTCACTACTATATAGAAGGAGATGCACCACCGGAATATTGTCCATTTGAAGAAATAGAGATTCCACTCACTTACCAGGAACATTATTACTGGTTTAATGGCGCCCAACCCCACGTACGAAGAAGAGTAAAGTTAGGTCCACTCGGAGGAGACGGGGCCACATGGCCAATATTTGCTGCCTACACACCACATCCTGACATTGCCACAAGGAGACTTACTCGTACAACACAGAGAATTAATTAAAATCTACAGAAACCTGACACAATTTGTCATGAGGACTTTAACAATCCAACCTGCACCAGGTGCAGCAAATAGTACTCCAGCTCAGGGTACAGGAAATAAAATTACTCCTCAAACATTACACGCGGTAATGGTAAAATGCCTGCAAAACGCAAACAAATACCATTCTGGATAGCTCAAAAAATAACTCGGCTTGAAGCAGTATTCCCGAATACTATCACCTGTGATAAACACAGAATACTAACAATCTGCTTGCCCGTGGGGATCACACCACAAACAGAGGACTGCACCTCTTGGGGTACCGTCTTTGCTGCCATTTATACCAGAACGCATGGTATCCCGTCATTAGCAGTAGTACCTGATGTATTGAGACAGATACAAAATGAGTACGGAGCAGAGCCTGCCCTTAACTTAGGGATGAAGTTACTAGGTAACTACGAACAGGTATCAGCCATAATACTAGCTAACATTAAGGGGGAAGCAGCTTCAGTGGCGATCCGCCAATGCCTAAGGGAGTTCAGTCCAGTAGATCGACAACACGAACTACCCAAAATAATTGAAACTGCATATGCAGAATTAGGCAGAGACAGTTTAGGTGGGAAAGCATTAAAACCACAACTGGTGGGCAGTTCTGAAAAGGACACTACAAAGCAGACACCTACTTCTTCGAAAAAGAAGTGGGAAAATAAAAAACAACAAAAGTCAAAAGACAGAAGATCTCAATCCAGAGGTAGGTCTCCTCAACAGGAGCCCTCTGAAAGGAGGTATAACCTCAGGGATAGGGATAATATTAGGAAACCTGACAGGTATCAGGATACTGATACACGTTCCTCTCGTTCCTTTCAGGGTTCCTCAAAAAACTCAGAGAGGGAAGGATGGTCAGAACAAGAGGAGCATACAAAGTCCAGAGACACGCAACGCGCTGCAGACTACGCACCTAAAAAAGAAGATAAACAAAAATCAAAACCTCAGTTCAAAAGAAAGAGGTAGCAGGTCTCAAGATCAGACATGCCCAGAATTCTGAGGACACAGCTTCTGAACGGGGAATGGGCTCTGACGATGCTAGACAGCACGGCAGAAGTAACAATAGCTCGCCAGAACCTGAAGGAATTTCTGGTGACAGCGGAGTTGAGTGAGTATATCACGGTGGAAACACCTGATACTCGGGTAAGCGTCCCACATAACTTACATGAAATAACACTCCGGATGGAGGGGGACAAACCCAGAAAAATTAAAGGTCTATTTTGGAAGAATTTGTCATCTGGTTATGACATTATATTAGCAGAACAAGACTGGCCACCAGCATTTGTCATGGGGTGCCCCAGGGGAGGAGAGAGAATTTTTCCAGCCTTTTCCGACCTCGTTCCCATACATTTAAAACATGCATATGCACAGGAGTGGGCGGTTGCCCTAGCTCCAGCATTGTACAAAAATCATGCTGGTTGGGATGAGGATTCAACTCACCACGTGATCCCATTAAAAGTTGCACCAAATGCTCAAAGGCAATATCCAATAAAGCAGGAAGCTAAGGTCAGGGAGATATTAGATCAACTTGAATATTAAGGTGTAATTGAAACATGCACCTCACCAATGAACAATCCTTTGTTTCTTGTAATAAAACCTGACAATACATATCGTCTAGTTTTAGATTACAGACATTTAAACACTTGCACAAAGACATTTGCAGTTCAAAATGCACACAGTGCCGCATTAATGAATAACATTGTGTGGAAAAAATACAAAACTACACTTGATATCTCAAATAGATTTTTCTGCAAAAATATAGCGCCTGAATGCAGGTATCTGACCGCATTCTCAGCGCTAGGGTCTCAACAGCAATTTTGTCGACTCCCCCAAGGGTATAAGAATAGCCCGGGGTTGTTTTCAGCAAGGGTAACAGAGTTATTCCAAAATTTGGATGAAGAAGCATTGTCCTATGTGGATGATATTTATCTGACGGACGATGACTTACCGAGGCACTTGACCAGGGTGAGTACCATTATTATGGGATTCGCCTCTGAGGGCTATAAATTTAATTTTAAAAAATTGCCCATCTCAATGTCCTGTTCTTAGGGTATGAGCTGTCAAGTGAAGGAAAAAGCCTAGCAGCTAACTTTTTAGAAAAGTGTGCACTGCTCCAACCTCCAAAATCATTAAAGAATTTACAATCAATTGTGGGATTCCTAAATTTTGGTCGAAAATACATTTTGGATTACGCAGAAAGAGTAAAACCTTTCTACGATTTAATAAAACCTGATTTTTCAGTCAGACAATGGACACAGGAACATACAAACATCCTACGTTCACTACAAGAAGACATGATAGCTTCAAAACACTTACAGACACGCGTAAATGTTCGCAACTTAGTGATCCGAGTAATAGCGGATCAATGTGGGTACACTAACTTAACCTTCAATAAAGGTGAAACGGTACCAATCGCATACAAATCACACCTGTACACAAACACAGAGATGCGTTTCACTTCAACAGAAAAAATCCTGACAGCAGTGCAGACCGCTGTAGCAAGAGAAAGAGCTTTGGCTCAGGGAAAGCGCATAATAGTCGTGACCCCAGTACCAGCCTTAGAGGCTGTTACAAAGGCTAGCATTCCAAATGCGAAAGCCTTACATCCAAGATGGATACAATGGGTTAATTCTCTTACTGCAACGGATGTTGAATACAGATTTGATCCAAGTTTAAAAACACAAGCATTTCTGCAATACGAACAAGAATATCCTCTACCAAGTGAGATTGTGCCTCTAGATCAGTATGAATACATTATTTACACTGACGGATCTGCTCAACCGGCGATAGGGAGTAAGCAACAATATAGCGCAACGTGTGCTATCGTTAAAGGTTGCATGCGCGATGGAAAGTTCCATCTAAGTTGCACTAAAACGCAATCTCTAGGAGACTGCACCGCTCAGTTGGCAGAATTAAAAGCACTGATACTGGCACTTGTAGAGGGGAAAAGATGGCGTCCGAGACGGACGTGTGAGAGGTGAGCTCCGCTGTGACTCCTCTCTGCTCGTGAGAAATCCAAATACAGAGATGTCGAACCAAGAAGAATCGTAACGGAAGGTGTTGGACTCTTACCGTTTGCTTGTTTCGTTCAAGGTGGCAGGTTGAAGGCATTGGACTGGGGCCGACGGAGCCGACGGAACGCCGCGGCAGACTCCATTTGTTGCATTGTGGTCTCATGGAGGCAATTGACGGCGTGTCAGCTGGAGCGAGTTGCGGGAAAACAACGGAGGATGCCGTGACGAGCTGCTTTGTTCTACAGTGTGGCGTAGCTGCGGCGCTGGGAGCTGCGTCAGCCGCGATGCGAGATTGAAATCAACGGAGGACGCACGGGATCCAAAACGGAGGATACGGCAGGCGGAGCGAGGTATTGGAGCTGCAGAGGACGACGTGGTGGGTAGTTGGTTTTGCTTCGCTTCTCCATCGATGTATTGGGGATTACAACATCTACCGGCAGAGACCGGTGAACAGAGGGAAACTGGGCGGTTGCGAGGAGAGGAGCAGGAGGGTTGAGTATATAGGGGGAGCACGCTGAATGCTTCCCTTCCCTTGTGAACTGAAACTGACACAGCTATTGTCATAGCAATTGTATGATCAGGCACACCACAGCCCCATTCTAAACTGGCACGTACCAATAAAGTTTTAAATATTGGAGTTGCTACATTCCTCAAGATGCCACCAAAAACAGCGCGGGCGGCAAAAGCAGAGGGATGTCAGATACTCCGCTGGGCAGTCGACTTCAGGATCCCCAGATAGGAGGCAGTATAAAAAAAAAAGCCCTGGAGGGAGCAGTCGGAGAGTTGAATTGCCCTAACTATAAGGATGAACAGTTGAGTGAGGGAAGAAATAAGAAAGTTCCACAAATGTTCTCATCTAGGAAAGATAAAACCAAAGCGTCACAAAATATGGCGATTCAACAAAAACTCACAGCAGAACTAGCAAATCAAATGAACGTTGTACATTCAGTAGGAGAGGATCAATCTGGTGATCAAGCAGGAATTGGGGGTCAGATGACAGGACCAATAGTACAATCCTTGGGGGAGACTACTGAAGATCAGGTTCTGGATTCTATTATTATTCACGCCTCAGACTCTGGACTGAACTTAGCGAAGGTGACAATACCCAGCGGCGAGAGCGACTCAAGTGAACCTTTCCTTTCATTGTCAGATCCATCAGACATGTCGGATGAGGAGCAGGATGAAGGATTGAAAGAGGAGTCCTTAGAAGGGTCTATAACTAGCCTGGGAAGCGAGCATAATGACTCAATAATGGATTCACATCAGAGGAGAGAACTCCAAATGCTACTATGGTCTGCAATAAATCTGTGGTACAAAAGACTCCAACTACTGACATACCTCGAGCTAGGGCAGGCAAGAGCTTAATGTGGGAAATATCTCTCTCCCCACAACCTGCACCTGAAAAACAAGGTGATGAGGAACTTCCCTCGGGAGCTACAGCGCCACCCAATAATACTGATGAGATATCACTGACTTCAATCTATCAGTTAATGGTGGAACATAGAGTGGAGACCCGATCGGAAAGTCAGAAGACGCACACCGCCTGCCGTAAACTGCAAAATTCAGTTAGGAGAATCGCAAAAACTTGCAGTGATTTTTCCGAAAGAATAAATGCAGCAGAAGGGCAGATATCAGCTCTAGAGGATAAAATGGTGGTACAAAGAGCTGATATGGATATGATCACATCCCATCGGGAGGATATGCAACTAAAGATAGTTGACTTAGAAAATCGGCTTCGGCGAAATAATCTTAGGATACTAGGAATACCAGAGGGAGTGGAAGGGACGGATGTCCGCAAGTTCGTACAGGAACTTTTCCTTGAAGCTTTCCCGGAGTTAACAATGTGGAATTGGGCTAATGAGATACAGAGAGCCCATAGATTTCCATTTAAACAGTCTGAGGGAAAAAAGGGTCAAATAGGAAATCGTCCTAGAGCAATTTTGATCAATCTGAACAACTTCCTGGCTCGGGAGGCGCTCTACGACTTGGCAAGACCAGATAGAAAACGACAGAGCAAAGGGTTTCAATTTTTCGTGCGGCCAGACTATTGTCACCACACAGTAGAGAGGAGATGGCACCTAAGACAACTAATCAGCCCCTTTCAGAACAAAGATGCACAGGCCTTTCTGCTGAACCCAGCAACTCTGAAAGTACTACATAAGGGACGAACACGCTTCTTTATATCAGAAATACAGGCCCAGGAATATTTGAGCACTCTTTGAAACCGCTTGGGAATATTGCGGAAATTCAGTTTATTTAAACAATAAAGCTAAAAATATGAGATCAGAATAAATTCTAGAACAGGGTTGTGTATATATCCAGCATAGGTAAAATAATGAGCAAACGTAGAAGATGGAATACTAGCAAGTTGACAACTAAAGAGACAACTAAAGAGACAGTTAAGGATGAAAGTGCTGGCACGTGAACAGAGAGGAGACTGGAGTGAAGTCTCTCCCCATCGTAAGGGCCATAAGCCCTTTTCCCATAGATGTAGGGTGGTGGGTGGGTGGGAGAAGGGGGGGGAAGTCACAGGAGGCGGAGAGGGTGGAGGGGGTAGTGAGTGTTGGGGTCACGGAAGGGGGGGAAGTGAGGGAGGGTAATAGGGAAAGCCGGGTAAGGGGTGGGTGGTCAGTAAAAATAAAAAACAGAAATCAGATATATGCATTTGTATATATAATGGAATACATTGTACTATGAGGAGATTTCAAAAGTATTGGCATTGGCTATCTAAGATATCTTTACTAATAAATTATGGGTAAATATACGATCTGCTCATCAAACGTTGGGGGTTTGAATGATAAGGCAAAACGGGCCAAGGTTTTAGAGATAATTACTATGTTAAATCCGGACGTCTTGTGTTTACAGGAGACGCATATTGCATGGGGTAATAAATCATCTCTTGAGGTCAGAGGGTATAATCTAGCTGTGTGCTCCTCCCAAACGTCCACAACGAGAGGAGTGGCTATATATATCAAGCATCGTAGTGGCACGGTCCTTCGAACAAAGTCAGATAGATGGGGCCGTTGGGCCATAATGGAGCTATCCCTTGGTTTTACTGTGGTAAATATATACGGTTCAAACCTGGATGATCCATATATTTGGGAAGAGCTGGAGGTTGAGTTAGCCCACTGGTCATGCTCTCTGATTATTTGTGGCGATTTCAATTTGCATTTGGATGGAGATAGAGCTGTAAGTTTCTATGTAGGAAGGAAGCCTAAAGTATTTAGCGCACTTTTTTCTCTTAAAAATAGTCATGGGCTAGCTGACGTCTGGTTAGAAAAACAACAAAACGATCCAGGTTTTACATACTACTCCCATCCCCATAAAAAATGTGCTCGCCTAGACTATTTCTTTGCCCCTACGCAAATGTTGGATAATTTGGATATAAAAAAACTCCCACAGTTATACTCGGATCACAATCCGCTAGTTTTGGAAATTAAGGAGGTTCAGGGTTTGAACAGACAAACTACTTGGACTTTTGATAAAAAACTACTATTGGATAAAGAGTTCTGTACTTATATCAAGTATTGGACTCAGGCATTTTTTGATCTTAATAGATATAGCGCATCCCGAGCAATGGTGTGGGATACATATAAGGCTGCCCTGAGGGGGGAAGTCATAGGGTTTATAGCTCATACACGGAAGAAGCGCAAAATACAGATGGATCAATTGATTAACAAACTTGTTAAACTTGAATCGGAACATATCCAAATAATCAGCAATGGAGCTGTAGAAAATGTATTGTCACAGCATCTCTGTAAAATAGCACTGGCTAAAGCTGAAATCAATCAGTATTTTCAAGAGAAGGTGGCTCAGAAATTTCAGACGTATCGTAAAGAACTGTATGAATACGGAGAGACAACAGGGAGATTACTGGCCCTAAGAACTAGACAAAAAAATGTTAGAAATAATATATCAAAAATGCAGGATGAAAATGGTGCATTGGTATCAGACCCGGAAAAGATTATTGAAATCTTTGAGGAATTCTATACTAAACTATATCAAGCAGATGTCCTGACAGAGGACCAAGAGGATCAAGAGGACTTAGCAGTTATTGATAATAGTGCTCCACCACTTCCTAGGGTAAATGATGAAACTTCTCAAGAATTAGAGCTGGGAATTACGGTAGAAGAGGTACAGGAGGCACTGGCGTCTCTCTTATCAGGCAAGGCGGCTGGGCCAGACAAAATCCCTATTGAGGTGTATAAAATGCTTGCAGCACAAATAGTACCCCTTTTGCAAGACTTATTTTTGGATATTCAATATCGCGGAATACCCCCATTGTCATGGCAGGATACAGACGTCATAGTCTTCCTAAAGAAAGGTAAACCCCCAGAACTTCCCTCGTCATATCGTCCAATTTCTCTTATGAATGCGGATGCAAAATTATACTCCAAAATTATGGCTACCCGATTACAAAAGAACATAGTTGCAATTATTTCACCATGGCAACATGGCTTTGTTCCCGGCCGGGGGACCACAGACCACACGCGGCAAGTAATATCAATATTGGACATCGTGAAGGTAGAGAAAAGAGCGGTGGCTGTGGTCCTCCTGGATGCAGAGAAAGCCTTTGATCGGGTGGCCTGGCGTTATTTGTGGGATAAATTGGCTGAGAGAGGTTTTGGCCCAGGATTTATTCGGGCGATACAGGCTATGTATTACAAACCCCATGCAAAGATTCAATTAATGGGGTATACATCTAGGAGGTTGGAGATAGAAAGGGGTACCCGTCAAGGCTGCCCCTGCTCCCCAATCCTGTTTGCGTTTTATTTAGACCCATTTATTTCCCTAATTTTGAATAATCCATTAATTAAACCGGTAGTTTTTCATAGATATGAGACAAAAAATTTGGCATATGCTGATGACATTGCCTTGATAACATCAGCTCCACAGGAGGCAATTACGGAAATAGAAAAGTTGGCAGAAAAATTTGGGAAGAGGTCGGGATATCTTCTAAATAGATCAAAGACGCAAATTATTTGTTCTTCTCAATGTCTATTACAAGATTCTCGAGTAACGGAGTCAGCAACATATTTAGGGGTCATATTAACATCTAAAATCACTAACCTATGGGCACTAAATATAGACCCAGTGATGGGCTCAATTAATAGGGAGCTGAAACGGTTAGATCATCTACACCTTACAATAATTGGAAGGATTAATGTAATCAAAATGAAAATATTTGCTAAGATTTTATATTTAATCCGGGCCATCCCACTAGAGCTAGCAACAAGCAAAATACGTAAAATGGAGGGGATGTTTTCTAATTTTATTTGGAGCTATCATAAAATTTGCCGCGCTTATAAATATTTGACTCATCCAGTTGACCGGGGGGGCTGGAATGCCCCCAATATTCAGCTGTATTATTGGGCTACGGCTCTTCAACAATTAGGTACTCTCTATCACTATGAAAAAGCGCAAACTCTACGCTCAAAATACCAACTATTTATCAACTGGCGATAGGGGAAGCTGCAGGAGGAATATTTCAACGTCAAGACGATATGAAAAAGTATCAAAAGAAAGGCTATAAATGTATAGAATGTGTCGTGAAAATTTGGAAAAGGGTAGAGAAAATCTGTAAAATAAGCAGGTTTACTAAATATACATCACTTTGGCATTCTGATCTTCTACGCCCGATTATATATGACGGTATGGCTAGAAAATGGGAACAAATGGGGATTGTCACATTGGCAGATGTTTATTTGAATCAGGAATTTATGGCGTTTATTGAATTAGCTCAAAGGTTCGGCCTACAGCGGGACTCGTGTTTTAAATATTTGCAAATACGTAATTGTATAAGAGGAATTTCTAAAGAGAGCATCAATTTCGGGCCGATACCAATCTTGCAGATTATGGGTAATTCTAGGAATAAAATCAAAGATTTCTATCAAGAGCTGTTAAAATCCATACCTGACGATGTTGAAAAAATAGAGGTAAACTGGATGAGTAAATTAAGTGATGGGGAGGTTGATATAGACAAGGTGTTGGAGGTGGGAAAAAATGTCTTTATGTCATCTAACTTAAAGGCTCAACAATATAAAACGGTTTATAGTCTTTACTACACACCATCGAAACTTTTAAGTGGGGAAAAAGGCAATCCGATGATTGCCCTAGATGTCAAACCGGACCAGCTGATATGGTACATATGTTTTATTCATGTGTAAAGCTAGATAGGTTAAAAGAAGGGATTGAATCTTTTATGCTCCAGATATTGGGGAGAAATATAAAGATCTCCTCCACACTGATGTTATTGGGTTATGATTGTAGGTTGCAGCTTGACTTGGTACAGAGGGATTTTGTGTTTTTAATGATATCAATTGCACGTCTTTTGATTGCCACAGTATGGAAGGATCAGGAACCGCCTACATGTTATCAGTGGCTGTATAGGCTAATATTCATTGGGCGGCAGGAAATTGCCCTTTATAAGTGTAAAGGGTTAAAAACTATGAAAAAAGGTATGAATATTTGGAAGCCGCTAAGTGTCTGGATGGAGGAACAAGACAGACAAGGTGTAGGCTAATGGAATAGATTACAATGTGCTGCTAATTAGCGATTTTGGAACAATTGTTGAAATTTGATGAAAGTCTTGGAGAAAAAAGGGCAAAGATTGCTCAAGTGTAAATTTAATACTAAGTTATATGATTGACTAAGATGAGCTCCATAGCTGCGCTATGCTTTTTTTGTTTTTTTTTGGTTCTTCTCTTTCCTTTAACAAATATTCTACTGTAATATGTCTGATTTAAAAAATAAAAAAAAAGCAGTCACAGCATGGTGGCCTGCAGACCACTACCCCTGCGATGGTGACCAATCGGAAAGAGTTGCAATTTGTGACCTACTTAATGAATATTAATTAGGTAGGCTCAACTGCGGCCCACTCTAATTGCTTATAATAGTATAGTATTTCAGGACAATGCATTGTGATATTTTGTAGCACTCTATCTGTTTATATTTGTATAAAGAACTTTTAATAACGTCAATGAAATATACAGAATGTTTTCTAGAAGTTTCTGGTACACATGAGCATTCAGCCTGCATTTCTAAATTTTTGCACATTGCATCTTTGTATTTTATAACTTGTCAGTTTTTATGAGATTATATGTCGTGATATTTTTTTTTATGATGATTCTTTGTTACAATTTCTTTTATGATTTTTAACCAAATAAAGATTATTATCTGATCTGAAAAAAAAAAAGATACTGCCACTTGTAAATACGGAACACGAATTCCCCACACTAACTGTGTGTGATTCCTTTTACTGTGTACAGTCGTACAATGAATATCTACATCATTGGGAACAAAACGGGTTCAAAGATGCAAAAGGTGGCACAATTAAGCATAAAATGCTATGGGAACAGGTAGTAGAGTTGAGAAACGAACTACCAAGGGCTCACGTGATACATACACTGAGTCATCAGCGTGATGGCGTTCACGTTGAAGGGAATTCATTGGCTGATGAAGCCGCAAAGGGGGCTGTACGCACAGCGTCCGTAGCTGCAATCACTCGTTCCAAAACGAGGATAGACGGTGAGATTATGGTAGCTGTCATTGCTTCACGCAAAGGCAGCACAACAGTACCTAAAAATTTCCACTCAAGTACTTCCTACAAGTTAGATGCATACAACATTCCATATGCTCAGATTCCTGGAGTGGGGGATAGAGTAATACCAAATATGGATCATAGGCAAGGTTTAATTGTGGCAGCACACGAAGAGATAGGTTCTGTACATACGGGACTTAGGGAGACTGTTTCTTTGTTGAAACAACGCTACTGGTGGCCTGCGATGAGAAGGCAGATTAGAGACTATGTCTGGAACTGCGACATCTGCAAGCAGATGAAAGGGTCCACCACAACACGTCCAGTACAGATACCATTATTAGACAGCATTAGGTTGTCCGTTCGTGTGCGTCCAGCTCAAGTTTCCTCAAGGTCTGGCCTCAGCGCTCGGCTGATGCTCGAACTGTTATAAAAGATTTGCGAGTCTTTATCGGCACATACGCAGTTAGCACGTTACATTCTGACCGTGGCCCGGCGTTTAGCTCTCGGGCTTACAAAGAGGCCATGGAAGGAATGGGCGTAGCATTGCGGTACTCCTCTCCGTACCATCCTGAGGGAAATTCGGTTGTGGAGAGGAAAAACCGGGACTTAAAGCAATCTTTAACAGGTAGGGTATTAGGCAAGGGCGGTAGTTGGGTCAGTTACCTTTATGGGGTCCAAAGAGCAATTAACAACCAGCCAAGAAACTCTCTAGGGGGTGTCACTCCTTACGAGGTCCTATTTGGGACAAGAATGTGGGTACCTGATCTTGATTGTGAAGGCGCAGTGGCGGATGAAAAACCATTTGATTTCCATGAGCGTCTGGCTGTTTTACAGGATCTAAATGAATCCAGGACACAACAAAGCAACGTCCACTTAAAACAGACCGCCACTGAGGAAGTCAAGGCAGTAACGGCAAGACCTGTCTGGATCCCAAAAGTCGGGGATCTGGTCAGAGAGAAGATTGCAGACAAGAAAGAATTTGGGCCATCCTACAGAACAGCTGTACCGGTCCTAGCAATCCAAGGCACAAGAACTGTACTTCTGCCGCCTCTTGCTGGAAAAAAGGAGAAACGATTTGTCTCAATCGACTTAATCAAACCACACTATGTGGCAGATACTAAACAGTAGGCCACGTGGACTCCACAGTAGCAGACCCCCTCCTCTTGCTACAATCCAAGAAGTTCAAACAGAAAGACTCATCACGTTTGAAGAGCCACCAGTACGGAATGAAGGACTAAGCAACAATGCTATGGAACTCGTTCCACTTCAACAAGAAGTACATCTTCAAGAAGAAAATCAACTTAACAACCAAGTTGCAATCAGACCTAATACAGACGTCTACGTCAACATGCCTCGTCAGGAGCAAAATCCGATTTCAACAAATCCCGATGCGATTCCAACAATTGATCGAACTGCTTCTGGCTACTTCATGAACTTTGATACGCTTTCACTGGATCCAAGCGAGCCGGAAACGACGCCAGCCAAAACATCACACAAACAAAAACTCATTGACTTTCTGAACTTTTTTAAAAAGACTTACCTGGTGTCACCTTGGATAGAACTATGGTATATCACTGGGATTCTATTTTTCATTTTCTGGCTAGGTTTAATTATAACTTTTAGTATGCTTATTAATGGACGATACCTTCAACAGAGCTCTACAGCCCAAAAGGTTAATTTGATTTTAAAACCACACCAATCTTCACATCGTGAACCAAGAGACTTGTCTTCAGTGAACATCACAGCAGTTCCTATACCGGACGGTATAGTATGGGACAAGATGTATTTCGATATTTTCGGTCCGACTGAACTTTTAAAGCTTAAACATGTATTTAAAATTTCTTTAAGTGATATTATTACCTCCAGTACATTTTCTGATGATTGGGACTCTGAAACTGTGAATAACATAATGTCTAATTTAGTAAAAACTGCAGCATTTCCGAACAATGAAATGTTAGAAGGTACTTCAGACTATGATACATTGTACTGTTACCAACATTGTGGTCATCATTTCTTGCACAAATCTATAACACCTAGAAATGTATTTGAATACCACCAGTGGGAACACTGCCCAACTCCTCCAAAAGGTAGTTCGCAAACCTTTGCACAGACGTTTTCATATTTTCCAGGGTTTAATACATCTGACCCAAAGTCATTTTATTATAAAGTGGCAAAAACACCAGCTCAGAAAATTATGTTGACAAACACCAAACAGATTTACTCTGCTTCCTTCATGGCCCAGTTGTCTACACAGGGTTTCGACCTATGGAAGGACACTATAGATTTAAAATCGATCTGGGGTTCTAGGGACTGGCAAGTCCAGGCAACAGAAGCGCTTTTTAGAGCATGCCTCATTCCGCAGCAGATGATATTTCTAAATGAAACTGTGCAACAGACATCCTGTCTTGGACCAGCCAAGAACAAGGAGCTGAACTAGCCTGGGTTTCCAACACCATCTCAGATGGGCGGGGGGCAGAATTCAACTACACATGGGGTAAGACTAGATGACATTCTCCAGTACAACAGGTCGGATCTCAATTGGACAGAATGGCTGGTTTGGCCCATTGACACAAACACATGTCAACAGTGATTCCTAGGTATAACAGAGGGGTTTAGTATCAGTAGGCCAGATACACGCTATGTACAGAGACAACACCCAGGGGTAGTGACATCCTATAGTGTTGGGAAGTTGTGCCTTCATTGGCTAGAAACCTCAACACTCACAGAAGTGAAACATCACTTGACCTTACTCACACCTGACATGGACCTTAGGGATTTTTTACTGGGCCCAAGGAAAACACGTCAGAACAGGGTTGTCATGATCTAAGGTTGCCAGAAACTAATCTCTCCCCGATAAGAGGAGATTCTAGTGGCACTGTGAGCTAGCTAATGCAAAACAGGCTAACATACACGCTGGGGGTGCACAGAGCCAGTCTGCCACCAAACCAGCAGTTTATGTTATCCAAACGCGCAGGTCCTGCATGGGTACTATAGGAACTACACGACAGTGTGCCAGTGGACTCACTTGTGATACTGCCTCAAATCTGTAATGAGATTAGATGCCTTTTGTTACTTTCAGTAGTTATAAGATGCGAAAGCATGGACTGACACAGCTGTGGTGATGGAATGACGCAGAAAGCAGTATCACTGTAGTCCCTTTAATGTGGGCTATTTGCCAGCTTTGAGCTTCATAGGGTTTACATATATGCAAATCTGGAGATGATTCAGGAGCTGCCCAGGGCTTGCTGTGCTCACACATTCCACTAAAAAGCTCTACTATCAAGCTCTACTATAACCTTTCCAGAGGCTGCCCCCACAAGCTCTCTGGTTCCTCTGTGGAATAAACAGTCCTAAGATAGTCAAAAGATACTAGAATTTATTTAAAGTGGAATAATCTGAACTGGTTGTGAAATGGTGAAACTAGAAGGTAGTGCAGAGCACAGCTGCACAGTTTACGAATTCTGAATGTTGAATCAAACGAATCTGTTTATTTTCAGTACTACCAGCCACCCCTTGGAGCTGAAAACACTGTACACTAGAATGAAAGTAGGTTTGGTGACTGTGAACTCTTTTTATGGATTTGTCCGAGGGTATCTAACAATGGCCAACTAGACCTTTTCAATGTCAATGGCAAACTAGGTCTTCCTTTTAAATAGTCATGGCAAACTAGATCTTTCTTTTAAATGTCCATGACAGTTAAGAATCTGTCTCGAAGAGAAGACAGAAGAAGTCTTCCTGGGCTGCTGTGCTTGGAAAAAACCATGCTGTCTACCAGAATATCATTGAAATAGTTGTCTCTATATCTGTGTTTATATCAGCCTTCCAACCCCTGATTCTAAGAACAGGAAAAGCCAGTGTCCTACTGTGGTCTACAGAGAGATTTTGGATTAAAGAGGTCCTTGACTCTGGAGAGCAGAAAGTGTAGGATGACTATTACTGTCCAGGACCAGAGAAAGCTGCAAACAAATTGGTACTGTGGTAGACCTGTGCCGGTTGTAGAGAAATTCCTGCAAATGTTTCTAGACAACAGTGACTCCTGAAACCAGTCCAGAAAAAAAATCTTTTTTTCTGATTTTCAAAAGCTTCTGAAGACTAGGTGAAGCAAGACATCTGTCGAAGTGCAAACATGTTGGTTTAAATATTGGCTTGTCAAGGTCTAAGCTTTTGCTGAGCTTTTGTCCTCAACACAGTTGCTTTTGAAGCCCAGTTGGCCTGGTTGAGTTTGGGTTTGATAGATTCAGTCTCTTACAGCATCCCACCAAACGTACTCCCTTCTTTCATTCAACTCTGGGATCTGGCACGTTAGCCTGCAAACTATTTTCCTCTGTATGAAATACTTTATATTAGTGAAGCATTGAAACTCACCATACCTTACGTCATATCTAGGGCATTTCTCCCCATAGCCTGGCAGAAGTGATCTTACAGTATCATTGTTGAATGCTCAGAGTTAACTGATGATGAAATAGGTGGCCTGTCTGTGGAGTACAGAGGGCAACTGGTGGACACACCCCAGGTATGAAAAGATGGTTGGGTGAGACTTTCCACATGGACACAGAGGCAAAGAGTGTTGGTTTGAGGATGACAGAAGGAAGTGTGATGTGTACTGGTTTGAACAAAAGTGTATGCTAAATGAGATTAAACTAATACTTGGATAAAGAGGAAGGCAAAGTCAAGGGGCTAAGTGAGTAGGGAATGGGCTATGCAATGTCTTCAGAGCCACTTCGATGACTGGACAAACATTCTGGAAGAACGCACCATGTAATATGGCACATGCAAGCTTTACAGTGGGATCTGAAATCTCAGTTGGCCTAGCAACTCAGGAACCTGTTAGATTCCATCCAGATTTTGTTGGGGACTGCAAAAGATCTGCAGTGGTGGATGCTCAACCTCAGTTGGACCAGCAGCAGATTCCTCTCCCTTCCTCACCCAGAGTTGACGGTGGTGATGGATGTGTCACTATTGGGTTGCGGTTGCCATCTGGGATAGATGGAGAACAGAGGACTCTGGTCTTCAGTGGAGACCTATCACCACATCAATTTGCCAGAGTTGCAGGCAGTTAGCTTGGTTTTGAAGGCCTTTCTGCCAATCATCAAGAGAAGAATGGTCAAGGTTCTCATGGAAAACATCACCGCTATGTAGTACTGCAACAAGTAGGGTGGTGTGGGGTCCAGGGCTTTGTGCATGGAAGATGTGCGACACTGGAACTGGCTGAGTCGTCAGGGCATCTCTCAGATTATGAACCGCCTGGAAGGATCTCTAGGTACCATGGTGGCTAAGCTATGCCAATCACACATAGTGGATTACAAATGGTTTCTACACCCAGAGATGGCACAGGCTGTTTTCCACCAATGGGGAAAGCCTGGGCTGGATCTTTTCGCCATCACCAAGAACACGCAGTGTCAACAATTTTGTATGTTAGAATTCTCTCTAGAGCAGAGCATGGGACTCACATATGCCTTCCCTCAACTAGTTCTAAAGAAGAACAAAAATTCCCAGGCCACGTCATCTTAGTGGATTAGCATTGGACTAGGAGAGTGTGGTACCCTGATCTTTTTGGCCTAGAGATTTGTCCTCTGATCAAGCTGCCACTTCAGTAAGATCTTTTCTTGCAACAGCATGGCAGGGTCTTGCACCAAAGTGTGTGCACACTTGCATAGAGATTGAGCGGTGGCAGTTGATCTCCTTTGTTATCTCTTCCAGAGTCATTGGTATGATCTTAACAGCCAGGTGCCTTTCATGAAATCAATGTGTGCCGGGTGCTGGGACCCGTTGCAGGCCAAACTGTCAGCTGTCTTGTTTATTTTACCTTTGGTCCAGCAACGACTGTGGGTACTGTTAAAGATTACTTTTCAAACCCTCTCAGCCTTTTTAGTTTGTCAGACCATCTGTTTAAGGGTTGAAACATATGTTTCCACCAAAACCTTTGTGATACCACAGTATGACTTGAATTTGGTTCTCACTTTTCTAATGTGTACCCCTTTTGAGCCAATGCATAGTTGTCCACTACAGCTTTGGACTTTGAAAACTGACTTTCTGGTTGTGATAACATCGTCATGTGTTAAGAGTGCAGACGGTACTGACACCTTATCCTGTTGGAAAGCCATCACTCTTCTGACCTTTTTTGCTCCAGCTTATCCCTCAAAAGAGGAGGAGAGATTCCATCACTTTGAACAAAAAAGAGCAAGTTGCTGGCCATCAGACCGCCTTCTGCCCTCCTGGAAAGTCGTGTTAATGACTCCCAGGCTCAGGAACCATACAGGCCTGCCACAGAGGGAGCCACCCAGGGTGTTGACCCAAAAGGCAAGTTTCAAAGGAGAAGCTGTCTTTTGTGGCGAAGGAAGGGTTTAGACGTCTTGAGAGTGGGAAGAATAGTGCACTCTGGGATTGCTAGATGTTACACATAGCCGGACATCATCACAGGGCAGGAGGCATCCTGGAAGCCCATTGGCTAGTGACCGCATCATCTCCCCAGGGTACGTTTTGGACTTTAATATGGCATTTTGAACCTCAGATCACATCTGGATAGGAAAAAGGATAGAAGGACTGCCCAGCTGACTCTTGGAACTTGGACCTGGGGTGAATGTTTGACATTGTTTAGCATTCTGTCCATAAATTGTTCTTTTTACATTTGTCACCCCGAGTGGGATGGGTATGCCCAGATGTGAGCCCCATGCTCTCCATGCCACTGTAATCAAGCTAGCCTGGCTGATGAGGGGGTGATAACCCGAAGCAGGTCCCAGGATGCTTGTTTCGGGTCCAGGGAGGCCCTGGCTTGCCAGTTCGGGCTGGACTGTTCCCATGAGGAGCAGGGTCAAGAATGATTTGTATATGGCTGGGTTTAAACTGAAATGGCATGGGGAGCAAAAAAATGATGGATGTAAACCCAGATCTCAGTTCTGGGGTGAATGTTATCTCTGTACTGGGGTGAATGTTTGACATTATTCAGCATTCTGTCCGTCAATTGTTCTATTTGCATTTGTAACCTCGAGTGGGTCCTGTGCTCACCATGCCACTGGAATCAAGCTAGCTTGGCTGATGAGGGGAGATACCCCAAAATCGGTGCCAGAATGCTTGTTTCTGGTCTATGGTGGACCGGCTTGGTAATTCGGGCTGGACTGTTCCCATGGGGAGCAGAGTCAAAACTGATTTGCATATGGCTGGGTTTAAACTGGAATAGTATGGTGAGCAAAAAAACGATGGATTTAGGCCCAGATCTCTGTACTGGGGTGAATGTTTGATATTGTTCAGCATTTTTTCCATCAATTATTCTTTATGAATTTTTGCACCCTGAGTGGGACGGGTATGTGCAGATGTGGGTCCGTTGCCCTCCATGCCACTGGAATTAAGCTAGCCTGGCTGATGCGGGATGATACCCCTTAACCGGTCCCAGGATGCTTGTTTCTGGTCTAGAAAGGACTTGGCTTGGCAGTTTGGGCTGGACTGTACACCATAGGGAGCAGGCTGGGTTTAAACTGGAATGGCATAGGGAGCAAAGAAACGATGGATTTAGGTCCAGATCTCTGTACTGGGATGAATGTTTGACATTGTTCAGCATTCTGTCCATCAATTGTTCTTTTTGCATGACCCTTGGACCTGGCAAGGCACGCTGGACCAGCCGCTGGACTGCACCTGCTGCTTCTTGGGCTAATGAAGAGAGGACTGTGCTTGTGGTGCCAGGCTCTTCGGAAAATTGCTTCAGAGCCCCAGACCGTCATGGTGAACTCCAAGGGTCAGTCAGCCGACCCCTCTGTTTTAGCACCAGGGCCATAAAAGCTGAAGTTGGCCAGTATAGCTAGTCAGTAGCCTTCTCTAAGGAATCACTGCGGACCACCAACGTGCAGCCAACAAGACTGCCCCTCAGCACTCAGAAGTTGCACCCATGTCTGTCGGATCTGGGAAAATTGACAGAGTGTGGGATGGTCACCGAAGACAGACACTGGCCTTTACCAAAGGAAACCACTCGAGCCGCTGAGAATGGAGATTGGCAATACATCCGCCACTGGTCTTCTACTGAATCAAAGAGGACTTCGAGGGACCCCTGTCTCCAGTGTGTAAAGTCACCCCACCATACTCGTGGAATAAGGAATAACTAAAAGAAGACCCCCATCGACCGCACAGCACCCACAGCATTTTTCAGCATCTTGCATCGCCAGTATCCGTACCACTTCATTGAAGTCTAAGAAATTCCTCACTTTAAGTGTGGGACTGGTCTAGAGACTTCTGTTGTGACCAGGTAACTGTCCAAAACCTATGTTTTGTCCCCCCTGGCAGAATTGGTCACCCAAACTAAGCCGAAGTAGTCAAACACAACTTTTCAAAAGTTTTCGAACTTTACGGTTACCAGTGCTTGTTTGTGATTTGGACTAAAAAGCTAAGATTTGCATTTTACTTAAAAATCTATATCTCAGGAACTCTCTGGTGGATAGTGCACATTTTGGTTTCTATAAATTCCTAAAAATATTAGCTAATTTAATAAATTGGAGTTGGCTTTTTTTCGTGTTTTGTGACTTTCTTATTCTGTTGTTTGATGCGTCTAAATGCTCTTCACTAGTTAAGCCTTGCTGCTCAAAGCCGAAGCTAAATAAGGATGAGCTAGAGGTTTTACAAATGAGCCTGACTGGACCCAAGAGGGTTTCATGAGTGTATTACACAGTGAAATAATACACTACAGTCCTCAGATATTTATTGTTTCCCAACTCACTGGTGCTCATTTTATCAACCTCAAAAGACCAACTAGGATTTGAATATCTGACCATGGAGTCAAACACAGATATCTGTAGAGAATGCGGTTGCCCACTGAGCCCCTAGACCCGCATATTTAGTCTTCAGACCCAGATAGTCCCTTTTTATAGCTGTGTTTTCTCCCTTTTCCCTTTACAAGTATGTACAACTTGATGCCAATGTGGTACTTTAAAAATAAAGACATAAATGTAGGAAAGTGGGTCTCTGTTGCAGTAAGCCCCCACTTTGTGCCAGACTACTGATGCACTTTTACTTGATGTGCCCTGGGTCCCTGCCAATCAGGTTCCCAGGGCCTGTGTTCTTTCCCCAAAACTAACCCAATTGGCATCTCTGGCCACAGGTCAGCCCTTGTAAATGGTACCACAGGTACCCAGGGCACTGTGACCAGGGAATGCCCCTAAGGGCTGCAGCACTTATTGTGCCACCCTTAGAGGCCCTGCACCTTTTCACTCACACACTGCCTTTGCAGGCTGCGTGTCTTGGTGCAGAACAAAGTGAAGAGTCGACATGGCACACATCCCTGTGTGCCATGGCTACAAACCACTGCCCTGGCCTAGATCAGTCACCCCTCTAGCTGGGTGCACTATACCAGTGGTGAAGGTACAGGTGCATGAGCCATGTACCCCTACAGTGTCTAAGTCCATTCTTAGACACTGTAAGTGCAGTGCTGCCATTAAGAGTATGTGGTGCTGGGAGTTTGTCATTACGAACTCCACAGCACCATAATGGCTAAACTGGAGACTGGGAAGTTTGGTATCAAACTTCTCAGCACATTAAACCCACACTGATGCCAGTGTGGGATTTAATGTAAAATGCACGACAGAGGGCATCTTAGAGATGCCCCCTGAAACTCGACCAACTTCTAGTGTCCCGACTGAGTGGCTGCTTAGGCTGCCACCAACAGACATGTTTCTGGACCCCTGGGTCGAGAGCCTGCTGCTCTCGGGGGCCTGAAACAATGCACATCCTGGGATGAGGTGCCAAACCTCCTCCCCCAGGATGAGCAGGGTTCACGAAAGGGGAAGCTTCAAAGGCATGCCGCCTTTGTGAGCCTCCCCAGACCATTTGCTACTTTCAGCAACTGGTCCCCACTGGTTCTACCCCCCCCACTTTGGGCAGGAGAACCGGCGGGAAAAACAAGTGAGGGAAAGAGGTGTGCCCACCTCTGCCAACTCCACCCCTCAGGTGGGGGAGGCGAGGTGAAGCACAACTCCGAGTCCCCGCCATCTTCAGGATGGGGGGACCCAACCAACCAGGGACAGGCTCATGCCCCCCTCCCACTGGAGGGTGGCACAATAGGGGTGTACCCACCCCAGGGAAGGGACCTATTGGTCCCTGCCCTCTACCTACAACGCCCCTAAATCTAGTATTTAGGGGGCACCCTGAACCTTGTTTCCTCAGATCCAGCCTGACAACAAGAAGAAAAGAAGAAGGACCGAACAGCCGTGCAGCCAGCTAACAAGAGGAAGACGCCCACTGACTTGGCCCCAGCCCTACCTGCCTGTCTCCCCTCGAACCTGCTCCTGCGAAATCCCGGTGTGTCCTGCAGCCAGCAACCTCAAAAACCCCGGAGGACCTGCCTGCCTTCACTTCCAAAGACTGCTTCTCCCGCGAACACCGGATCAGTTCAAACTGCAACCTCTGGCAGCAGCCGGAGACTGCGAATCCGCCCACTCTGCACCCGCCGTCCACGGCCCGAGCTCGAGTGGGCAAACACCACGAGGAGGTCACCCTGGCGATCCTGAACCGAGATCCGGCAACCCCTGACCTGCCTCAAGCCTCCAGCCGACGCCTGCAGCCTAAATCCAGAAGGCCCCCCTAACCGCGACCTGAAGCTGGTAAGCCGATCCGACCCCAAAAGGCACCCCTGCACCCGACGCCCCTCGGCCTTGTGTGCCCAGACCGACGGTGCCTAACCAACCCCTAACTTCCCAACTTACCTCTCAAAGTGGTGGTCGCACCCAGAAGTCCTTCGTCTCCCTGCCTGCAGTGTTTTTGCTGACCGGAGGTTCTCCATTGGAAACAACAAGGCATCTGACCTCGAAACAGCACCCTGCACCCGGCCGCCCTAGTGCCGCTGAGGGTGCACCTTTGGATCTAATCTGTTTCCCCATTTGCCCTGAGCTAAAGTCCAGGAGCTTTGCTCCCACAACCCAGTGGCCTGCTTGCCAGCAGCCACCAACCAGAGGCCCCCTATCCCCCATTGGATAACATTGGGCCTCAACACTCTGCACCCGGCCGCCCTAGTGTCGCTGAGGGTGTAACAAGAGTGCATCACTGACCCTGGGGGGGACCTGAGTCTAACCCCAGAACCTTAACTCCCACAGTCGATAACTTACCTTTGAACCGATAACCTAGTTTTCCTCCATAGGATAACATTGACAATTTTCTTCCAAAAAGTTTCTAAGTGTGGAGTTTTGAAATCTAAAAATATTCTTTAAAAATCGCACAAATAACCAAAACGTATTTACTTACCTGTTTGCAGGAAATGTCCCAGTGATGAATCTAGGTATCCAGCACTGAGTTATAAAAGTAACGTGAAAAGTAACTTACCTGTAATTTACTGAAAAAGCCTATTCATTTCAATGTACTGTATTTGCTAAGTATTGCAACCTACTGCATCCCCTGTAAATCATACAAAGTACAATTCCTATTGCATTTTCAAACTGTTCTACAATCAGCAACTTATTACTGTAAAGTACTTAATGCTTACCTGTGCCAGGCTTGCTTGGTTCTAAAAATAAAACAACAGTATGTTTTTTATACAAAAACAATTTGTCTAGAGTTCAGTCCTTGAGTGTGTGAATTCATTTGCTGACTAAGTATGTACATCAAATGCTTAACACTGTCCTCTGATACTGCCTTACTGCTCGACCACTCTACCACAAATAGAGAGTAAGGTTCTATCTAACTTTAACCTCTGCCTACCTCTGGGGTCAGCTGGACTCTATACACACTATACCTAATTTTGGTGTAGTATATATGGAGCCAGTTTCCTACAATAAATGAATATATAAGTTGTGTGTCGATCTCAGGGTGCTAGTAGCCAGTCCATCTCAGGGTGCTAGTAGCCGGTACATCTCAGGGTTCTAGTAGCTGGTACATCTCAGGGTGCTGGTAGCAAGTACATCTCAGAGTCCTCGTAGCCAGTCCATCTCAGGGTTGTAGCTAGTCCATAGCCAGTCCATGTCAGGATGCTAGTAGCTGGCACATCTTATGGTGCTAGTAGCCAGTCCATCCCAGGATACTAGTAACCGGCCCATCTCAGGATGCTATTTGCCAGTCCATCATAGCGTGCTAGTACCAAGGACATCTCAGGCTGCTAGTAGCCAGTCCATCTCAGGGTGCTAATAGCCGGTACATCTTAGGGTGCTAGTAACCATTCCATCTCAGGGTGCTAGTAGCCGGTCCACCCCAGGGTGTCAGTAGACGGTACATCTCAGGGTGCTAGTAGCGTTACAACTCAGGGTGCTAGTAGCCGGTACATCTCGGGGTGCTAGTAGGCGGTACATCTCATGGTGGTAATAGCCGGTACATCTCAGGGTGCTAGTAGCCGGTACATCTCAGGGTGCTAGTAGCTTGTCCATCTCAGGATGCTAGTAGCCTGTCGATCTCAGGGTGCTTGTAGCCGGTCCATCTTAGGGTGCTAGGAGCCAGTTCATCTCAGGGTGCTAGTAGTCGGTACATCTCAGGGTGCTAGTAGCCAGTACATCTCAGGGTGCTAGTAGCCGGTATATCTCAGGGTGCTAGTAGCCGGTACATCTCAGGTTGCTAGTAGCCAGTACATCTCAGGGTGCTAGTAGTTGGTACATCTTGGCGTGCTAGTAGTCTGTACATCTCGGGATGCTGGTAGTCGGTAAATCTTGGGGTGCTGGTTGCCAGTACATCTTGGGGTCCTAGTGGTCGGTACATCTCGGGGTGCTAGTAGCCGGTAAATCTTGTGGTGCTAGTAGCCAGTACATCTTGGTGTGTTAGTAGTCGGTACATCTTATTGTGCTAGTAGCTGGTTAATCTCAGGATGCTAGTGGTTGGTACATCTCAGGGTGTTAGTAGTCGGTACATCTCAGGGTGCTAGTTGTCGGTACATCTCAGGGTTCTAGTAGCCGGTCCATCTCAGGGTGCTAGTAGTCGGTACATCTCGGGGTGCTAGTAGCCAGTACATCTCAGGGGGCTAGCAGTCGGTACATCTCAGTGGGCTTGTAGTCGGTACATCTCAGGGGGCTAGTATTCGGTACATCTAAGGGGGCTAGTAGCCAGTACATCTCAGGGTGCTAGTAGTCAGTACATCTCAGGGGGCTAGCAGCCAGTCCATCTCAGGGGGCTAGCAGCCGGTCCATCTCAGGGGACTAGTAGCCGGTCCATCTCAGGGTGCTAGTAGTCAATACATCCTAGAGTGCTAGTAGTCTGTACATCTACCTCCGATCGGGAGGTTAGCACTCTAGCTTACCTCTCTATATCAGTACATGCCTGGACAGACGCGCAGCGGACACGCGCAGCGGGCGCGCCAAAGGCAAGCCCATCTGCGCCCGTCCGCGCCTGTTCTGCGGCCAGCGCCAGCCTTGCTGCTGCCTGCCCCTCCGACGCCCGAATTCGCTGGTCTAACTCACAAATGCTGGGTATGAGAGATAAGTGGTGCAGCTGCATTGCCCCGTCTTTGTACAATCTCACAGATCCTCCGCCTCATTTTCAATGCAATAACTGCTCTATTATGCTCAATTTGGATCCCGAACCCCCCCCACCTTCTGATCCCGCCCTAATGCATCCTTCTTCCTCAAGTTTTCTAACTGACCCACTCTCACCCTTAAAAGCCTGCCTACTTAACTGTAGATCGCTTCCCCGCCACTCTGAGGACATCTATCTCTCCCTGACAACCTATGCCTGGGACATAATGTTTCTGATTGAGACTTGGGTCAGAGACTCCTCCAACCCCGATCTCAATCTGGCTCTACCTCCAGAATATCGCCTCATAGGAATTAACAGGACTAACAACAAGCTTGGGGGTGGGATTGCTGTGATTCTTAGGCTAGGCTGGGAGATATCCTCAAGACAAATCCCCAATATTAACCCCTTGGAAGCTATGTACTTCTGCATGTCCTCCACTTCCAATCTGGTGCTGGCTGGAATTCTCATCTATAGACCCCCTAGCTCCCCACCGCAACACCTCGCGGATTTCTATGATATAGTGGCTGATCTTTCACTCAAACACGCGCACTTCACTGTTCTCGGCAACTTTAACCTTCACGTTGATGATATTGGTTGCTCTAAAGCCGGACAACTCTTAGAAACTCTGAATGGCCTTAATCTAACGCAAAGGGTGAAGGGTCCCACTCACCGTGCGGGACACACCTTAGATTTACTGTTCACAAATAACTCTAACCTTCTCACCGCCGCTCCCCTTCCGCTCACCTGGTCGGACCATTTTTTGATTCCTTTTAGCTTGACTTCCTCCCCCTGCCCCACTCAGCTTTCCCCCTCCCGGGAGCATAGCAGAAAATGGCACAAAGTGACTTACAACACCTTGGCCCCTGCCCTTGATGTCTCCCAGCCCCAGGTAAGTGGGGATTTGGATCTTGATGTTTCCAGCTTCAATGACTGGGTCTCCTCTGCACTCGATAAGGTTGCCCCTATTCAACCCTTAGTCTCCTCCAGACTAAAACCATCCGCCCCCTGGTTCACTCCCGCGCTACGCGCCGAAATAAATTGGTGCAAAAAACTTGAGCGAAGCTGGAGACTCACTTACAATACTGAGGCCAAAGCAACCTACAGAGCCGCAATCAAGAACTTTCACAGACTAAAGCGCGCTGAAATGAAAGATTACTATGTTAAGAAGATAAACTCTGCCAGTAATTCTTCCAAATCCCTCTTTAAAATTGTCAAAGATTTTACTAAGCCTGCCGCCCTGTCTAGTAGGATTCCCCCTACTCAGGATCTCTGCGATGGCCTATCAGACTTTTTCTATGACAAAATTCTGGATATTTATTCCACTTTCGGCCCCACCCAGAAACACCCGGAACAAAACACTGAGGTTACTAACCACCACTCATTCACCTTCTTCGCCCCTATCCCCTCCGAGCTTGCTCTTCAAAAATGGCTCGCCTGTAAATCAGGCTCTCCTAAGGACCTTTGCCCGGCTTCACTTTTTAGTTCAGTTGCCACCCTCATCATTCCCCCCCTGAACACCATATGGAACTCCTCTTTACAGTCTGGATTCTTCCCCTCTGCCTGGAAACAGGCCATGCTGATACCTATCCTGAAAAAACCTGATGCTGACCCCTCGGTTTTTAAAAACTATCGCTCCATCTCCCTCCTACCTAAACCGGCCAAAGTTCTCAAAAAAATAGTCCAGGAGCAATTAGCCACCTATCTTGAAGCCGGCCGCCTTCTACACGACTCTCAATCCGGGTTCAGATCCGGCTACAGCACGGAGACTGCACTGCTGGAGGTGTCGGAAAATATTCGTGAATGCGTGGACACAGGCGATGCGGCAATGTTAGTGCTCCTCGACTTGTCCGCGGCATTCGATACGGTCTCTCATGATATTTTGATTGAGAGACTACTCGGCCTCGGGGTCCAGGGCATCCCCCTATCCTGGATCAGATCATTTTTAAATAACCGCACTCAACAGGTCCTCCTTCAGCCTTTTGTTTCCGGGGAGAAACCTCTGAACTGCGGCGTCCCTCAGGGCTCCGCACTTAGCCCTTTACTTTTTAATGTTTATCTATCCCCCTTGGCCACTGTAGTAGAATCCTGTGGAGTCAGAGTAATCTCCTACGCTGATGACACCCAATTAGTGTTCTCATTCAGGGACCACTCCGAAGCTACCTTCTCTAATTTTAGACGTTGCCTGCTCAACATCTCTTCCTGGATGGCCCTCAACACCCTCAAGCTCAATTCTGACAAAACGGAGGTGCTATTCTTCAATCAAACTAGCCCTCCCCCTCCTCCCCGCTGGTGGCCATCAGAAATGAACCCCCCTCCGGAACCTGTGACGTCAGCCAGGAACCTGAGATTCCGGTTCAATAACGAACTTTCATGTAAAAATCAAATCGATCAAGTTTCTGCAGCCTGCTTCGGAAAACTCCACATGATCCGAAAATGTTTCCCCTTTCTCCCACGGGACTGTTGCAGGACCATTGTTCACGCACTGATCACCTCACATCTGGACTACGCAAACAGTTTGTACGCAGGGGCCCCTGCGTACCTGATCAGACGCTTACAGACTGTCCAGAATGCGGCTGCTATGCTAATATATAATATTCCTTATCGCCACTCGATCTCCCCATACCTGAAGAAGCTTCACTGGCTTCCAGTGGCCAAACGCATCCAATTCAAATCAATGGTTCTGGTCTTTAGATCACTACAGGGTACGGGCCCGGCCTACCTTAGAGCTCGGCTCAAACGTGCACAGTCTAACCGCGCTCTTAGATCCAACCACCTGCGCCTCCTCGTCACCCCCCGCTTTCGCCGCGCTAGAATGGGCGGCAGAGCTTTTGCGGTGTTCTCCGCCAAAACTTGGAACAGCTTGCCTCTGCCGCTGCGACTGACCAATTCTGAACCTATCTTCCGTCGTGACCTTAAGACTTGGCTCTTCTCGAGCGCTTAAACCACTGAGTGTACTCCCGTCCTTCGCCTGTCCAAGCGCTGGGACACCCCCGTTGGGGGTAGCTGTGTGCTCTATAAGCTCCTAAAATAAATAAAAATAAATAAATAAATCTAAGAGTGCTAGTAGCCAGTACATCTCAGGGGGCTAGTATTCGGTACATCTAAGGGTGCTAGTAGTCAGTACATCTAAGGGTGCTAGTAGCCAGTACATCTCAGGGGGCTAGTATTCAGTACATCTAAGGGGGCTAGTAGTTGGTACATCTCAGGGTGCTAGTAGCCGGTACATCTCAGGGGACTAGTAGTCGGTCCATCTCAGGGGGCTAGCAGCCGGTCCATCTCAGGGGGCTAGCAGCCGGTCCATCTCAGGGGGCTAGCAGCCGGTCCATCTCAGGGGACTAGTAGCCGGTCCATCTCAGGGTGCTAGTAGTCAGTACATCCTAGGGTGCTAGTAGTCTGTACATCTAAGAGTGATAGTAGTCAGTACATCTCAGGGTGCTAGTAGTCGTTACATCTCAGGGGGCTAGCAGCCGGTCCATCTCAGGGTGCTAGTTGTCAGTACATCCTAGGGTGCTAGCAGTCGGTACATCTAAGAGTGCTAGTAGTTGGTACATCTCAGGGTGCTAGTAGTCAGTACATCTAAGGGTGCTAGTAGCCAGTACATTTCAGGGGGCTAGTATTCGGTACATCTAAGGGGGCTAGTAGTTGGTACATCTCAGGGTGCTAGTAGCCAGTACATCTCAGGGTGTTAGTAGTCGGTACATCTCAGGGGGTTAGCAGTCGGTCCATCTCAGTGGACTAGTAGTCGGTCCATCTCAGGGTGTTAGTATCCAGTACATCTCAGGGTGTTAGTATCCCTCAAGAAAGGGAAGGGCTTGCCATCCCAAACCCAAGGGAGCTTTACTGAAGCATGTCAAATATGTATGTTTCTGACCCAGATCATTATTGAAACTTCTTTCCTTTCTATTCCATTCTTACAGGTCACAAACACCTCGTCACCCTAACCTACTTTAAGAGGGAATGCGCCCCGTTTTGTGTTGATTATTTCAGTGAGGGTAGCGAGTTGGAGAAGCGCAACGATGTCGGCACTTGCTGTGGAACTAATAACTGTAATAATCTGGTGCCTACAACAATAGCGCCTACAATACCAAATACCAATAGTGGCCCGCGCGCTGCCACATCCGTTGCCCCGCACATAGTGGCTGCCCTGGTGGCCATTCTCAGTTTATAAAGGGCAGCTGAAAGCATAAAGAACAGAACCGAAAAAACAAATCATCATCGCCACAAGAAGATGAGTCATTTCAACTGGACGCCACATTTGTAAGGTTTATGTATACCATTGTAATTACATTAGCTTGTACTGTAATCTTACATAATAAAGAAGCACAGCTTTGGCATGGTGTAGGTCTCTCTATCAATAAACTATGTTCCCTGCAGGTTGCGCGCGCAGACTACTCTGAAGTGTGCAGAATCTTTTATCGAGGGCGCAGGCCACTCCAGGAAACAGGAAAGGCCTTTGTTTGTTAGATGTAGTATTTCTTCTAAAAGGGCACAGGTGTAAAAGGTGTAGCGTCTCTTGGTGTATGGCACGTGTGTCACCGAAGACAAAGGAACCCAGCTGGGAAGAGGTGGGACATTTCCTAGCCTGAGGTCGGAATCAGGGTGCAGGTGACAACAGCAAGGGGGCTCTCCCAGCTTCATTCACATTTAGCCTGGGGTGTTTTTTTCTTAAGTCTGACTTCTCTCACCCACTCCCTACTATGAACGTGGTGTGGGATGCTATATATCTTGTGACGGGATGGTGGATGTTTGATATAGCGCCTAATGCCGGCCTCCAAGCGCCGTTCTTCAACTAAACACCAAACGTAACATACGGATGCCTTCTACTGCTGCATAAGGCGCCTCAATTTCAGAAGCCCCCGAGCAGGAGCAAGGTATGGGATCAGGATCAGAATAGAGGTCCACTAGCAAATAAATCAGCAAGTGCAGTTGAAACCAATCAAGGACCTTACTGCTTTGTAAGAGTTTGTGCAGGCGCCGAGCCTTAAAAACAATTGTCATGTAGACATATGAGAAAACCGTTTCAAAATGTAAAAAGTTTACTTCTTTAATCCTCTGGAACGTATTACCTTAATACAGCATATTGCATACATCACTGTTCTGAAGGACATATATTAAAAGTCACAGGGGTATATTTACAAGCCCATATCACCACAGGAGTGTCAGTTTTAAAGACGCTGCTTAGCGTGAAAGGGGTGGGCAATGGGTGTTGCATTGGGAGTTCCGCCGCAGCACCCATTGATTTTGACGCTGCCCCCTATTTACAAGGGTGGCGTAAATAGGAGGCAGCGCCAAAATTAAGACAAAAAAAAACCTGGTCTTAACATGGCGAAATGAGGAGAAATGCTTTATTTCTCCTCATTTTTGCTGTTTCTATGTGTGCTGCATAACAGCAAAACGCCATGCATAAATGTTTATGTGCAGGTAGGTGTGCCTTCCTGCACATAAACAATAATTTTAAAAATGACGAGTTGAACTTCTATGTGTGTTGCACAAAGGTACACCTTCCTGCACATAAGCAATCATTCCCCCAAAAACAGGCACCCCTGCATTATGGTGCAAGGGTGCCCGCGTTGGAGCTAGGCAGATGAAATTAGTGCCAGCTCGGGGAAACGCAGGGCTGCACCGTATTGTTGTAAATACAGTGCAGCCCTGCGTTTCAGAAGTGGCGTAGTGCAGCGTTAGGACAAAAAGGCTAACGCTGCGCTCCTTCACTTTTTTGTAAATATGCCCCATATTTTTTTTAAAACAAACTTAAACAACAAATCAAGAGGCAAGTCAGTTGTCTTGTGCACCCCATATGTATTCTTGATTCTTATTAAACTTGGACCTACATTATATTCTATTAAATCAAACACAAGTGAATTTTGTACAGCACACATCTTGTACTCAGTATTTGAAGGTGCTCTGTGCTGCTGTGCTGTATGGCACAAAGTTTCCCCCCAAAAACCCAAAATACACTATGGCCTAACCACCGCTGGCTGCGTCATAGCACTTTTATAAATAGCCAATGGGAGGGTTTGTGGCACGTCGGAGGGAGGTAGGGCACGCAACACAGAGGGTGCAGATGCCTCGTCCACCAACAAGCTATAAAAAAAGCACTACGATGCAGCAAACACTGGCTGTGTCATAGCGTTTTGGTTTTTAAACTTTCTGCCATGGTTCACAGCAGCCGCTGGAGAGGGCAATCAACGTGATGGAGTGAAGTGGAAGAGCAAGTAACAAAACGCAGGCAGGTGGGAGGGGGTCAAGCAACAACACAGACCGGAACAGGATGGTGGGAGGGGACAAGCAACAATACAGTGACGGAAAGCAACAACACAAGAGGCTGGGATTGGGCAAGCAATAAAATGGAGATAGACAGGAAAAAGCAAGGTACAACAGGGAGCGGGAACAGAGATCAATGTACTTGAGGGAGATGGCCTGCAAACAGAAGCACTCTGATGGAGGGCTTCAACCTAAAAGAATAAGTAGCTCCGAAAGCATGAGTAATGATATGACTCTGGGAAAGGAAGCAGTACTTGGCCATGCACCAGAAGAGGGACAAACATACAAAGTGAAAGTGAAGTTTACACACCCTGACCAAAGATAAACAAGGAGTGATGATGAAGCCAACCATTGGTAAGCAATAGGCAGGCTCTATGCCCGCTGTAAGTAAATAAACAAAATGTCTCACAAGCAACAGCGCATGCGCTGCCTCAGGTGAGACCTAAAAATGAGACTCAGTGAAACTGGGAAGCTGGGATCGGCCCATCTTTTTTGGATCCACACTGTGTAGTTCAGCCATATATTGAATGTCTCGTTCTATTACCCATTTAGCATTAAAGGTTACTGTTATGTTTTTAATTCTTGGTGCATGGGTTTAGGGTGTATTGACAGTCCAAAGCCACCATGAAAACTCAGCTCGTTTTGGGCTTGTGCGTCTAAGAGGTTCTAACATGAGGCTGACTCAAGCTTTCAGTGGCTCATCCACCTCTACATCTGATTGGGTATTGCTAGCCTACCACACTTCGCTGAGGGGAGTCTGGCTGTGTCAACATGAGGTTCAGCCTAGGGCAAGAGAATTCATAAGCCAGCAGGGAAGGGATTCATTCAGTGAGTAAAACGACCAAGAGGTGTCTATGCCCATACTCTCTGATGCTGGGGAGTTTGTTGGACCTAGTGATAGGCTAGTGCTTTTCATAAGGCCAGAAGTTATGGATGGGTTACATCAGTCACAGGTCAAACACACTATGGGCCTGATTATGAGTTCAGGTGTTATTTATCACTCCTAATAAATAGCAATACCACGGGGTACATTATTTATTGGGTGCGAAAAATAACTCCTATAATGAGTATTTTGGGAATAACATGCCGATTTTGGTGTTTAACGCACCAAAACCCGCATGATACACAGTACGTACCATATGTTTTCCCCTGTTATATTTCGGGAGGTTTGACCTGATGAAATGTAAGGAATGGTGGGTTATTTAACACAACCAATAATACTCAAATGTGTTAAATAAAACCAAACTCGTAATTTCGTCCAGTGCTTAAACGGGTTTGCGTACAGCACGCAATTTAACAAGCCACTCAAAATTAGAGCCTATGACGCATAACTTTGTATGCGGATGACTACTGGCCTTTCAGATGCATCATCCTCTCATAAATATCTTTAGTGACCTTAAGCAAGTATAATAAAAATGTTTCACAGTTGTATAACAGTGACAAGCAAGATTGTCTCCTTCTCGATCAATGATAGGGGGTGTTACTGAACAAAGGTTAGTACTTCTTTCATCTGCTCTGGGAGGAAGAAATGCTGAATTTGAATATTTTTACGTCGAGCCTAGCAGCGCGCATGCGCTGCTCTGTGAGGCTTCTTTTATCTACTCTGTGTGGGTCTGTCTCCTCCCACGCATTTGATTGGCTTTTGTGTATGTCTTTCTTTAATGAAAGCACGCAAATGGCTAAAGGTGGGTGCATGTCCCACCTCTTTTGAAATGTTCACTCCCACAGCCTTTTGCCTCGGGAGCGAGCAGCGGCGTGCAGGGCGGCAGCTGCAGTGCCTCCTTGTTTCCACATCCAGGCATTCCCCGGGCGCGGGACTGTCACTGACAGAGTGCAAGGTCCATAAGCTTTACTGCGTGCCTGGTACCACCGCTTCCCCCGCAGTCATCTCCCCCCTCGCTCGCTCGAGGCAGACCATGTGAGCGTCAAAACAGAGTACTTTTTTAAGCCACAGTAAGGAGAGGCGTAGCGGAGAGCATCTCCTGGGATGAAGACGTCGCACGCATGAGAGCCACTGTTGTATGTTTATTTTAAAAACATCACACATTTTCACAGTGATGTGCTTCAACAGCCGGGCACTTACCGCGCTCTCCAACGTTTGTTTTGGATCGGCCATCACATTCTCTTTACGGTTGTTCCTGGACACACATGCGTGCTCAAAACGTCCGTGGTAATATGACCATCCACGTCGTTATTTATAAAGAGGGGGAACATTCAGGCTTTTTTCTAAAGGCCAAGCGCCACGGCATAACCGGTTTAAAAAAATCCATCCCCGTACACGTTCCTACTTATCCTTACACTGATACTTCCTCCTGGCATTAGCTTAAAAACATTGGCAAAGCCAATAGCTCTGGCTAAACACTTACAAGGTCCCAAAGGCGAGACCTATTGGCTATGCCAATGCTTGTTGTTTAAGGTATTTTATAGCAGTGCATGGTGCCAAGCTACAGCTGTAAGGCACTTTGATATAGTGCAGACTGCAAGGTACAAATTGTCAGATTGTCAGACATTAATAACGTGCAATGTTTAGGTTATAGGAACAGCAGTGTAGAAAGGGTTGTCATGGATTATATTTATTTAGTAAAGTTTTTTTTTGTTTGGCATTTACGGTGCCACTTCAGGCTATGGTACTCTGTACAATAACTCAGCATGATGAGTCAACATTATTGCTTTGAAAACCACACCTCACCACTGTTTTAAAAGAGTCTTCAGAGATCACTTGTTCAGAAATGCACTGTCTGGAAAATGTAACTTACAGAGATTTCAGACCACACAGCCTTACAATGTCCAAATTCAAGAGAAGCTAGAGTCTACTTTCTGGCAGCAATTTTATTATCTGTTTACAGAGTCATTTTTGGAAGCACAAATTGAGGATGCAGACACCCATCGCCATATGTTTCTGAAAAGACAACACAGCAAATACAAATCAGTAGTGATTATTCTCCGCACACGGAGAGTAGGATTTAACCAAAGTCAAATAGTTGGATAAAGTAAGAGAACTGAGGCTGCAAAAGAGTACTGTTAGCTCCTTAGGGTAATATTCAATTTGTGTTCGGTTCAGTATTCATCATACACTTACTCTAAGCTTTTAGTCTGATTCTAAGTACTCCTAACATAGGTGAAAATTGGAGAAAGTAATTAAGTACAAATCATGATTGCCATTGAGCACATATTTTAGAAAAATGGGGTGGTCAGGATTAAAACCATGCCACATATTCAAACTTGCCCTCAAAATCACAATCAGAGCGTGGGTAAACCTGATGAAACAAACGAATGCTGCACATTCAAACATTCCCACAAAACCACAATCGGAGTGGAAAACCCAAGTGGTTCGGCAAAGTCGGTGGTTACTAGACAAATCTGCAGTTAATATTGTTGTACAAGTGACTGGGAGCAGGCCCACTTGGGTGTAATCACAAAATGGGCCTCTTTATGTATGTGTGACTATAAAGGAAATTGCTCCCCTCTCAGACCAGGATGCTGGTATCCCCTAAAATTTAGGGTTAATATTAATTTCAGCACCAAGATAGGACTCACCTGGTTTCTTTGTTTGTTAGTTTATGTCTCTCAGGGATTAGTCTGCCTGAGCAAGTTAGGGATCCACAGCCCTCAAAAATGCTCCTGACCTGGTAGGGCTACCAATTAGGGCAGAAACATGTTGGCCTAAGAATGACTGTTTGAGCCATTGTCCTCATACTTACTGTCTTAATTCAATGTTATATATACCCGTGGTCCCCACTATTAAGCGCGATATATACCGGGGAAATTCAAGGTATTTTTAATCAATCTGGATCCCGTCTTTGTCCAGTAGTTTTTATCTAAGAACTCCCACCTGTCAGGATCCTTCAGGAGGTCGACTGTGCTTTGATGGTACTATTCTACCTGGATGAGGAGGGGTTGCCGATGATGAAGCATGGCACAAGTATGTGTATGTGTGGCTTCCTCTTCCATAAGAATGGTCTTCCCTCATATTCTGACAGGAATTATGTGATGTCTATACTTTGGACTCTGACTTGTATACTTAGAATTTGGAAAAGTCTATCTTTTCTCCTTCTGGAGCTACCGTACCTTTGTTGTGATTGAGTGTAATGTTGTTTACCATTGATGTCTGACAGTCTAAGACACTATTTCATTCTAAGAAACAGGCGTATTCTTTATTTTACACTTATGAATTCATTTGGATCATAATGCAGAATGAACATCACTCAATAGCTGGCAAAGTAAATCCATGTCTCAAAAGCATGTGGAGCCATTCACTGTCTCCTAATTAAGCATAACACCCACGTTTATTGCTTGAAGCTGAGTCTCCTTATGCTAGTCGGTTATGAATGTTGAGTGCCCTACCACTATTTAGTCCTCAGATATGTACCTTACTTTCAAGTGATTTCCTTAAACAGGGAGAATTGAATGGCCCACACCAATGCCTCCAGTAAAGCAAAGAGTTTGACTTTAACAGAATAGTGCATATGAGCTGTATTATATAGTAATGTATTGTAGTATTTGTATACTGCATCATACTTATTATGAGGCCCCCAAAGTGCTTTAGTGGTGGTTGAGTGATAACTTAGTAGAGATGTATAATTTGTAAGATGTTAGTTTATATTGTAGCCTATATCTAGTATGTTAAGTGTTGTGCACAAAATTGGAAGGTGTGCTCCAATCATGTTGCAGTTACCTTCTAGTAGCGCTTATTCAGGAAAGTGAATGCGAAACACATAGGATCTCAATTTTCATATATGCCCCTTTACATTTTATAATCTGCTACTGACGGATCACATATTAGTAGCAGCCGGGTTTCATTGTCCTGAGGGTCTACTGGTTGTTGAATATCTTTTTTATGATAGAGACTAGGTGGGATTGTCAGCAGTCCCAACATGCCACTTTCAACATCTCAGTTCTCCTTATATATTTCTGCAGGTGGACACCGCAGCCATTGCCAGGAATCGACTCTATAGCTGGGCAGGCTCAAGAACTATCTGGAAGCAGCTCATTCATGTTACACAAAAAAGGGGCCACGGGTCCGGAACAAGAGGAGGATATTAAACTGTCTGGACGTGCTCTACTATACAAAGACTAGGGGTTTCCCTTTTCAGGACGGTTCCCCTCACACACCAGAGGTGTCATGCTTCATCATAGGGGAGCCTCCTCACATGATAGACCTAGTCTTCACGTGGGCTACAACCCCCTCTCTATGAGGGAGGAGCTCAGGGATGTTTTTATTGAGTAAGGCTGGGTGTACTAAACCCCTATGTGGTGTGGAAAAGGATAAATGGAGTGCAGTGCTGTGAAGTGAAAGTTAAAACTAGCTAACGTGTTTAGCTATAAGTAATTTTATTCGGCTACCCGATGCCAGGATTAAAATCAATGAGAAACTTAAAACACAAATGCCAAAATTAAAGACAGATGTGTCATTCGACCAACATGTTTCAGCCAGAGAGACCTAGATAGTGTTGCGGCCTTCTTCAGGGTCAGATTGTACGCTACTGCAATTCAATAAATAATACTCCGTGAAAAAACATGTGAAAAAACACGTGAGTAAATCAATAGTAAAATACTGAACCAGTGATATTATTGTTCAGTATATTCTGGATGCAACCTAAGATAAAAACATAAAATATGTTATCAATGGTTGCATACATTATGTATGAAGAGCATGAACCAAACAGAGTCTATAATACTCCACCGCAATATTTAGCACGCAAACATATTTAATTAAAGTATAAAGAACGTGTGACTCACCACTGTCGGTTGCTGAGTTCACTCCGTCTGTCCCGGCATATTAGCCATACGGTACGTGCACCATAACCTACCAAGGAAAGGTATATGGTATTAAAAACAAGAGATCCCAAGAAAGGGATTCAAAGATAGAGGAAAAAAGGGGGGAGCGACTCAAAAAAGAGATAGGCTAAACATATATGTCAATTCTTTGAGCAAAGGGCTAATAGTGATTGAATGATATACCCCAATGAGAGTAAAGGCTGAGAACAAAGGCAGGGAACAGCAACGTACCAAACTCCGCTAGTGGCTGTACACAAAAAGAGTAAAATAAAATAAAATAAATTACAATTCAATGCTAGCCCTAAAAAAGGAATAGAAATCTAAGCATGAAGAGCCAGGGAATGTAACACAGAATATATTACCACATCATGCACTGGCACAGAAAACTTGATATGAAGACACAATCAGTGTCAAAATGAGAAAGAAAAAGAATGAAAATGCCCCTTACGCATGGCGCGATGTGGCAAAGACACTACACCTATCATAAAACGTAAAGTATGTGGAGCCTCCGATTACTAAATGTAAAATACACGCTAGAAAAAGGGGTCGAAGAAAACAATAATGGCACTGAAGGAAGTATTGCGAGAGCAAAACACGCAAAGCGTGCTCGCACTTCCTAAGTGCTCAAAGAATGAAAATGCCCCTGACGCATGGCGCGATGTGGCAAAGACACTACACCTATCATAAAACGTAAAGTATGTGAAGCCTCCAATTACTAAATGTAAAATGAAGGGGTCGAAGAAAACAATAATGGCACTAAAGGAAGTAAATGCGAGGGCAAAACACGCGAAGCGTGCTCGCACTTCCTAAGTGCTCAAAGTATGTTCATATGAGCCCTAACCACAATAGTTATAGTTATAAGAGGGCTCATAACAAATGGAGTGTAAGCCAGCCAAAAGCATAAAAACCAACGCGCTACAAATGCGTATTGAGGCAAGGGACCGCAATTGTTCAAAACATAACTGGTACTGGGGAAGCATCTATGCCCATTGCATACTGCAAAAGGTAGTCGCGAGTACGCGCCTACCAATAAGGGACCACGAAGATAATGGAAAGACTTCGGAAATCCGAAGAGCGTGACAGTTAGTAACGCGAACAAAATGTTAGTAATGCATGCAGTGCTCGCGCTGAAGGGTGCTTGCAGCATGCTAGGGTAGCGCTTACCACCAAAGTTGTGGCTGGAAACCAAGGAACAGAGCGGCACACGTCCACGGGAACAGGAAACAGCCGAGACAAGCGCGCAGCATATTTAAATAGATGCAGTCGACTGCTGTGTCGTCATCTAAAAGGGACCCAGCGCTCATGGGTAATGTAGTTAATCCACCGGAAAAAAACAAAAATGATAGGAAAACAACGGGCAAATGACTAATGCTCATAGAAAGCGAGCATATAGCAAAGAAATAATACTTCTAAGGGCATAAAGTAAAATATAATGCAAACATGTTCGAAAATGTGGACCGATTGCTTTATAATACTCGTGAGATATAAACAAACGGAAACGCAATACTCCTAAAAGATCCAGTAAAATTAAAGAATATTTGGCAAAGAAGCCCGGAAAGTAGAGATAAATTATAAATCACACTTAAAGAAGGTGTCTGATTGAAGATTGAAAAGAGCCCACCTAAGGCTCCACAGAGGAAAACCGGGAGGTAAATGGTTCATCAACCAGGAAATACCAGACATATTTGAAATTGCAGACCGGTTGCTTAGTGAATACTCATAAGATGCAATCATGAGACAAACAAAGACACAGTACTCCAGAAGGAATACAGTGAAAATGAAACTTAGACAAAGGAAACCGAGAAAAAGGAATTAGATACAAATTACGCTTAGATGAAAATGTATACTTAAAGATGGAAAGATGCCCACCTAAAGCTCAGAGACATGAGAGACAAAGCGTAATTTGTATCTAATTCCTTTTTCTCGGTTTCTGGAGTACTGTGTCTTTGTTTGTCTCATGATTGCATCTTATGAGTATTCACTAAGCAACCGGTCTGCAATTTCAAATATGTCTGGTATTTCCTGGTTGATGAACCATTTACCTCCCCGGTTTTCCTCTGTGGAGCCTTAGGTGGGCTCTTTTCAATCTTCAATCAGACACCTTCTTTAAGTGTGATTTATAATTTATCTCTACTTTCCCGGGCTTCTTTGCCAAATATTCTTTAATTTTACTGTATCTTTTAGGAGTATTGCGTTTCCGTTTGTTTATATCTCACGAGTATTATCAAGCAATCGGTCCGCATTTTCGAACATGTTTGCATTATATTTTACTTTATGCCCTTAGAAGTATTATTTCTTTGCTATATGCTCGCTTTCTATGAGCATTAGTCATTTGCCCGTTGTTTTCCTATCATTTTTGTTTTTTTCGGTGGATTAACTACATTACCCATGAGCGCTGGGTCCCTTTTAGATGACGACACAGCAGTCGACTGCATCTATTTAAATATGCTGCGCGCTTGTCTCGGCTGTTTCCTGTTCCCGTGGACGTGTGCCGCTCTGTTCCTTGGTTTCCAGCCACAACTTTGGTGGTAAGCGCTACCCTAGCATGCTGCAAGCACCCTTCAGCGCGAGCACTGCATGCATTACTAACATTTTGTTCGCGTTACTAACTGTCACGCTCTTCGGATTTCCGAAGTCTTTCCATTATCTTCGTGGTCCCTTATTGGTAGGCGCGTACTCGCGACTACCTTTTGCAGTATGCAATGGGCATAGATGCTTCCCCAGTACCAGTTATGTTTTGAGCAATTGCGGTCCCTTGCCTCAATACGCATTTGTAGCGCGTTGGTTTTTATGCTTTTGGCTGGCTTACAGTCCATTTGTTATGAGCCCTCTTATAACTATAACTATTGTGGTTAGGGCTCATATGAACATACTTTGAGCACTTAGGAAGTGCGAGCACGCTCGCGTGTTTTGCCCTCGCATTTACTTCCTTTAGTGCCATTATTGTTTTCTTCGACCCCTTCATTTTACATTTAGTAATTGGAGGCTTCACATACTTTACGTTTTATGATAGGTGTAGTGTCTTTGCCACATCGCGCCATGCGTCAGGGGCATTTTCATTCTTTGAGCACTTAGGAAGTGCGAGCACGCTTTGCGTGTTTTGCCCTCGCAATACTTCCTTCAGTGCCATTATTGTTTTCTTCGACCCCTTTTTCTAGCGTGTATTTTACATTTAGTAATCGGAGGCTCCACATACTTTACGTTTTATAATAGGTGTAGTGTCTTTGCCACATCGCGCCATGCGTAAGGGGCATTTTCATTCTTTTTCTTTTCTTTCTCATTTTGACACTGATTGTGTCTTCATATCAAGTTTTCTGTGCCAGCGCATGATGTGGTAATATATTCTGTGTTACATTCCCTGGCTCTTCATGCTTAGATTTCTATTCCTTTTTAGGGCTAGCATTGAATTGTAATTTATTTTATTTTATTTTACTCTTTTGTGTACAGCCACTAGCGGAGTTTGGTACGTTGCTGTTCCCTGCCTTTGTTCTCAGCCTTTACTCTCATTGGGGTATATCATTCAATCACTATTAGCCCTTTGCTCAAAGAATTGACATATATGTTTAGCCTATCTCTTTTTGAGTCGCTCCCCCACCCCCCCTTTTTTTCCTCTATCTTTGAATCCCTTTCTTGGGATCTCTTGTTTTTAATACCATATACCTTTCCTTGGTAGGTTATGGTGCACGTACCGTATGGCTAATATGCCGGGACAGACGGAGTGAACTCAGCAACCGACAGTGGTGAGTCACACGTTCTTTATACTTTAATTAAATATGTTTGCGTGCTAAATATTGCGGTGGAGTATTATAGACTCTGTTTGGTTCATGCTCTTCATACATAATGTATGCAACCATTGATAACATATTTTATGTTTTTATCTTAGGTTGCATCCAGAATATACTGAACAATAATATCACTGGTTCAGTATTTTACTATTGATTTACTCACGTGTTTTTTCACATGTTTTTTCACGGAGTATTATTTATTGAATTGCAGTAGCGTACAATCTGACCCTGAAGAAGGCCGCGACACTATCTAGGTCTCTCTGGCTGAAACATGTTGGTCGAATGACACATCTGTCTTTAATTTTGGCATTTGTGTTTTAAGTTTCTCATTGATTTTAATCCTGGCATCGGGTAGCCGAATAAAGTTACTTATAGCTAAACCCGTTAGCTAGTTTTAACTTTCACTTCACAGCACTGCACTCCATTTATCCTTTTCCACACCACATAGGGGTTTAGTACACCCAGCCTTACTCAATAAAAACATCCCTGAGCTCCTCCCTCGTAGAGAGGAGGTTGTAGCCCACGTGAAGACTAGGTCTATCATGTGAGGAGGCTCCCCTATGATAAAGCATGACACCTCTGGTGTGTGAGGGGAACCGTCCTGAAAAGGGAAACCCCTAGTCTTTGTATAGTAGAGCACGTCCAGACAGTTTAATATCCTCCTCTTGTTCCGGACCCGTGGCCCCTTTTTTGTGTAACATTAATTTGGTGGGGAGTTGGCTCACGCAGGTCCTTAAATCTCCTCTAGCCCCCAAGTGTATTCACAGCAGCTCATTCATGTCAGGGGGTGGGGAGTTTACCAGAGCTTTGATTTCTGGACAGAGAAATCTCCCACAATGTGGGATTTTCTGAAAGTACAGAAGTAATGTGGTTAGAGCCTTTCTCTCATGGTTTCTACCCTGCTGGATCCTAAACATTCCACTGTACCAGTCTAGCGACCATTAGGGTTGACAGAGCAACTGCCAAGCACATGTAAAGATGTTGGCCTTCTTATGGGCCCGAGGGCCTGATTCAAAAAGGTAAACTAACATGTTTGTATATGTTTACGGTTTTTCTGTATTCACAAAACTGCATTTTAATAGTTTACTAGTGCGGTGAATCCATAGTTGGGCGGGAAACTCTGCACATAAAAAAAATTGGACAGACCTCATCATCATGAACTTTATTTGGTTTAATCCAAACCATCAAAGTATACATAATCAATAAATAACAATCATTTACTAAAATATTCTTACTTAATTTCCAAATAAAAACAGCATAAATAAAAACCTCCATAAAACAGTTTACAAACGACAAACAATAACACCCTCTTGTGTATTTAAAGTGCTTTGTGCCTGATGTAATTAATTATTCATAATAAAAATGTCACTTATAGCAAACATCCATGTTGCCCTGGGCATGATTACAACTTCAGTAGTACGAAAGATAAAAACCTCATAGACAGTCTAGGTCACAAACGTCTGCCACCTATCATAAACATTCAGTAAAAATCTGCTTACATCAAACCCAATAGGGTTTGATGTATCAGACTTGATAGGGCCTTAATGATAGATAGCCTACCCAGGCAGAATCTCACATAGAGACTTTTCGCTAAAGGTGGTGAACTTATGGTATGGCTCAAAACTTAGGCACTCGTGGTTAGACGCCCTTCAGTCATACTTGTTGCATACCGATCGGCCACATAAACCCAGTATTTAGCTTTTACATTAGCTATATAATTTTTACTGATCCTCTGTGGACAATCGCACAGACTAATCAGAATCAGTCCCTGGGATCTACACCAAGTTGCAACATTGAGTAGCCATGGAGTCCTTTTTAGGACTTCCCTCAGAGAATCACAATAATTGCTTAAGTCCAGCGTGGTCCACAAATGCAGCCGGTACACCAAGGATTTTAGTGAGGCCCCACATCCCCAATTGTCTTCATCCCAACAATGAAAAATAATGGGGTCAGTGGGGAGCTAACCGGGACAGAGACGAGGGATTTAAAGTATGTATTCTCACACACCGCCAACTTGTGCGTGTCAACGTGGCCCCATATCTTTGCTCCGTATAGTGCTGCATTTTGAGCTTTCGCCCGATAGACCTCCAGAGCAGGGGTTATTGACCGAGTCTGGGTCTGTCTATGAAATCGTATTATGGGATTGGATTTGTGACATAGGTTAAAGTAACTTTTGTCAAGGTGTGGTTCCCAATCAAGCATGCCAGTCAACCTAACCCCAGGGTAATCAAAGGTGGACACCCTCTCTAGCGTGTTTTTTGGCTATTCTCACTGCATTGTTCTGCCCTTACTCTTTCTGAATACCATATACTTAGTTTTCTCCGCATTTAATTCCAAGCACCTAGATACACAAAAAGCCAAAAATGTATCTTATAGTTTCTGAAGGCCCATTGAGGTCCTGGAAATAAGTAGAGAATCATCTGCGAACTGCAAGATTGGTATTTTCTTGCCATTCAGAACTGGAGAATCGTTTGCACTTTCTCTCAGTTCATTAACTACTTCATTAACATACAGGGAAAATAATGTGGGTGCGAGTACGCATCCTTGGCGCACTCCGTGCTGGATAGGAATCTTAGCAGTTAGTTCGCCCTGTTTCCCCCACCTAACTTGCGCATAGTTTCCCTCATGCAACCTTGCTAGCAGGTTTACCAGATTTAAAGGGGCTCCCATGCCTAGCAGAACTTTCCAGAGCAATTCTCGGGGCACAAGGTCGAAAGCAGCTTGCAGATCGACAAAGCTACGTACGTGTGTTTTTTAAACAATAGGACAGACCTAAATTTTTATGTGTGGAGTTCTCCACCCCAACTGCGTAGTCTCCGCACTCGTAAACTTATTATGCAAATGCAGTTTCGTGAATACTGAAAAAGCGTAAACTTACACAAACGTGTAAGTTTACCTTTGTGAATCAGGCCCTGAGATGGCAGTGTGAATCAAAAGCGGTCATTTTAGCATTTGATAGCTTATGCGTGGCACTTGCTTGCAGAGTGACTTTATGCATGTCACTGGCACACATAACTTTGGCTGTGGTGCACAGAGATCATTGATTGCCACACACAGAGGCACAAAAGTAGAGGGATCATTGTCTATAAAAATTTAAATCAAGCATATATCTAACTTCATCTGATTTTGTGATGTGATCATGAAGGCTTAAGTGAAACTAAGAGCAATGCATTTGCACCTACAAAAGATGATTCAGATATCTAATAGTCCCTTTTCCATAATTCCTCAGTTTTTTAAGTCATTTAATTTTGTTCCTCCACAAGTGAGATTCCGTCTGCCCCAAAATTCGGTGTTCTAAGAAGTCCACTGGTTGCTCTGTTATCTGATTCTGATTCGTGATGTGTACCTATCAACCTACAGAACAACTCCCATATGGACCTTTACTGTTGCAACCTCACTGTAAAACGCCACATTAGTGGGTAAAGTGCAGGATTCCCCTAGCAATGGAGGGAAGCTTTGTGGACTGCATGGGTAGGACATGACTGTCCTATCTGAGAAGAGTGAGTGTATTACTGATCAGGTAGATGGGTGGGCGTGCCTGAAGTCTACCAACTGAAAGTATCCTGCAAGAATCAGTTCGGTTTTGAGAGTTGGCAGAGAGAAGGTCAAGAGGAGGAAGCCTCCTAGGCTTTTTGGGCCAGAAGTACAAAGGTTTTTTTCGTTCGCAAACGGCCCGATTCACAGAATCAGGCCGTTTGTTGATAAAAAAAAGGCCTTTTTCACAGTAGAAAAGGCCCAGTTTGTGATTTGGTTACCTGTTACCAAATTGCAAATTGGGTATGTGATTCGGTATAAGGAAGGCGCGAGTTTAGTTCGTCCCTTCCTAATGCCGAATCGCAGGGTATGTGTGAATGTTTTGCGACTGAAATGTGGTCGCAAAACATTATCATTTTAGCATCTACTTCAAGTAGGTGGTAACCCATTCGCAAATCTTTTGTGAATGTTTGTAAAAAACATTTTCTAAGAGCAGGCAGTCGTCCGTGAAAACTTTTAATTTTTCTTTTTGAAATGCCTCCTGTTTCCTTTAAGGAAAACGGGCTACATTATTATTGTAAAGCAATCACAGACATGGTGGTCTGCTGATCCCAGCAGGCCACCATCCCTGTCATTTTTACGATTCCCAATGGGTCACAAACCACGACTTAACTAGGTACATTTGGTCCATAGTTTTTGCAGCCCTTGGGGCGCACTCCAGCAGCAGACCATGTCTGTGGTGAGCCTGCCTGTCATAATTATCATGTTTTTCTTCACCGTTAGGACCTGACATCCTCTTCCATAAATTACCTGTACTTATTGATTAATCAAAAGTGAATATGAATGATCAAATGAAGTCCACATTCTTTTCATAGTGTTCTTTTCCTGCAAATATACCTGTAAAGCTTCCATGAATACATTTGTGGTATTTAAGCATTGAAATTGATAATTTCAAGTGTAATCATTGTTATGAAATTATAGATTTTCTAGAAGGTTGATAATTACCTGTTACATTTTGTTGTCCTTTCAAAAGAACACTGCCTAACGGACCAAAAATAGGACCAAGGGCTTTACGCCATTTATTGTTGAATGTTTATCCAGAAAGGTAACAGCAAACTTCTAAATAAACTTTTAAAAACTGCACATGGATTTCTGAAAGTAAGAGAGAAGCTTCAGAACAGGTGACAGAAGGTTAGACACAGTCGCACACCCGCCTTAACTGAAGCTTGGAGGGATTAGGCCTTTCACTGGTTGTCTCCGCTGGTCACACTGCTGGCTGTGCTTATCATTTACACACTGTTGCCTTTGTGAGGTGAAAAAGGAATTCATTATTCTGGAAACAGGTATGTGGTTGTAAATGTCTTTGAAACTCAGAATTTGCATTTATTATCTTAAGTGCTTTTAGTGTGCTGGCGCTAAAGATTACCTAGCAAAAATCCTAGAGTATTTTTACTGGTCAACTTCTTGGCTGCCTTAATGTTTCTTTCTTGTGGTAACAACTCATATTGTGTACACTAGATTAGAATTTTTGTTTTAAAATAAATATTTTGAAATGTGTATTCCATTTTCTAGTGATCCTTGAGAGTGTTATCATTTATAAAAGAAGATCTGGACTTCCACCTAGTTGTCCTTGTAATGTGTCCGGAATGTTGTCTGAAATACATCTTATGTAAATATTACTCAGTATGTTGTGTATGGGTTGTTGTCTACCTGCTTTTCTGCTTTGGGTTGGCACATTAACTGCATCCTTGGTGCCAGGTATTCAGAAACTGAGCCGAGCAACTCTTGAAAATTCTACAGAACCCCCCCAGGAAAGTGAAGGAACTTTGCCCTGGAGAATCTGAATAGGCACCCACAGGATATATGTGCAGAATGGTATATAGAGTTACAGGAAGTGACATAGATGAATATTCCAAGCAAGAGAACTTTATTTCCCATTGCCTATTTGACAAGTACACAGTACTAGATTTCCCATCATCATGCACTGGAAGTGACATCACTGGTTTCCTACCAAAACTGTCTTTAAAAGAAGAAGCCAAGCAAGAGGACTTCATTTCCCACTTCCCATCTGCACAGGAAATGACATCATTGGATTTCCTATCATTCATCTTCACAGGAAGCGACAACACTGGATTTCCCATCTGCACAGGAAGTGACATCACTGGTATAATCACCAAAACCGTCTTTAAAAGAAGAAGCCAAGAAAGAGGACTTTCCTATTTCCCATCTGCACAGGAAGGGATGCAACTGGTTTCCCACCCACAGTGCCCTCCGCTCTTCCCTGGACAATTTAATTCTGGCTGCAACACGGACACAAATCGGTTGCGCTGCTGGCGTGCCGAAAGCATGTCCATGAGCACCTGGACTGCACCCAGTGCCAGCAAGCCTGGATCTCCCCCTACCCACTGATACCCTGTTGCACTCCTTGATGCTCTTAACCTCGGTCGCCGCTCTCTGAATTGCTGTCACACCACACAACACAGAAGGAGCATTCACTTGCACCTCCCTTTTCATGCTCTCCGACTCCTTCCCCCTCCACTCTCCACTTCACCCAGCATGCCTCTCACTCACACTTGCAGAAACCAGCCACCAACTGACGCTCACACAGGCCAAACACCACACAAATAACACAGCACACTTGCATGCATGCTCCTCCACACCTACCAAACACGCCATGGAGCTATGGGACCTACTGCACGACCACACTAGGGACCTGTTCTTTCCCACTAAACCCAACTTCTGCACTGGACATTGCTAAGCTATCCCTGCAGGCTACAAGATCATTAGGCAAGACCGTCAGCACAAGGAGGTGGAATCGCCATCATATTCAAAGATACCAACAGCTGCAGCACCTACATGGACACCCTCACCTGCTACATGGAGCACCTCACAACGGACTTCTCCCTGGGTGGGCGTCTTGTATACAGACCACCAGGACTCCACACCATGTTCGCCAGCAAAATCACAAACTTCGTCTCATCCCTCATCATCAAAGCCAGCACCTTCATCCTCTTTGGAGACATTAAGTTTCATCTAGAAGACCGCATGACCCAAACTCTGCGGCGCATCTAGATAACCTAGGAAACCTTGACCTAAGCCAACACATTACTGAACCCACCCATACCTACTAGACCCAATTTTCTCATCAATCAGCAACTTCACAGTCAAGAAACCAGCAACAATGACCTGGACTGACCATCCTGCACCATCACAGACCTACCACCACCGGGACCACACGCAATAGCTGGAAAACCAATCAGTAGAGGATTAGGCTTCCACCCTCTCTGAGCACTGGCCAGAGCACACCAGCGGCTTATTGAAAGTCATCAGAAACCTCAACAGATGGACCACCGTATGCACCACCACCTTGGCTCCACCCAAGCGCAACCCAAAGGCAAAAGCCTGACCACAGGCCAGCAGTATACAGAGGAACTCAGGCTGATGAAACACCACTGCAAGCAACTGGAAAGCAAATGGAGAACAAGCCAAGACACCGTAGATAAAGACATCTTTAAATCAGCACTAAGATACTACCAACAGCAGATACAGAATACCACGCACACAGCTCTTACAAACCACATTGACGCCGACACTAACAGCATTAAAGAATTCACTGTGCCTAGTGCCACCTTCAGCAACATCACCCATCACAAGACCTTTGCAACAAGTTCTTGAACTTCTTCTGCAACAAAATCACATCCATGTACAGCAGCTTCAGACTCAACCGGACCCCGTTACCGTTGCAGTGCAACTTCCCATCACATCCGATGAACAAACCCTAACCTCAAGGTTTGCCGTCACTGATGACTATCCATTGAGGGGCTCCATATGACCCTTACCTCACCACCCCTTCACCAAAGGACCCCTACCGATCAGAGAAGAACTAACACCCATCCTAAATGCCTAGAGAAACTAATCATCCGACACCTCACAGACCACCTCAGCAACAACTAGCCTGGATAAAGGCCCAACCACAGTACTCATCGCCTCCATAGGTGACTTCTGCATGATCCTTGACAGAGGAGACACCTAGTTGTCCTTGTAATGTGTCCGGAATGTTGTCTGAAATACATCTTATGTAAATATTACTCAGTATGTTGTGTATGGGTTGTTGTCTACCTGCTTTTCTGCTTTGGGTTGGCACATTAACTGCATCCTTGGTGCCAGGTATTCAGAAACTGAGCCGAGCAACTCTTGAAAATTCTACAGAACCCCCCAGGAAAGTGAAGGAACTTTGCCCTGGAGAATCTGAGAAGAACTAACACCCATCCTAAATGCCTAGAGAAACTAATCATCCGACACCTCACAGACCACCTCAGCAACAACTAGCCTGGATAAAGGCCCAACCACAGTACTCATTGCCTCCATAGGTGACTTCTGCATGATCCTTGACAGAGGAGACAAGGCAGCTCTCATTCTTTTGGACCTATCTGCAGCATTTGCCGCAGTCTCTCATGATGACGTGACAGACGCATTTGACACAGTCTCACACCCAATCCTCATCAGGTACCTGCATGAAATTGGCATCCAAGGACCCGCTGTCTGCTGAATCAGCACCTTCTTAACAGC